>JAGSMX010000020.1:11200000-12400000 GCA_029286785.1 Meandrusa payeni
TCACTAACCCTAACTATACGTCCCTCTCAACTTCACTTCGCCGCGCCCGACCACTTTTTTTAAGGCAAACGTGCGTAACTAAGTTTTACTTCAAAAATTAAATTATAGCAGACCTTGGCTACTCATTCTACAACACGTGCAATATCTGTGCTACGACTTACCCATTTATTAGGCTTGTTGGGTTCGCCGGTCTCATTGAAGTCTTTCTCCTTGCCCCATACAAAGTAGTCCTCGTAGCCGGCGGTGCGGTTCGCGCTCAGAGCGAACCATTGGTGATCCTTGGGCACGAAGTTGGCTGTCAGATCTACGATGACCCTGTAGAATATTATTCGGTTAGGACAGAACGACTATAGAGATAACTCTGTAGTGAGAATGCCATCTTCACAGTACGCGTGAGGCCAGTATTCGCAGTAGGAGAACAGAGCTGGTCACCAGATGTTTTTTTGCCCCTAAAAACCTTGATGTGCAAGCGCAGGCATGATCGGGAATGTAATTGTTGATGAACAAGTAGTTACCAATCCAATTGTTTTCCAGGACTGCCAATTTCCATTGCCCTTAACAACAGAATTCTAAATTCCATTGACATAGTAAAAGTACATGAAACATTTTTAGCAGTAAATGACAATCATAATGGTGTAGATGACATGAACAAAACAGCTAAAGTTATCTTTATGTATTAATGAATGTTGCATATTTCATTGCAAGTCCAGTAGAGCAAGCCGATGGAAAATAGCTTGATCGTGGCAGGGTGGTAACAACGACCTAACCTAATTTTGAAATACTTACTGGATGCCTTTGTCCTTGGCTTTAGTAACGAATTTTTTGAACTGGTCAAGGCAGCTGATAATTTCTAGCACGTCGTAACTGCCCTTGCAAACGTTAATGAATATTCCCTGCACTTGGTTATCGTTCAGCGTCGTCAATTCCGATTCTAGGTTCTCGAAGCTGTCCACGGAAGACATGTCCACCAGTGGGCCTTTCTGGTACCTAATAAACATAAAATTTTATTGGTTTCTTTTAGAACTAATGAATGCATAGGTCGCTGGCTTATATCCGGCGAAGGACCACTTTGGTGATATTTAAAGAAAATATTTTTGGGTAAAGTACACTGCAATGTTTATTTTGAATTAGATTTAAAGAATGTCATCTTCACAGTACGCGTGAGGCCAGTATTCGCAGTAGGAGAACAGAGCTGGTCACCAAATGTTCTTTTGCCCCTAAAACCTTGATGTGCAAGCGCAGGCATGAGCGGGAATGTAATTGTTGATGAACAAGTAGTTACCAATCAATTGTTTTCCAGGACTGCCAATTTCCATTGCCCTTAACAACAGAACTCTAAATTCCATTGACATAGTAACAGTACATGAAACATTTTTAGCAGTAAATGTCAATCATAATGGTGTAGATGACATGAACAAAACAACAGCTGCATATTCCATTTCAAGTCCAGTAGAGCAAGCCGATGGAAAATAGCTTGATCATGGCAGGGCACAACGCCTGCGATATGCTGCTGAAACGGAACGAACTCGACCCATTCTGAAGCGGATGGTGACTGGCGACGAAAAATGGATCACATACGACAATATCAAGCGAAAACGGTCGTGGTCGAAGGCCGGTGAATCGTCCCAAACAGCTGCCGCGAATTTCGGCGTTAGTGAACTTCATGTTTACACGTCTATAACTGTTGAACGCAATATCCAAACTAATTATGCATAGCGTCGTTTTGTAGGTTATGTCAAGACCTTTCAAATTATGTATAGTATTGCTAGATACGAGCTCTGTAGCGCTTTGTACATAGCCGCGAAATTCAAAAGACAAAAGGCGGAAGGAGATATTTGACAACCTTATATTTAAAAAACGATTGTGCTGTAGACCATACAGCTGAAGTAAAATTTATTTAGCTTCCGCCATCTATATGTAAGACATATATACAAAAAATATCATATATATACAAGGGTTCAAGCGAGAAAGAAGAAGTGCGCGCGCACTGCTCACTCTCTTTCTTTCTATCTTCACTAACCCTAACTATACGTCCCTCTCAACTTCACTTCGCCGCGCCCGACCACTTTTTTTAAGGCGTAACTAAGTTTTACTTCAAAAATTAAATTATAGCAGACCTTGGCTACTCATTCTACAACACGTGCAATATCTGTGCTACTACTTACCCATTTATTAGGCTTGTTGGGTTCGCCGGTCTCATTGAAGTCTTTCTCCTTGCCCCATACAAAGTAGTCCTCGTAGCCGGCGGTGCGATTCGCGCTCAGAGCGAACCATTGGTGATCCTTGGGCACGAAGTTGGCTGTCAGATCTACGATGACCCTGTCGAATATAATTCGGTTAGGACAGAACGAGTACAGAGATAACTCTGTTGTAAGAATGCCATCTTCACAGTACGCGTGAGGCCAGTATTCGCAGTAGGAGAACAGAGCTGGTCACCAGATGTTTTTTTGCCCCTAAAAACCTTGATGTGCAAGCGCAGGCATGATCGGGAATGTAATTGTTGATGAACAAGTAGTTACCAATCCAATTGTTTTCCAGGACTGCCAATTTCCATTGCCCTTAACAACAGAATTCTAAATTCCATTGACATAGTAACAGTACATGAAACATTTTTAGCAGTAAATGTCAATCATAATGGTGTAGATGACATGAACAAAACAACAGCTGCATATTCCATTTCAAGTCCAGTAGAGCAAGCCGATGGAAAATAGCTTGATCATGGCAGGGCACAACGTCCTTACCTAATTTTGAAATACTTACTGGATGCCTTTGTCCTTGGCTTTAGTAACGAATTTTTTGAACTGGTCAAGGCAGCTGATAATTTCTAGCACGTCGTAACTGCCCTTGCAAACGTTAATGAATATTCCCTGCACTTGGTTATCGTTCAGCGTCGTCAATTCCGATTCTAGGTTCTCGAAGCTGTCCACGGAAGACATGTCCACCAGTGGGCCTTTCTGGTACCTAATAAACATAAGAATTTTATTGGTTTCTTTTAGAACCAATGAATGCATAGGTCGCTGGTTTATATCCGGCTTGAAGGACCACTTTGGTGATATTTAAAGAAATTTTGGGTAAAGTACACTGCAATGTTTATTTTGAATTAGATTTAAAGAATGTCATTCCATCACGGAGCGGTTACACTAAAAATCACAGTAGATGAAGAATTCACTAGAGAATTGAAAATGTTTATCAGTGTGCTTCATTACTGGTGATCTAAATAGACAAAGCAGAGTGGTACTCACCAGGTCTTGGGCGGCGGCGCCGGACATTTGGGCGCGCGCACAATGATGGTGATGGCCGCGGCGAGCATCAGCAGCCACAGCGCCCAGAACAGGATGAACATGAACCAGCGAAGGCGCACCCAAAACGGGTCCTCGGCGTACTTCATCAGCTCCTCCTTGGTCAGCCCGTAGTATTGCTGACAAAATTATATATTATCATATTCAGTAATTATTACTTCGAACTCATCACGTCAATCAGTCCGCACACATTTTCCAACCTCCTTAGTGCGGCCACTGAGTTGAGGAACTCTCTCTAACTCCTAATTTAGCATGTAAGTTGTAATATAGTAATTTGTTGCCGAGTTAAAAAGTTAAAAAGCGCGCATAAAGCATAAAACTTCAACTTTTTTTAATGTACCTGCACTGATTAGCTAGAGAAACTGTTTCATCGGAATTAGAGGTGACTACCTCATAAGTCGCTTAGTCTAAACGTCTATTCGTAGTAATTTGACAAGGGTCCCCGCGGTGAGGATTAACCTCGGCTTGGAATGGACGGCGTGAACCCTTGGATAGGAATGCTTACTTACGCATAAGCATTCCCATCCGAGGGTGCCCGAGAAGGCTGAAATACTGCTCGATCAAAAAGACATTACACCCACTACCATGCGTTTGAAACACATACATGCGGTTATTATACGGTTGCTTGGCAACAGTTAAGTTACTATGATAAGTAACAAGACACAGATTCACCAAATAAGTTGTGAGTTTGCTCCCTGGATTATTGAATGTCGACTATAGAGCGACCACTAGTTCTATTAAAATACATAATTAGCCATCTTAAAACTGTTATTACGTCGCCCTTAAAGGATTAAATTTGCCTTATTTTTAAATACTTACTGGATGCCTTTGTCCTTGGCTTTAGTAACGAATTTTTTGAACTGGTCGAGGCAGCTGGTAATTTCTAGCACGTCGTAACTGCCCTTGCAAACGTTAATGAATATTCCCTGCACTTGATTATCGTTCAGCGTCGGCAATTCCGATTCTAGGTTCTCGAAGCTGTCCACGGAAGACATGTCCACCAGTGGGCCTTTCTGGTACCTAATAAGCATAAGAATTTTATTGGTTTCTTTTAGAACTAATGAATGCATAGGTCGCTGGTTTATATCCGGCTTGAAGGACCACTTTGGTGATATTTAAAGAAAAATATTTTTTGGGTAAAGTACACTGCAATGTTTATTTTGAATTAGATTTAAAGAATGTCATTCCATCACGGAGCGGTTACACTAAAAATCACAGTAGATGAAGAATTCACTAGAGAATTGAAAATGTTTATCAGTGTGCTTCATTACTAGTGATCTAAATAGACAAAGCAGAGTGGTACTCACCAGGTCTTGGGCGGCGGCGCCGGACATTTGGGCGCGCGCACAATGATGGTGATGGCCGCGGCGAGCATCAGCAGCCACAGCGCCCAGAACAGGATGAACATGAACCAGCGAAGGCGCACCCAAAACGGGTCCTCGGCGTACTTCATCAGCTCCTCCTTGGTCAGCCCGTAGTATTGCTGACAAAATTATATATTATCATATTCAGTAATTATTCGAACTCATCACGTCAATCAGTCCGCACACATTTTCCAACCTCCTTAGTGCGGCCACTGAGTGGAGGAACTCTCTCTAACTCCTAATATAGCATGTAAGTTGTAATATAGTAATTTGTTGCCGAGTTAAAAAGTTAAAAAGCGCGCATAAAGCATAAAACTTCAACTTTTTTGATGTACCTACACAGATTAGCTAGAGAAACTGTTTCATCGGAATTAGAGGTGACTACCTCATAAGTCGCTTAGTCTAAACGTCTATTCGTAGTAATTTGACAAGGGTCCCCCCGGTGAGGAGTAACCTCGACTTGGACGGTTACTTACGCGTAAGCATTCCCATCCGAGGGTGCCCGAAGGCTGAAATACCTCTCGATCGGTTGCTAACCAAGTGTAGCTTACACTAAGTTTAAAACTCACCCGCTTTTTGGCGTCCAGCTCTATCTTGGCGTCGCCATTTCTATGATCCTCGATCACATACTTCGCGTCTGCCATGTCCACGCGCGTCATTATCTTCGCCTCGTCGTCCTTCTCCAGAAGCTTCTCCTCTTCTGCCGAGACCTTCTCCTTCGACTTGGACAGGCTCGACTTAGATTTGCGGAAATCTTTAATGAAACAAACCATAGTATTAAAGAATAATTTTCATAATTATCACATGACATATTGGCAGCACAACACTCGGTGACTTATTTGTAACTTAACCCGATACCTGTAACTTAACTAATTTTAAAGATGAAATTACTTAACTCTTATACGTCCACCTGATGACAAATAAAGGATGGAAACGGCAAACACTAGAAGACATTCAGGACAAATATGGGGCAGATCCGCGTCTGCGCTCGTATTCAATCTCTCTTCTAATCTTCTTACAAGCAGCTAACTAGCAACTGTTACAAATAAATACTCCGTACCTCGCCAATGGATTTTCAAACAGCTTTACAAACTTTATATTTAGTTGCAGTTTCTCTGGTCTTTCCAGAAAAACCACAACAAAAAATAACGCAATTTTTGTAAAAAAAAAAAAAATACGCCGCCGTCTCGTATATATTTGGTGTGCAACGCTGCCAACTTCAGCTAGGCACAACAACTTCAACAACTCTGATAGTTAAAAAGGATTGTATTAAAAATGACACTTAATAAAAAACGATAATACAAAAAATATCGAGGAATGCTCTAATTACACAGTGCAAACCTTTTAATTAATACGGGACGGGATCAAGTAACAGTTTCTTAACCTAAGGTTAAACTTTAAACGTTATCTGACCACACCTAGTATGGAGGCAGCCTTATGTCTTATGCCTACCGATGTATGTTTCGACACCGAAGATATTTACGACTCATGAGAAAAACGATCGGTAGGGGGAACTTTCACGCAAGTGGAAATGCGGCACAAATACACGTGCGGACTGTCATGAGATATTGCTTACTGCATGTGTGTCAGGTTAGAGAACATTTCGTGTTAATTTCTCTCGTTTGATATGCACTGTGCCTTCGATATTTTGATTCGTAAGACTTTATTATTTGATCGGTTTATAATGAAAGCGTCCGGGATCTTAATGCGACTCTAATTCAATTGTAGTATTTTTTTTCGGAATGAACTATACTGAACTGTCAGAAGGTCTCTGCAGTTTCACTTGACAGGTAGCACAACAACACAACGAAAGAGTTTAATTCTGTCGTGAGCCTCGAATTCAATTCCCGACAACAATACTCAAACAGTGTGGAATGTCCCAGATTGGTGGGCCTTAATATGAGAAGAACTGTATACGCGTAAACATTTTTTATATATCTGAAAGGCTACCAAGAGAAATTAAGCAGTTACTCTGTAGATTGCCAACTTCTCCGACGTCCTCCACGTTTACTTAACATCAGAAGTGAATATTTTAAGCAATTCAATTATTAGGTTTAAAACTTTAATTATTACCAAATACTCCTGACTGGCTTCGATACTTACGATATTGACTATTTTTTTTGACGAACTACACAGATTGGCCAGATAAGCTGGCCTTTGATAGCTCTTAGGTCGCTTAGCCTGAACCTCTATCGCTAGTAACTCGACACAAGGGTCCCCCCGGTGGGGGGTAACCTCGGCTAGGACGGTTACTATGTTACGTGTAACCATTCCGATCCGAGGGCGCCCGAGAGGGCCGAACCACGACTCGGTCGGTTGCTATTTCACGGATAATCTAAGGGACATTCGAAAGCTAAACTAACTTTGAGTGCCACTTCGGGAAGCGTTGGCTACGATATTGACTTCTCTTTAAGTTTGTACGGGGATATAAATTATAAAAAATTACTTATTTTCGGCTCTGTTGATCGATAGTAACTTGTAGAAACGCTTTGATATAACATAATAGAGAATAAGGACTGTTTGTTGCCAAAATAAAGAGAAGAAATTAACAAGAAGAGATTCTGAGTCGAGGGCGCGTAAACAATCCCGCTATGACTCTATTTGCATCATGTACTGGGCAGTAAAGAAAAAATATCATGAAGAAACCGGCATGATTAAAAAATCTTTTATGCATGTGAAATCCGTCAATCCACTGCTCGATTTCATCATTTGTTGTGGACATCCTTCAACCGACCGTTTTGCTTCGTCTTTCATTATTATCAAGGAGTGAAATTGTTTTCCCGCGTCTGTTTGCCCCTCTGATTACAATGTGGGTATTTTTAAGAGAACATTGAATAGGCATTTACTGAGGTAGTGCGCCTTACCAAGCACTTGCTTAGAAAATATAAAAAAAATTATAAGACTTCAATACCGACTTCGACCCTAATCCTCTCTTTAAAGAGCAATGTGCCCATCAGTGGGGTATATATAGTCTGTTCTATTTCTTATACAACTTATATCAAGACAATACATTTATATAAAAATGAATGTCTGCATGTCCTTTATAAAATCGTAATCTATGCATGTAATCATGTGATGATCTTCAGCAGTGTTGTGCACGAGTCTACGATGGTTTCTGAGTTGGTACTGACAGATGATGTCACTATCATTCCAATTCATTTAAAATTTCATATATTGCCGTGACAATTGAATTGTAACGCGACTAGCGAATGCCCCCAATACTTGTCTCTTATAAATCTTAGACTAGATACAAAAATTTAACAGTACACTTAAAGCATTTCCTCTTTTATGAGTCTCATTAATCACAAGTGTCCCCACAAAGGAACCTCGCCTTTAGTTGTAAATCTGAATAGCATTCTGCCATGAGGGCGCCCAATACGTTCAAATGCCTTCAGTGTAAAGAGCAGAGTATCAGGGCATAAGTAGCTCAGGTTAACTGAAATCGGTGCGTGTTCGTTCAATTTCCAATAAAAAAGATAATGGATGTAAAGGGCTACGATAGAGCGAACGAAATTACTTATAAAAACAAAACAGGCACGCTATCAATAGCCGCATTACCACTTTCTTAGCATGATGAAACTTACGGAGCTTATTTCTCTTGAGCTTCGGATGCTTTACAATATCGCTGTACCGTTATAACTTACTAAGATGCCAGCCCAGCACACGTCAAGAGGGTATACACACTTAGCGCATTCAAAATGCAACTTGTTAAATTCCTTAACGACAGCTAATCGTCCCAAAGCAAATGAATGCGTTAGGAGTTTTTCCACGTGACAGCGAACTTATTGTTTTTATAATATAAGTTATTTTATCGTTCTCATGTAAGTGACCTTTAATGTCTATAATGAGAATAAAATTAGTAAAACCTAAAGATGCTATACATGTGCACGATACATTTAAACAAAGATAAAGATCATTTTAACACAAAAAAATGAACAACACTTTTTATTTTTGTACACAAATTTGTGAACTAAAAATAATATGTAGTGAACTATATTACTAACTCTGTCAGCCCCGTTTCAGTCAAAAGGAAGTGATCACCTATTACCATACTGATACAAGGTATATTTTACACATTTTACACTTAAAAAACTAATTTTACAATAAAAATAACATAGAATGATAATGCTTCATATATAAAAGGAAAAGCCGAAACTTTAAGTCAAAATCAAAACCCCCATCCTAACGCGTTATGGCGTTCTGTCACATATATATTGTGTCACATTATTGTATTTGTATTACAGATATATAGTAATTTACGTATGCCATTTGAAATTGCGTTTAATCTTCCGAGTGTTGGACGTAACAATTCATACACACATATTCCTTAATTAAAAAGCGCATTAGGAGAGTCGAAGAATGTGATAATTACCAAAAAACTTACATACCTATAATCGTACTGTAAAAGGGGACGCGTCCGAACCCGAGACTCTACGATAAAACACTGGAAAGTCGACGGACAACGGCCAGCAAAGTAACGTGTGGATAAAGACGCGCTCACATATGAAAGTATTGACAACAAAAACATTTTGATTTGTGTATTCTCTAGCGATCCATTACTTGAAATGTCATGCTACGAGGTTAGTTATCGTATTGAGATTAAAAATTAAGTTATTGTTATAGAAAACATAACAAGATACAATAAAACAAGAGTCGAGGTGGCTCAGTGGCCGGGCAGTCGCCTCAAGTTGCATAGTACGCGCAACTCGAATTCGATCGCCGGCGCCGGCACCAGAGTAATTAACGATAATAAAGTCTGTCTGTAATATCATACAGATCTGTTGTTGGGACATATAGGAAGAATACATAGGGAAAAGAATGATAAAGAAAAGAGATTAATAGAGCGGAAGTGAGTCGTCCTAGATAAAGGTATATCGATCAGATCGGTGACATACTAAAGAACGGTGAAGTAAGACGACGTACATGTAAATGTGACGTGAAAAATTATAAAACGATGGCATCTGGCAACAAATGAATGCGTTGGGTAAAGAAAACCGAGCTTACTATGCGTCCTAAGCGAATTACGACCAGGATTGTTCTAATGCAACTTATAAAAGATACGCCTTAATGCAGTCACGCTATACACCTTCCTGGAAATGCCGTGAATGTTGTAGTCAATAACCTAAAATGGTCGATAGTGTGTCGTGGTGTGAAGGAAGGATAAAGGTGAAGATCTCATTGTGGAAAACTCAATAAATTTCCTTTGAAAATTCTAAGACAATCAGAGCTATGTTACTGAAGAGAAGTTACGTGGAATGTTGTTGTAAAAATTATCTACAGCTTTAAGTACTAATAATTTAGGACTGGAAGCATCAGAACTAAATACAATCAACGAAACGTTCGACAACTTTCAGGAATTCGTAGTTGCACTCACAAACGCCGATAACCACAAATGCCAATAAAAATTCGTAAGTGATCTAATTAACAAACAATTAAAATGGTTTTATAAAAGATGGCGCTACGGGTGCACAAATAATAACAAATTCCCTTCGAATCCGTCAGTAAAAAGAGAAAAACTATTATATGAAAAAAAATTGAAAAAGACGTTATTCATGAAAAGAACAAATATGATGTCCAAATTATTGATATCATCTTTTTAATACATACGTCGATATGTCATTTTCCATACGGCTTGGACATATAACCGCCATCCGCAGTCCGCTTATAAGCAAACTTATCGGCCCCATATGAGACATAATTTTAGAAAGTGACTTTTCCTACGCTATAAATCGAAAAACTAATAAGTTGAATTCAATTGTGTATTGTACGAGCAGGCTGAGATTTGAACCTGTGACTATTAAATCGTAGCTCGTAGCTTGGAGAATACTTTCACTGCTGTCATATAAACTATATGGCTTCCCGAAGTGGCACTCAATGTTAGTTTAGCTTTTGAATGTCTCTTAGGTTATCCGGAAATAGCAACCGACCGAGTCGTGGTTCGGCCCTCTCAGGCGTCCTCGGATCGGCATGCTTATGCGTAACATAGTAACCGTCCAAGCCGAGGTTACCCCTCACCGGGGGGACCCTTGTGTCGAGTTACTAGCAATAGAGGTTCAGGCTAAGTGACCTAAGAGCTATGCCACCTCTCAATCCGGTGAAGCAGTCAAGGCCAGCCTCTCTGGCCAATCTGTGTAGTTCGTCATAAAAAAAAATATAAAACTATACACCTAAATATCAAACGGTTGATATTGTAAACATAAAAGAGCTTTACAATTCATGGATCTAACGTCAACATGGAGGAAGGAACAATAGTTAATTTATAAAAATATTGGGCCATGCAAAAAGAAACCAGGATGATGCAATTCTCCCTCTCATTTTGAAAAGCACGATTATGAACGCAGCTTTATAGCAGCGTAAGAACAAGGCATAACTCGCCGGGCATTAATAAATAACAGTGTTCCAGGAAACTGCCGGGAATGCATCTCGTGTGACCAAATACAACGCACTTTGCAAGACGCTGCTCTTCAGTATGGTACTGAACACAAATTTAATATTATTAATAAATAGAATTTTCACTCTTTAGCTTTTAGCTCAATCAATGGCACCGTACCTGGCGGTGAAGGAAAACATCGTAAAAAACTTCATGTCTTAGAAAAATTCTAAGGCATATGAAGTGCCAATGTGCACAAAAGTCCCTACAAGCATAGTCCGCCACGCGTGGATTCGACGATCATTGTCCCGATTGACGTTTCTCCGGACGATCTTATAGCGAAAAGTCTCAATCAGCACCTCGAGAGACTTACGCTAGATGGCTGGGTCAGTAGTCATGGCACGCATCGTCAGGAGATTTCTCTCATGTCGCCCTAACCCCCGGTTGCTTGGGTGCGCCTCACTGCCGATGGCAGCCTGAGTTAGGTTTATATTTTGTATTGTCTTTAATATATTTTACGTTTTATAATAAAATTATAAAAACCTAAGCTGAGATTAGAAAATGAAATAAAGAAGTATACAGTCCCGAAATTGACGCATAAAAGATGGATAACTTATTAAAGAAACAGGTCGAACGACGCGGGGTACGCGAATGCGCCTCTTTGGAAAACGTGAGGGTACGTCAAAAAAAAATACGAACTCATCGCTTGGTGCGTGTGCCGTAAATGTAATATAAATTGTACGTTATTAATCATTACTGTACATCTATAAATTTAATGTAATTTTTGGAACCTAGGGATTTGGAGCTTTAGAATTTAGCCCTAGCAGGCAAAAAACGTCCTAGTCAAATAAAAGCGAAATTTTTAGTGTCAACTGGTTTCGATAGATGGCGCTATTATTAATTATATATTTTTTATAAATTATTGTAAATAAAATGTGTTAAGATAATTTTGTTAAGTTGTTTTCTTTATACCTTGAACAGAACTTGAAATTAATATTTTTAAAATAGGGAACTACGTTCCTATCTGGTGTTCCTCGACACCACATGATATAAAAGTTTTAAAGCTAACGAGGAGAAGTTAGTTTTATAATATCCCTAGCATTGTCCGTGGTAACCTGGAACGGTTCCAGTCATTACCTCTTCGGCCCTCTCGGTCGCCCTAACTGTAATACTACGGGGGGTCGAATTGCTCTCAAATAGAGATTCAAACATTAAGACAATAGCGTAAAGTAATTGTATGCCATACAAAAAAATCATTACCGCGAGAACTTAACTTGCCGTTTGACGTGATCGTGCGTTAAGCCAGCGAGCCGTGCGCTCACCTTGACACGAATACAATTACATCTTCACCACAATTGAAGCTCTAGTGTGCTCGTAAAATGCAACTATCATACCTGGTATACTTCGATACATAATACCCGTCTCGATGTATTCAAGCGCTCGTAATCTTGACCTTTCGATAGGGATGCAATCGATTAAAGTCTCGCTTCCCATTTTAATTTGAATGCAATTTGAAGATTTATATTATAATGTCATTTTTAGCCGATGTTAAAAGAGGTGGAGGTTACACATTATTCTAGTGCTATCTGCGGTTAAAAGTATGTGTATGTCCTTTTCTGTACCCCTCGTATTCCAACTTTTTAGAATTTTTCTACAATAAAAGTAAGTTCTCTCTAAGTTACTCATTATTACATCAGCTATCTGTAGCTACCCGTCAAAATCGATCCAGCCTTTCCATAGATTAGCCGAAACAAAAAGACAGAAAACAATGTTATTTTAATATATATACCGTATATACATTTAGTAAAAAGCGTTTATTTTATTATTACAAACAGACACTCCAATTTTATTTATTTTATAGATAAATTAGTGAAACGGCGCACCCAAGGGAAGCACTGTCTCAGAACAGGATATTACAGCCCTGCAGTTCTGGGCTCGTAGAATAAGTACTACTAGTATCCCCTGCCTGTCGTAGAAGGCGACTAAAAGGCGCCTCGAGTTCACTGGGCGACAAGGGTCGGGGCCTTTGTCGTCCGCCAAAGTGAACCCAGGAATAAGGCGATATCGGGTGGTCCGGGTCGCCTTGCACTGCAAGGGCACAGGGGGGAGGGATTAATCTCCCCTCCCCGGGACGTGCTCTCCTTGAGCACATTGCAGAGACGCTCCGCTGCGTTCATGTGGAGATCCCGGAGCCCCTCACGATGCACCGAGGAAAGGCCACCGAGGGGTTTTAGAGGTTAAAATTCCCACATAACCCCGTCTTCCCCGCCCCAGAAGGGATATCTTATTGAAGATTTCCCTAGCCGTCAAAAAAAAGGATATTTTCTTGGCCGCGTTTTAAAATGCTGGTGAGAGCACAACAAAACCTAGATGAACAACAATCAATCACTTGGCAATCCAGAGTCATTGTCACTGTACTAAAACGAGGTCGCGGTAATTACATACAATTGGTTAACGAGAAACGATAATTAGAAGTCAAACAACGTCGTCTAACGATAAACCAATACTTACTAGTTAAAAAAAAACTGAAATGATTTGAACAATTGTTCTCTAATCTTGGAACTTTGCAACATTAAGCCCAAACTAAACTACATAAGTTAATATAAACTCGAGAAGAGAATAGAAGAGAATGAATACGGAGAGAGACGAATAATTTAATATATTGTGAGGGTTACATTGAATATTTAATGATGTAAGTTTATTGTACGCTAGTCATTCATATTTCATGACACTAGTACGACCTCTAACGTATATTATTTATAATATAGCACGCGTGACTAACCAGTTAACAGTTTGAATGGGCGCACAAAAGATTCCTTTGAACTTCCTGTTTATACATTTCCAATTGGTAAGCCATATTAATAGAGTTGATAAGACTTATTCTAACAAACGATATGACTCTGGAATGCGCGGCCACCAAATGTACATACAATTGGAAGTAAGGTTACTTTCAAATGCATATCATAAAAACTATACCTAAATAAAGAATAGTTTTAAATTTACCTTTTTCTGACCCTATCTATCTGTATCTAAATCTATGAAGTTTTATCTGTATGTTGTTGTTATAGAAGAAGTGTTAGTAATATTTGTGAAAAAGAAATATTGCTAGCTTTGTTACAAAAAAAAATTATGGTCATGTTTTTAATGATTTGATATGTATATATATACATATGTGTGATTGTTAAATAAATGAACGTATTTTTGTAATATACATCAATTTTTCGCACCACGCAACTCCAAGATAGACTGGCAGAGAATGCCATTTGGCATTGTGACTTTTTTTGTACACTCCTATTTTGTGCAAATGAAATAAATATGCCACGAAAAGGTAATAAAAACATAAATACTAAAAAATGGTTTGATGGGGACATAACTTGTAAGAAGTCATGAAACATACTTTGTAAATCTGTTCACATTTAACAAGTGTTTTGTATACAAAACTTGTTTGATTTCATGTATTCTCCACCTCTTTCTTTGTGCTATATAGACACGTAAAAGAGTGATTTTATTTACATAAAAATAATTGCAATTAAATAAGTACTATACAATAAAGATTTGACATAATTCTTCTAATGCAAATACTATAAGGTCAAGTAATTTTAACATATTTCTATTTATAAAAATAAATAGAAAAAAAAAGATCTAATTAAATTTAGAAATAGACGAACGGATGTAAAAACGGAAAATTACACAACACTTAAAATTTATAAATTATTAATTTACAAATTCCCTAAAATCGAGTGTAAACTAGAATTAAACACAAGACATTTTACCACATTCGGGACTAATATGTTCTGTAGTGTTCCTAGTAGTATTATTCCTAGTGTTCCGCAATTTTCTCCGGCCCCTATTCTGTCTGCTAGCGTTCCTCCAGGCGTACACCACGAGAACACCCAGCCGGCCCGTTCTCGCGGAGCTCATATGTCCCGCCGGCAACAGATGTGACACGAAATAGAGCGTCGTCACGGTCCGGACGCGCACGACTGATGACCAATTGACGACGCATGGACTAGGGTTGTACGTAGCAATGTGTAAATATAATAAAACAAATATACAGCTTCTCTATTTATAACCGACTTCAAAAGAGGAGTTGTACGCATGTGCGCTACAAATAAACAGATAACTTAATATCACGACAGCTGATTTCGATGATTCATTTTTTTATTGGAAAGGATGTACTTCAAGAGGTTCTGGTTAGGTTCTGATTAATTCTTTTTCTTAATATTCCTACGATAATTCTTAAATACAAAGATGGCGTCCGCGCGTAATAGAGTTTAAAGCTTGATTATTACTGTTAGAATAAAACTCTTAATAAGTTATTTAAATGGGACCACACGGGAAGCACCAGCTTTTAAACAAAAAAAGAATCATCAAAATTGGATCAACTAGTCGAAGGAAATGCCGTAACAAACAAAAAATACAGATGAATTGATGTTCTCCTCTTGAAGTCGGTTGAAAATAATGATGATTCTTGCTCATATGAGTGCCAATCGAAACTAACAGAAAAGGCATCACATAGTGGATATAGTGTCTCTATCACTGCCTTAAGGCTACTCTGATCCTGGCATTCTATAAGTTTATTAATATGTAGATATATGCCTGTGTATTCTCATGGGAAAAAGAGTCGTAACCAACAATGGTGTATTGTTAATCATAGTACATTTTTTAATCTTAATAGTATTGTACTAAATAACCTTACAAATATCCAACTACTATATTTGTTCTTTTTAAGATAATATTTCCCAACCCAAAATGTGTCATATCAAATGGTAAAAAAATATCACATCTAAAAGCTTAAATGAAATATGTTTTGGTAGAAATATTTATTAAAATTCTATTACAATAACTTAACATAAATCACTGCAAACACAACTGCACAAATATAGATTGTTTATTGTTTTTCACTAGTATCATCTCAGATTTAATAATTTTATGCCCAAAATCAACACCCTCCTTATGAATGATTGAGTTTCTCCAAAAACTCCTCAAATAGTTTGTTGCGCTCCCTTTGAATGCTATTCGATTCTTCCACAATATTAATCAACCTATCTAATTTCTCTTCCACTAATCTCTGCCTATCCCTAATTTCTAATGTCGCCTTTCTAAATTCAGCATTCCGCTTCCTAGTCAGCCTTCTTCTTACTTCTTCACTTTGCCCGCTAGAAGTTTCTCCATTCTCATTATTGTCTTCAAACTTTGTTGGGGCACTGATTGAAAGTAATGCTTTAGCTATGCTTTCATTAGAACCTTCTTGCAATTTCTGCTGTATCTCCGGCTGGTATTCACCATCAACACTATATATCTCCTCAAAGCTATCAAAATATGGCCATTTTACCGTTGCAATACCATTTCTGTTCTTCTTTTTGAGTAATCTTATGTATGTCTGTTTTAAATTTCTGAATTTCTTATTACAACAGTCTGGGCCTTTGCCGACTGCATTAGAGATATTGGTCCATAAATTTTTCTTTCTTATCTTTGGATTTCGGAATTTGTCAATGTTCTCTATGTACAAATTTAGCATTATTCTAATGCTGTTGTGATCCCAGTGATCTTCTGCATCATCAGCTACTTCACCATCCATTATTTCTGTTTGATTCAACTGCATGTATTCCCCATCAGCCTCAATGTATTCAATTTCGAGTGCTGAAAATAAAATCTGCAGTCACCATTCTCTCATAAGTTTTTTCTGGTGACAATCTCGTATTATCCATTCAAATGACAATTAGGTCAATCGATGATGAGCTCACACTAAATCTTATAAATTTTGTAACTCATATTTTCAGAAGTTGTTCACCACTCACTAGTTTCCAAGAAAATATAATGGAATTATTGAATTAGTCCGGAAAACGTACGGTACTATAGTTTGCATATTGTACATAATAGCGCATTAAAAAAAATAATATCGATAATAGATATAGATAGAATTCAAATTGAATGAAAAAAACCCCAATAGACTAAGCAAATTGCATCAGTCAGCGATTGAGCACAAAATGGCGCTGTCTGAAGCTACGTTCGTCCAATGAAAGCGCTTTATTAACCGCCTGTGTAAAGTAGTCGCTAACACCCATTATAAAACATACGTAATATTACTACGATATCGATTATAAAACAGCTAAATTAGATCTTACAAGATACAATAAATCATTTTTTTATATAACAAAATGGTATAGAGTTAGTAAAGAAAATAAATTGATAAAATACGATAATCAGAGGTATGAGCATGACCATTTAAAAATGGTCGTTTAATATTTGACACTAGCCGTCTTCTCACACATGATAATGTCAACGGTTACATTGATAACGTTAAAAATGATAAGACAATAATGCTTAAATATACATTTCCTAAAAGACAAGATCACGAGTTTTTTGTTTGTACAAATGAGACTTAACAGATCTTATATTAGGATAATTTCAATGTCATTTTAAGATGCATGAACATGAAAAATTTGCGTATCCTATTTTTATATATTCTCAGTAAGAAAAGCATTAGATTTTCAACAATTACCTGTATCAGATTCCGGTAAAGGCTTGTAAGATGCGACGACATGATCGTCGTCCCGTACTTGTCCACCATCTATGGTGAGATGATTTTTCCTGGGCTCAGACATGATATATTATGGTTAAGCCAGTTGAAAAATATAAAAAAGAAGCTTTAGCAGCTTTCTTCGCAGTGGATGGAATGGTGGAATTAGTGCACACTTCAACGCAAAAAATCTTTTACACTACCATCTGCCTGTTAATTAATGACTGAACGACAAGCAGTGCTGAAAGGTAGTGTTGTAATGATCAACGAATGACACGCCTTAAACTCTTTCGATTTCGCAAGCAAATGTCATTCGATTAGGGGTGGGAAAGAACTCAAACTACTACGTTAAAAAAATGTCTATATGTTAAATAATCAAGGAAAACATGTAAATAACATTGTTCTTGGGGACTCATGGGGGATCATCTAACTTACATTTTCATCTTAGAGGTAAGAATAAAGAGTATCTGTTTTAATCCGAAAAAACGGTTTGTTTAAGGAGTGGCGCGCTTGTGTAGGCATCTCGTTGAAGTGTAAAAAGACATAATGACTACAAGATTAAAGAGAAATATAGTGATTTAAATGAAAAACATATGAAACATGAATCAAATGCCTCTATAAGTCAATGATCATTATTATGAATCATCAGCGGACTAGTAACTGAACTGTACTGTTACTATGGTGACCAATTAATGACTTTGAGTGGCGATGGCATGAAAATAAAGGTAAATTTGGTACAGGTGAATGGGGTATAGGTGATGATAGGTAATGAACCTTTGACTAGATTGTTGTCGTACTGAAATAGAGGCAGGTAAAGAATATCCGTAAGCGAGGTTTATATATGTATACGCAGCAGTATGAATAAGAGTGAAGGGAAATAGTTGTTAGGCCAGAGTAACGCTAAGTAGCGTGTGCAAAACTTTTGATTCATAAACACATTCCTGGTTACCAATTTCAGTGATTAACTGCTTTGATATGTCAATAGTCTTGCGCCTATTGGTTAGCGACTAAGATTGATCAGTTTATTTCGCCACCCCGAAACGAACTAGTGCGCTTTTCTAGTTCGTCAGCTTCCAGCACCAGCATACCACTTCTGCACGCGACAAGATTATGGGTTTTTGTACTTTTACCTACAATTTCATATTCTAAAAACATCAAAATCTCTGAATTAATAATTTTAAAATGTATATAATCATTCTGTGAGCGACCGGCAAGATTAGGACGGTACAGAGCGCGCGGCGTCGGCGGTCGGTACCACTTCGTGTAGTTCTGTATTTTGCCCTTACGACCAAGTTCGTTCGCGAATGTTTAATGTTGTCTGTAAGTATAGTGACATTAGCAAATAGGTTAGTAATAAGAACAATGTAAATTTTATTTTATAAAGTTATTTTTATTCTATTAGTTTATTATGTGTACAGTACCACCACCGCCACCACTACCATCCACACTTTTACCCGTTAAAAAACTGGAGCTTAACGAGTCTCATAAAGACACAACTGACTACTCAGATGTTTGTGAATGGGCTTCATCAGAACCACAATTATGGGAAGTGTGCGCAAAAAATCAAATTTGTCTACATCACTCACCCTTCCGTTATAAATACAAAAAATTTGAATCAATATTACAAGAGGGGCCGACGTGTGGTTTAGTGGCTTTGTCGATGTTTCTAAACGGGGAAGTCACTCCTAATGAATTGCTAAATTTAACGAAATTTGCGGGGTTTAGCAATAATGGAGAGATGTTAAGTTGTAAAGACATGGCAACGTTAGCTGAAAAAGCATTTAATTTGGCTGAAATAGAAAATGTTACCTGCAATTTAAAAAAAGGCGGGCTATATAGCCAAGAAATAATTCAAAATTTGTTGAATGGTGCTATATTATTAGTTCCGTATCCTTTTTAAAGATATTTTCATTACTTCAGGGTGAGTAATCGATAAAATGATATATACATATTGAATTAAAACTTTCAAAATGAACAAGAAAAACATTAATGCTTGGAGGCACAAATATTTGTGTGACAGGTACCCACGTATTTGTTCATTAGCCCTTTTTTAAATTGGATCCATTATTGTTTCATTATATTTTTATAAATATTAACAAATTTTCATTTTTTTTCTATACTCATGCTGAATTTATCAACTAATTAAACAAGCCGTTTCTTTTTACTACAGCTTAGATTAACTTAACATCTTTGTAGGTATGGTAGGTGTATCAGTAGATGAAAGACTTTAGTGTTAAAATATATTGTTATTTCTTCCCATAAATTATTTAGACATAATATTCCTCAATATTACATCATAGATATGACGCTGATTTCAACCATTCACCATGTCTCAGACAAGGTCACACAGCACATTGGGCACTAGTTTGTGGAATTATCATTGTTGAAGACCCAGGGGAGTCATATACATCTAAATCTAGTAATGTTTATGTCTTGTGCCAACATGGAAAGTCAAGATATCTCGCTGCCTGGAGTCTTGATGTGCTGCACAGAAGTAATATGAATTTATGGGAATTCTCCCCAAAAAAGGCAGAAGATGGCTTGTTGTATATTCTACCGGAGGGAGGGTTGGGGGGAGAAAATGGATTACGGGATCAGTTTTTGATATTTAATAATCCTTAAGTGAAAATGCCCAAGTATTAGTGGCTTGTGTTAAAACTTGAAATATTGTTGTAAAATAATATTGTATTTTTTTGGAAAGTTATATTTTATGTTCATTGTTTATTGGAATGTTGTGTAATATATTATGTTATAGTAGAATATGGTAGTTATATTAAATAATACAATTTTACACTGTTACTTTGTAAATAAAAATCTTTTAAAGTTTTAATGCAAAATTTTATTTGTACAATAAATACAAAACCATACTTGCAACTTATCATAAAATAATAAATCTCACCACTTCAATATAATCGTAATGTCAATAAGCATAAACATACAGATGCGACATGTATAAGATTGAGAGTTACGGTTTGTATCCGTTTATTGCACTATTTTAATAAAACATGCTTTATATAAAATGAAAATATAAATGTTTATTTTTGTACTAATTTATTCGACTTAAACTCTCAATTACAGCTAAATAAAAACCATTAAATCATGTTATTTGTCCAAAAGATAAATTGTGACAAATACTTTAGTCATATTTTTATATTGCATTGAATATTCAAATTAAATACATTGTCGTAACATAAAGTCGATTAACATTGCCGTTATAATATGTTATTAAATTACGATTAATAAAAAAAGATACAATTGCCAAATCAGTCAGCATTAATGAGATCAAATTATATAAACAGAAATATATTTTCTATAATCCCATTACAAATTATTACTACAATATGAATATACAAATTACATTGTTATAACATACCTTCGGCTAGGCCTCTACACGATAACTATTGGAAACTTGAGCTCCTTTTTTTGTTATAATTGCCAAAACTTACTTCTTAATGGCACTAATCAAGCTTTCAATAATAAACATAGCATAATATGAACTTCTTATATTCTAACATCATTTCCACATTTCCTTTGCCACGCATTTTTTAAAAATACACAACTAAATAGAGAATTCTAAAATATTATTGCGAATTATTAATGTATACAATTATAGAATAATTTCAAGCAATTCTTAATACAGTATAGCACTATAATAATTTAATAACTAACACAAAATACATTCATGAAATTATCATCATACTATTTATTCCTTTCATTTATAATAACACATTGCGAAATATTGAATTCTACGATATAAAGAAATTTTGTGCTATATATTACTAATACAATTCATAAATCTTTATTTCAGGTGACAACACATAAAAAATACGACTGCATCGGTATTATAAACTTGTATAAATTTGCGTCATATTGTTTCAAACACATCATAAATTCATTTCGGCTGCCCTACACCCGGCCCTATATTGTGTTGTGCATTTACCCCGTTGCAAGCAAAATGTATAATTGAAGCACATTGTTGCATCATTTTTTGCCTCGCCTAAAATACAGTAAAGAATATAATAGTGGATGAATGAAAATAACTGAATCGACAATACCACAATGAGTATTTTCAGCGATATTTGCACACATAAACTGTAACTAGAAAACATATGTTTAAATTTAAAACATGCATCAGTTGAAAAATGCAAGATTTTTTATGGAACGCACTGTTGTTTAGAGAAATATTAAGGTTTCTAATTAATTTACATGTAAAACATGTAAGTAAGCAGTGTTATTTAACATTGAATGTTGCTATGCTCAATCCAAACCTCAATAAACCAATTTAAATATATTGTTCGAAGATAAAGCCTTTATGAACATCTACACGAGCACCATTTATTTCCTAAGAAAAAATACGCTGTTTAATGAAAAAATTAAATCAATGGTCTAGCACCACACAACACCTGAAAATTATCATGGCAAATGAAAAATAATTTGTTTTTTATTTTACTGCCTGTTGTTCTAAACGTAATTTATATAAATAATAGTTAGTGTGAAATGGTACTTACAAACCGCCATTTTAATTGGAATTTAGGCGCCAAAAACGATCTTATGAATGACAATTTTAACACGCTTCTGTTAGCATGAATTTTGAAACACATTAACGTATATTGAAATTTTGCACACGTACCTAGGACCGATGACAATTTATACCTCTCTTCTAATGTCCTAACTAGAATTATGAGGATAAAAAAATAGTAAATTTTACAGATCACAAAACATGCATTGACAGCAAATAATATTTATCAAAATACTTAGTAAAGTACTAAGTTCACATAAGTATTCGTGTTTTTTACTCTTTTTATTAAGCCAATTTAATTAAAAATTAATATTCCTATTACTAGCGCACCAATATTATGACTTTGTCCTACTGCTACCAGATTTTTCAAATCATTTCACAGGTGTTTTTTATCTGTGTAAATACATGGCGTAAAGCCTTTTTTGGAAAAAAAAATGGCGCGGGCACTCATGGGGAGTCATCTCATCATCTAACTTACATTTTCATCTTAGACGTAAGAAGTAAGTGTATGTAATTTAAAAAAGACTTGGCTTAAAGGTCTTGTTACCAGGCCATAAAATATTCATTATCAATATTATATAGAAGTCTTTTGGTCACATGTATAGACATAGACTTGATGCTAAAGCCATAAGAATCAGCGTATTCTGTTGCCGGTTTTAGTATGTAATTCTTTTTTTGTTAAAAATAGTAATTTTATATTACATATTTTTTTGATTAACATGTAATTTTATGCTTTATTATCCAATTTAACAGTTATTGTATCAGGTGTAACGTAAAATAAGCATTAGTGAAACCTCCTTTCATTTCTCTCTCCGATTTTCATTTTGAATTTTTGATTTCATTTTGATTCTCTGGTATATCATAGAACCTTAACGAGTATATTTACGTGTAAAAACAAAAACTGAATTCAAATCGAATCAAACGTTAAACGCTATTACGCGCGGACGACCTAACTAACCTCTCGTCAAACTACTCATGTATATATATATATATATGTTATCTGTCTATTTGTGGCGCACATACTTGATTAAAATTTAGTATTATATGGTTTTCTCATGCTTAAAAGAACGATGTAAAGCTTATTGAAATTGCGCTTGCGTTAAAGCTACTGTAAATATCAAAATGAAACAATATATTCAAGTTAGCTGATAAATAAAATTTGGCACGACATTCTGTATATAATCGTATATATATAACTGCACATAATTTGGAAGATCTCAATCGAGCTGTAAACGTGTGATTTTTATGGCTACGACTAATAATGGAATTAATTGAAATTTGACACAAATATTATGTTATTAGAGGGAAGACATAACAGATGGACGAGGTAGGTATTTCGTAACGGTGGTGGAACATCTTGGGGTATTAATCCGACATAACTACTTTCCTCTCGGAGGACGCGTACGCTTATTACTAGCACAATTGTATTATATGGCTTTATCAGACGCAGTAATACTGATAAATTGTAATGTCACTTGTTAATGCAAACAAACGATCACTTTTGAATGCTTTTTTAGCGGTGTACACAGATAAAGCTATCGTGGCTTTCACCAGGTTATTACGTCACATACGTAACAGGTGGTGAGCTCATGGACGTACATCGAGCACAAAATGTAGCATGTGAAGTGTATTATTTGAGGTATTTGTCGTGTCCATTTATTCTGATATGGAATGGATTGATTTAAACGTTATTGCTACTGTATTCATTATGTATGTTACTTTTAGTGTGCTGTATATATAGTGTTAATAGCTACGGAACGGACATTTGTCTAATCGTGAGTAATATGTTATAGTACTAATAATGCGGTTCTACTAATGGTTTTGGCGTACGATATTTTGTGGAATATCTCACTGAAAATGGTACAGAGGTCGGCAACCTTTTCGTCCAAAAGAACCAAATATAGGCAGTACACAATTGAAATTTATTCAGAGCGACCGTTTTAGATAAAGCAAAGATTTTGTAATAGAAAACCTATTAAATAAGTAATATGTTATAGTACTAATAATGCGGTTCTACTAATGGTTTTGGGGTACGAAATTGTGTGGAATATCTCACTGAAAATGGTACAGAGGTCGGCAACCTTTTCGTCCAAAAGAACCTAATATAGGCAGTACACAATTGAAATTTATTCAGAGCGGCAGTTTTAGATAAAGTAAAGATTTTGTAATAGAAAACCTATTGAATTAAATCACCATAAAAGTACACTCTTCAAGTTCTTTTTAAATAATATCAAATATGTTTTAGTTTAATTAAGGCTAAACTAAAATTTTACTCGTCTATTTAAAGTGTACTGATGTCACAAGAGATGGCGCTAATAATTATTTATGTTACTCTTGCGCGCACCACCGGGTGAGCTGAGGAGACTGGCTCTCTTAAACTGGAGGATTACAGCTGTTAACGTAACGCAGTAGCTTTATGAAAATACCAATCTGACAGGGCAAGATAACAAGTAATATTTCCAGCCTGCTTAAGAGCCGTAGTTAAGGACTTAAAATGGCACGGGTTGCCGACCACTGTTATAGTAATAATACCCTCTTGTGAACGATCATCTTTTATCAATCCTGTGAAAGTTTTAAAGCTGTACAAAAATTGATTTATAATTTTTTTTATTTTTATTTATATATATTTTCGTTACATTGTAACAATTGTGGGACCGAGTAATTGATGTGCTGTTATATAATTTCGATGGACACCACGCCACCACCTCTTTGAAGTAAAGTGGGTTGGAATTCCATTAGTAATTTAGGTTTTATAATGAAGTAGATATTTCTACTTCATTCGCATTGTTCAATGAACAATGAACTCACAGCGAAAGAAATTAATACTCACGCACTACGTATTAAAAACGACACCGATATTACGAAACGCGCTAACACTTTACAAATATCATTCCGTACCGCTATGCTTTCGATGCTATTTTACTAACACAGAGCACTAACTTTGCTAGCTTCCCTAGATTTATTAAATTTGACATCGAGATAAAACACACAGACATATACGACATTATATACTTGATTATAAAGGGCCAATGTAACAACGAAACATTGACTTCCTTATCGCGTTATGAACATATTTTTTCTATAAGCGTTAACCAAATGTCTAAACAGTTTATTTCAGCCGTTATCAAATGTCTAATCCTTCAATCGGCGACATTGTTTTATTTATTTAAAAAATAAAATGTCACTTCCCACAACCCTAACAGGGTTAACAGATACAGCAATTTCTGCTTTATGCAAAAAATATATCGATATTTTTCCATGTATCGTAAATTGTTTATATTTAAGTAGGCAAAAAAAAAACTGCGGCGCAGACTGTACAATTTATACAACTACGAGTAGTATTGCCATCGTAGAGTACATATCAATATAACTACATTCGATATTTGGTTATCGAATGAAATATATCGATATAAATGACTATATTAGAAAATATATATATTTGTTAATGACGAACTACACAGATTGGCGAGAGAAGCTGGCCTTGACTGCTTCACCGGGTTGAGAGGCGGCATAGCTCTTAGGTCGCTATAGCCTGAACCTCTATCACTAGTAACTCGACACAAGGGTCCCCCCGGTGAGGGGTAACCCAGCTTGGACAGTTACTATGTTACGCCTAAGCATTCCGATCCGAGGGCGCCCGAGAGGGCCGAACCGCCACTCGGTCGGTAGCTATTTCCCGGATAATCTGAGGGACATTCAAAAAGCTAAACTAACTTTGAGTGCCACTTCGGGAAGCGTTGGCGCTGGGAGGGTTGAAGTGATGTATTGCGTTCATATATCGATATTTTACGAAATATCCATATATATCATGAACTTATTAAATGGGGCAGTATAAAATAATCTACATCAGGTTTAAAGGGCACATGCTACAAGAAAGTTGATAACGCCAGAATGCTTTTTTTTTCATTAGCTGCCTAAAGCTTATTTTGATAACATATACATTTTTGAAGCCATTATATAAAAGGGTATACTCAATACGTTAGTCTATTGAATTTTATACACATACACATAGAATTTATATAAAAAAATAAACAAAATAAAACTGCATTCAGTAATCACAGACAAACGCAAAAGAAACCGCACTATCTCCCGGTACGAACCTTATAATGATATGTGCCGACAATACTTCGTAAAATTCGGTTTTGTTTTCCGATACATAACCTAATTAGGGATGTTCGAAAATGATTCAAATATCGAAGGCTAATACATCGATTTTTTATGTTTATCGAACTCTACATGTGAAGTTCGAAATATTTTATTCCAATCGGGCAAATTAAATTACGGGTGTTATGATTTTAAACGACCTTATGAGATCGCAAATGTATCTGGACATAATTTAGATAAAGACAAACATGTTATAAATGACAATAATAGTATTATCCTGTTATGTCGGTACCAGGATATTTGTCTGGCACCGTCATGATACTCATTGTGTCAGTCTCCGAATATAAGATATACGAAGTGCAACTTGTCTATTATTCTCCCGAGTGTTTACCAATCCTAAGAGAAAGGAGATACAGGAATCGATTTATCTCTTTCTACAAGATAATGTTATCTACGAGGCCCTCTCCATTGTAAACGTTTAAATATGAGCTGTCACCGTGGTGCCCCAATTCATTGTGAAAATCCTTGCACCTTGTATAGTTGCGAACTATAATGGACTCCTCAACTACCGCGGCGATATTTAGATATTCGCAAAAAACTAGTGTGCTCAGACCGAAGTAAAACTTCTTTAGCTCTATCTATATATATATTCAAGAGAGAAAGAAAATGTGAACTCTCTATCTTCTCGAACTTGTATATCCTCTCTACTTCCTTTGGCCTCGACCGATCACACTTTTCGTAACGCATTCAGCAAATGACTCAACATGTCGATCATGCGTAAAATTTTACTTCAACAAACACTAATTTTATTAATCGACAAAATACATCAACATCGTAACATCGATATTTAATCTTTTATATAACGATCCATCCCTAGACTTACATACAAATTGGAAACGTCACGAACCATTATTCCTCGATATACATACTGAATAACATACGGACGACATATACACGAGAAAACTAACAGCTAATGTAATTAATGACTATGACGAGATAGTTAACGCGATTATTGAGCCTTTTATGCAGCTTGAATAACTCTCGAACCGTTTAAAAATAGCATGCAATTATAATGACTAAGAAATAACGACCTTACGTCGTTTGGACTAAACATATCGTAAATATAAGACATATTTAGACATTGATGGATTAATATTAAAAGCCTCGTATAAGTGTTGGTTATTCGTTCGATCGGGTGTATCCGTTGTTCTATAGAACAAAGTCTAGTGTTGTCTCTATCCGTAGCTAAAAGGAATGTCGGATATTTCCATGTTGCAACACTACACGGCCGAAGTCGAAATGCGACTACTTTAGAAGCCGAAGCGAGAATAATACCAGTATCGCAAGCGAGCGAAGATTAAGTCTCGGGCGGGGCGAGGGGGGCGCCGCATGTGGCTACCGGGAAAGTCTTCACGTGTGTCTGCCATTGCGTGGACAGTTGGAAGAATTTCACGCCGTTCCACTCCGTGCCGTCGATGAATACTGTCGACAAATGGAAATCAAAACAATATAAGTTTATTTACTCTTACAAAATCCACAGCACCTTTGGTTGGCATCGGAGTTGATGAATCTTATCTATATAAAAGAGAATGTGTGGGTATGTTCCATATAGGCTCCGAAACGGCTGGACCGATTCCAATGAAACTTTCAGGGAATTTTCAGATTGACCTACCGAGTAATACTGTTTGGTGACGATCTTCGACTCTTATTGAACGGTCAAACAAACCGCACGTTATATCGTACATCGTACTTTTATTTCTGGCATTAACTTGAGCCCGATATATTTTTGTATAAATGATATTGTAATTACTGAAATGTACATGGGATAGGTAATGATCTTCATCCGCTCTATAAGAGAATGAATACGGAGAGGAATGAATAATTTAATATTGTGAGAGTTAAATTAAATATTTATTCTAAGTTTATTGTTTAAATAAAATAAAGCAAAATCTAGCCCGACGAAGTGGGCTGGGTACGCTAGTTATTTATGAAATAAATTATGTTTGAATTAGAGAAGTGGTAAATACTCGGGAGAATGTTATGACGGTACCTGCATGTTTGTCTGGCACCGTCATAACAAGAAGAAGAAGTGATAGATAAATAGAGGAGTGTCTTACCCTTAAGCGGAGGGTTGTGCGATCCCTTAGCGGAGCAAATGAGGCGCGCCACCCCCTCCACTGTTTGTGCGCGGCCAACTTCCGGTTCCGATTTTTCCTTCTTTTTGCCAAGTCGCATTACTGCAAGCAAACGTACATAATATAAGCTCTCATGCCAATTTCCGAAGCGGTATAATAAGTTGCAACATTTAGACTATATTTACAATGACAAAAATATTTTTTTCTAAGATAATTCAAATACTCGGGCAAGTATTATATTATCTGAAATTTCAATGAAAAAGCATATTAGAGAACATTCGGTGATGGGGACATAATGAACAATGTTCTGGACTATCTAATAAATAATACATCCGTAATCTTGTTTTATTTTAACTCCAGATGACATTTATTTATTTTAACATTTTGCGTAAAAGACTGTATAAGCATGCTAAAACATAGCGAAAGCTTAGTCTACTCCCAAAGTTTTGTTGGAAGAAAATGTTCAATAGCATTTTGTTCGCCTTTGTACATGTGTTTTGGTGCAATAAAGACTTTGTCTATCTCCCTCGCTACTGTCAAAAGGGGTGAGAGAGTTTTCATGGCCAGGAACAACGGCGATTAACGGCCTAGAGGTCATTCCAATTTCTCCAGATGTTATTATAATTTAAAGACAAAGGATCTACATTGCAATGATATACTGACTCTTCTGCTTTTTCTCCTTAGTCAGGTAGGTGATGCTGAGGTGTGCGTTGTGGCGCGTCACCACGAGCGCACGGAACGTCGCTTTCACCGTCACCTTACCGTCCGCGCCCTCCGCCGCCCGGCCCGGCATCTGCAAAACAATTTACACCTTAGTGTCTATGTCATACGGTACAAATTCCATCTATGATCTTTTTCTATTGATGAAGATGATTATTGTTCCTGTTATCTAATACCTTTAAGCAATTCTTGTATATATGTATATAATCTGAATTTCGGAAACGGCTCCAACGATTTTCATTAATTTTAGTATAAAGGGGGTTTCGGGGGCGACTAATAGATAAAGCTAGGATTATTTTTTGGAAATGTCATTTTATCCGGGTATAGGGTATGCAAAGTATACTTTAGTAGATGGCGTTGCTAAGTAACAATAGGTCGAATTAGTGTTTGGTTTAACGTTAGACCGAAAAAATCTATTGTTTGCATAAATTATTTATAATAGGAATCGTGAACAAAGTACGTAATTGGACATAATTTCCTACCAGCCAATAGTCCAGCTGTAGCTCCTGCGGGGGCAGGTGTGGCGGCTGCGCGGGGTGAGGGGGCAGCGATTCGCTTGGCGCTGGCGTGCCGGGTGGCGAAGGGCGCGCGGGAGGCGACCCGCCCTCCTCTAATTCCAGAGACGAAGGTCCGCCCTCGCCGCAGCCGACGCGTACCTCCTGTCATCATAATAGAGTCAATACAAAATTAACTTGAATAATTTGTAGGCTACTCGTACACACAAGTCACGCGCCTCGTATGGACTGCAAAGCCCGTGTGGTTTGGGTTCGGAATGCCACTCGCTCGTCCGGATCAATTTACATTCTTGAACCTCCAGCCACACTAATACAGTATTAGTGTAGCTGGAAGTATGGAATGGCGGAATTATGAAGACACGAACATATACACAAGAAACAAATACAACCGAACGGAGAAAAAGTCCGGCGATTTTTTTAGTGGGTTGAAAGACGTTGTTCATACACGCCCGCCTAGGAAAGAGCGAGTTACCGACGAAAACCTCGCACTATGAGCCGTCTTTTGCCATAAGCAGCGAAATGGGGTCGCACTGGCATTCACCATTCCGGTCGGCAGACCTGTTTAGGAATACGGGCTTCCAGCGCCTGAGGATAGGTAGCCCTACTCCTACTAGGTAACATAGTCTCCTACCTAGGTAACATAGTACAAACCTCTGATTACTTCGTATATGGATAGCGGCCACTTTTGTATTTTGAACGTGGGCGTGAATAACAGTGATGATATAATTACAGCAATGAAGGGCACGAAGGTCTGGCTGGAGTCCTCGTCTCCGGACTTATCTCGGTACGCGACCATCGCCTCGCCGATCGGGATGTTGTTGACGGGTCCAATGCTGTTCAGGTACCTGCGAAGCGTTTGTGAGTTTTAAATCGAACATACTTAATCATAAAAAATACTGAAGTTTGTAATGGACGCTCCCTTTTAGTAGCGATGTTGTCTCATTCTCTTTTCCACATGTCATAAACCTACCAATATCAAAAATGTCTCAATCAACAAATGTTTTTATACGATTTAAGGCGTTTCCTGACATGCAACCCAAGGTCCTGTGGCAATAAAATATATTTGCCCCGCTATTGGGCACAGGCCTTCTGTATAAAGGTTATAGAGGTTCAGGCAAAGCAACCTAAGAGCTGTGCCACCTCTCTTTAACATAGTAACCGTCCAAGTCGAAGTTACCCCTTACCAAGGGGACCGTTGTATCGAGTTACTAGCGATAGCGGTTCAGGCTAAGAGACCTAAGAGCTACGCCACCTCTCAATCCGGTGAAGCAGTCAAGGCCAGCTTCTCTGGCCAATCTGTGTAGTTCCTCATTTAAAAAAAACCCTATAGAGTATAAGTTATAAGGGCAAATTCCGGATCCGGTCCACGCGGCTCTAATACGGATTGGCAGACTTGAACACATGTTTTAGTTCTTCCTCACGATGTTTTCCTCACCTGGCGATCCTGGAGGACATCTCGACGATGTCAGGCATGGAGTGGTCGGCAGCGCGCTCGCACAGCGGCGCCCAAGTGTCGGACGCGAACAGCGCCGCGTACGTGCTGTCCGACGCCGCCAGGTACCGCGACACGGTGCACGCGCCTTGAGAGGTACAATAATTATAATTTTTACTGTCAAGCTCGTGACCATATTGTCCAGATATTGCTTACATACTATGGCTAGTAACATAAAAATAAAAAAAAACTAAACTAACAAGATTTGACAGAACCAGCACATTTTCGGGGGTGATCAAAAGAAAACGTGTATAAAGTGTGAACACTGACCGAGCGGCACGATGTAGAATCGCAGATGCGGCGCATCGTGCGGGCGACGCGCGGCCAGCTCAGCGTGCGCACGCAGCGCAGCCGCGCACGCCGCCTCGCCGCCGCACACGCACACGCGTACGCATGCTCGCCGGGAGCTCCTGTGTGGAGACGTAACCGTGAAACTGTCATAGTATACGTAGTATACACGTATAAAAATGTATTGTAAACTGATGGCTGAATGTGGGTGGGAGCGGAAAAAGAAAGAATGTTTTTGATGACAGGCATTAGTGAAAGCCTATGTCCTAAAGTGGACTGACACACATGTATAAATAATAATAAGAAGACAACCTTATTTTTTTTTGACCAAGCTACGCTGATTGGCCAGAGAATCTGATCGCAACAGTTTTACCAAGTTTGAGATATGGCATAGTTCTTATGTCGCGTAGTCTACACAAGCAGGGAGCAATACGGCGCAAGGACACCAAAAGACCTCAGCTTGGACGGTTACTGTTTTTTCAAGAATTGAGACGGAATGTCATGGCTTCGAGCTGAAGCGTAGGCAGATATTACTGATTTCTATTATTCACGGCATACCTTCATAGCTTCTTGCAAATCTACACACCTTAGTCTATATGTTCGACGGTTCCGAGTACTCGGTTGCTTACTTTTTGTAGAATTAGGATCATCATCATCATTTCATTTCAGCCGGACGGACAGGACCGGTTGTAAGCGGCTTACATCCAGCTGCTTCCTGCGTCCTTTATGTGACTTTGTGTGTCCTTTATGTGTCACCGTGCAAGAATTAGGATAATGAGGTTGAATTCAGAGTAGACTTACTGTTTGGCGGCTCGAGCGTAAATAGCTTGAAGCAGCGGGCGCGCGTCGGGTACGGCGGGCGGGGCCACTATGACGGCGGGCACGGTGAGCGACTGGAACGCCAGCGCGGCGCCGCTGGGCGCTATCGCCACGCACTCGGGCACGGGGCCCTCCTCGCCGAGCACGCGCGCCACTTGTTCCATGAGCGTACGCCGCGGCTGACCAACATTACAATACATATATATCCATATACCTTATATATTTATGGCCCACTATAGAGCACAGGCCTTCTCTGTAATGTAATGAGCATAAAAATACGCCACGCGACCCTAGTGCGGATTTCACACTTCTTAGGTCTTTTTTAAATCATTTAGGTTTCCTTACGTTGTTTTCTTTCACCGTCGAGTGCGTGATAACAGCACTTAAAATTGGAATAAACAAATTCATTGGTGCAGGCACTTGCTATTGAACTATTGTTGCCAACGCACTACGCAACTTGAGGCGACCGCCGGACATTGAGCTATCACGGCTCTCCATACACAGAACACAAGTATATTCACATGTATATATGTGTATTTATTTTGTTATTGTGATAAATCACTCCCACGAACTTTACTATCACGTGTTACATTAATTATAAATAAATCATTATATTAATACGTGAAGCAGAAACATTGTACCTCTTTTTGACTTCTATGTAGAGAAGGAGTGCAGAATGCCAATATTCAAGCGTCAATAGACTGATGGTTTAGGGTACGGTTTGCGAATCGTAAGTTCGTAGGTTCGAATCCACCATTCGACTACCCACGTGAAACATCTCCTAGCACAAGCTTAAGCTTAGTTGGAATAATTAACAAGAATGATAGTAATATTTCTGAAAAAAAAAAGAAATTTGATACATATACATATAGTTGTTATATACTTGGTTGGCAACGGTTAAGTAATTATGATAAATAATTACTGACAGTTAACACATAATAAGAGATTTCAATGCTTCCATTTCTGGATTAAAGTAGAATTTCGAATCGAATATAGGGCGGTAGGGTAGTATATAGGTGCCGGTAGTACCTCAAGTGTTGTGGGGCTCTGTGCGGGCAGGTCGTGCGCGGACAGCGGCCGCTCGATGCCGACGACGAGCGAGTTCTTCTTGCGCGCGGCGGCCGCGGCCGGGGTCAGGTTGCCGCCGCTCGTCGCGCTGCGGAACAGGCGCGACCTCTTGTCCTCCTGCTAAACGTCAGAACACTAATAGATCGCTCATCAATCCTTTCTACATGTCCAAACCGAATCTCTATCGATGTCTTTATCGATTCTAGTCACAGCATCTTTCATATTCTTTAACCTGTCATTCAGACGTCTTTCACTGCCAGTTGGTATGGTTCCTAACCAGGTCTTCAGAGCGCAGTGCCGAGAGGCTCTGGTACGTTACACTGGAGATCTGGAAGCCCCTCGTCATGCACCGAAGAGGGCCATCGGTGGGGGAGTGGGCTTGGTGAGTAAGAACTTTACAAAACCCCGCCTTCTAGGGAGAATGTGATGTGAGGTTCAGATTTAACCGGCACAAATTTCATCAAAGTTTTAATTAAGAGTTTATTTTTTGTACGTAAAAAAGCGAAAATAGGAAACTCCTTGGTCCAAGTCGACTGCGATTCTAACGCAGACATAAGATCGTAAAGCTAAAGGCTTAACCATTGAAGCTATAATTGCTAATTAAAATGGAAAGTGTTATCTCAAACCTTGGTTTCATTAGGCGGCGAGCTGGAGACGGAAGCCCCGGAGACAGGGGCGTCGAGCGTGGCGTCGCCGTCGCTGTTGCCTTCGCTGCCGCGCTCGTCCCCCGCCGAGCTGCGCATCGCCTCCGATTCTGTCCGTACATATACGCGTGTAATATATTTTCTTTATCTTCTTATTCACATTATACCGACTGTGTATGTGCGGATATTACACGTTGAATAATACTACTTTTATGAACATTTTTTGTAAATCTTCTCTATTGAAAGTAAAGAAAAATTTTTATTTCAATGAGAAAATGACAAACCAACACCTTATTGTAAGTAAAGAGCAAGGACGAAATGAACGATAGCGTATAAATATATGAATAGAGGGTCATGCTAGTAACCTATTGGGTACAAATAGCAAAACACAAGATCTTAAGGTTCAAATCAACCATTCGAATATGGAAATGATAATAGAAATGTATAGCAAAATTATTAGTTAGATTCAGGCATTCGTACATCCAGATTCCCTTCGAACGAGCTGAATGCAGAAGAATTTTCCACTATTTCCTTCCTTCCTGAGAAGCTGACCTTGACTTGAGAGGTGGCATAGCTCTTAGGTCGCTTAGCCTGAGCCTCTATCGCTAGTACGTCGACATAAGGGTCCACCCGGTGAGGGGTAGCCTCAGCTTGGACGGTTAGTGATAACGAATACATTGGTACGTCATAATAAGAGATAGCTGAGGGATCTCCATAGACAATTGTATCTATCATAAATAATAAAATATTTTTTTATTCTAAATTCCATTATATTGATTGATTGATTAAAGGTTTCTTTAAGGTTTTTAATGTAAGGTCCCTTTAGGTTTTGCGTTGAGATAAGATGAAGTTTATCGTATTTCTTAAATTCCTTCTTAAAGATCTGACCCTGTTTCAATGACTCTAAAAATCTCAAGCTCTAAAAGATTTTGACCATAAGCAAGTATAAGGAAGACTATTCAATTTAAAATAGACGACTATTAAGATTTTCAACTTCAATTTGAAAGTATACAAAGCAAACAGTAATTAACCTAAATAGAATAAGACTAAGATTTTCAGACAGAATAGTTTTACAAAATAAAAAAAACGTTAACACAGTAAACATGCAAACAAGCTGTCAATAGTGAGAAAAAAAAACAAAAACAAACAAAAGCAAGAAATACATAGAGCATAGATATAATGTAACGCTTTTTTTTAAAGTTAAGAAACAAAGCTGACCTGATGGCCAGTGTCAGGCCATGCCCATAATTTACAGAGAACGAGTTCATTATCCAGAGACGAACTTCAATTCGGAACACAATGTATGTTTTGATTTTCCGCTAACAAATGAATGGCGCTAGTGTTGAACAAATGTAGCATAGATCCAAATACTCTACATAGGAAATACATAAACTATCTGGTATATGATTTTGTTTATGTGTCCAATGTTGACATAGCAGTTCATTTTTTATAAAGTAAATAGAAACAGATGGGATCTACTCAAAGATGCAATGCGTAGACCCCGAGACTAAAATAACTCAAGCAGGGTAGATAGGTAATAAAGATATTTCCTGGTTGACTGAATGTAATCGAGCACAATGTGGAATGAATCTCTTAAGCAAAGAATCCAACAAACGGAAATTCAATGGTTAATTAAGCTGCTAAACAAAAACGTCGACGGCCAGGCGAAAGTATAGTCTCTGGTATATTTTCATGTCATATATTTTCTAAAATTGATATTTTTCAATGTTTCTTACATACTCTATAATCATTGCAAAAACTGTGTATCAAACAGTTGTTCTCTATGCGTCAACTTTAAAAATTCGTCTATAAACTTGAACTTGGTTTCATTACATCATTCGTTACACAAAAATTCGTGGCGGAGGCCTATGCTGTACCTGTAAGCGGGAGTGTGGCCAGCAGTTTCTCGCGTGGTGCTGTCAGCTCGGCGGTCGACGCGAGACTGGAGTGCCGCGTCACTGCGCATGCGCCGCACACGTTACGTGCGAGCGAAACGAGACAGAGGGTCGACGTATAAGAGTTACATGCTACTTTAAGCGCTTGGATTTTTGAACCTAACACTTAAGCATGTGATATAGCCGTAATAATATTTATTACAACGCATAAATTAATAAATGAAGATATACTGATCCGAGGTGTCAGGCTCAAAGGACCAAAAATTTCAATAATCCCCTCTCTCGTCTCGCTCTGGTAAAATCTACTCTAGACACACAGCGTTACGTTACAAAAACAAAATAAATATCCATTACATTTTATATAGTACTGTTACATACAAATGTCCAACTTGAATTGTTACGATATTTAATAATGGTATTAGGTAACTATGCAAATGATAAGGAAAGCATTCGTACATACAACGCACTCGTCATCTCAGTGTATGCATTTAGATGCTCAGGCAGTTCAAGATCACATGATTACATAACATAACACTAAAACATGTACGTGTCAGATTTGCTTCAACAATTTTGTGACAAATGACGTGTGTAAGTTATAATGACATTCGTATCCACTTACCTTAAAGTTTTCCTTCATGAACGGTTTATTTCTCAAGTAATTTAGTTCTAAATCAACCATCCTTACACGAGCAACAAGTGTTATGTGAAAAAAAAGGAAAATGATTGTGACCGTGAAAAACTACGGTTCTGGTATTCCAAATGATAAATTAACAATTTTTATAAGTAAGAATTGTTCTGCGAGCGATCCATATTGGCGCCCAGACTAGACCTCTACATAGAATAACTGAAGCTGGGGTATCTTCTAAGGAGGGATTTGAGATTGAACTAATGGATCACTTTAAGTGTGATAGCATTTTGAATTGGATAGACTGGAGAGGCCATGGTACGGAACCACAGCTCAATCAGTCACTTTTAACAGATAAGAAGAAAGTCTAAAGATATACAGTACTCTCTCCTTCTTCCTTATCATAGTCACTTCGGAAAGCGAACTTGTCAACCGACTTCAAAAAGGAGGGAGGTTCTCAATTCGTCTGTATGTTTTTTATGTTTATCGCATAACTATCAACTGGGTGATACGAATTTGATGATTATTTTCACGGGGAACCCTTGTGTCGAGTTACTAGCTACAGAGTTTTAGGCTAAGCGACGTAAGAGCTATGCCACCTCTCAATCCGGTAAAACAGTAAACTTCTCCGGCCAGACTGACCAATTCTGAGATGATCCAATAATGAGATCCATGAGAAAACCTTAGTCAAAGTCTTAAATTTGCATTAAGTATGTGCGCGACGAATGTACGAATAACTCAATATCACGCTAAGAGATTTCGATGATTAATTCTTTATTAGAAAGGATGCACTTCAAGGGTAGTTTAATGAGAGTTTGGTTTGGTTCCGATTAAATCTATTTCGTAATATTCCTAAGATTATTCGGTAACACAGAGAGGGTGTCCGCGCGTAATTGCGTTTAACGTTTGATTTGATTTTAAATCGGTCAGAAAATGTTGAAAATGAGGTTTTGTTATTCAGTTTAGTCAGCGTGACAAGTGATGTGTCTGTGTGTGCTGGCAGTCGCAGTGAACGTGTGGTTACCGTTAGAGTGCCTGTGATGCTCCTGGTTGGCCAGCGAGCGAGAGCTGCTGAAGAAGGGCCGCAGCGACGGCTTGGGTGTGGAGCCGATGCTGATCGTGTCCATTTGATCGGGACCGGAGTCCTCGCCCTCGCCGCAAGATAGAGATTCCAGTTCCTATAAAGATGATAATGAAATCAACAACCTCTAAATACGACATTGTCTCGTGGTGGGGATCCATCGCGCTTCTAGCCAACAATATTAATAATAAAATTTAGGAAGCGACTGGGAGAGGGCGGGGTAGAGTACGACAGGAGAGCCAATAAGTCTTCGCGTCATGTCCGCCCGCACCCCCTTTACTCCCCTATGATACCTTACTTTTGACTTCTGAGTATTAACGGTCAGTATTAAAGTTATTTGCCACCTATATAAGATTGAGAAATCGCCAGGCAGAAGAGGAGGATTTAGGATAGTCTTGATTCCAGGCGTGTGGGCTGACGGGGCCATCTCACCTGGAATAGCTCGTCGATGTCTCGCTGCGCGTGGTGCGTGTCTCTGGCTGCGCCGCGCTCCCCCAGCTCCTCGGGGACGCGGAAACGCCGGAGGAGCGCCGCGAACTTCTGCTTCAGGTTGCGTTGCTAACGACCGAATATTAACGTTAATAAAAACAATGTACATGCAATTCTGTTCCTTTACGTTTCAAACAAGAGAGTTGGAGGAGTTGAAGGAGAGTTGGTTTTACGTGGAATATCCAGTTTTGTTCATAAATTTCCTGGCCAAAAGGTTGCCTGTAAGAGATCGCTCTTAGCGATAAGGTCGCCCATTGTACAACAAATTGTAAAATATACCTTAGTCCTGTAAAATAATCCTTTTTTGATTTTAGTATACAAAAAAGGTTTTAATCACCTTATGATTTAAAGTTAACCCACACCAATAATTAGGAAACGTTTTTTTGTTAATTTTTTAAGGTAAAAAATATAGGAGGGACAAACATGATATATCATAGGAAGCAACATCTCTAGGAAGTTTTAGTAATTAATATACATATAATTGATTACAGTGAAAAATAATAATTTCTATTACAATTTGCAATATAAAGTTACATTCAATTGACATGTAATTCTATTGTTTATTATCTAATTTGACACATGTTAAATCAGTTAGGAGACGAAGTAAAACAAAAACGAATCTCCGGTATTATCACGATGATATTCGTTCGATAGACGGTATTATCCAGAGATTCAGAATTAATTATGAACCTAATAAATTTAAAGGTAAATTAGGGAATTAGAGAGAATCCTTAGATGAATTATGAGAACTAATTAAGTAAGGAAGCTAATGGAGGGATTTACTGCTTTGAAGGTTGTTAAAACGGTATCAATAGATTAAAGTTTTAATCCAAAGATTAATCTTTACCTCCATGGAGAAATGAGGACATCGTTCTCCGCGCACAGATCTCGTGAGAATACAGACAATCTAATCTCATCGAAAACAAAGCTGTGAGATAAGCTAATACGGTTATCAAACTGTAAACATTAACATGATTTCATTATTTTCTGTTGGCAAGACTAGACAATGAATGACCTTCACAAATTTTTAGACTTTTGTGTTTTCTTGAACGTGAACAGATTATTGTAGACGGTCATCAAGAAAACTCTCTAAGCACTTATAATTTCTAATTGATCATTTCATGTGGCCAGTTTAAAAAAGGTTTAAAAAAAATAATTTAAAGTTTAGTTTAGTTCAAGGTAATTTGCGAACACATTTATTAAACGAAACCGGGTTTATTTGACCAAAATGAAAATAACAACAATATGATTGGTTTAATTAGTTTTTTTCTAACGCGTTGAACATACACGTAGACAAACGTCACAGATTAAACTCCGATAAAAATAATTACACTTTATCAAATCTACCAAACACCATTCTTAATTAAAGAATATATTTTAGCAACAAATCTACATACAAGCAATCCATGCAGCAAAGCAAAGAAATAAAAGTTTTACTCAAATAATTACACTAGTTAACACAAAGAGATTTTTTAAAATTAAGACGTACGACAAATTAAAATATATCATAAATTTTCATACAAGATATAATTCTACATCCCCCCACTTTTTTAAAAAGAATGCTAGTAGATTTTATACAAAAATTTTACTAACACTCTTGTTAACCATTCCAACTGAGCTTGCGCTAGATGGTTCACGTCAATAGTCGAATGGTGTGTGAACCTAAAACCTTTGGGCATATTTTCTCTAAGCCATTAGGCTATTGACGATTCAATTATATCAGACACTGATAAATATACGACTATTCAGGAGAGAAAGTACAGTCACGTGCATTAATATACTTTTGAAACTGACTTTGCAAAGTTTGATTTACAAACTATTAATGCATGTGACTGTAATGAGGATGGCAATTAAATTTCCCCAACGAGTCAAATTACATACGGGACAGTAAACAAAAAACAACTCTACGGTTCAACAAAACTAAGTGCAAAGTCCTACGCCGTGAGCTCACCGTGAGCTTTCCGCGGCTGCCCTTGCGCTTAGCGCGCGCGCTTTCCAGTTCGCTGTCGCTGTCCCTTTCGTGCAACTTGGAGCGCACATAGCTGTGTCTCTTTCGCTCGCGCTCCGCGTAGCTCAGGTCACGTGACCGCGAGAGCTGTGCAAAGCAAGGCTAGTTTAAGCTGAAGCAGAAGCAATACGCTATACATACCATACGGATATTAGCTTTATATTTTATTTACAACAACTTTTGTGTATTATAAAAACTTTTTCGTCATGCATTCCTAATTCAATTTATATACAAAAAAAATGTTTTGTGCCGGTAAATAAACACGATATAGTTAGTTTTCTATTGTGGTTCACATATGTAGTAAAATGTGCTTGCTACAGCTACTTATAAGACCCCAGTCCTTTTTTGAATTTTTATGGACACGTAGTGCCGCCAAAGAAAATTCGAAAAAATTTGAAATTGAAAAGGAATTTCGGTAACCTTCACAAAAGTTTTTAGATTTTTTTTATTAATGTAGGGGGTACAAAAAATTATGAACTTAAAAAAAAACCATTAATCATAATTGTGATTTTTGTAATATATCGCCTCTTGGCATAATATACCACATTCTCGTACATACAACTTAAGAATACGAGAACGAAGTTAATTCACTAATTAGATACTATGACGACCCGGTTCTGTTACAATTGGTACTAAAATATGTCCTACCTTTTTAATTATCAAACTTTAATAACGACAAGTTGTCTGCAGCGAAGCCTTATTAAAACTTTATCAACTCTACCGACTGGATGCTGCGACCCAGATTGTTACATGTAGCTAAATAATAGTTAACGTATGTACGGAAGTAATAAAATAATTTTTTATTCTATATACGCTACCACCTCCATTATACATCGGGCTTAAATTTTTAGCAAGTGTTTTTTCTACATAAAAAACCGCAGTTGTAGTTTTTCAGTTTTTCACGCCAATAGAGATTCGTACCAGCGTTCGTAAGCCGAACCGCTTACCCACTATCACTGCTTTACCGTGTACGTCTAGTGGTTATGACCGTAAGTTGTGATTTATTAAATAATAATATCTTCTATATTGGAACAACATTGATTTTTTTGATTTTTGATTCAAATTGTTTCGAAAATAACGCTGAAGAATTACGTCAAAGTGCAAGATTGTGTCTATTTATGACTAATACTATAACTGTTTTGTTCATATGTTTCCTGTCCATACACAGGTTGCCTGGAAGAGATCGCTCTCAGCGATAAGGTCGCCCATTGTACAACAAACTGTAAAACCTTACTTATGTAATGCCTTTTGTTTGATTTTGGTGTACAATAAAGTTATATCTATCTATCTATCTATCTATCTAATAAAAAAACAACTATGAAAGGTCACAAGCATTTTCAACCGAGTTCAAAAAATAGGAAGTTCTCAATACGTTTTATTATGGTTGTTACCACACAACTGAGTCGTGGTAGCTCAGTGTCCGTGCGGTTAGCTCAAGTTGCGTAGTACGCTAGCAACCCGAGTTCGATCCCCGGTGCCGGCACCAATAAATTTGTTGTTGCAATTTTATGTGCTGATTTACCACGCGCTCGGCGGTGAAGGAAAACATCGTGAGGAAACCTACATGTTTTAAAAAAAATTTCTACGGCATGTGAAGTCTGCCAATCCGCATTAGGGCCGCGTGGCGGACTATGCCCTTATACTCTCTTTACAGAGAAGGCCTGCGCCCAACAGTGGAACATATATAAAGGCTGTAACTACCACACAACTAAATACCGGTTGCACCGATTTTTGATGATTCTTTCTTTTATTCGAAAAATGGTGCTTCCCATGTGGCCATGTGGTCCTATTTCAGGTTCTGATTTCAATTTGGTCCAATTCTGATAACGGTATCCATGAGAAAACCAGATAAGATTTAATTTTTTTCATTCTATCATGCGAAACGATTCTGATTTAATTTTTATTGGAAAGGATCTACTTTAAGGGTAGCTTGATGAGAGTTAGGTTCTGATTAAAACACTTCGTAATATTTCCACTATACAATTCGGAAATACAGAGGGGTATTCGCGCGTTAGCGTTTAAAATTTGTTTCGATTTGAAGTCGGTTTATGTTTCTACTCGTACTTATACTTTTTCTATATAACTTTGAAATAAAGTATCTAGACAGTGTAATTTTATTAAACTATTTCGTTAAAGGATCATAATACTAAGGATTAATGTGATTAATGTAGGTTGTTAACAAACCTTCGTGTAGGACATATCCGTTTTATTGAACTCGATCTGACGATGGGGGCGCCGCCTGGGGGGAGCCCCGTACGTCATCTCCTCGGCCTCCTCCACCGAGCTGAACTCCCCTCCTCCTCTTCGTCAGAGTATCCCCTCTCTGTTGACATTTAAATTTCTCAATAACCTTTCATAAGAGACCCGTCAGCAAAATCCCTCTAAAGCCGTTAATATTTCAATAAAGGTCTGGAGAAACGTTTTAGAATCTTTTATTAAATTGAGAGCGATAGAAAGAGCTTTGATATTTTTCTTTTACGAAACCTGCGCGTTATCTACTTAATTTTGTTAGAGCGTAGGGGTTTTATTATGAAATAAGCTGTCACTCATGTAAGTAAATTTATTTTAATGAGAAATAAAGATCCTAATACTCTTTTTTCATGAAATCTTTTTTCATTAAATGGAAAATCGGACACCGGACAGAAATTTTGGTAAGAGGATTTTTAGTTCAATTCATAGGTACAAATTATTTGATTAAATTAAAATTACTTCAAGTTACAGATGCAAGGTCTGAAACACTAGGCTAGGAGAACAAACACTGAGGTTGAAAAGTGCTTAATCACTAAAATAGAAGTTCAGGTTGAGCTCACTAAGATCTCGTCTACATCACGAACCAGTGAAAAAAGTTTATCAGCAGAAAATCTATTCAAAAAAATTAACTAAAAAGACTGGGAGCCTACGAGCATGGAAGTATGTTATGACCTCAGGATAAAGGGGTTCAAGTGTTTTTATTTTATTTTAAATTATATCCGTTACCATCACACAAAAGGAGATTTCTTTAAGTCATTAAACATAAAAGACACAAATAGGTCCCCAAGCCGTACGTGCTCAAAGTAAGACAGGCGCGTATTAAAAATTATATACATTTGCATCCGGCGTTATTGAATTTAGAGCGCCAATCATATTAAAGAACACAGGCAATGTATTTTAATTCCGAGTTAAAAACAAAAATGATTACGTCATTAATAGAGAATAACCAGAAAGTGCCAGGATTATATAAACGAGCAGAAGCTTGGCTTTAAAGGTCTCAGCTCACCGGTGATCAGTAGCGTGTTATTGTTCTTCGTGTCGTGGTCGACGGGCGTAGAGGCGAGGCCGGTGATGGTGAGCCTGGCAACCGGCTGGCCTGCAGCGGCGCCCACCTTGCCCCCCACGCCAGTCAGTTCTAGCTCCATGTCCATGGACCTTTGCAGCACCTGGAAAGAGAAGGAACCACTGTTCGTATTCGCAGCAATACTTCAAATATGTTCCATTTCGTACATCGTCGTCTCGTACGTATCATTTTATTGGATTCAAAAAAGAAACACAGCTTTTAGTGTTAGAAAACACTGTTGGCTGGAAGGGGAGGCACCATCAAGCCTGTTAAAGAAGGAAATATACACAAAACGATGTATTCCGTGACATACTGAGATATCTATTTTTTTCGTATCTAGAATAATAGAATATTCTCCATATAAAAACCTCAATCCACTGCGGCTTAGCAAATTTTTCTATCTTCCTCGTACATATGAACGCTGGAAGGGCTATAAGTTAAAATTCATGTCTGTTTATCTTCATATATATATATTCTATACGTTGTGTGTGAGCTATTTGGTTTATCTTTGAATCATACAATACAATATAGAACATTGGGATACATATACACATAATATGAATTAGAATTTCAGACCCTGAAAAATCAGACCCTTCCAAACAAAAAAAACATACAGACGTAATGAAACCTCCTTCCTTTTTAAAAGTATGTTAAAATTATGAAAGCACATTTCTATTTAATTGTGCCACTATTCAAGGACCCTGGTCTGCTGTGTGCCAGTCATATCAATTACCATTCCATCGTTACTAAATACGTGCCAAATACAAAAACATACAATTGACGTGTCAGTGCCATACCATCGCTGAACCATAGACTAATAAACTAAAGAACTACAAATAGAAGTAAATATCTACCGTTATGATACCAATGAACGATCATTTTGTACACAATTTAGAGAATTTAGCAGACTTGGGGACCTGTAATATAGTAGTAAATTTGCTAAGCTTCGCTCTCATTTTAGCTGTTTTGATGTCGGACGTCGATCTAATTATTCATATAGCGCTGTGTTTCGATGACACAGTAATTGGGCACCAGTTAACGAGATACGCCTCGTAAAAACTTTAGCGCTCTGGTGTTAGGTTTATTTCAGTTTTAATTAGCGTGAGTAACACACATGCTAAGCAAATTGTTCTAATATTAACACGTATCATGTGACAGAATTGGGGCCCACGTCTGCTAATGTCAATGAATTCTCACCATGACAACTGACCAACTACGACACGATTGTCATTGCGCCATGAACGATGATCTATTATTTTATTTAAAAAAGAATAAGTTTATACTCTATGAATCGGATGACATATGATATTATGATTACCAAATAGTAATCAATGATACTGATTATATAGCGATTATATAGATTATAAGACGCGTCGATAGCCTAAAGGATTAGGTTACGGTCTGCGCATCGTAAGGTCATAGGTTCGTCCACCACCATCCATCATTCGACTATCGACGTGAACATCTCCTAGCACAAGCCTAAGCTTAGTTGGAATGGTTAACAAGAATGTTAATAATATTTTCTGAAAAAAAAAACAAATAGAACAATAAATAAAATCCTAATCCATCATTCGAATACATAATAAACAAAATAAAAAAGACAAACAAAATACAGTTAAAGAATAAAAGGACAAACAGAATATAGGACATAATGCCAACAATGGACACCGTCTCAGCATGCTGTCGCAAGGATGAGACAGCGCAGATTGTCAGCGGTGCCCGGGACTACCCAAAGTCGTGCGCGTGCAATACTACCTTTACATGGTATTACATGCATACATTCTATTCAAGCAGTGAAAATTACGAACTGGTATATATATTTATACTGTGCATATGTATATGTATCTATATAAGATTCTTAAAGTATTTATTTTTAGCAACCCTTTGAAATAACAAACGTTATCTGGAAGAAAATGCTAAATAGCATTAAGTTTGCCTTTGTACAAATCGACCCATCGATGTAGTAACCCACAAAAACGAAATTGTTCACCATAGCAGAAAAACCATTTCTACTTTTAAAAAAATTATAACTTTCGTGTTTGTGGACCTAGAGCTGTCGTTTTTAGACACAATATTTATTATTTTTTGCTGAATAAGCATTGTACCATGGCATTAACCTAGAGTTTTCCAAAAAGAAAATTTTTCGATACAAAGAATAAAAGAGAAGTGTCAGTCTTGAAAATCCTATTTTCGCTATTTTTCATCTTAATGTTACAAGTCATATATCATTGAACGCGTCTTTTTTTTCGGATTCCAACAACGTAAAAAATGAAAATAGCCATATGTGTCACTTACTACGTTTTTGCTTTCCAGCGTCGATATATTTTTAGTGAAATCAACGATTTATCTATTGTATCTTCGCCTTTACATATCTGTCGAGGTTTCCAGGAAAAAGTTAATACAACATACCTGATCCATTCTTATGACTCCTTCTGCCAGAGTCTTGTAGCCGAGTATTGTTCGATTTTTATATTTTTTGCGCCTCTGAAGCATTATTTGCAACCTGAGAACAGAAATATAGCATTACTCGTCAAAGAAGTAATATTTCTGAGTAAAAATAAACTAAGTAGGTAGTCGACATAGCTCTTAAAGTCAGCAAGTTGAAGTGGCAGTGGGCCGGCCATCTGCCGAGTCAGCGACGGTAGAGGGGGAGGAAAGTCTTGGAATGGAGGCCGCACATGATGGGTCGGAGAAACTAGGGCGCCCTCCCTCCAGATGGACCGACGACATTGTATAGATAAGCAAAAGGGGTTGGATGCGGAAAGCTGAGGATCGCATGAGGTGAAAGGCATTGGGGAAGGCCTATTTCCAGCAGTGGGTAGGCACAGGCTGATAAAGATGAAAAATAAACTGACTTTACATCAAATCAATGCTAAGCAATATCGTTTTACAAAAGACAGCCTTCTAAAAGTTATTTTATTCTTAAAGCATTTGTGTTAGAGCAATCTCACAATGATAACTACTTTTGGAATGACTATGCTAATGTCTAGACACGGGCAAACATTGATTAATGCAGACTTGCTTTCTTGTTTATTGTGGAAGGTTTATCTTAGAATCCGAATTGGTTGCCATTTTCTCTTATATTTAAACAATAAACTTATATCATTAAATATTTAATTTAACTCTCACAATATACTAAATTATTCATTTCTCTCCGTATTCATTCTCTTCTCGAGCGGATGAAGATCATTACCTATGTACATATCAGTAAATACAAATACTTATTAGACAGGTCAAAAAGAGAAGTGCTCAAATCGTCACCAATCTTTACAGGATTGCTCGCCAGGTCCATCTGAAGATTCCCTGAAAGTTTCATTGAAATCAGTCCAGCCGTTTCGAAACCTAAATGGAACATACCCACACACTTTCTTTTTATAAATATAGATAAATTACAAAAAATGGCTGGGTGTATTTATGTACATAAGTGAGAAGTTATACTTTTTACATCATTAAATAGACCTCAAAGTATTTGAAAACCTTCTTCTTTTTGAAGTCTGTTAATATCAGGTTTTAGGCCAGTGGAAGGACATGCGTGAATTTGAGAAATTAATAATAGCGTCATCTATCGAAACCAGTTGTCACAAATACCATAAAACGAACCAAATGAAGGATGCAGCTTCAACCTGTTACTTTTGTATTACAGTCCTAAAATTTCACTCTCATCATTTTTCCATTAGGCTATCAGTGCTTTCATTAGAATAACTGTAATATATTGGTATTAGATTTTTGTGTGAGGAGGGCCTTGCCTGGACGGATGTCCTCGCAATAAACTTGACTATGGAGTACGCACACGGTCCGCTTGCAAGCGCATTTGCTCTTTCTATTCTCAGTAAAGTTTACGGCCGGTTTATGAGCGTGTCCGTTTAAACTATGCTGTATTGAGCTTGTGCTGCTCGGTGGAAATGCGTCTGTTCCCCGCTTTTATTACGATGTTAAGTTAAAATGCCTCGTCCTGACTCTTACAGACAGGGAAAGTTTCATGTACCTTCCTAGAATTCCTAATAAATACTGCTTAAAATCCGGAGAAATATAACAGCACCTTGGTTTTTTTATATATAAAATATATAGGCTTACGTTAGAACTTAATCTCGCTTGATGGAAGGCGATGATGAGGCCTAACATGGTACACGTTTGATTAGGTGTCTGTTCGCTTAGAGAAAAGATCTGTTATTTGCAATTTTAATGATCAGATCTGATAGAATACTATGAATCGATTTTTTTCTGTTGACAAACCTATGGATGTCGGCCACGATTGAGAGGATGCTAAGGATCGTTAAGCCTGAACTTTTATAATCTCTGCAACCTTTTTTTTGTTGACGGGGAGGACATCTTCAACAAGATACCCCGCCTTCTGGGGGAAAGGCAGGGTTATGTGGGTACCAAAACTCCCCCGGTGGCCCTTCCTAGCTGCCTGGTGAGGGGCTCCGGGATCTCCAATGGAACGCACCGGAGCCCCTCTGCACTGTCTCAATGGTTGGTAACCTGATAACGATAGTGGTAACTTCAGCTGGGGCAGTTACTTTGACGCTTAAGCATTCCGACCTGAGAGAGCCCAAGAAGGCCGGACCACGGTGCGGTTGCTTTCTAAGGATAATTCCGAATACCGATAATGAACCGAATGTCACCTCAAATATAATATACGAAGCGAAGATGAACCTAACAAAAGTGCTAAAAAATACAGACGAATTGAGAAGCTCCTCGTTTTTGAAGTCGGGTAAAAGTAATAAATCTTAGTTCTATGTGAAGTGTTAGGTTTACCTGTTGCCGTCGCGCTTCACAAAGTGCGGGTACTGCAGCGAGAAGCAGAGGTCCAGCTCTACGTCGAGGGGCGGCACAGCGATGTCGTTGGAGCGCAGCGTGCGCTTGCTGCTGTGCATGCGCGCGGCCAGGGTGACGGCACCAGCACCGGCGCCGCCCGCCGCTCCCCCGCCCGGCTCCCCCAGAGCTCCGCAGACGCGCAGCCGGGTCACGCGCAGAGTGCACAACCTGCAACACACACATATACTAAAGTAAAAGCTGATCTATATATGTACTATATATATGGGCATACGAGTTTTCTGTAAAGAAAAAATTAGGGTAGAAAATTTCCACAAGTAATGGGTCACAAAGTCATGGGTGCCGGACACCGGGGATCGAACTCAGGTTACTAGAGTATTGCGCAATTTTAAGAGAACATCCGAACAGACACATATAATTTTAACTTCACAGCATTCATGACCTCGTGGCCAGGGTTATTCACGTACGACATATTCTTCGATATAGCCTCGTAGTCTGCGAAGTGTCATACACGTATACGTATTCTAATGGAATCGGACAGACTGTAAGCAATAAACCTGATCGTTCATCGCGTCTTACTCACGGCATCTCTGGGTTTACGAAATGATAGCTTCATCATCATCGCCAGCCCGTTCAATCTACTTCTGAAGCCTATGCTAATAGCCCTTCCTCAATGCGGAAGGCATTCATTGACAATCCTCCGCTTTCCGCATTCAGCCACTTCGAGCTATTCTTAAAAGTCATTCATCTGCAGACTTACGACCGACCTCAATTTCAACAACTTTCCTTCCCCATCTGCCGACACAGAATCGGCCAATGTGGCCGGCATACTGCAACTTTAATTTGCTGTCTTTAAGAGCTATGCCTACAGTATTTTAAGCATAATACAAGTCAAAAGTCACAATGATATGTACATCAAATACAAAGTTATTCAAGTTAAGAATTTCATGGGCACATAGAACAGGGTCAAAGAGGTTCATTACCCTGGTAATGTTGGTAAGGTAGCGTGTGATTGATCGAACAGCTTAATCGTTCATTTGTAATAAGTGCCTTGTTTACTAGCGCCACTAATTCTTTTACAAACATTTTGAGGTTACCCTGATCCATTGATATTGTAAAAAAAGAAACACATAACTTGCCTGTCCCAACTTGTTAATGGAATTTATACGAAGCTCGTAATATTTAATCTATATGCCCAAATTGAAATTCCCTTCGGCTCTGTACGCGTCAACATGTTATTGATGTCGATCTTATTATATCATCCAATTTATCTGATACTGGATTAACGCCGTCAAGGGATTTCGTGTGCTGAATAAAATTTATAAACACATTTAGTTGCGTCACGATTTACGTCACAACAATGCTATCTTTAATAAATGTTACGGTTTGAGAGAATTTTATTTCCCTAATAAGAATTACAAAAAATTCACTTACTTAAGGAAAATACACAAATATACAATTTTAGGCTAAGCGTTACAGTTCTAGGAATATGTTTATAAAATAATAATAGGTTTAAAACATCCAGGAACAATATCAACATTTTGTTTTGAATAGTGGGTTATTGGAAATTGCAAGGTGATTAAGGCTAACTACATTTTGTAAATAAATATTATAAAAGACGGTGTTCGTGTTTATGACCAAAGATTTAGTGAATAGGTGCGCTGCTACTGTGCCGGCCGTACTAGATGTGTCACACTATGAGCGTTTTAATTATTATTTATTACATAGAGAATTTAAATTTATTTTTTATTACTTCATTCTGACTTCTGTTATTTGTTTATGACATGCTTTTTTTTTCATGTTTTCTTAAAAGTATTTATAGACTTAATATTTTTTATGTCGTTAGGAAGTTTATTTCACATTCAATTGTTTTTTTGCCATAATTTGTTCTTGGGAATCTAGACATTAAGTTATTAGCATTTCTTAGTTTAATTTTCTGTTGGTGATGTTTTTTTGAATGTTTTTGTTGATGATTTTGCGTATGAGCATACATATGTAACATTTATATGTTTGTTTAATGTTCAATATTTTAGTGTCTTTATATAATTTATTTGTCAAATATTACGAACACTAACATTATTTTCAATCATACGAACTAAACTTTATCTTTTACTAGAAAATGGTTCACGTCAATAGACGAATAGTGGATTTGAACTTATGTACCTTACAATTTGCAAACCATCAATCATTAGGCTATTGGCGCGTCGAGCTTAGAATGTTGGTTATAAAATGATACAATTTTTGTTGAGGCGAGAGAGGGGGAACATTTCTCTCTCCCTCCCGTCAACTGTCCCTGTTCTGGAGAAGACGATTCCTATCGATGGCGGGACGAATCGTCTGTCTATTTGTAATATTACAATAATATTTTTTACAATTTTTTTATTTTATAATTATTTAATTTTTAAACTTTTTTGTCTGTATATCTGTCCGTTTGTTTCGACTCTCTGGAACGACTGGACCAATGATGTAATAAGGACTAACTTATGCCACTTCTAGACAAATTTAATAAATAGTTTTTCATCACGGGTAACGCCGCATGGCATCATCTAATCTATATATATAAAAGAGAAAGTGTGTGGGTATGTTCCATATAGGCTCCGAAACAGCCGGACTGATTTCAATGAAACTTTCAGGCAATCTTCAAATTGACCTGGCGAGTAGTCCTGTTTGGTGACGATCGGAGCTCTCCTCTTTTTGAACTGTCAAACAAGCCATACGTCGTACCTTTAATTCTGACATTAACTTGAGCCCCAAATGTTTAATGATATTGTATTTACTGATATGTATATGGGTGTAGGTAATAAACAAAATAAAGCAAAATAGCGGGCTGGGTATACTTGGTCTTATATAAATGTTGACTATTTACGTGACGTGACGACAAGCAATAAATAAAACTTGAGCACTACAATACAAATAAACGATGCTGTTAATCGATCAATCACAGTTAAAACGTTACCAAGTTAACGAGCCTCATTGACCCTGTTCCATGTGCCCTTGAAGCTCGGAGTCGGTTTCACATAGGTTCATTATGCTGATCGGGCAACATTTTTTTTCATCAACCGACTTCAAAAGGTGGAGGATCTCAATTCGTCTATATGTTTTTTTTATTTGTTACCTTTTTTTTACTTGTGGGAATGTACCCAGCCGCGTAATCGTCCGCCGGGGGAAGGACGAGTTATTTCGGAACCAACAAGATGTTCCACCAGTGTCGCGTACGGCGAGGCTACGGGATCGCTTGCGCATGCACCGTGGCCCCTCCTGCGACCTGGACGCCTATCGGCATCCTCGTCCCGGGGGTTTTATTTGTTACCTAGTAACTTTCAACCGGATAATCCGATTTGGACGATTCCTTCTTTTATTTGAAAGCTGTTGCCCTCTGAATTGTCTTATGTTAACAATGGTATCCAAGAGAAAACCATACAACTGTTAAATTTGCATCAAGTATGTGCGCCACAAATGGACGAATAACTCAATATCATACCAATCGATTTTGATGATTATTTTTTTATTGGAAAGAATGTACTTTAAGAGTAGTTAGATGAAAATTTGGTTAGGTTCCGATTAATTCTATTTCGTAATATTCCTACGATAATTCGTAAATACAAAGAGGGCGTCCGCGTGTAATAGCGTTTTACGTTTGTCGAAGTCAGTTTTTGATTTTGCTCGTTAATATAATTGTGTGAAACATGACAAACCTAACGTTGACACAACGCCAATTCTACTTAGTCTATGTAAGAAAAAATCTCTCTTTCTCTGGTCGTTGCTCTGTGATGCCTTGGTAGATATAATTTATATCTATATTTAAAAAATAAGTATTTGTCTGTATATCCTTTATAGAAACTATGTATTTGATAACTTGATGCAAATTGTTGTTCATGAGTCTACGAAGGTTTCTGTGTTGGTATTGATAAATGGCGCCACTAACATTCCAACGAATTTTATATATTGCCGTGAGAGCTGAAACAAAACGAAACGAGAACAGCAAATGAACAGCGACTGTGCCCCGTTATTTGTGCAATGCCTTTACTTAAAATTTATTTTAGTTTGTGGCGTAGCAACACACGCCAGTTATAGCTAGTATTCTATAAAAAAAATGTTTTAATCTGAACAGCGGATCATTGAGCGTAATACTTTGCCTGGAAAATATTTATTCGCAAAGAAGTGGAATGGATTCGTTTAGTTGGCACTAATTCCACTGACAAGGGAAATCGCTTAAGTTTCGCCCGTTATGGGGATTAATGGCTTTTTGTTCCACGAGTGTACTCAGCTCCTAATTGGTATTCGAGAGGCCGCCATGTTTAGTTTATGATGCTGTTCTAATCTCTACTATGCAAATTATGTTTTTCCGTTTGAGGCGCAATTATATCTGCCTTCCCGAAAGCGAGAGTTAAAAATAGGATTTTTAATACCAGCCCTGAAGTTCTGGCCTCGGGTTCACGGGACGACAAGGGTGGGGGCCTTTGTCGTCTGCTAAAGGGGACCCGAGAAGAAGGCGACATCGGTTGGCCAGTGTCACATAGCACTGCGAGGGTCTGGGGGAGGGACTAACCTCCTCCGGGAGCTGCTCTCCTGAGCATAATGCAGAGGGACACCGGTGCGTTCCACTGGAGATTCCGGAGTCCCTTACCATGCACCGAGGAAGGGCCACCGGGGATTTTAGTGGGTAAGAACGTCACATATCCCCGCCTTCCCCCCAAACACTGAATATTGCTGGCGAAAAATGGCTGTCGTGAGATTTCTCTATATACCCCGGTTGGGTTAAAAGGACCTTGGGGAAAAAGTTATATAGAACTTGGATAGAACTTATTACTTTTTCTTAATCATTTTTATGTATAACAGTATTCCCTCATAGTTCAATCAGAGAAATAATGTTGCGTTACCAAGTTTATAAGACTAGATAAATACCTTTGCTAGGTAAAAGGCTAGGCTAAGGTTTGAAAGAATTGAGAAGGGTTCCACAGTTCTTTAGCCCGTGATGTGAATGATTTATTAATATTTTAAGGGATATATATTTATTATGTTAATATATTTTAATAATTTATATAATTATTAAATATTAATAAATATGGAGCGCAGTAAGAAGTATTTGACTCAACCTGCATTTGTATTGTATCAGTTGGTCTGCTTGATGTAAGTTTTGCTTGTGTTACGACTTGAAATTTCAATATTGGACTCGTTAGGTAAATTAAAATGCTATAAAATCTATAAAATTAGTTTTCTTTCATCGTCCTAATTATAACGAAGACTCAAGGGTCTGTACAAAATATGAAAACTTCCAGAGACGCATAAAAGTTTCCATAATAATAATAACGTACGGCGGAGAAACAGACAGCAAAAACATCTTAATCAACAACTAATTACTTGAAACAAATAAGCAGTATGGCATTTTGTCGGGGACTGTTTGATGGCTCATTGCTTCGATCGATCTGATTATTAGACCATATAAAGTACAATCTAAACGATACAGACAACTTTGGATCTTATCTCGAGAAGGGTGGACACTATTTCGGCATGCAAAGTGAACGGGGAAAGCACAACACATGCTATACGTAATACGTGCGACATACGTGACACACATGAGACCGATTTACTGACAAATTATAGATACGAGGAGCCAACATTCGTGTGGCCAATTGTGGCAATAGCATCCATGAGAAAACCATATACCTGAGTCTTAAATTTGCATTCAAGTATGTGCGCCACAAAAGGCCGAATAACTCAATATCACGGGCACAAAAGTATTTCGATTTCACTTTTTAGTGGAAAGGATTATAGGAAATTCAGTCATAATAGATTATAGAAAATTCAGTGATAATAGAAGAATTGAAGAGGAGGAGGAGAGAAGATTGATGTAATTTGTTACTTCCCAAACTGGTACAGGACTCCCACAGTGTACGTATACAGACAATAGGCTTACACTGTGCGTAGCTGGCTATGAGAGAAAGAAAAGTGCGCAAGTGCGATGTGTGTGCAGTGCGTGAAAACGTAACTTTCTGTCTTTCTATCTTCACTAACTTATATCTCTTCCTCTCAACTTCCCTTCACCTCACCCAATCAGACTTTTTGTAACGCATTCACTAGCGTCCGCTTCATTCATTCAGCTTCTTCCTCACGCACAATCGTGCGTAAAGAAGTTTTGCTTCAACAAGTTTACGATCTTCACGTGTAAGTGAAACCGTATATAAACAGTGATACTTCAATCGAAAAGTTATATCCTTTTAGAAGATCCGAAACAGTGTTTGCAGTTGAGGGAAATTTTAATGAACATCCAACTCTCGGGGAATGGTATATAGGTAACGAGAATACGCGTCGGTTAGTTTGAAGGCGTGTGGGCGGGGAACATGATGCCTCCGCCGGTGGACCGAGATCACTGGGCTGTACTCGTTTGTAAAGGATTTACGAAAGATTCTTTTTTTTAAGGTTTTCTTAAAAAATGCTTACAATATTTATTTTTATTTCCTTTAAGATATATCACTACTACTTATTGTTAACCAATCTAACTAAGCTAAAGCTATGAGATGGTTCACGTCAATAATGGTGGATTCGAATCTACGATCTTACGATTCGCAGTCCGTGCCCTAAACCATTAAGCTATTGATGTTTCATTAATAAGTTCAGTTATAAATTTAAGTGCATTTTTTTAATCTCCAAAAAGTATGAAGTAATTTTCGACATGAACTTCATAAGCGGACAAAAACTTAGTCGAGTCTGGCAGAGAGTTATTCAATATGCGATGATTTAAATATTGCCTACAAAATAACCGCTATTTACTACATGCATATGAACGTAACGTACACGGTACAAATACCAATAACATTTTTTACCATTTTTATATGTCTAAAAGAGACATTTGACCAAATTATACGGTTCCACGAGTATGTCATAAATTCAAACGAGACATCTTTCGCGGAATGACATTTTTAATTATTACATAACTTACTCAAAAGTTATAAAACGAGAAAAACCTCGTATATTTTACGAGCTGAAACGGTTCTATAGTACGTAAAACGCGTTCCGCTCGACGGGAAGCGCTCCCGATGGATTCTAAAGAGGCACAAAAGGGATTTAATAAAACAAGTTTCTGCGTGAAAAACCCGCCAAGTTGCTCGTCTGTCGCGAATAATGAATGCTTGCGCAGGAACGTTCGGAATATCAAGCTACGGCTTAGGGTGGCCACAAATTTTATACGTCGTGGAATAGACTGGAGGTACGTTTTGTAATAAATTGACAAAAATCTAGTAACAATTCTTGAATACTCTCTCTCTCTATATATATACCCCGAATACTAATATAAAAGTTTATATATAGGTATATATATATATACTATATGTATAATAATATAATATATAAAATATATATATTATATAAATACTATATAGCTATAATAGTTTCCGATATTTGCTAGTTTTGTCATTTGCGACATTATGGTTTATGACGAACGTTGGTACGACAATTATGTACGTGGTGATGATGGAATTAAAATATGACAAAAATAGATTGGTTTCATAATGAAACGTCACTCTAGGGCCCATCAATCGCTTTAGTAGATGTTTTTGAGCGGCGGGATTACTTATGATTAGGTGAGCCACGAGAACCGCTCCCCTGCTTCAATAGTCCAATAACAATGCTGTGTATCGAGGATTTTCAGGACATATATCAGGTATACGTGCTACTTACTCAACACTTTAACTAAAAATAATGTTTATACAAAATAAGCTAACAAAAAATATTTTCAGGACTGTTTGCATTTAAATTGTAATTATTTGGACATCCTAACCTTTATATACAATGTTCTACCAAATATCCGAGCAATAAATACGAATTTTTCGAATCCAGGCTTTCGTTACGGATTCTTATGTAGCTATCGAAAAGGTTGCTCTTCCATATAAATTATTACTGGTATCTGCCTTTTTTATCGAATTTACATCACACCGTTATTGCAAAAAAATATTCATATGGTTTATTTAATCGGACTCTCATTAAAATATTTTTATGTTTTATTCAAATGAATATCATTACAGAGATGTAAGGATATGTACAATAAATACTATTGCCTAGCTAGCTTTCAAGTCGGTTAAAGAAACTACAATATCGACATATAAGTCGTTTTTTGCCACGGCTTCCAGCTACGATTTCTAGGCATAAAACATTATCTGTGTCTGGTGTACGGTGGAACGCTCGTTTTCCCGGTGTATCCCGGTCACCAAGGATAAGAAAAACGAAATAGTTACTCGCCTAGACATCTAGGACAGTTTGAAACATTTCTTTCAAAATCAAATAAAAAATGGCTTTAAAATAACGGAAATAAGGGACATTTTTGTGAAAACCTCTATAGCCGCGTTGAGCACTTCTTGCTAGGCGATATCAAATTGTTTACGTAATACATATATTGTACTATTTATATTCTTTACTACGTTTTTCCTAATCCTACGTAACCGGCTAATAGATGGCGCTGTGATATCGTCATCTAATGAGCCAGTGTCAGTTGTTAATTGAAGTGAAAACTTTTTGCACATGACATGCTCATGTTGTGTTCAAATTTTATCATGATCTTGTACAGGCCGCAATCAATTTGAACAATAAATAAGCTATTTATACATGTATTTAATTTAACGGAGTGTCATTGGACGTGAAAGCCAGATAGATTGTGATAATTTTAATTTAAACATGAAATTTTAATACTAAAATTTTCACTTCTATCGGAATATGACTGCCATTTTGTTTTCTTTAATCAAAGCGAACCTTTTAATTTGGCGACAGCCGACCTTGTTCGAATTCGGAACGAAAATCTGTAAGTCAGCGATGTAATGTCACACTGGCTCCGAGGGAGGTTAATTTGACGGTTTTTTATATTATTCAGTAAAGGATATTGTGCAATTACGATTAACATGTTAGCAGATGTATTAAGGTCTGCTTTGTTCAGGTAAGACAATTTAATAACAGCCTTTTTGTGTCAAAAAATTCCTATTGCATCAATTGATGGAGGAAGTTTAGCTCCTAGATAACCTCAGTTTTAGTTCGCACGTTCGTCGGTTAAGGAAAACATTGTAGGGCAATGTCTGACACCAATTTTCATACACATATAAAATTTGCCAAAGCGAATTAGGGCCGCGTGAGGCATTATTCCCTAATCTTTTTAAAGAGGAGGCATAGGCCCTTCCTTTGACGTTTTTCCTCCAATTTTCTTGAAATAGACCTTTTATATTACTATGTTTTCTAGATCAAAATACTGTTTTTCTAATGTTAATAAAATGGACCCTCGGGAGGATGCATAATCGGAACTGTTATCATGGACGGCTAATATATATCTTCTTTAATATATGGTTATTGATTTATCTTAAAGGATCTTGGCTTCCAAAGATAAACTAGAGGAATTCCCTGGTAATAAAAAACTGCACCTGTTAAAAATTGTATGGAAGCATGCTAGTTGATTAAGATATTGCTAGTTTTTTGGGTACGAATCCACCATTCGACGATTGACGTGAACCATCTCCTAGTACAAGTCTAAGCTTATTTGCAATGGGTAATAATAATTGACAAAAAATATTGTAAAAATAGTTTTATGTCAAACTACGAATAGGTGGGTACTCACCAAGAACGAACACGAATGTGGAAGAAGGAAGAGAATATAGGCCCCACAGCTCTCTTTAATTTAATAGAGCGAAAATTAAATAGAGCGTCAACGATTGGTTTTGAAGCTAGTTTTTATATATTTATATAATATTTAAGTTATCAATATTTACTGTACTGACAACAAAGGGATTCACAATTTATTCATAATACTAAGTTTTACACTTTCATTGATTTTGTCGTGTGAATGCGTGTCTGATGTGTATGTGGTGTGTGTGTGTGTACACTGTCTCACACGGCCTCTACAGCACATATTTAAATATAGGTTTCTGGAATTGAAAATATCAACTTAAGCAGTCATTTTTATGTTATATATGAAGGAAATAATAATACTCGTCGTAATATTTTACTCGTAAATATACTTGTTTGAAATTTATAATCAAGCGCGATCATTGGCCACAACGGCACCTTTTTTTGTTAACGGGGAGGAACCTTAAGTTGAGTATGCAATATTTGATGTGTAGTACCAAACTTAGTGAATGCCTATGCACTATTTTTTGAAGTCACATTCAGACAAATTATTAGAGTGTTCGAAGTTCGCATAATTATACAAGTAGTGAAGCGCTTCAAGAGCACTTTGCAGCGCTCGCGGTCAAGGGGGACTGAATTGTTTAATATCCCAATGTCACAGCTGTTGCTAATTTTATTAATAATCTCGTGATGGTGACACTAAACTCAACACGAAAGGGGTCTTTGTTAATAATTCATTATTATTCCACTTCATTGTGAATTTAACCCCTAGTTTGATATTGTTTTCGAACACTGATATTACTGGAAAACGCTTTTTTATAGGAGAAGGGGGGCAAAAAAGCCACAACTCGCTCAATAGGCGGAGCGCAGAAATATAATTTGCCCTCTTTAGAATAATAATTTAATTTCACGACGGTATTTATCGAGGTCTGGTACAATAGAAGCCGTTACAATGGCTTTACAATTGTTAGATTTTTTATGAAATCGTTTATCTTTAATTAGGGGCACTGTCGATGTTTGGAGATAGGTCGACAACCCAGGGCGCCAAATTTCAAGGGGTGGTTAGGATGCCGTTGTTGTGGATGTTCCAAAAAATATTAAAATATAAATTATCGCAATTATATAACTTTCTACATCCACGTCGTCAGCTCTGGGCGACGCTTCCTTTAGAAAGAAAAAAATATTAATCCACGTTCATATTTGGCTTAAAAAATAATCGGGCGCCACGATATCTAAGAATATCGTGGCGCCTCTTTTTTTATTTTTGACTCCCGGGTATGGACTCCCTATGGTAAAGCGAGGCAAAGCTGTGAAAACATTTTTATTCAATTTTAACAGTAGATTTTTTCAAATACATTTGTAAGGACCCATCTCACATTGATATATTTTGTTGCACTGAGTCTGTGTTCATCGAAGCTGCTTACAAATGCGTAGAAGGTGTTTGACTCTATTATATTTATATATTATTGTCAATAAATCAAGCAGCTTTTTATTTGTTTTAAGTTTAATAATATATATTTAACAAATTTTTTATAACATCATATTGGATTATCTGTAACGGTGTTATAATTTTTGTTGATTTAAATAAATAAATAAATCTGTAATAAAATGTAAACAAAAATCTCATCCCTTTTTAATAAAAGCGAAACAGCCCGTATACAAACTAATCCTTGAACAATTTCCAACAGTACTCGAAAACATTCGCGAATTTTCAAGTGCCTTACTCATCCTGCCAATGATTATGCGGTGGTCAGAAAGGGCAACGTTATCGGTAACATTTGCTTCCTCGGAGAGACAACCGTCGCAGTTAGGAACAAGAGTGGCGATTCTAAGAACAGGCCTCCGGTTCCCCTTCACGGGAATAAGGCTTATAAAATTGGAGAACAAAGACCATACTCTCCATTCCACTACAGAGGCCAGGTAAATTTGTTTGTACATAATAATAAATCTTATAAGTTACAGACTATCAGTGCATTTTCGTTCATACAAATATAAATCGAACTATTTCATTAGTACAACCCGACTGCAAAACCATTATTGCTTAACTTACACAAGCTTTAATAATGGAACATTTAATTTAGTAAAACAAATTAAATGACTTTCCTATTTTACGTTTAATAATCTCAAAAACAAACAACCTTGTTAATTCAATGAATAAAGAAGATAAAGCGGACAAAAGTGTGTCGTGATTCGCAAGCCAAGCACTTTTCCCCGCTTTTATACTGTACAAATATTTCCACAGATAAAAATTCAAAATGCGAAATGTTAAACAAGAAATGGTGGCGCTTTTGTTGCTTCCGTTGCTGTTGTGCTCTTTGATAATATTGTTTTTTTAAAGAACACAATTTTCACATTGTAACATAATTAATTAGGAAACATTTCAAAGCTATAACGAAAACAATACGAAAGACAGTGCTTGTTACTACTGTACATATTATATGTACTTCTCATTTGCGGTAATATATATATAACATGGATTCGGAATATCAATAAAAAACAAGACTAACTATGTGTTGGTCTCTATTTCAAGGAAACCACATTAAAAGTGTATTCCTGTTTTTACTAAACAATGTTATGTAAATTAAATAATGACATCTATTCTATTTCTACATCACTGATATATCTTTTTCAATTATGTCACAACAAACCTCCGTAGACTTCACTATGGAGGTGTCGTACAAATTAAAATATAAAATAAATATTATTATTTTTTACATCTCCCTCCTAATGGAGAAATTTTTCTGTCAAATTCCACATCATTCCAGGCTCCTCTTCTTCCTGTGTATATGGAAAAATTGGTGACCGAATGCGTGGTCTGATTATAGTTTTTTACACATTCATAAGCGAGTGTTGTCCAGATGTTACTGTCTTTTACATATACAACAATAAACATGTTTTCAACTTTGTCCGATAGTCGTTTCTGCGAATGGTCTTATAGCGAAAATACTCGATCAGCATCTTACAGGATTAAATTTGACTAGCAAGGGGTGTGACGCTTGAAAATATGACGCTGAACAATATATATATGTATATATATATTGTTCAGCCAGCGAATGCCAACTTCAACCAGACTATATGTCATATCATAATGGTCAATCATATTCAATTACTGCTTCTTTCGCAACAGAAAAACGGTTTTTCAAATAGTGTTTGTGTTAAGAGGTTTATCGTCCTGTTATTTATTATTGTTGTTATATTGCTAGATTCAATTTGTATGACAAAACAACGTTTGTGGGGTCAGCAAGTCGTGTAATAAATACGTCGAAGCCAGCTATGCACTGTATGGGTTTCTGCTTTGCCTCAATTAACGATCTGTGCCGTGTAATGTTTGAACCTGGTTACTTAAGCCGCTGCAGTCGTACCGTATTAGTGCTGAACTGGAGTACTCATTAGTTGAGGAATTTTCAAGCCCTTGTTATACTATTGCACGTTACTGTACGTACAGTCGCGTGCATTAATAGCACGCGCTTGTGTACACTTTTATACTTTTTGCGCAAATTATTTTAACAAACAAAATTCTTTGTAGACTGACGAGTGACAGGCTATGTGTAGCAAATTGAATGTAAGTTTACAACCGTAGACGCGAAAGCTAGATCACTGTGTCGATTACTGGTAAAATGTTAAATTTAACATTTTGATGAGTTAAGTTTTGAACGGTGATTGAGAAAAGGTCCATAACTTAACGAGTCATTTTATTTCACTCGATTTCGACAGACAGAGCATAACAATTTTGATATGCATTTGGTAATTCATAGATTGTACGCATTAGTAAGGTGCGAACAAAACTATGTTAGAATTTGAACAGCGCTACGATACGTAGCAGTTGAAGTCAGCCATCGGGACCTTTTTGTTACAATAGAAGATGCTACGATTTGTCGCTTATGATACAGCTAAATGAGATGAAAAATACAAGACATACATGTGTACGCGTCAATAGCCTAATGGTTTAGCATACAGTGCGAGTCATAAGTTGGTGGGTTGAAATCCGCGAAAAAATTGTTAGCATTACTACAAAAAAAAATTACAATAATTAGCTTCTTAATCTGTAACATGGCTGTACCTAAAGCCATTACCTGCCAACGACTTTAAATCGCACAAATCCATAAGATTTCGATAAAAATAAATTTCCATAATCCCTCAGAAGGATTTGTCGGTGTCGAAACGTCGTGACATTACGAGCACGTTCTATCCGCTAAGACATGTTTGTGAAGTACGTAAGCCGGGACGTGGGATGGTATCGGGGATTTCACGTGATCTTCGCAGACACGAGTTATTGGATTAAGACTGATCCCTTTGAAATATCTCCGAATAGGGTTGTACAAATCCGATGAAAATATATTATCTCCATAATTGAAGTAACACTTCTTTACGCACGCTTAACTTGAGGAGTAAGCTGGTGAATGCGTTACGAAAGTGTGATCAGGCGAGGCGAAAATAAATTGAGAAAGAGTTATAAGTTAGTGAAGATAGAAATAGAAAGAGTTACATTTTGTGTAACAGGGCCGGATTCAAGGCCTCACTGCCTCAGGGCTTCCACAAGAGAGGGCCCTCCACAATAGAGGCCTCGAGGTTTTTTTAAAATTATATTTATATATGCTTGTTGTATAAAAAACTATTCCTTGATTTTACAATTAACTCATTACTTAAATACTTAAAATGTCTACTGAAAAAATCCACTCGACTTTAATAACCCGGGGCTTCCAGATCTCTAAATCCGGCCCTGTAAATTGCTGTAGAGGCATGATAGGCGCATATTTTGTTCTCTCTTGAACAAAAGTGTAAATATTATATTTTGTGTTTATACATACATATTGATGGAGCTAAGAAAGTTTTACTTCAGCTGTGTGGCCTAAAGCACACTCGCTTTTATACAAATAACAAACGCAGGACAATGTAACAAAATTACATCGGACGACAAATATTGTGTATCCGGTGAACGCGTAGTGAAATCATGGAACGCCAGCCCTATTCCAGCATAATTACGCAACAGAACGGATTGTACTGGCATCCAATTAAGGGGAAGGACGAAGGATACGAGTCCGGGAGAGGATTTGTACTTTAAACATTCTCATTAGATGCCGAAGCGACGCGGCGGTTTGCAATGACAGTTTATCTATATATATAAAAGAGAAAGTGTGTGGATATGTTCCAAATAGGCTCCGAAACGGCTAAACCGATTTCAATGAATCTTTCAGGGAATCTTCAAATTGAACTGGCGAGTAATCCTGTAAAGTTTGGTGACGATCGAATCACTTTTTTGAACTGTATTAAGCTATGATGATATTCTATTGTTTTATAACCCAAATTTGTATTGAGTAGTAATTATGTACATGGGTGTAGGTAATGATCTTCACCCGCTAAAGAAGTGAAATGAATAATTTAATATATTGTGAGAGTTAAATTAAATATTTAATGGTGTAAGTTTATTGTTTAAATAAAACAAAGCATAATTTAGCCCAGGGAAGCGGGCTGGGTGCGCTAGTAGTTTTTAGATTAATAGAGTAGGTAATTTATTGACACCGAATGAGAAATAAACAAATGGAACTTCGGGGCTAAGAGAGATCATATCACGTTGTATTATTATTATGTTAATATTTCTAGTGTTTAATGCAGTAATAGCCTAGTGTCAAGACAGCAGTGCGATTTACTATCTACAGTCGAGGGTTCAAATGCCAGATTTTTTCTGTTGTTTAACTATAAAAAATAACTTGATAAAAATGGGTCCGTGAACTTATGTACGCGCGTAGGAAGTTATACATCTTTGGCATTATTAAATAATAGTTTTTGATTGCACACAAAAAATTCATTACGATAAAATAAGAAAAGGATAGTGAACACATTCAAAAAAGTTCAGTTTTAATTTGCAAAAATATTATATTAAATAATAACATTTTATTTTACCACAATAAATAATACATACGGAGGTTAAGTACCACAATCATATTGGAGCTTAAAAATGTAAACTAGCACAATTTTTTTCACTGCTGCTTCAACCTGTTTTTTTTTATTTATTATAGAGGTTTTGGTCGAAATTGATCTTGTTAAATTGATTGATATTTTTATTGACTCAATAATATTTATGATTTTTTTTCATCTATTATTTTATTGTATAAAATATATTTTAATCTCATAACTGTTTTATTCATGTATCATATTTATTATACTCTTACTGTCTGTATAGATTCCATATAAAGGTAGTATTGCGCGCGCACGTCTTTAGGTAGTCCCGGGCACCGCTGAAAATCAGCGCTGTCGCATCCTTGTGACAGCATATGCTGAGACGGTGTCCGATATTGGCATCATATGTTTTGTGTTATTTGGCCATGTAACTTTAATTGTGTTTTGTCTATTTTTCATTCTTTTTTAATGTGTGTTATATTCTGTCTGTGATGTGTTTTTGTATTGTGATGCCAATAAATAAATGTCTATGTCTATATCACCCTCATAAAAATCTTACAATAAATTTCATCACATAAAAAAATAAAACAATACAATATTAAAAACACATTTAAACAAGAATATTAAATACTAAACTATAATTACTGCGTATCAGGCCCGCTCTAACGAGGTGGTATAGCATTCTTGCCTGATCCGACTCCGGAAAGGCAAGAATGCTATCATATACCCCTACATGCGACAAATTAATATTAAATTTCGCCGTGAATAGTTGTCTTTCGGCTTCGTTCTGGACACATTAGACCATCATGTGGTAAGCATCCTCAACTTTTCCGCATTCCATATAATTGTGGGTTCACACCCTTCAACTTCCCAGCTTCACTCCTGTTACTGTCATCATTTTTTCATAACGCGCCTAAAGAAGTATAACTTGAAAAATTGTGTCCAGTGTAGGGCGATAGGTCTATTGTCAGTATGGACCTTAATAAGCTTGGAGAAAAGCGAAGAGTGAATGCTGTCTCTGTCTACCCGGCTTGGGTTAAAATGACATATAAAAAATTCTACCATTTGTACAAGACGTCTGTGGGGCCGACTCACTTGATAAGACGAAATATAGTCAATCCATTTTGTTACATACGTGATAATATGTGTTCTAGTTAACAGTGTTACGTAACAGCAGTAAATAAAAAAGGTATAGACGAAAATTTATTGAAGATAAAGTAAAGGTTTGCTCCATTAATACAACTCACGTTCCTTTAATGGCCCATTCGAGGTCTACAAAGGAAAATCCCTACGGAATATAGTATCTCCACACTTCTCCGTTTTCATGGAATTCTGTTTATGTATATTTGGATATCTTGTCTGTTTAGATTATAATCATAAATAACCATTTTCATAATTCAGTAACTGTCCCAGTGATAGAATTCTTTTTTTGATGACGGGGGGAAATCTTCAAGAAGATACCCCGCCTTCTGGGGGGGAAGGTTATGTGCGATTTTTACCCAATAAAACCCCCCCGGTGGCCCTGCCTCGGTGCATGAGCTCCGGGATCTCCAGAGGAACGCACCGAAGAGCACGTACCGGGAGGGGAAGGTTTGATAGAATCGTAGACTGATCGTACAAGTATCGGAAGTTATGTTATGTTAGTTACATAAAATATGGTAGCAAATCGGCAACTGATAATATCACAAGCTTCTATTCACAATCTGTTTCTATCGCTGACATAGTGATTAGGTAATAATACATTGACTCAGTATATTTGTCTGTTTAAATATTGCTATTGTAGTTATTTCCTGATGTTTTAAGTTTGTGTAGTTGTGTAAATTATTTTTCTTTAAACGATTTATTCTAGTTTTTCTTACCAACAATATGGGTACCCTAACGCATTACAATTGTGTGGTTATCAATCATTGTTTTTGTAGCTCATTTTTACCAAAGCAAATACAAGTGGATTCTTTCATTATTTTGTTTATATAGTGTACTTTTGTAAGATTTTTGGCAATATACCAACTGTCTAGGAGTATTTAGTGTCGAGAGCAATACGAAAAGTTAAGAGGGAGATATAAGGTAGTGTAATAACTTGTAGGTCTTTAGGAATAAAATAACTCCAATAACTAATACACGACGCCGAGCTGACGAACTAGAAGAGCGCATTAATTCGTTTCGGAGCGGCGAAATAAACTGATTAATCTTAGTCGCGAACTAATAATCGCAAGACTATTGACATATCAAAGCAGGCAATCACTGAAATTGGTAACCAGGAATTTGTGTTATAATTTGTAGGTCTCGTGGAATAAAATAGTCCAACAACTAATATACTCGCTTTATTCAGACATCGTAATGTTGTACAAAGAATTATTTTAACGAATACCGTCACAGCTGCGCATCCTCACAATCTTTATACAAAATGAATTTGAAGTCAGATTACGAACTAATAAAGTTAAATTATTGTTTACAATGCCACGTTAATGTGACGTTCAACTAAATAATTAATTATGAATTAAAGATACAATAATGTTCAGGTAAATCACTAAGATATCATTGCACATAGTTATTATGCATAACAATCGCTGGGTGTCATGTGAGCTAACAGTAGTGAAGGTAAACAGAGAGAGAGCGTTACGTTTCGTATATTACTGTAGGGGCAAGAAAGAGCAGTGCGCGCGCACATTTCTTTTACTTGAACAATTATATATATATTATATTGTGTGTGTATATTATACATATATAAATATATATAGATGTAGTAAAAGGATTTATACTTCAGGCGAAACTTATTCATCGTCCATATATTATCGAATTTCAGTCAAAAGCAGAGTGGGCGACGGCGCGACTCGACGACGTACTGAACTGGGGGCGCAGCCGCTCGCTGTGGCCCCTCACCTTCGGCCTGGCCTGCTGCGCGCTGGAGATGATGCACTATGCAGCGCCGAGGTCAAACATAACAAAATACCACCGTAATACTCTACGTTGCCTTGTTTAGCATCGCCAACAGACGTGGAAAGAAAACATAGCTGGAGCTGTTGCTAACGGTCTCAGTCTTTCAAGAAAAGAGTCTACCCCTTTTTAATGACTGGCACCTGACCTGCCTTCCAACTATCATGGTCGAGATCGAGTACTTAGCATGTTCGTTAACTTCATTTATAATTCAAAAACATCTCAGGTTTCAGGTTCTAGAGTAGGAGATCCTAGGTACTTACGTTACTCCAAGTATTTTTCTTCTACTTCACTGACCACAAAATTGCGTTCTTTATCTCTCTCATATCGCGCTCTCCCTTACACACTTTGAACGATGCACTATCGACAATTCTTGTCTCGAGCGTAACGGGACATTTTGCGCGAATGACATCCAGTATTATTCAATTTATAAGACGTTGCCACGTCAAAAGCACAAGGTAGATTAAAATATAATAAGTATTTTCAGGTTACGGTCCTCTGCCAACACCATCGGGCAAAAACGTGGGGTTTTTTTCAGATAGTTATCCTATGTCTACATACCTTTCTTTCCATCCTTTCCATGTTCAATTTATCCAGTAATCGCTTAGACTTACCTGCAAGGAAAAGAAAATAGTTTTAAGTAATTCATATTTTATTAGCTTATGTATGTGTAAGTCGGAGTGACAATGGGCAGGGCACACAGTGCGTACAAAAGATTCGGGCAGAATTCTCAATACATTTTTTTGTTTCGTCGTATCTTTTATTGGAATAAACGTAGTATTTTTATGTTAAAAGTATCATGATTTATGTTTGGTAGTAATCAATATCCAGTGATATACGGTCTATCAAACTTGACCAGTGTGTTATATGATATTTCACTTCTTCCCGTTCGTGATTTATCGTCATGGCCTCCACTATAAATTTAAACAGTTCACCATTAAATATATTTCTAATCTCCAGATACGATATGGACCGCTTCGGCATGGTGTTCCGGGGCACGCCGCGGCAAACTGACGTCATTATTGTGGCTGGCACGGTGACCAACAAGATGGCGCCCGTGTTCCGAAAGACTTACGACCTCATGCCGGACCCCAAGTGGGTGGTGTCGATGGGCAGCTGCGCCAACGGCGGCGGATACTACCACTACACGTACTGCACTGTCCGCGGGGCCGACCGGATCGTGCCGGTGCGTATAAAGATACAGCCTGTACATAGGTATCCATCTCTATAATAGAATTAAACAATATTTTTGCACTCCCCATAACCCGGAGCAGTTGAAGTTGTGCTTTACTAGACTAGACGTGTTACGATTAAGCAATTTCGTGACACAATAATTTTAACTTTTACGATAATATGAGTACACGTAGATAAAGGAAACACTCAAATTAGTGCTTTTTTTTAACTCTGAACTATACAGATTAGCCAGAGAAGTTGAGTTTTACTGCTTCACCGGATTGGGAGGTGGCATAGCTCTTAGATCGCCAAGCCTTAACCTATATATCTAGTAACTCGACACAAGGGCCCTCCCAGTGAGGTATAATCTCGGCTTGCACGGTTACTATGTTACGAATGAGCGATGTTACCGTGGCCGAATTATGGCTTTGTAAGTTGCCTTAATACGGATAAAGAAAAAGAAAAAATATCGATTTTCCAGGTGGATATATACGTGCCCGGATGTCCACCCACAGCTGAAGCCCTTCTATATGCCATGCTGCAGCTGCAGAAGAAAGTGAAGCGGATGAGAGTAGTTCAGGATTGGTACCGTCATTGAATTGTTGTCAACTATTACTTACTGTTAGCTTAATAAAATAGTTATGAAAAAAATGAGCGCGCTAAAACCTCTTCAACTATAATATATACACAATTGTTCAAAAGAGAAAGGGAACTCCTACAACGTAACGCTTTCTATATTCACTAACTTTCATTTCCCTCTCAACTTCCCTTGGACACGCCCGATTACACTTTTCGTAACGCATTCACCAGCTTACTCCCAGGGAAACCCGTTTACCCTCAATAAAGAACATCTGGAGAAATCAAGTTTCTCCTGTATCGAAATCGTAGTGTTAAAACAACGCTTAATTTCGAAGTCACTGGTCACTACAATGGCGACAATTAGCCGCGATTGGTACATTTAGTACAAATAGTAGTTTAGTCTGGGTGTGGCAATCGTTCATCATCCATTCGTCATTCGTTCATCTTTGGTCGTTCATCTCTGGGATTCCCAATAAAACTCTTTCAGTTTGATCAATTACAGACTTCATTTTTAAGTAGTAGAAATAATTCTATTGTCTAAATATTCTTTGTCGTATAGATGGAGACTTAAATTACTTTCCCTCTTATCCAATACAAATAACAAAACAAATAGAACATGGGCAAACAATTATTATCAATAATCCTCTTCAATCAAACTTTATCCCGTAAACGATATCGATTCCATTGGGAATATATTGACTTGATTGCGCCCAAATTGATTGCAAATACGGGCCCCTCGTAGTTTTCCTTGCTCTATATAACGTCCCGGCACGTACCGGGAACACGCTCTAGGGGGAAATGTTCCACTTTCCCTAAGCAGAGGCTTTGTTATTTCAGTCGACTGATTTTTTTTTAACCGACTTCAAAAAAAAGAGGATCTCAATTCGACTGTTTCTACTGCAGAACACTATTTTTAAAAGAATTTTGACTGGTTGAACCGATTTTGATGATTCTTTTTTATTTTAAAACTAAGAATAATTACTGATAAAGAATAACTTAGTTAATATAATAATTTTTATAAACACTACAAATCTGTCCCGGTTTCACACGGGTAGGAACGCTTTTTGTGTCATTTCAGCCAGTTGCGTTAAGCATGTTACATTAGTGCAGTGGTGGGCAAACTACGGCCCGCGGGCCAAATCTGGCCGCTTAAAGCATTTCATCCGATCCGCCAAGAGTTTTATCGAGTTATTATTTTTGATGTTTTTAAATGGTATTTTAAGTTTTTCTTTTTTTATATAAATCAGTAGTGTTAATAAGGTTTAAAACATTTAAAAATTCTTGGTTTGTTTAAAAAAGCTTATAACGTCGTAATTTTTACGTAAAAAGGCAAAAAAAAAACAGTAAATATAACTTTTTTTATTCATCAAAATATTTTTCGTGTAAATTTTTTAGTTACATTAGACTAACTAATGTTCGTCCCACTTTAGTATAAGCGTACTGATATGTTGATAGATAGTTAACGACAGAAAGGTAACGCGAACACGTACATAAAATACGAGAAAGCGCTCACATATTGAGTTAACAGAGCTCCCGGCCATTTTCTATAAGCGTCTAAAAATTTACAGTAAAGCGAACAAAGCGGGTGAGGTTTAATGTGTCCCGGGGGATGTGCCGGGGGTGTGCCAGTGAGGAAGGGGCCGCTTTCAATTGTGCCTCCTTTGTAATGCTTTAGTGTTATCGACTTGTGGAAGCTATATATTTGTTTACAGTTATAATGTCTGAATATCTGATAAGTCTTGTAACAATGTCAGTTACACCCTTTATATAAAGTACGTGGATCGAGCGAGCTTTCAAATAGTAATACTTACCCTGAGCCAACCATCTTTTTATTTCAAAATTTGTCATCTATTTCTTCTGTATGTCCTGTAATTGTCCGTTGCGACCCAATTAGAACTATCACCGCGCGCTGTTTCTTTTTATTTTTTGGCTTGAATATCGACTACTTTATTGGTTCTATCACTAAACAAATATATACAAGAATTGTTCGTATAAAGATTTATCGAAAGAATAGATAGATATGTCCCACTGTTGGACACAGGTCTTCTCTATAAAACTGTACTGAGAGTATAAGGGTATAGTCCGCCATGCACACCTAGTGCGGATTGGCAGACTTCACATGTCTTAGAAGACTTTTCTAAGACATGTGAAGTCTTAAGTTCTAAGGTTTCCTCACAATGCTTTCCTTCACCGCCGAGCGCGTCGTAAATTAGCACATAAAATTGCAATCACAAATTTATTGTACCGGCACCGGGGATCGAACTCGGGACGCTAGCATGCTATGCAATTTGAGTTGAACGCCCGGATACTGAGCTACCACGACTCACTAAAAATGTAATGTAACATTTTTAATTTTAGTCAAGTATTTATCTATCGCTTGTGAGAGACTGGTATCTGTTCAAGTTGCTCTATCTGACAAATTAGAAGGCCTTAGATGGGTTTATTATAACTAATATAATACATTATATTACGTGAAAGATGTGTCAGAATATATGTTAATATAACATATGTGCATGCAGTGTATGTGTGTTGAATTTTAAATATTGTAATGCTAATGAAAAATATAAAATCAAAATAGTTTAGCTAATTTGTAAAAGCATTTTAGGATTAGGTGTTTATATTTCAGTATATTTCAGTTTATAGATTTTCAGTCACATCATAGTCGAGAATCCGAAACTAAACTGAAAAACCACTTAACAAAGGGAATTCAATCATAAAATGCATAGGAAGCGAAGTGCGCGTTTTAATATTTATTTACTTAACACTTAAATATCTAATTCATATATTATCCAGAGGCGTATTGTTTCAATATAAACTCGCTCGCAAAATTCCTCACATATTAATACATATAGCTTCTTGTACATAGTGAAATTAATTAACACATACTCGAGCCCCGGCGGTATAGAATTATAATGGAGTTCGCGTCGGAGGCGCGTGGAATTTACGTACGCCCTCCGGATTGATGATAAAGTGCTTCCGATATACAATTAAGGCGTTGTTTACACTGAAGCGCGAGAGGAACGAATGTACTGCGAATAGATAAAGATATTTCTTCTAAGATACTACTCACTAATCTCTAATACTTCTACCCTTGTCGCCCCGGTAACCCCTTTTAGTCGCCTTCTATGACAGGCAGGCGATAGCGTTACCTTATTCTACGAGCCCAGAACTACAGGGCTGAGGGTGTATAACTATATTTTTTTTGACGTAGGGGCAATCTTCAAAAAGATACCCCGCCTTCTGGCACAAGGTGGAGTTGTGGGGTTCTTACCCACTAAACCCCCCGCCCCTTCAATGACCCTTCCTCGGCGCATTGCGAGGGGCTGCGGGATCTCCAGTGCAACGCAAGCCCTGTGCATTATGCTCTTTGAGAACACGTCCGGGGAGGGAGTTTAATCCCAAGGCCAATCCCAAATGCAAGGCGACACGAAGCAGCCGATGTCGCCTTTTTCCTGGGTCCACTTCAGCGGACGATAAAGGCCCCCTTGACTTTTAGTCGCCTTCTACGACAGGCAGGGGATACCGTAGCCTTATTCTACGAGCCCAGAACTACAGGGCTGAAGGTGTATAACCTATCATAAGGAGAACGTTCTGATCATAATCTGATCAAACAGTACTTGAAGACGTCTTCACATTCCTTTGTTACACTGTCGATGAACAGAATTCATATGTTTGTTTCATTTCATTCATTCATATGTGTAACAGACAGTTGCACAATCGTCTGCTTCCCACGACCTTATTGTTACACGTTTGCCTTAATCAACTTTAGGGCAGTCACACACTACTCATTATTAACACCGATGTTAGCCTAGCGATTGGATTCTCCGTAGCATTCTACGTTAGCTATTCTGGCCAATCTGCGTAGTTCGTCATTAAAAAAAAATAAGATTCAAATCGGAATGCTTATGCGTTATAAAGTAACAGCCCAAGCTAAGGTTACCCCTCACCAGGGGACCCTTTTGTCGAGTAACCAACCATAGAGGTTCAGACTAAGTGACCTAAGAACTTTAGCCACCTCTCAATCCGGAGAAGAAGTCGCGGCCAACTTCTTTAGCCGACATTCATATGTTCGTAGACAAAAAATAACATACAGTACGATTAGTAACGACCTATCGTTGTTCAAAATAGCTTAAGCAATTGATACGTGATGGTCCATGTCAGGTTTAAACCTGCAACTTTTTATATAACTTACCCTAAACCAGTAGGCTATTGACGCCTCTCTTTAATATAACAATAAAAATAATCTTAAATGCTGAGAATTTGAGAACATTCATAGCTGCAGTGTACAACAATCTTAACATGCAACAAGCTTCTGGCATGTCGATGTACCCATTGACTTGCGGCTAACAGAAACACACACGTTTTTTTGTTGTTGCATTGTTTCTGAACTAATTATTAAAGCGTAAAAAATTTTAAACTTCTATTTTGTGTAAATTACTTAAGCTAACTTCTGTTTACGCTGGTGTTTTCAATAGCAGAGTGAATATGCATTTACTAAGCTAGTGCGCCTTAACATCTAAGACTGCATTTGTACTCAAATAAGGGATCGTGGTCGAACACTCGCTGAGAAAACAACAGCATTTTCTGCCTATTTTTTGACATCCAAATTGAAATCAACAAATGCAAAAGATCTAATAACTAACAGAATATAGGAAAAAGTCATCACTTTTCAATGAACCTATTTGAGGTCTTATACATGACATTCGATGCGTACATAGTCATATACTAGGCACGATTTTTTGACATGTTTGTTTTTGCACTTAGAAACTGAAGACGGAAATCACATTAGCATGAACCGGATGATATTAGAACAGTTGACCTTCAGATCAAGGTCAAATAGTCTAAGCCTAATACACGCATTTTATCTAGTAATAGTTACGTCGGTATTGTCACAATCTATTAATGTTTTATTGAAACACATTAAATGACGCGTAAGATAAGACCTTCTGCGTTTCAGAATATCAAGTATAGAGTACAAGGTCGAATAATTATTCTAATTGTTTTCGCTTTCCTTGGAGCGGATCCAAATTGTATCTCGGTGGAACGTCAGCTAATAGATTCTCACAGAAGCTTGTAGTGAAATTATAATACAATTATTTATGTATAATTTACTGTAGTAAAATACACAAGTATACAATACAAAAAGTGCTAACAATATATATTTTTTATTCATAAACACCACTAAAATAATAAGTGTTAACCATTCCAACTAAGCTTAAGCTTGGGCTAGGAGATGTTTCACGTCAATAGTCGAATGGTGGATTAAAACCTACGATTCTGAGGGTTGTCCGCCAAGAGTGCTCCTTATATATCGACGCTGAAAAGCAAAAACGTAGTAAGTGACACATATGCCCATTTTCACATCGTTGAAATCAGAAAAAAAGACGCGTCGAATAACAGCGAAAATAGGATTTTCAAGATTGACACGTCTCTTTTATTTTTTGTACCGTAAAACGATTTTCTTTAAGGAAAACTCTAGGTTAATGCCGTAGTAAAGTTATAATTTTTTTAATGTTTTCCGCTTTGGTGAACAATTTCATTTTTGTGCGTTACTAACGTTTTTGTTTTCCAGCGTCGGTATATATAATGAGATCCTTATATATTATATACATGACTGGCTGACCCGGCAAACGTTGTGTTGCCATCAAAATTAATTTTAGTTATTGTTGTGGTAGTCAAAATATAAAAAATAACATTTTCCATCACGGCATAGAACATGGGTCATGTCATAACAGTTTTAAATAGTCATTGATCAATTGATCGGCTATCGAGCCGGCTGATAAAATTATTAAAATACTAAAATTACTATTAAAAATAGAAGTTGTGATAAAAGGGTGAAAATTTAGGGTTTTATGTATTTTTTAATGATACATAATAAAACAATAAAAATTAAAAAAATATATTAGGGATGGACACCCCTTATCATTTGGGGAATGAAAAATAGATAGTAGTCTCTAGTCTAGTTCTCAAACCTACTGAATATGCATACAAAATTTCATAAAAATCGATCAAGCCGTTTCGGAGGTGTATGGTTACTAACATTGTGACACGAGAATTTTGTATATAAGATATAGCATACAGCGTTGACATTAACAAACAAAAGGTACAAGCAAGTTGCGAAACTGCATTAATGTAGAACTATTGATGGCAGCAATAAATTGTAGTAACGAACTAACCGGGACTAGTCCACATTCAACTCGATTCCGTTAATTGGAGCGCTTCAATAGAGGGAATCGGAAATGGGAACAAGAATCGAGAATGAAGCTGAAGCCGTTTTCAAACGGGTGAAATGCATCTGAATGGAATACTGCACGTATATCGGAACTGTATAACGTTGGAAGCAGCGTACAGTATATACATGTAGATACAAGTTTCTGTTTTAAATTGCTTCTCAGCATCGGCGGGATAGCGGGATAGCGATCGAATTTTTTTTTTTTTATTTCAATACGTTATATGGTTGCACGAAATGAATAATATATTATCTGTGAAATTCAATAGAGGGCGTTGTATTATTCGTAGAACACTTATTAAATATATTAGCTGCTTTATCTAGCAGCAGAGGCGGCTTCTGTCAAGAGGTGTGCCTTTCAGAATGTCCCTTAGCTTATCCATGAAATAGCAACCGACCGAGCCGTGATTCATACATAGCAGCCGGACCCTGAAGATGTTCAACGTGCTGAGCATGCGCGTCGGAGAGAACCGCGAATTGTTGCACACCGTCAAATGGTGAAAAGTTGCCTGCCTAGGTCATGTCTTATATCAGCTTCTCCAACTAATAATGATGGGCAAAATAGCAGGAAAGAGACGCGGTGGATAAGGAAAAAGTCGTGGTTGCGAAACATCAGATCAAGCATTGCCAGCGTCGAACAACTGTTTAGCTTGGCACACGATAGGGATAAGTTCGCGGAGCTGACGGCCAACCTCCAGCAGTGGAGAGGCATTTGAAGAAGAAGGAGAACATAGTAACCGTCAAAGCCAACGTTCCTCTCCCCGGGACCCTTTTGTCGAGTTACTAGCAATAGAGGTCTTAGAAAATTTTCTAACTCGTGTAGGTTTCCTCACGATGTTTTCCTTCACCGGTGAGATCGTGGCTAATTAGCACATAGAATTGCAACAAGGAAATCTATTGATGCCGGCACTGGGGATTAAAATCGATGTGCTAGCATTCTATGCAACTTCGGGTCTTATGTATGCATTAATATAAAGTAATTATAGTCAATAAAAGTCAGATTCAAATTAAAGCTCCCAGTTTTCAAAACGGTGGCTGTGAATACTGAGAGATGTTTAATCAGAGATTATTATCTTAGCTAAGGCCGCTTCTCTAACCGTCGCTATCTTTATAGATCCAGTGATTTATCGCCCGCGGTGTTAGTAATCTCTCAGAGATACGATTGCAGATGATATCTAAGGTTTATCCTGTAGCTAGAGATACGACTTCGTTTGAAGTCAGCATTTTTTTATCTAATAATTGATTAAACAAATGTCATATTGGACAAAAATCAACAATGCATCTCGATCGGACAAGTTTGTAATGGCAAATTATTTTTTTGTTACCAATAAAAATATACAAGAATGTTAGTGTTTTGGTTTGTCTGCTACTTCTATATACAGAAATAAGTAATAAATATTAGAGAAGTTTTAAAACGCATATGACCTCCAGAATTGCTAGTGGTTTTTTTAAATCATTGTCAAAGTTGAACTTGGATGTAAAATTTATTTTTATTTTTTCACTGTATGATCTCTACACCAGTTAGCTCTAATTCTAATTAATTTTTCTTTTGCGTTGTCTAAAGTTGTATCAGAGACTAAAGTAAAGTAAGAACATGTAGTCTAAAACAGATTTTAAAAATGTTATGGTGGTAAAAAGATACAATTTCGGAGAAAACCAAAAAATTTACAAAAAAAATAGAGGCTCAGGGATTTTTTTTGGCCAACTTGTTTTCTTCAAATGGATCCCCGAACACGCCCAGTTGGTTTGTCGGATCCTCTACCAAACATCCTGTATATATGTACAAATATGTTTCCACCATTTTGAAACAGATGGCGTGGCACGAGGTTGTTAGAATTCGCAGTGGTAAGCTTAGAAAATTAGTTTGTTCAGTCTTATATTTTCTTCATCTAAAAATGCCCAAATTTGACCCAACCAAGTGACATGTTCCTTTTATTTAATTTAAAAAATTCTTCGTCTATTGCTCGTGGAGGCGTGTAATGAGGATGCCTTGAGTGAATTCAAAATTTCAAAAACAACACAAAAAGGAAGGACAAAAATTTACGAGAATGTACATTTGTACAAATTATTCGAGAAAGATTCGTCTCAAACACAAATGGACCTTGCTCGTACTTTAGAAAAGATTAAATAAATAGTTTTTAATCACGTCCAACACCGCGGAGCTCAGCTAATAAGCAATAACCAGTTAATAAAAAAAATAATGATAGCTAATTGGATATTATCCGAACGCAACGGTAATACGGAATGTTCTGTAAAAATAAAGGTCTACGTAAAAAGAAACTACAGTGGACCTGAGAAATATTTCAGTATATGTAAGAAGAACGGCGTTCGACATTCTTATACTCGCTCCATTATTAGGATCGCTGTATTGTGCACATTACTCACATTCCATGCTCGTGCGAGTTAAAATAATACCAAGGAAGGTAACCATTGCTCCTCTTCCCACGTTCGCTTTAATAGTAATAACATTCTCGTGTCAGCCAGCGATAGGCTAGTTTAGATAGCTATTGGATAGATTAGATGACTTGCACCGGCCCCTTTTTTTATGATGAACTACACAGTTGGCCAGGGAGGCTGGCCTTTTCTGCTTTACCGGATTGAGCCGCTATGCCGCCTGCATAGCTCTTAGGTCGCTTAGCCTGAACCTCTATTAGCTAGTAACTCGACACAAGGGTCCCCCCGGTGAGGTGTGCACCGGCCCCACCCGCCTGGGGGTAGCTTAGTGAGCTCGGCTACCCCTCCACAGTCGCGGCTAGAAAATATAGTTTTTCGGTTTCTTATGTTAAAATATATCGCTAGCGTTACCTCTGGCACAAACGAGGCCTAAGTAAACTAAATTAAGGGGTAACTAAACTAAAGTAGCAGTCTTGCAGACAAAACCGACTTTCTTCTTTGTAATTCCGATTTATCGTAGGAATTTTCCGAAATAGAATTAATCAGAACGTGACCAACCCGCTCATCGAAATAGTCTTGAAGTACATCTTTTCCAATAAAAAATTAATAAATTATCGGTTGACGTGATATTGAGTTATTCGTTCACTTCGGGCACATACTTAATGCAAGTTTAAGACTTAAATGGTTTTCTAATGGATGCCAATGTTGTTGGATTGGATTAAATTGAAATGGGAATCCCAGCTTTCAAATGAAAAAAGGATGATTAAGATCTCTTCACTCAGTCCTAAGTTATACAGACTATTTAAGAACCTCTTGAAGTTGGTTGAAAAATACAGACCAATTAAAAACCTGCTCTTTTTATGAAGTCGGTTAAAAGTACAACAAATTTAATAACCTCCATTTTTGAAGTGGGTTAAAAGCATAAAAAAGACACAATGTACACAGTTAAGTTCTGACCCTTTTAACAAGAGATGTGTAAACGGAGATCTCAACGTCTCTATAGACTTTTAATGCTCTGCCTTTTCCACAATGTAGACGGCAATAAAGACGTTTTCCTGTAAATTGCACAGGGCCGTACTAGCGGTTAAGTTAAACAAGCAGTAATTATTTCTTTAATTTCCGCCCCTGGAGAGCCGGTAATTAAATTTCGTGTCGAGGAAATTACTTTCGGACGAATTGCTCTGGAAAAATAATATGCGGTTTTCGCGTCTCTCCGTTTAATGAATGGGCGAGGTTTATGAGCTCAAACATTTTTCGTATAATTGCCAATTTTCAATTTGGCTCTGTGTATACAGACGTTAATGTTTTACTTAATTTGTATTGACTTGTAAAGTGCGTTTCAGTTTGCGGTACCGAAAGCATCTTTTTTTGTCTTATTTGTGAGATTTTTTGAGATGTTCCACCATCATCTCAATAACTGTTTGCGAGTTAGTCGCCTTGCGGCGTCTCCTTCCGTGAGTGGACGAGCCTCCCCCTGAATATCCAAGCAAGGCGCGCCGGAGCTCTCTTTGGGCCCCCATTAGCAGGCGACGGATTCTTCGGAGTCTACTGAAGGCATCTCAATCATCGGGCGACAATAGGTTCAAGACAAACGACCTAATAACTATAATTTGACTTATAGTCCTAATTCCCGCCCCATTCGTCGCCCTCGCGGGGACGATGACGTGTTATGTCGGATTCGCGCTGAATAAAACCCCACGGTAGTCGCCATCAGCGCTACCGAGGGGTCGTGAGTTCTCCGTAAGGAGCAATCACAACCCCTCTGCTCATCGTTAGGCTTGACAAGTCATGATGAATGACAGTGTAGGTTCGTATATGAAAAACAAAAACAGACCGATCTATAATAATATTCATTAGGTCAGAAGCTATCAAGATATCTTTATCGAAAATATTTGACATTGAAGAGGAATGAAGGTCGAATTTATAGCGTTATTAATTCTTACGTATAAAAAGTAACGGAAGTATATCGCCGAGGTCAGGATCGTACTGGGTACCAGAACGGCGGCGACGGTGGTTTATAAATAACAGTTTCTTGAGATACGCGTGAGGTCACGGCCTGGGACGCGGTGACCATCCACCTACGAACTCGGAAACTAATTTTGCTCACAGAGAGAATCGATGGTATACTTGATCGGCTTTAAACTTCAATAGATAGTAACTTGGGACGGGAATAGTATATATATATATATATATATATATATATATATTTATATTTAGAATAGCGACTATCAGGTCGTAAGTCGCACAGCTTAGCCACTAAGCTTTTTCTTCTTCATACCCTAATCCCGGCTTGAGCCAGAATCAGCTTTCTTTGATCTTCTCTTCTATTTTGCCCGGTCTTTGGCATATGGTCAGGGCAACAAAATCAACAGTTAGCCTGCTTTATGTGTGTTATATGCTTTATTTAAGAAAAATAATGACATAAAGTCATAATCACGAATACTATAGGATGAATACAAATAATCGAATAAAGGATTATATTTGTTGATAGATTTATTGCAAACAGGATAAAAGAAATCAGATTAAAAAAATAATTGAACACAAAAATGCCATAACATGTATTTTTCATCGTTGGCATATTCAATAGTGCAATTCCATTAGGAGCTAATGGACGGACAGAATTAATGTTGACCACAGTCCATGGTGCTGGTTGATTTATGGCTTGTCGATACGCTAACGATGACGGCGTCTCTACCATGGTCGGGAAAAAATAAATAAGAAATTAATAAAACAAGAAATAATTACGACAAATTATAATTAGTAATAGGAAGTAAGTAATTACTTCAAAAAATAGTAGTTATATGTTTCCATTTTACTTCGATATATCGTGGGTAATATACGTGATATTTGGTTGTGTAAATTTAATGATAGCCCAGCATGCGACTGTTGCAAGTGCTTATCCACCCCAGTTTCATTGTAAATTACTTAGCCCTATAAAAAAATTCTGTGGTTTCACTTATGTGACTGTTTCGTCGTAATAAATTATAACATCACATATATATTTTTTTAAACAAAGGTAGCAATATTTTTAATTTTAGAAATATTACTAACATTATTGTTAACCATTCCAACTAAGAATAGGCTTGTGCTAGGAGATGGTTCAGCGGTATCCCCTGCCTGTGGTAGAAGGCGACTAAAAGGGGCCTCGGGTTCACTGGGCGACAAGGGTGGGGGGCCTTTGTCGTCCGCTAAGGCGGACCCGGGAAGAAGGCGACATCGGCTGGCCCGTGTCACCTTGCACTGCGAGGGCACAGGGGTGGGAGTAAACTCCCCCCGGGACGTGCTCTCCTTGAGCACAGTGCAGAGGGGCTCCGGTGCGTTCCACTGGAGATCCCGGAGCCCCTCGTCATGTACTCGTGAGGCCGCCGGGGAGGTTTTAGTGGGTAAAAACCCTACATAACCGCCGCCTTCCCCCCAGAAGGCGGGGTATCTTTTTGAAGATTTTCTCCCCGTTAGCAAAAAAAAAGGAAATGGTTCATGTCAATAGTCGAATGGTGGATTCGAACCTCTATGACTTCGCCATTACCGCATACGACGCAGATCGTACCGTAAACCATGAGGCAATTGATGATTCAAAAGTAATATATATATATATATATATATATATACAAGTTTGCGATATGATATATATATATATATATATATATATCATATCGCAAACTTGGAAAAATATCATGGGAGAAAAGTCTGATATATTTTCATGCGGTCTATTCACACGGGCCTGTAATTAATCACTCGACGCAACGGGAAAACTGTTTTGTTTTTTCATTTCCATCCGTCAAGTAGAAAAGTTGTTTTGACTATAACCGCGCAATTCCAGATGGATTGTCTCTGTTAGGGCGCGTTCACGCAGGGCACAGAACTATTTTATTAGAAAGGGTACTTCGATATTATATTTACTAAGCTAATATATCTAGATATATTTCATACATTAGCTTATATAACTATATTTATGTTATTTATTATGTAATCTATAGATGTAAAGAAAGTATAACTATATATATATAGTTGCTTTTTTAATATATACATTTATGTATTATACTTATGAAAGTTTATGTATTGTACACTATATTAATACACAACCGAATGGTGTCCGCCTTAGTCTACACAGGTTTTTTGGCTGAAAACCAGCGCTGTGCTACATGTGTGAGCACAGCACACGCTGAGCCAACCCCTTTTCGGCACAATTTCTATTTTGTTCTTTTTTTATGTTGTTTCTGTTTACTTTTGTTTATGTTGTTTTTTTGTCTTGTTTTACCTGTCGTTTCTGTGTTGTTGTGTCGAATAAATGTTTTTTCTATTCTATTCCACATTAATTTCATATTTACAATATATATATTTATATATATTTACATCCAGGACTGCATTTCCAGTTAACATCTGGTGGGATCGTAGTCAGGCACTTGCTTAGAAAGTATAAAAAATAAATAAAAAAAACTATCGATCGAGTCGTGGTTTGGTTATCGGATATATATTTTAAATTTATTTACTAAATAGATTCATTTATATTACTACATAAATTGATTCGCCAAACTGCCAGATGCCAGTTTATTGGCGAAAACTACACCCATAAATCTATCCACTATAAATAACATACAATAAAAAAATCATATACAATAAATACCAATACATAATTATAACTACCCCACACTATAAATTAATGTTCGTCGGTATATCATAACATCTGTGTCTCTTACTATGTGTAAACACTTCTAAATGTTATTTTCAATTTACCAACATTAGGATTGTAAAGTGATTTTGTAAAGCAAAAATAATCCGTTACATCTGGATGCGGTCCAGCTTCAGCGCTGAAACTATGTAGATAAGATTTTGGCACGATCACGGATCAGTGAGTAGTTCAATGCGTAATTCATATTTCACTCTTGTCACTGTTGACTAAGGTTCAAAACTCCAGCCCCAAACACTAGATCTATCGGATTCGTTAAGAACTTATCACATGTCATTGCTACGTTCGGAATTTGTTCTACTTATGTAGTTGGAAATGCTGTATGGATAATCATTTCGTTATAGATTATGATGATGATATTAATTTATCCCTAATGGGAAAGGCGAAAGACTTTAGTCCATACAGCCATGTCTTGAATAGGAGAATTTTGGTTGTTTTAAAGGCCGAAGCCACGTCTTCATTGTTCTTGATCGAATCGAACGCGCGCTCGCACCCTTGACCGTGTCAGTTTGACAATAACAACTACTAATAGAAGTTTAAATTCGTTTATTTTTTTATTTAAACATTAAGGTTGTGGATTAAGTCAAAAAATTAGATTTTTTTAAATTGTTGTAATGTTCATATTTAGCTCTTTGGCTCACCACTGCCCTAAATCATTAGGCTATTGACGCTTCAATTACTTAAAATTTAAAAAAAATAATAGATTCGATAGAAGGGCTTTAATCTTATGTTGTATACATTTCGAACACAGTACAGCGGTTATATAGGGTGTTAATATCAAGCACAGAGGCGTTTGACATACTTTGTCATAGTTATCGTAGGATTAAAACGCGATAAATCGTAAAAGTAGTTTTATTCAATGAGTAATATTCACGTTAATAAGAGAATTAATGAATAGTCAGCATATCTGAACTTTAGTAATGACGTAATAGTAATTGATGTGACTGTAATAGATCGGTTTCATAATTGATCGTCACCGGCAAATGGCATTCTGGGTTCAGGAGAACATCGTACTCGTCACTTTGTCTTATAAAACACTAGCGTACCCCGACCGCTTCGCCATGCTTAATTTTGCTTTATTTTACCAAGACAATAAACTTACATCAATAAATATTTAATTTAACTCTCATAATATATTAAATGATTGATAACGAATCTCTGTATTCATTCTCTTCTCGAGCGGGTGAAGATTATTACCTACACCCATGTACATATCTGTAGAAACAATATCATTCGTATCTTTTATATGAAACATATCGGGCTCAAGTTAATATCAGAAATAAAAGTAAAAGATTCTTGAAAAGTTTTGAAAAGAAGTCTGCCAGTCTCCACTCGTCCCGCGGGGTGGACTATGTTCTTATGCCCTCTTTACTGCGAAGCCCTGCGCCCAACTATACATATAAAGACGGTAACTAAACGAGCAGACTTGGCTCCCATTTTTTTTTATTGTTGTAATGTTCATATTTAGCTCTTTGGCCGACCACTGCCCTAAATCATTAGGCTATTGACGCTTCAATTACTTAAAATTTAAAAAAAATAATAGATTCGATAGAAGGGCTTTAATCTTATGTTGTATACATTTCGAACACAGTACAGCGGTTATATAGGATGTTAATATCAAGCACAGAGGCGTTTGACATACTTTGTCATAGTTATCGTAGGATTAAAACGCGATAAATCGTAAAAGTAGTTTTATTCAATGAGTAATATTCACGTTAATAAGAGAATTAATGAATAGTCAGCATATCTGAACTTTAGTAATGACGTATGTACTGCCGGAGTCTGTGGACGATATATGACAGTGTCTTTTAGTGCCACTGTGGTTTATAGATGGAGTATCACAGGCACGCTATTCGTGTGTGTGTTATTTGTTCTATTTGGTAATGACGTAATAGCAATTGATGTGACTGTAATAGATCGGTTTCATAATTGATCGTCACCGGCAAATAGCATTCTGGGCCGAGGAAAACATCGTACTCGTCACTTTGTCTCGTAAAACACTAGCGTACCTGACCGCTGCGCCAGGCTTAATTTTGCTTTATTTTACCAAGACAATAAACTTACATCAATAAATATTTTATGTAACTCTCACAATATATTAAATTATTCATTTCTCTCTGTATTCATTCTCTTCTCGAGCGGGTGAAGATTATTACCTACACCCATGTACATATCTGTAGAAACAATATCATTCGTATCTTTTATATGAAACATATCGGGCTCAAGTTAATGTCAGAAATAAAAGTAAAGATTTCCTGAAAGTTTAATTGAAATCGGTCCAGCCGTTTCAGGGCCTGTATGGATATATGGAACATACCCACACACTTTCTCTTTTATATATATAGATGTATAAAATAATAATGTGTAATTTAATAATAGGGCACAGAAGTAGTAAGCAAACGTGCTTAATTCTCCAACACGGCGACTTTACGGGCGCAATAAATGGCATCATGGCAACATTGCCTGGAGCCGCGTCCAATAGGATTGTTTGCAAAACAAAGGAAAACTAATTTCCGCTCCCGCTTCGTCCATTCGCAGCGGCCACCCTCTGAGGGTTAAACAATGTTTAAGAGTCGCCACTGTATCGGTAAACAAAGCCAATTGATTTAGTTTGCGCTCAAAGAAACATTTCGTTTTTCTTTTCCAACGAAGGAATGAATTTGCATAGCAAATTCTCTTTGCATTCAATTTCTCATGGATGCCTTTGACAGAATTGGACCAGAATTAAAATGGGACAGCATGCGACGTACCAGCATTGAAATGAAAATAGAATCATCAAAATCGGTTCATCCACTCAAAAGTTATGAGGTAACAAATACACAAAAGTCGCCATACATCAGGCACTAGTATAGCCGCTGTTCTGAAATATCACATAGCAGTATCATAACAGATCCACAACTTATTTCAGTAAAATAGAATATATTTGCGCAGGATTGAAGAACATCAAGCAGTACCAGATGGAGGTCGTAAAAACCCTTCCCCATTTACAATCAGATTTTATGGCGCCATTACGTTGGCCGTGGATTGAGATGATTATGAGAGCTTTATTGCGTTTCCTGTGTTTATGGCAGCGGCTACATTTTTACAAATCCCCTTTAAGCGAAAGAAAAACGAAACGAGTCGAATAAAATATTCGATGAGCATGCTCTGAAAAACGTCTGGCGTCCAACAGAAATGATATTACTATTATGTACAAAATGAATGTTCATTGGCATCATAGTAGTGCTAGTTTTCGAAGTCTTCTAGTTCATCATGGTTTATCATTGACCTGCCAATAGAACGCCAATCGTGTGTGTATTATTATTGAGGCAATTGGTAATGATACAATGATAATTGATATGACTGATAGAACAGCTTCATATATGTTTCTATTCCTTTTCAATTTGAGATGGGATTTGTGACTTTCTAATTATTGCAAGATCATACCGCGAACACTTGTTCACCTAAATCCTTCATTAATTACTTTTTTTATACTTTCTAAGTGCTTGACCACGATCTCAATTGATGTTAAGTGGAAATACAGTCCTGGATGGTAAGGCGCACTAGCTTAGTAAATGCCTGTATTCACTGTATTCACTATCTGAGTAAAAGGCATATATGCTTCCACTACGAACTTATTGTAATTTCTGAATTGCAATTCAAAATAGAGAACTAAGTGAAATAGTAGTTCGCCACTAGGCTAAAGAGTGACAAGCAATATATGTAACTACAGTTTGTCCAACCACACGACACATATAGCGTACAGAGAGAAACTATCAAATAATAGGACTTTGTTGTCCGCTTGTTTTGGGGTCCCTACGATGCGGTTCCTGGCGTAACTGGAACTTTAGTTAGCATATTAATCGCTATTTGATGTTATTCCGTTTCTTTACAACTACTCTGTTCTTCATCGAATTTAACGAACAAAGGTAGTCGACACAGCTCTTAATGCCAGCAAGTTGAAGCGACAGTGAGCCGGTCACGTCTACCAAATCAATGACGGAAGATGGAGGATGAAAGTATTGGGAGGTAGGTCGTAGTTACTCCCTCTAGATAGACCGATGACTTTATAAGGATAACCGGAATTGGCTGGATGCGGAGCTGAGGATCGTAATCCGTGTAAAGTAGGAGGTAAGGAAATGCAGTGTAAAATAGAAAGTTATTTGAACTACATGAATTGTGTAAGAAATATAGCATGGCGTTATAAAAATGCTTTTATTATGTAATCGAATCTCACTCATCCTTTGGTTGAGGACATCCCTCAAACCTGAACGAAGGGCTTTGCTTCGTCGTTCATTGTTCAAACCGCAAGGGACTGGAATAGTTTACCCGTATCTGTATTTCCTCCGATAACAATGTGGGGGGTATTTTCAAGAGCAGAGTTACTAAGCCCTAACCATCCACGACTGCATTTCCGCTTAACTTCGGATGGGATCGTGGTCAAGCACTTGCTTAGAAAGCATAAAAAAATACCAATAATTTAACATTAAACATAACAAAAAGTACACGTCAGATTAAAAACATAACAACGGGAAATGAGGTTGAATATTACAAAAATCTAGCCTCATTTCATTGTAAATCAGTGGTATCATTAGTTTTAGTTGCCGTACATTAATAGAAAGAATTTCCATCACTTTAATACACGAGTGAGCGAGTGCTGTAAGTGATCTTCTGGCGCGGTGCCCGAATGACGTCTCCGCGTTACGCGTCACGTTACCATCGTTACCGTCGAATTACCGAAATCCATTAGCGCAGTTCTGCCCCGCGGGAAAAGCTACCAAGCTAACATTGTGCTTAGTGTATATTCGTGGCCGTGGTAATCAAATTACGTTCTAATATAATGTTATAATAATATTCTTTATCAAACAAACAATCAAACATCAAGGAAATTCAAATTATTATATATACTACCCAATATTATGCCCTATGTTATAGTAAACGGATGACCGAGCTTAGGTATTTTTGTTACATGGTTGAATGAATCGTCTATCTCTAGATTCAACTCACTCGTCGAACCAGTTAGTGATGTATTTATTGTGTACGTTCTACCACTGTCTGTTGCAACCCAAAAAGACCTATCTCCTGACTTTAGACGTTAATATCTGATATCTCCGTCCCAAGGAGTACGCGGTCAGGCACGTTACCTACAAGACAAAAAAGGCGACTAATTGTGCTAGTCGAATGGTGGGTTTGAACCCATAAACTAATATTTCTCAGTACTTTATTAGGCTACTGCCGTTTCAATTAAGTTCATATTAAGCATAGATTCAACTTGGAGTCGGTTCTTCTTTTTACGTATAATACTGTATTGAACTCCTTTCTATCCCCCTTTGCACGGATTGAATTCCCTTTGCATAACATTCACGTGTGTTGCCATGTATTTCTGTATATTCTATATGAGAATATCTGTTCGTCGCGCGCATATATCTGCGTTGGTCGACAGGCCGTTCATTTGGAGGTGTCCCCGATAACCCGGATAGGTACGGATGGCTGTACGGAATGCGACCGGGCTGCGCTGCTATCTCGACGCAAACAATGCTTATTAAGAGCATTTGACGTTCGCGCATGTTTGTTTCTGTATTGTTTATTTTTAGACAATTGAGGTTATTAACCGACTTTGAAAAAGGAGATGATATTTGTATGCATTTTTTAAACGTTTGTGCACTCGACAACGCGGTCAATTATGAACTGATTTTGAATTTTTTGGTTCGTTTTCAATTTGGTCCTATATTAACCTTGTGGATTCCATGAACTATGTAATATAACTTATGCATAGACAATAAAGGCGGATGGTTGCACTGAGTGCGGTGTAATGTTTGATCCGACATGTTTGGTTTCTGATATTTTTATTCTACCTATATTATTTTTCACTTTTAACTGCAAAAAATTCGTAAAAAAAAGTTTTTGTAGCGCGGATTTTTCAATATATATTATTACAAATTGTGGTGTATCACCTCTTTCAGAATTAAGTTACTGGCCGGTAAGCCAGTAAGATTATAATTAATAATGTGTTAACACTATGTCAATAATGAAAGGATGGAGATATAGACAACAATGTATTTAATTTCTTTATGTATATATAATATTATAATTACTATTGTAAGTATTGTACATCTCCGACAAACGGTGAACAACAATAAAATTTCACGGTTTAAAATCATTTTTTTATATTGACACCATCTACGGTTCACATAGCTCGCGGCGAGATAAATGAAAGATGAATTTTTAATTTCTGATCAAGATGATGAGACAAATTTATCAATTAGTTTTTTTAATTATTATATTGTCGCCGGTTCATGATAAGCGAACAAAGTTTAAATTAATTCTATCGTTTCAAAATTATATTTTTGGACCAACTTACGCGTACAACTGGCCGGAGAAGCAGATTTGAGAGGTGGCAGAGTCGGTCGTAGGTCGCTTAGCCCCTATTGAGAGTAACACGACGCAAGAGTCCCCGAGAGGGGGCCTCGACTGGGAACGTTACTCTAACAGCGTTAGAATTTCGAACCGACGACGCCCGAGAGGGCTCTCCACGATTCGGTCTAGCGTTTATTGAAAGACATTCAAATTGATAATTACATTTAAAACTTCGGAAAGAGTTGGCGCTGGGAAGTGGCTAAGGTGGAAGAAAGAACTAACACGTGAAGCTAATATAAGCGTGTTAACAAAAGAAATCAAAGGCAATATTTTTGTGGGCTATTTATTCAAAACCTGTGCTGTACGAACTATGAAAGTTTCCTATATCTGCGTATTCTTCGGTCAGTGCAAAAATGTTTGTGTCTTTTTGCATTTAAATGGCGGCTCGGCTTGCAGAGCGCTTGTGACACGAGGTCACTTATCAGTGCGCGCTATCGCGTCTGTAACATGAAGCGGGGCGGTCGTTGGCCGCGGCGGTGTGCCGGCGTAAACATATACACCGGACGTGTACACATACCGCTAATGAACATTGTATGTGTTACCGCTTTTAGACCTGATTGCGATAGACATTGGACAGGCGGGCGAGATGGCCTTAAATATTTACACACATAAACGGATGTACGGTAAGCAGAAATATACATATAGAAATACAAATAAATAGATGCAACGATGAGCAGAATTAATGTATGGAAATAAATGTGGATTCTATATCAGACAATAGAAGTACCTATATGTCAGGACTATGTAAACTTGAGAGCAACTAGGATTTGTAGGAATAAAAACAAAAACTGTCTACAAATCTAATTGTGTTGTTCGGAATAATACCAGCTAACGATTTTTCACCATAATTCTAAATTCCATCGACACCAACTACCTATGGAATCCACTATCACGAGCGGTGTTGCCGAACCTATATGTTTTAATGACCATTAAGAAACGGGCCTACTCTTTTCTCCATGGCTGGCCACGCACCTGCAGCTCCTTCGGTATCGTGAATGTTCATAGGCGACAGTGATAACTTAAAATCGGACGAGCCATAAGCTCGATTGCCCTGACTACTATAAAAAAATACTTCGCGTGGAGGCTTTTTTTTATGAAGTTATGGCGCCTTTATTATGTTTCTGCTCCTACATTTGTGATCGTTAATTACCAGTTATAAACCTACCACTATCTCAGTCAACAGCTTCCATAAGATTTTCAGAAGTCCCCCGGTATATCTTCAGAAATAAAATTCCTATGCCAACTAAGTTGTTGTACCTACCTTGAAACCAAATTGTTTGAAACAAAAAAAAAAGACAAAATCGGAATCATAAATTATCAATGTTTTCCTTTTTCGCTTTAAATTTCACAAGAAATCATTTCGTTAGCAACATAGATAAAAGTGTTCACGTGGCGACACTGATCAAAGCTTTTGCTGTTATAAAACCTCAGTCAGTGCCAAGGTTGGCAGTTGCCGCTGCGCGTCAAGTCTTGGCATCATAGTACAATAATGCGGTGAATGAATTCTCATATGACAACATCGAATTATTTATTACGCTGTTTTGATTATCTGATTACACTGTTGTTTACTATCGCAATGTAAAAAAAACTTCACATTCGAATATCCGAATATTCATGATTCAAAAAAGGTGCTAGTTGACAATTTTGAATATTTTTTTTATTCGAAAGAGCCCGCTTTTTTGGTATGAACTACGCTGACCAGCAAGAAAGTCTCTAGGTTTTGAGAGAGATGGCACAGGTCTTCCTTCACTTAGCCACATTACAAGGTGGGAGAGTGGTCCTCGGCTTAGGTGAATAGAGTAACCCGAAATCTATTCCACGGGCGCTCGAGAGGACCGAATCACGTCACGGTCGTTGGATTTCATCGAAAAACTATCAATACATTCAAATAGCTAACCAGCTATAATTGATACCTCCACACATTCCAAGAAGCAATGGAGGCAAGCAAGAAATTTCGGTTAAAATAAAAAAAATTGATGTGCAGCTTCTAAATAATAGGACCTTAAGAAACCAAAGATATTCTATGAAACTCCTAAAATCATATGGAAGGATGCTTGTTGATTTAGGTATTGGTAGTTTTATGACAAATGACAATCTAAGATCTGAAAAGAAAGTACTCCAAAACGTCTATGAGCACTAATGTGGAAAAAGAAATAGAACATCGGTACCAGAACTTCGTAATATATCTACTGCAGAAATGCGAGAAATGGGAGTGTCAACGCGTAGTCGCGTTTAATGTTTTATTTAAAGTCGGCGTTTGTTTACTAGTTACTTGTATAACTGCCATTATAATCGGCACCAGCAACATGAGCAAAGTCGCCATGCGTCTATTTCAATGGGCCACGTTCATAGTTGGCAAACTGATATCGCATACCGGCGTGAGAATGCAGTAGAGAACCGGAGCGGGCCGGTGCGGACGGAATTAGATGCCGTGTCACGTGCGCCACACGCGCGTAAATAAACAGATCGACTCGCGTGAATGTCGCACGTGTGAATACGTCAGTCGTGCGACGTCACATTACCACGGTTTCGCTTTTGCTTTAAGGCAAATAAGTCAACTTGAGAAGGAAGAAAATCGATAGCTTATTGTTAGACAAAAGTAAAAAATAACACGGTTCGAGGTTGTTTGACGACGAAAAGATAATACAAATTTATATAATAAAGTGAAAACTTCACGATCACAATATTTTTTTTTTTAATTTCTTCCTAACTTACATTACATTTAAAATAGTTTTATATAGAAAGTTTAGTTTGCTAAAAATTTAAATCCTTTTGAGGCACCATTAACTCTTTCGTATTGTACGAGTTTGCGCCGACTGTGCATGCAACAGTAAGTAGTGCTATGGAACTACAAATAAATTGGAAGACGTCTTTTTGTCAGCTTGTACTGCAAAAGCCACAGATAGGATAGACATGACACTAATACGATAAGATGCAGCGTGTTATTCAAAATAGGTTTTACTATTTTTTTTAAACTTAATACTTTAATTACTAAGCAATGTACTGGGTAACTAAGTGGTCTGCTTAACCACAATCCCATCTGATGTTAAGTAGAAATCTGGAAGTCCTGTATGGTAAGGCGGACTAGCTTAGTAAACGCCTATTCACTCTACTCTGGAAAATAAGAACTTTCGGTTATTCTCATAAGGTGGTTTCATCTGAAGAGAGATAACCTATAGATACCCTATCCTACTTCCCATGCGCGGAAACTCCAAGACTTTCCTTCCCCAATTGCAGTCACACGGCACATGTAAATTGGCAACAGAAATGGAAAAATGTAAAAAAGAAATTGAAATTAAACAGCAATGAACCGAAAAGCAGTAAAAACTTACAACACGAATTAAAACTATTGAACTTTTACAGTCTTACCAATAAAAGTAGATTCATCGCAACAATGGCCCGAGCGACCGTGAACTTTCGATCTTTCGGCGTGTTAAATGACTGCCTTCGTATTCACGCACAATAAAATGATAGATCCCATTCTCACAAAGCGTCATATTGACCCAGTTATCACGACCTAGAATGTTCTTTTTGGTGTAAGGAAAGATGCACGTGCAAATATATATTAGGTGTATAAATAATTTTTGTTCGTTTTGAGAAAGATGGAATGGATAAAAGACTTATATAAGCAATAAGCATCGCGACAAAGTTGAATCTATTCTTACCATGTTCGTAAATATACTCGTATATAAAGAGCTATTAGAGGATGACATTATCTCAATATTGACATTACGTTTTATACGACTTCAATGCGAGTAACCGCTCAAGCCTCTCCTCTTACGGGGCTCTTGCACCTAGTTACCTTTTTTATGACGAACTACACAGATTGGCCAGAGAAGCTGGCCTTGACTGCTCACCGGATTGAGAGGTGGCATAGCTCTTAGGTCGCTTAGCCTGAACCTCTATTGCTAGTAACTCGACACAAGGGTCACCCCGGTGGTAACCTCGGTTTGACGGTTACTATGTTACGCGTAAGCATGCCGATCCGAGGGCGCCTGAGAGGGCCGAACCACGACTCGGTTTGTTGCTATTGCACGGATAATCTAAGGGACATTCAAAAGCTAAACTAACTTTGAGTGCCACTTCGGGAAGCGTTGGCGCTGGGAGAAGAAGTGGCCGAAGAAACTCCAGCAACGCTCCTAACATCTAAGTGGTGGGGCCTGCCCATAAAATAGCGGTAACGCGCAAGGATTATTGCAACCTCCGACGGTCGCGAATGGACGCTTTGTTGATTTGTAGAGATCTAGCCTGTGCAATGGTAATCGCGTCGTCCGGATCGTCAAGAACGTGTCTCGGCCTCCCGGGCGACGCGACGGAATTTATTATAGGAAGGCTTATAAGTGGCGGCACTTACAAGAAGTTTGTTAGAATGTTTGGTGGCAGTCTCGAAAACCTAGTTACCTTAAGAGGTTCAGACTAAGCGACCCCAAAGCGTGGATAAAAAACAGCTGATGCTCGGGTCAACGCCATAAAAGAAGCGGCAAGAAATCTTCATCAAAGGTGTCATTAGTACTATAGTCTGTCTTCGTTTTCGGAAGCGGTCTCCTAATACCCTGTATATAACACAGCTTATAACGAATAGCTCTCAGTTAAGGAAAACATTGTAGTATTAAGATAAAGAGTAAATAATATCATGGACGTGTAATATGACTAAGCACTTGTTAGGGAGTCCGCGACAACATCCTACGTATTATAATGTACTAGTTCTTTATTTATTAGCACAGGTGAGTCACTAACACATATTTATAAATGTGTAGTTTACCCGTCTTATTGTCATGCCCTTGGTCACTTAAAACAAAGACATCTTCCGATCATAACCTTAGAGTGTTTGCTGCGTAGAATACTAAGAGAAGTAACTCTTTGGTAATTGTAGATTGATTATAAAGTGGCACACACATATGATGAAATAGGATGCGTATTAGAAAAATTAAAGATATTCAGGTAAAGAACCTATTTCACAACGACACTTATAAATCTTCTGGTATGGTGGTTAAGTAACTAGTGGTTAAGAAGCTATGGAGAGAACTCAAAAACGTACCCAAAGGCTTGATGCCAACCGTATGCGTATATTTGTGTCATTATGAACCATATTATATGTTTGTTTGTGCGTATACGGCGGTCAAAGAGGTCCGCTTAGAGGCCTCTCGGCTAAGGAATGCGTTATCGATACCCCAGCCAAGGTCGCGTGCCCCGTACGCGTGACTCTCGTACGTAATTATCCGACCATTTCGATCGACACTTACATAAATAGGGTTTCACCGTGCACTAAGCAAAGCGTGACCATTATTGTAATTTGCATTGTCGCTTTGCCGTCGCTTAGATGATATGTAGTACGGATTAAAGATATGTATTCTTCCAAAAAAAAATTCAACTGAAAATAATCCCTTTTAAACAAAAAAACTGCTTACAAAGGACGGTGCTATGAGCTTAAAAAATGCAAACAAATTAAAAACCTCATCCTTTTTAGTCAGTTAATAATGAATAATGTATACTATATTCGAGTACTATACTATATATAACTTCTTAGTCCTTTCTTTTCAATTAACCTCTAACATCTCTGCAAACGGTATTACTTCAGTTGCCAATGTGGGTTCGACCAACGAACCCGACCTACCGTACACAGTTCTCACTCAGCTACACATACCTGTAAGAATAAGAGAAGGAAGTAAGCATAAGAAATAATTATCTACACTAAAAATTACAAGTATATTTGTGAGCAAAAACAAAAACCGACTTCAAATCGAATGGAACGTTAAACGCTGTTACAAGCGGACGCCCTCTTTGTATCTTTGAATTATTGTAAGAATATTACGAAAATGAATTAATCAGGACCTAACCGTCTGTAGAACTCTCTTCCTGTGGCCATTAGAAAATCTCAGACGTTAAATACTTTCAAAATCAGAGTGAAAAAGTTTTACTTAGATGAGTCCACCAAACATCATTTCTTTATACAATTATAAATATATTATATTTATTACTTTTCATACACGTTTTGTCTTTTTACAATATTTATTTTGATATGTATATATTTATACCTATATTATATGTGTATGTTTGTATGTAAATATTTATTATCAGTATTTAAGTATATCTACTTATTATAAACTCCCGCCGCTTCTTATTATTCCTCTCCATCCAAAGGTTGGCTGGAAGAGATCGCTTTTAGCGATAAGGCCGCCCACTGTTTATACATTTATTTTTATTGTCTTTTTCTACCGTATTTCATAAATGTAAACAATAAGGAGTTTATAAATAAATAAATAAAATAACTAAACATTCATAAAAGTACGAATTATTGTAGGAATATTACGAAACTTAATCAGCACGTAACCAAACTTTCATAAAACTACTCTTAAGGTACATCGTTTTCCAACACAAAATAAATCATTGTAATACATTTGCGTGATATTGAGTTATTCTTACGTTTGTGGCGCACATAGGGGCCGTCCATATATTACGTCATTCTAAATTAGGGGGTGGGGTTGGTCTGCGGATGACGGTAAATGATAGATAGGAGGGGGTGTTTCGAAATTGACGTCATTCTTATTTATTTATTTATAGTTTATTATTTATATGATAATATTATTTTTTATACTTTAAAAGAATGGGTGAAAACTCCGTGGAGTTATCCAAAGAAAAGTAAAAATAGTTAATTTAGATAATATTATATATTATTATTCCCTATTTTTACATTTATATTATATTTATCAATGATTATTGCCAAAGTAAAAATAAAAAGGTGATTCTATAGCCTAGTGTTTTAATCATATAATACCCTATTTTTCTCAAATCTGCAATGTTTTAATTTCGTCAAACTGGTAATGACGTCAATTTTGGGAGAAGGGGAGGGGGCCTTAAGAAATGACGATACGATGATAGTAGGGGAGGTCTAAAGTCTGAAAAATCGATGGTTTTCTCATGGACCCCAATGTCAGAATTGGACTAAATTTAAAAGGGACGACATGGGAGCATCAACTTTCAAACAAAAAAAGAATCATCAAATCGGTTCAAGCAGTACAAAGTTATGCGGTAACAAACCAAAAAAATACAGACGAATTAAGAACGTCCTCCTTTTGAATTCGATTTATAATATAAATTATACGAAATTAATATCAATTATATGTTCTCACGTCTTTTTAACCCCCTAAACAGACAGCTTTCACTGTCCGCTTGTCACCAAGCTTATTTAGTCCTATATGTGACAGACGCTAATGGCAATTCGCTGGTACAAGTCGACGAGGCCGAATACCTCGCGAATTCAGATCATAAATCAGTTCGAACTTAGCTTCTAGACAACAAAAAAATTATCAGCAACATTAACGAGGCTGCTGATAATGACCAGGAAAGTTAATCGGAACATCCCTTTTATAACATTTCATGTATTGATTACTTCCAAATGTCTGTAACATTAATTCCCACTATTGACCTCGTTCAAACATGACTCAATAACACAGTTAACAAATCTAACAGCTGAAACGTTTATCTTTTAGAGTACAAAAACTATGGACGATTTAGACTGAGTGGACATGCAATGTTAATTAAAAGTCTGCAATCGGCAGATAATCGTGCCGTTTATGGGTGAACAGTGAAAACTATAACTTATATTGAAACTGTCCTCCTCCTCCTTGCGTCGTTTTCCTCATTGCTGAGGGTCGTGACCTCCACGAATTATGTGGCGGACGATCGCTTTCCACCTGTTGCGGTCTTTGGCGGTGTGAAATGCCTCGTGGACTCTCCTGCTGGTGTTGGTGCTAATTTGGTCTGTCCAACGCATAGGGCTCCTCCCTCTTGGTCGTTTTCCCTGTACTTTGCCTGTGACCAGGAGTGTTTCCAAGGTATCGGTTTTCCTGGCTATGTGACCGAAGAATTCGAAAACCCTACGGAGACAGACCATTGACAATTTGACAGTGACACCCACTTCCCGGAGAATTGACGCATTTGTGCGTTGGGCTGTCCAAGGTACTCGCAACATTCTCCTCCAGCACCACATCTCAAATGCGTCAATACGAGATCTATCTGCCTTCTTGAGGGTCCAATTGAAACTGTATAAAACACAAAATTCGACCAGGTCGTTTGGAAGACGCGCGCAGTAAACTCTTACGTAATATAAATGTAATTTTGGATTTCATTCGATTAAAGCTTGAAGAATGTATTATAAACTTCTTGGTTTGGACTTAAATAATTGTTTACCGGGCTTGCATACGAGTAGGAATTTTGGATCCGTTCGATACCGAGCTTCAGAGTGGCCGATCTCTTCTGCTCTATATTGCCTATGTAGGTTTAGTATCGGCTAATCGCAAAGTCCCCAGGCGTCTTTCTCATCGAAATTGGGTAATAAAACTTGCAAATCTTCTTCGTTATTTCTATAATATCTGAGGTAATATGACATAAGAGATGCAGACTTCATAAAGCATCGATTTGGAATGTCTTAAACACAATTGCCCAACTTAAACTGAATGCATTAAGTGATTTTCCGATACGAACGGATACTACAGCACAGATAATAAATTGCCAATAGCAATTAAACGTTTAAAAGATAGACTAGAATATGATGATCAGAAGATCGGAGCGAGCACGCAATAGCTCAATTAAATTCATCAAGTAGGTCAAGAATACTGAATCTCGCTGAAAAAAAATCTAATATCCACGAGATTGAAAAAAATAAATCAGAAACTAAGTAAATGTGAAGAATTTAGTAACAAGAATGATACGTCAATAAAAGGCAAGTGTTATCAACAGACTGATTTATTCAAGTTGAGAACCAGATACCTTCCACCACATTATTAAATTAAATGTAGGGTAAGACGTTGCTCAAGATCCAACTCCTTTTTTTTTGTTGACGGGGAGGAAATCGGTCGGAAGGAGGCGGTTATCTGGGTTTCATACCCACTAAAACCTCCCCGATGGCCCTTTCCTCGATGCATGACGAGGGGCTCCGGGATCTCAACGTGGAACACACCGGAGCCCCTCGGCACTGTTCTCAAGGAGAGCACGTCCCGGGGGTGGAGGTTACTTCCTCCCCCCTGTGCCCTCGCAACGCAAGGCGACACGGGCCAGCCGATGTCGCTTGTCGCCCAGTGAACCCGAGGCCCCTTTTAGTCGCCTTGTACGAGTCAACGCAACCGGCTGGCCTGTCTTTAGATAGGAGAAGGAAACATTCATCGTTGATTGCTTAATATGCTTAAACCTGAAGAATTCCAAATGAACGACTTTCCGGATTCGATTTAGGATATAATTTCGAGGCGAATCATTTTAAAATCTTCTTCGAAGCACGTTTCGTAAACTCAAGGCAATAGTCCTGAGACATTAATTGTACAAGCTATTGCAAATAATTTATTAAAATTAACTCGTTAAACAGCAAGCACCAGTAACAAAACAGACATATTTCTCGAGCTTGTACAACAGACGATTGTACTGCTACATTTGCTCAACGAATGCTCCTCGCGGGAAATATATTTACACCGTATTCCCGAACACACAAACAGTGCATCACAGCCCGCGAGAGAATTGTACGAACACAAACAAGTTAAAGCCTCTAACATAAACAGGCGTACTAACAAACAAGGAACGTAAGGAATCTCCGTTCCGATCACATTACGTGAGTCAAAGCGCTGCCTATAAGCATATAAAACGAATGCTTAAAGGAGCCCGTTTAAAAAAAAACAGCTTCTATTATGAGGAAGGTAGCAAAGGAATGCTAGCCGCCTTCAGCTCAACTCATGAATAGCAAAGAAATATCGCAAACATCCCAAACTGTCTACTTAAACACACGACTGTGGTTAATGTCCAGATCAGACAATAATACATAATTAGACTCGCTCCCGCCAAAGGGAAAGGCCATAAATCATGAAATTCCATTTAGTATATAGTAGATCGAAGACATTCGTTTCATTCGCAACCACGCACCAATAATTGTCAACTACGCCTGTTACGAGTACCCAACCCTTTTTCATTCCGGTGCCAATCTGAGCAATATACTTCCTTCAAGAGGCCTTTTACCGACCCTACCAATTCATTGTTTTATCCTTAGTTCTTTCTACATGCCCGAAATAATGTATCATCTCATCTCATGTATCATTTTGTTAAAAATATTACTATGATTGTTATTAACCATTCTCTAGATAAGCTAAAGCTTGTGCTAGGATATGATTTACGTCAACAATCGGATGGCTTAAACTTACGTTTGGCGACTAAATATCGAATAAATAACATGTAAGTCTATATATTACTCTCAGGCCATGAACGTTCCATAGTGCCGAGGGTAATGGAGGCGTGACATGACAAGGGCGCTGCAAAACCCCCGCAGGTACTATTTTCTACTATTATCGCATTGTTCTCACGCAAGCCCATGGGAGTCATTGCACTAGGCAAGGTTTAGAGCAACATTGTAACTCAATCAACAAAATCAACTTCAAAAACCGAAGAGGTTTAAATTCGTCTAAATATTTTTGAATGTTTGTGATCTCATAGCGCCAACATTTCTGGACCCAATTTGGTTTTTTTTTGTGTGAAAGGATTTTTGGTTTCAATTTGAAAATATGCCAGGAAAAACGGGCGAAACGAAACTACAACGAGCATGAGCGTGAAAAGAAAGAAAGAAAATAGATCATTCAGGACTCAGAACTTCAAAATATACTAATACTTACGTAACTGATTTGATTTGAGGTCGGTTTTAGTACTGAATAACTTACGTATTATAAAATTAAGCATTTTCCTTTATCATATTACAGTCGTGGGTTCTAATCCTAGCCGTTTTTTGGTTTCGTATATACGAAATCACATATTGGTTTGGTGAAAATCAGACAAATATTATTATCCTTGTCAATTAAGCTAAAGAAACGGGAGCTAAGGACGTGAGAGCTTATTTTTAAATAGATTATAAATCAGTACAAAAAGCGATATCCAAGCTCCAACGTGTTAGGCCACGTGTTCGCCAGCCACTCGGATGCACAGTGGTCGAGCAATTACTCGACCGAGTGGATTCAACCACGGGGGCGCGCTTAGTGTCTGTTGTTGCCTGCTAATGAACACAAACCGCCCATATGGGATACCATGGCACGCTTTACCGCGTGAAATCTCTGCGCAACATAAAAAGGTTTAGGCGTGTTGAATTAGAAAAGAGAGATAGGAAAATTTATGATGTTGTAAAATGGAAACAGAACAGCTCAGTGTTTTCAAGGGCGCCTCAGAGTTACGCAAGCGACCCCAGTTCTATCCCCGTTGCTTGTACTAGTATAATTGTTTGTTGAAATCTTAAGTTGCTGACATAAACTAACTTCTCGTATTTACGGGAACAACACTCATTGAATAAAACTTTTACTGATTTCATCATACTTAATTTATTTTATTTTTTAATATATTTACAAAAATATATAAAAAATAGAATTTATGAATTTCGTAAGTTTCGAACATTTTATAGTAGTCAGCCCCCAACCTGACATTGACCGCTGTCCAGTGTTCGCAACGTCAAGAATTCAAAAAAAAAATGTGAATTTATTCGTGAAAGAAAAGTTTATTCATATGTTTGTGAAGATCGCTTAGCTAGGCTATTTATTATATTAAAACTGTATGACACGACCAATCCTTATGTATAAGCAACGGAAAATTTATTTATTTGTTAGACCAAATTATAGCACCATTAGTACATATTCAATTCCATGCTAAAACTTACACATACAAATAAAATATTAAAAATAAACTCAAGTATGTCAATATGCTATACAAAATTGAAATACCCGACAGCGCGAGACAATGCAGCATTCGTCAACAGGTCGGTCCTGGAAGTGGGCTCGAAAAACACCAAACAATAATGACCGTGACTCAGAAGGATTTGCAAACTATCCAAATCGCTGAATTGAAGATGCGATATGTGGCGTAACCAGATTTAATAAAATACGCAACGAGTGTGTGCGAAAATCTGGGTGCGACATTGCCGACAAGCTGCAGGGAGTCTGCTGCGATGGCATGGGCACATAAAGAGGAGGTCTTCAGACTACGTGGGGAACTTGGCACTACAATTTTACCTGCTCGTTGGAAGATCCAAGACAAGATGACGGGGACAGAGCGAAAAGCTAACCCACCGCCACGAAAGACTGATTCTCTAAAGTTCTGATTGAATTCATCCCTTTCTAATGAAAATGTTCTGTAGCTCGTTTCCCTAAAAATGTCATTCCATGATTTCTGATAAACATTCATTTACATAAAAGCTAAATTAAAATGTCAGTGCAGCAGTAATCATCAGCGAACCGATCTCTTAACAATCGGAGCCACGGAGGTTCCCTCATTTACATCCGCGCACCGCCAACACAGCTACGGATATCCCTTTTGTTTGCGAATTCCAACAGAGATCGCTAAGTAATTAACAACTGCGGCTGGCTAATAAGTACACAGATTGAAAATCCAATGTGAAAATTCGACTACTTTTCAGATTAGAATTTAATTTCTAACCGACTAAAAAAAGGGTTCTCAATTTGTCTGTATTTTCTTTGTCATAACGCCAACATTTAAGGACCTACTTTGATTTTATACCAGACGTATACATATAATTTATTGGTATCATATGTAAACATATTAAATTATGAGACACATTAAAAAGGATGAAAAAAATATTTTAAGAAAGAAAGAACGGATAAATAGGACATAATGCCAACATTGGACACCGTCTCAGCTGCATGTTGTTGTTGTTGTGTTGTCTTAGATTGATTGAAAAGCATAAGATCTCCACACGGCTATCTGAAATATGCCGCCCACGAGCCCTCAGCTTCTTTGGATACGTTATGGGGTCTTCAAAACAATGTCTGGAGAAGCAGATCATTTTAGGCAAAATGGACGGCAAACGTGCTCAGAGAAGGGCGTCTACTCAATGGTCGCATACAATCACGAAGACAAGTGGGAGGCAGAATGCAGCGTGCGGCCCGCTCTGCTTCTGACCGCACTCAAAGGAGGCTGCTTATACATGGTCACGATATTCAGTAGTGAGGGAACGAAGATATAAAGACTAAAGTACTTAACGACAGCGACCACTATGCTACTACCGTTTTTTACACAAAAACTTCGAAATTCGTTTCCAAGTAAGCAATAAATTTCGACCACTTATATAAAACGGTTTGTTTAACACAGCCAGTCAATGTTGATGGTAAACGAAAAACTAACAAATGGCCGCAATCAGCGCGCCGCGAGACGACGGCTTGAGGCCTGATCGATTGGCAACGGACGAGATGTTTGTTTTTCAAACAAGCTCTCAACTATTTCGGGCCAAGGATGATTTCCTACAAACACAATTTTACATTATTGTACGCAAATGACAAGCTCAGACAACCTGCTAGGCGTGTAAAAGAATTTAAATCTGAAGAAAGTTAGCATATCATATTGTTTTTTTTTTTTTGACGAACTACACAGATTCGCCAGAGAAGCTGGTCTTGACTGCTTCACCGGATTGAGAGGTGGCATAGGTGGCATAGGTCGCTTAGCCTCAATCTCTATCGCTAGTAACCCGACACAAGTGTCCCCCGGTGTGGGGTCTTGTCTTGTGAACATTCAAAAACTAAACTAACTTCGAGTGCGACTTCCGGAAGTACCATCATATTAAATTATCACGAGTTTGTTCCTCGAAGTTCGTAGCTCGTAATTAGACTTCAAAGAGAGTCCTAAAAAGGTTAATAGCTCAGGACTATCATACACATTTTAACCCACTTCGTGACAAACCTTCGTCTCTCTCATATAGAAACACAATTTGCAAGATAACAGTCACGTGAGTGTGTGATAAGCTAGACGTTATTATAATGTTGATATGTGCGAGGCGCCAGTCGAATTCTAAAATTTTGTATCCTTTTACCGTAAACACTACAGAAATGATAGACACGATATTCATAAAGAACAGGTGATTTCAGAGGAGGTTTTAATATATAATTTATAGATTTCATTTGAAACCTATATATAAGTCATCATTCAAGGAAAACCTCGGGATAAACGAGCACCTGGAAGAAGACGTATATCGTGGCTTATGAATATCTTGAAATGGTTTAACATGTAGATCCTTGTTCCGTGCCGCTGTGTCTAAAATAAAAATAATCTTAATGATAGCCGAGCCCATCATTAAGCCCAGCACCCCATCAACTTTCATGTCTCTTAAACCCCGGTGGGTTAAAAAGACACGGCGCGATAGATTTAAAAAACAACCTAAGATATTTCTCCGCGCATTAGATGAGAGATCCAACGCTGGACGCATTAATCTATAAGAATTAAGAATATTTACATAATTCAATTGTAAAAATTACTAATTAAGAACCGAATCACGGTTAAAACAGTTTAAGTAGTCGCAAAATCAGACGCGGCCAAGCGACTTCTTTGTGTACTACTCGTATTTACGTCTGTTGGTGTTTTGTTTCAAACAGTAGACGTATTATTATCTACTTTGCTATAACAGAGATATATAGTGTATTTGTAGAGCAGATATTAACTTGTTTAACATTAGAACTAAAATGATTAAAGTTAATCACATCATAGGCACTGATGATGATGTCCAGGCCGAAGTCGGCAAAGGCGACTGTGTCACTGGAAAGGCATTTTACCATGCCTTCATAGGTACTAGAAATTTATCGAATAGCCCGTAATTTATATCAATCTTTGTATGACCTCTTCGCGAGATAAAACGATGCATGCCTTTCTCCCTAAAATATCACACCATCTTCTTTAATGTTCACACAATAAATGTTAAAAATAATCCGGTGAAATTTTAATTATAAGGTTTAAAAACGGTGATCAGCTATTAAAAAAACAAACAATGATTTACTGCCCGCTTTTTCTTTCGTGTTTTATGTGATGTATACATTCTATATTATATTAAGTAGCAGATAGGTATGTATACATACAGTATAGTAGGCTTCATTGTACCGATTATCGGCCGATAATAAGTAACACATAATTTGAACAAAAGAAAGCCATACTGACTAATTATCTCGACACCCTCGACAACACACAATGCACAATTTCGATATCTTGACTAAATGCTCGCAGAACAAAGATAAGTAGTTTTATCACACGTACGTTTGAACTGGTGACGTGGGTTACAAAGAATTCTGCGCCAAACAATGCCCACTTATCGATTCCGAACGCAAATAACAACTTAAGATGGGCTTTGTTTTCAATTAGGATAAAAGTAATCAATTTTTACGATCAAATTGCGTGTCATTATATTACAATATATTGCAAATACAAATATATTTACGGGCAAAAACAAAAACCGACTTCAAATCGAACCAATAGTTAAACGCTATTACGCGTTCTTCTTTTCTTCGGCCACTTCTTCTCCCAGCGCCAACGCTTCCCGAAGTGGCACTCAAAGTTAGCTTTTAAATGTCTCTTAGATTATCCGTGAAATAGCAACCGACCGAGTCGTGGTTCGGCCCTCTCGGGCGCCCTCGGATCGGCATGCTTACGCGTAACATAGTAACCGTCCAAGCCGAGGTTACCCCTCACCGGGGGGACCCTTGTCTCGAGTTACTAGCAATAGAGGTTCAGGCTAAGCGACCTAAGAGCTATGCCACCTCTCAATCCGGTGAAGCAGTCAAGGCCAGCTTCTCTGGCCAATCTGTGTAGTTCGTCATAAAAAAGCGTTATTCTATGATTTTGGTGCGCGACTGACCGGCCACAGACCACGGACCCAGAAGCGCCGTGTAGGAAGTCCATCCTCAAAGTGGTCTCTAGCGACCTAATAAAGGTCGCAAGATGGATTTGGATGCAAGCCGCTTACAACCGGTCCTTCAAGAAATTGGTGAGGGAGGCCTACAGCCAGCAGTGGATACGCTGTTAAATAATGAACGATTGTATGTAACTTAAAACTAACTTAAATAACTCACAATCGTGTACAACTGCATTGTATATCATTGTAGCATTTGTTTATTTGTATTGATGGCCGCATCCTGGAAGGGCTTCCAGAATAGCAAGCACGCTCACATTTCACACAGACCGCGCGTGGTTGAGTCACGCAGCTGCGATTGCAATTGATGCTATTTTAGGGCCATCCCTACGGTGGCTACAATTGTATTTAACTTTTAGGATAAATAATTCAATTTGGGACGATAGTATAACAACATACAAATTTGCAAATCGGTAACCTACCTGAGGTTACCGACCATATTAGTGTTAAATCACTGGTACTATTGTTTAATTATGTTCGATGTAGGCAGAGATTGTAATTTTCCATTATGAATATATAGAGAAAGAATTTTTAATTTGCTTTTATATTATTTTACTATATTAACTATATAAAAAATAGACAACGTAATCTATATAGTTAAGCTACCTAGTACGCATAACATGTCTTAACACCAGTATAACATGTCAACCATTAGGTGGCGGATAGATGTTGTAATTGGTAGCTCTCGTATGGGCATCACTTATAACAAGCTCGTTTGCCCCTATGAAATGAAAAAGAAAAAAACGTGTCCATAAAGAGAACAAATATGCATACAACGGCCCTGACTCAGGCGCATTCCATACCTCATATGGGTTACGTGTCGAGGGTAGTCACTAGTTAACGTCGGGTTACATGAAATTGAATTGACCCCGCGACACCAGACGTCTAGTGACGTATAATACAATCGAGAATCGACATCGATAGGTCGTAGATAAATAGTCACACGTCTGACATGACCTTGACCAACGATAATTTAATATACACACATACATTTAATATACACCTGTTACCGGGAGGCGTGGGCAGAGAATCTCCCATTATAATTATTAACTATTTTTAAAATAACTAAGCTTCTAGTGATTATTTAAATCTTTTATCGATACATTATTTAAGATTTAAAAGGAGAAAAAAAGGAAACGAAGAGTATAGAGTTAGTTCCACGATGATGTTTTTAAATGACTGAGGAATACAGATCGTCTAAAGGAAAGTGTTCCTCACGGGCTGAAGAATCCTTAAGCCCAGAATCTACAAGTATTCCCCAATAACGAACTAAATGCCCCGAGTTGGTACATTTTATAATTGACAGATCATAGATTTTCAAAATATATCAAATTAACAGGGACTTTGAGCAAGCTATAAATCTTTTGTTATTAATATAAGTGTCGGGCTTCAAGAATATCAAGTCAAAGGAGCAATTGTTTTAAAATGAATCAACATTGATTCTATACGTCTACACATGACATCTTTATGAGTTAACAATGTCCGTCCGCACGGGGCATACATAATCACTGACATAAACACATTGTTTTCAAAAAAATAAACAGTGCCGTTTAAGGGGACCGCAACCTTGTGTTGTACAACACGTGTCTTATATTAACATATATACCTCACCATAATAGGTCCTTCGCGCTCTGTTAAGCCCAGTAATGGCGACGATCGACACGTCAAGGACGGTCTAATAAAGGAGGCGTACGGATTACGTGCCACAGATATTACGGAAAACCTGAACACGTGAGGTTTGTTAAGCTGCGTGGCGTATACTGTTCTGTGATGATTTTGAATTATCATAAATTGAAAAGCAAAGGAAACAAGTCATCAAACATTCTAGAAGATTAAACATTTTATTTTAAAATTCTTAATTAAATTACTCTAACCCGGAAGTGTCTCCGCAATTTGTTTAGTAATTCTAAACACGCTTAAAATAAACTTTCAGTGAAGATGGAGACAGAGCGCTATAATTACGTGAAATGAAATTCTCCCTGCTGTCACTTACACAACTCGATTACGATATTAATTAAGTTGAGAGACACCCGAGAGAGCTCCATCGTAAATTGATTACCAGGACCATACCATGGTTACAATGACAGATAATATCATAAGCGAGTATATGAGGTTGATAGATTAAATGTAATTTTTACATCAGTAAGATAGCCGTTGTAAATGTTATCCATTAAAAATAGTATTTACCAAATAACGTTTACCAACAATTTATTGCAACAATGTCGTCGTATCAAAAATCTGGTCCAAATGCCAAATGATTGAGGTATATGACAAAAAAGATAAAACTCCAATCCGAAACATAGACTTTTTGAATACTTTCTAAGCAAATATAAATAAATATTATATTAAATAAAAATATAATAAATCCAAGTGAATGCAGCCCTGTATGTTAAGGCTAACCTGCGTAGTAAATGCCTATTTACTCTACTCTTGACTCTTGCATCTTCATTGTAATCGGAGGGGAAGACAAACGCGGTCAAATTATTTCATGCCATGAAAATAGTATAAAATCTTCGATTTGAGAAAACAATATATATATAGATTCAAGTTACTCAAAGTTTATTTTACCTTTCTGTTCTACATATTCTTACACGTTCTTCATGTATCAAGCAAGCTTACAAAACTATCCTACCTAGAAATACAAACTTAAAACAAGAAAAAATAAATAAAAATTCCAAACTTAGTGATCACCGATAAATAACGTGAGATTCATTCAAAACGGTGTCATATATTCGAACATGTGACGAGTTCAAGGATGGAGGAAGATGACGAAATAATCTAAAACAATGTTGGAGAAGTGGCGCGTGCGGTAAACGACCCAATGGTAACGGTGCCACACGCTATTCATACTACGCTTCCGGCACGATGAGATCCTCGCAAATGTATTAGCGTGCGAACTCGTTCATTAACAAGCTACATTCAACTGTACTGACTCTGTGAATGCGATTCCGTACAACATCGATTCCGAACAAAATAATTGATTCGCTGAGTCATTAAGTGGCTGAAGTTACTGTGGCCTCTAATGTGGATCTGTAGGCCTTTTCGATTGAATTTTATTTATGCTTTAAATGCCCAAACTTTATTTCAACATTACTTAGCTTCTTGTTTATCGAAGAGTGGCACGGCAACTGCAATACCTTAAGGATTTTCCAAGACGACAATGATGATATAAAAGCTGAGCCGAGTACTGCTTACTTGCGTCTTGTCTTATAATAACAAAATCCATAATTTAAAATGTATAGACCAAACCGCTTAGTTTGTGCACAAGTCAGCGTGTTTTTTAATAGGATAATATTTGTAGGTCCATTAGTAGCGAATATATACTAATGTATTGCCATTCAGGGGATCGCAGTAACTTGTATGGATGGATTATCCAAGGTATCCACGGAAAAGAGTAGACTCGTTACCATAGTCAGTGCGAGGTTAAAGACACTCTTTCTAACAAAAAGGTATCGTGTGTAATCAAATACCGTAAATAAATGAATACATCTGCAATAGGGATTATTCATAAAAAATGAATAAAAACGGTACATCGAAGCTATTGTCATATTGTATATTGTAACAGAAGTCACGAGGTTTAAGTCTTTCGACTACACACTGCACACATTTATGTCCTATAATAAAACCGGCCTTAAAGTGCTACAGATAATTTTACCTACAGAATGGCCTTTTCAATGCTTTTTATAGATCCACAATTTAAATAAAATAGTCTACCAACACCTACTTCGTGTGCAAAATGGATCAATAGTAATTTATATTTACATAACTATGTTACATTTATATATTCCTTAGAATGGAGTAATGTGAGGAAAAATGATTCCGTGAAAAAGCAACCGACCGCGCCGTGGTTCAGCCGGGAACTCTCTGATCGAAATGCTTACGGTTACAATTCGAGTCCAATTAGGGTTCCCAGTACTACCCGGGGGAACTTTGTATCAAGTTACTACGAATAGCGGTTCATGCTAAGCGACCTAAAAGCTATGGCACTCTCCATCCGATGAAGCAGTCGAAATCAGCTTCTCCGGCTAACATATATCGTCAAAAAAATATAAAATGATATTCTGTCTTTATCTTTCCAATGACTTTTACTTAAACCATATAGACCGTCTAGACCAAGAAGATTGTCTCCAGTCTCCAATATTATAATAATATATGTATATGTGTAGGCAAGTAAATAAGCTTGACATTCGGCTTGCGCAACGGCTCGAGACTTCAAAATCAATGACCTACTTGGATAGCCAATCCCACTTAAGCTATATTCTCAAATCTATACAGTTACCCTCGTCTGACACTAATAAACTTGGACCCAATCGCAAACTCAATTTATACGCAGCAATAAAGATTCTCAGCAACGAACTACATTTTCCATTGGGCCACTTTATTTATAATTCATTAGAACTAAAATAAAAGTACTATCTGAACAATTTTTTTCTATTACTTCGTTTTAAATTAATAAATAAATAATAATAAATTTATTTATTCATCTTTCACTCAAATTTAAATTTACAGTTTACTTATACGTTTACAGTTTACGTAGTTGTTAAATTTGTGAAAGACCGGTGTCTGAACTATACCCTGTAGGACAGAAGATTCTACGAAAGAAATTAGATGTATTTTCATAAAATATATGAAAAATAAAAAAAAACACTGAATGTGAACTAGCAACCTTGTTGGAATATTTATTAGTGTAGGAGAGTAACTTGTTGGCATGAGAGGCATAGATATAGGTCGTAAAGTATATATTATACCCGATGGAGGTTACTCCGTTTGAAATCAAATTGATCTAATAGAGATGATGCCTTGATGTAATAGAGGTATTGGTAAAGTCTTTCAATACAATAGAGGTAAAAAGCGAACGGAAACTTTATCGATCATCTATAACAAATAATGTTTTTGTAGTACTCTACTGTAAAATAGTCTACAGCAATTACTAGTAATTGTCATTTTACTTGTTCGCCGTACTTATAACGTAAACCGAACGGAGCCAATTCCCGTTTGGTTTACGTCGTTACAATTTGACAATGTGTTTCGTACAAAATCGTATTTTTGTATAAAGCACTCGTTGATGCACACGATTGTCAAATTGTATTTCACTTGTTTTTTTGACGTACTAACACGGCACAGAGAAGCTGGCCTTTACTGCTTCACCGGATTTGAGAGGTGGCACAGCTCTTACATCGCTTAGCCTGAACCTCTATTAGGTGGTAACTCGACACAAGGGTCCCCGGGTGAGGGGTAACTTCAGCTTGGACGGTTACCATTTCACTTAGTCTAGTATATTCGATTATAGTTTCGCATCTTCTTTCCATTTTTTATGGGTGTGGCATTTCCAAGTTTTATACATATTAGTCTAAAGTCTATACAGTATTGAAATAAAATTATGAACAGCATCGAAAAATTTAATACGTATGCATAAAGTGTACAAAATCTTTTGTTCGCTGACTGAAACTTGAGCACAAATAAAAAAAGCGAACGATGTCACTAAACATTTGGGACGAGGAAATAGATAAAGGCAATTAAAACGATTATTCAGCTGTCTTGATATGTGATCACACATCGACATAATGTCTGACAATTATTCAGTTGGAAGACAAGTAGATATTAAAAACGAGCGTTAATCAAACACACAATCTACATTGACATATTACATGTGGTATGTAACTTTGTTATAACTTCCGCTGCCTTTATCTTTCTGATGGCGCGTCGTTCACACTTAAGTAAATAACAGCAAATCTTCTACAACATATACGATAGATGTAAGTACATAAAGAACCATTTCTTATATATGTATAATCCAATAACATCCCATTTTCTCATAGTTTCTATCTTTAGCACAACACTAAAACTAATATACCACCCAAAATATCATCTTGTGCCAATCAAAAGTAACAAAACACCATTTAATATTGTATACCGTTAGCAATTCTATTTGGCGACTAAACCAAACCAAAAAAAAAACATTATTGTGCTGACATTATTGTGGGTGTATTTAGTAGGCGTCTATTTAATGATGTGTATACTATATATATGTATGTATATATATAAATATTTTTGCATACGTTACGTTTTCTCTACACTACGTTACTACGGCAGACTTGCAGAGAATGCTTTTTGGCATTAGTCGGCCTTTTTTACACGTTTATTTTGCACAAATAAAAAATAAATAAGTATATAATAAAAAAAAAATCTTGTCATTAATTTATTTAAAATAAAAAAATATAGCATTGTAAACGTTGTCGTTAACTCATAAAATCAGTTTTAACTTATAAATCATCGCCGAAACTATCTTAACTAATGGTCCATTGACTTCAGACCTCTGATATCAAAGGTCGACTTTTGTAACGTTATATTAAACTCATGTAAATTTGTCTCGGCGTGATTTAGTGACGGGCCTGTAGACGAATATCAAATTTCAATTGACCTCGTTCTATACACGAGATGAATTCTGCGCATTAGTTTATGAGCTGATATTGGAGTTGGGACGAAAATGTTTCAGTGCCTCTTTGTTCTAGATTTACGCAACGTACGTATATAGAATATAAAATAACACTCATTAAATTAGGGCATGTTACTAATTTAATATAGTGCCATACGGTGGTTTAAAATGTGTGATAATATATGATAAAAGATCAAAAGAGCACCGAATAAGCAGTTATTAGACATCAGTCGGTCGTCATTACTTGAAGGCAAATACCATATACCACTGTTACGCTTGTCTGCCTTTTGACCTAAGTATCTATATATCGACAGTAGAAAGCGGAAATATCGGTATTTCGAAATTTGTCTTAGATGACTTATTGCCATAAAGTTGTTTTAAATTGAATGCGCGGATGAGTTGACCAAAGAAACAGGCTTTATAAAAAGGCGCTAAAAAGCCTCTTCGAAAGGTCCAAGTCCAGTACCGCTGAAAATAATGATAAAGCATTGATTTTTGTCTAGTATTTATGTTCTGGTGTAGAATTGCATGTTTCGAGATACGATATTTCTGCTTTCTATCGTCTGTATATAGTATATTTCGTTGTATCTGTTTCTTTCCTATATGATTACACCGATGACTTTGTGAACTGTGTTACAGTAAGTATGAATAAAACGGGTACAAAGAGATACTAACGTATTTACAAATTTAAAAGACAGTTTCTCCTTCTTTATTATTCCACTTATATTACGTGTTAACTCTCCTAATTTATCGTTTCCAGAGACATTTGCACAAGTGGTCTACAGTTGATATATTAAATATCGACAGACATCGTCATTCAACACGGAAAGTTATTCCGCACGTGTATTTGGTAGGCTTCGCACGAACTTCCCGAGTTGGGTTCGTGTTTCGCAACAATCCCTTATCATTTGTCTTTGCCGATGGAGTTGGATACGCGGCGTGCATTTTTAAATAAGCTCGTCGGCAACAAGGCGGTAACTAGCTCAAACTTTATCGATACAATACAATTCTAGTTAACAAAGACGTTCGAAGATGAAATTTAAATAGCGACATAAAATAAGACCAATGGAAGCTCCAATCGTTATGTTTTATTGGTGCTGGTGTGTGTGAAAACAAAATCTTAATGGTTGTCGTTCCACAACTGTAACTGCAAATGTTTCCGAACTAGGTCTTGAGGTCTTCTTAGCCTCTCACACATTCACAATCAATGAAATATTTAATATCAATATCATCAAAAATTGTAAATCCCTTCGTTGGCTCTCTGTACATATTCAGTATAACTTGATTTACAGTATGTAATAAATCTCAAATGCTATAAATTAGATAAAAGTAAATAGGTAATTATTTGACGGTGCTATGTAGCCATTAACATAAAAAAAATATAAACCGGTAGGAAATACCAGGAGTTACACTGTACAGGTATATATAATCACATTTATCAGAGTAAAGCAATCGTGCGTAATGGAGCGGTCGAAAGCAGGTGGACGGCGCACGAATAGATTGTGGTCCGAATCGGCGACAAGGCGACCCGTCCACCCATTAACGTTAAAAGCTTTATTCATTTCGTAAAAGCAGAGGGGCGGCGTGTGGACAGAGGGGCGTTGGAAAGGAAGCTCCCATCAGCTACCGTGTAGTCGCGAGACAGTCAGTTACGGGAGCGACAAATTCGCCCTTATTGTAATGAGACCGGGGACATTGGAAATAAGTCTTATGTCTTAGCGATAAAACACATACGAGGGAGCGATAAGAGGAGAGATAAGAAAACCAAATTATTTTTCCTTTTTAATATATTCACCTGCAAGACGGATACATTTTTCAGATCTTTCTATTAATTTATTTATACCCTCATAAAAAATGTTTCATCTTTGTCTTCAAAATACGCCGAAACTGCCTCCTTGACTTCATCATCGGTGGAAAATTTCTTACCCGCAGTTCTTTTTTCATTTTGGGAAAAGATAATAATCACTCGGGGCCAGGTCTGGAGTGTAGGGTGGGTGATTTAAAATATCGAACCCTACTTTATGCAGGGCAGCCAATGCAACGCGGCTCTTGTGGACGGGCGCGTTGTCGTGCAAAAGAAGCACACCCCTCGTCAATTTTCCCCGTCTTTTTTCTCTAATAGCTTCTTTTAATCGCTCCAATATCGAAGCGTAGTATTCTCCGGTTATAGAAACACCTTTATCTTTATAATCGATCAGCAATATTCCCTCTGAGTCCCAAAAGACCGTAGCCATGAGTTTTCCAGCTGACTGCGACACTTAAAATTTCTTGGGGGGTGCTGTGCTCTTTTTGTGCCACTGCATGGAGTCTTATTTCGACTCAGGGTCATAATGATGAACCCAAGTTTCGTCTCCAGTAACAATTCGACTAAAAAAACCATCTTTGTCTTCATTGCAGAGGTCCAAAATGCGCGTGAACACTCTACGCGCTGTGGTTTTGCGGCGGCGTGAGCATTCTCGGCACCCATCTTGCACTGACCTTAGTCATGCCAAGGTGGTCGTGCAGAATTTTAAAATGGTTGTATCCGATACTCCAACTATTTCTGCGATCTGTTTCTTCTTTAGTCGAGCATCGTCGAGTACAATTTTCGACTTTTGGATAAGCTCTGGCGTGGTCACCACGACGCTCCTGCCCGGCCTCGGGTCGTCTTCAAGTGATTCTCTTCCTTGTTTGAATAAACCTGTGCCACTTGTAAACCATTGTTTTCCAGGGCAAGAGTAAACCGATGACATCTCATTTAGTATAGTCGGAACTGATTTTCCTTGCTTGGTAAGGAACTTTATAACGGCACGATATTCAATTTTTCCATTTTTCACTTTTCACTCCGGATTATGTTGTTTGGTTGACGATAACTCAAAGACTAGTTATCTTATAACAATGAAAGCTCGTACATATACTAATTATGAGTCACTGAACACGTTACGGTCCTAATGAGCATAATCACCCTCCATCCCTCTCATTCCGCGAACTTAAAACGCACCCTCGTATCTTGAAATTAATTGGTGACCGATGTAGGACTGACTTATACGTGAATAGATAAAGTAGCCGCCACTCATTTACAAAATTACTACTGAAATGTTGAATTGAAATATAAGATTTGAGGCATATAACCGGTGGTGTGGGCTTGTGAGCAATCACTCTCGAGTGTTATCGAGCCAGCAGGGCGAACGTGACGGGTCAACGACCGTTTGTGGACGCAAAAGTGAAATCCGCCACCTGTTACTACGCGAATTGAACGGAAACGATTTAACGACTGTCAGGGTTGTCGTCATTAAATTATTATTATAAATTATACCGTTTTTTATTGACTATCAAACAATTCGCTATAGGAACGTCAATGTTCTGAAAGCTACAGCGACGTGACGATTAAAACCTTCATCAGACGGTAAGTAAAACAATTTTTTTTTTAAAAGCTATCAATATTTCTTTTTTTTTCAGAAATATTACTAACAATCTTGTTAACCATTCCAACTAAGCTTAAACTTGTACTAGGACATTGTTCACGGCAATAGTCCAATGGTGGATTCGAACCCACGACCTTACGATTCGCAGGCCGTACCCTAAACCATTAGGCTATTTGGTTATACTAAAGAGTAACCTGGGACTTTAACGGCAGACGACGATGCTAGTATTCTTCTTCTTCTTCTTCTTTCTTTTTAATAATTCTAAATTTATCTAGGAGATAGTTCAAGACACTAGCCCAATAGTTTGCAGACCGTACCCTACGCCATTACACTGTTGAATCTATAAATTATTATAGTAGGTGTGTGAAGCAATATGAATAAACATCGACCATCATTTATTGGTTAAATATACTGTTTCAAGACACATGACTTTATATGTATAGGAGTAAACCGGTTTTGATAATTCTTTTTTCATTTGAAAGCTGGTGCTTCCCATGTGGTTCCATCTTTATTTAGTACCAATTATAACTATTAAATTTAAAACAATATAAGCGCCAATAGCCTAATGGTTTAGAGTACGGCCTGCGAATCGTAAGGTCGTGGGTTCGAATCCACCATTCGACTATTGACGTGAACCATGTTCTAGCACAAGCTTAAGCTTAGTTGGAATGGTTAACGAGATTGTTAGTAATATTTCTGAAAAAAAAAATTCTGGCGATGGCATCCATGAAAAAATTATATGTCTTAAATTAGCATCAAAATATGTGATTATATCCTATAATATAAAGTGTATCCCAATGTATAACACAAATCAGACCTTGTTCATCTCAAAAGTTTTTATCATGTTCTTAGACACGCTTTTAACATGTTACACCGTGTAAACCTATAGCGGCTAATGTATAAATTAACGCCTATTCGAGGACGAAATTTGCAAAAGAGTGACAGGCAGGCACTTTATTCGGTGTCTATCCTTAGGCGGATCACAGACTTATTCGGCGAGCGTCGCCGAATACGCACAACAATATTGGGAATCGGAATGGTCTATGTATTGTTCATTGTCGTAACAGTGAGTTTGAAATAGACCTTACAATGTATTGTAAAGTTCAGTTGTTCGTTGTTTGTTCAGTGGGAGTACGGAAATCTTAATCGACAATAAAAAAGAAGGAAGAGAGTTCTCAATTATAGAGACGATTGATCCGGAGTTCCATAATTTGCTTACACCAGAACAATTATTATCTAATTTTAAAATTAAACAATTATATCGGACACATATTACGTATTCTTTTGTAATAGACCAGTGGACTGAAATATATTATTAATATATACTAGCGTACCCAGCCCGCTTCGCCGTGCTAGATTTTATTTGAACAATAAACTTACATCATTAAATATTTAATTTAACTCTCTCCGTATTAATTCTCTTCTGGAGCGGATGAAGATACCTACACCCATGTACATATCAGTAAATACAATATTATTCTTATCATTTAGGGATTTATAATACTTCATTGTACTTCAATAACGGTCATAATGACATCAATATACACAACGCATGTGTCAAACAAATTTGGGTTATTAAACAATAGAATATCATCGTAGTAAATGAAAGTTCATAAAGAGGAGTGTTCCGATCGTCAGCAAACTTTACCCGATTACTCGCCAGGTTAATACGGAGATTCCCTGAACGTTTCATTGAGATCGGTTCAGTCGTTTCGGAGCCTATACGGATCAAACCCACTATTTCAAAACTCAAATTTTCAACCATTCATTCATAGACAAAATTACTTAGCTTTTTGAGATAGGCAATGGCTCCATCATGACATTATGATTGTTATTTATTTAATAGAAATAGTTTTAATATTGATTTCTTACAAAAATCAAATTGTCTATTACATAGCTGTCATTTGCGTTTTGTTATTCCAAGGCTGATTTCTTTTTTGTTATACCACGTTTTATAGTGACTGTTTTATGTCAAGTCACACGGGAACGCTGTCGAACGGAATAAATAGTATCCTATGTCCGTCTCCTGACTCTAAGCTACCTCCTCACCAATTTTCAGCCATATCGGTAAAGCCGTTCTTGAGTTATAAATAGTGTAACTAACACGACTTTCTTTTATATATATAGATTGTTAAAACGAGTTTCACCACAAGACCACATATATTGGTTCTAATTCTCATGTAAAAAGTTCCTATAACCCCTGTGTAAGTAGTAACATATGAAGATCTATAATTATTTCATGTGAGAGTGAGAATACAATGGTTTCCTGTATATTGTTTCCTTCTAATAACATACATCAGAAAAGCTTTGCTATTTAGTCCAGCTTCCGCAAAACGTTACACACGAGGAGTGTAAACAATAGCGTTTTACTATAGCGGTGTATTCTATTAACCGACTTCAAAAAAGGTTGTGTGTTATTAATTATTGTGCCATAATTTATGAATTTTATTTTTTTTGTAAAAAGGTTTGTTTTCAATAAGATTCCAAAGTTATATAGTAAGGCAAATAAATCTAGCGCTGACCTTTAATGCGCAGAAGTCGAAATTAATGTATCACAGGGGAGTGAATGGGGCGCGGGTGGACTAAGCGCTTATTGGTTCTCCTGTCGTACTCTGCCCCGCGCACCGATACCACACCCCGCTCGCTCCCAATGTACAGTCGCTTACAAATGTTAATTAACTTTTGTTTTCTGTTTTAGTTTGATTTTTATTGACAGGTTTATGTTTATTTTAGTTTATTTCTTATTGTCTGCTGTAGTTTGTATATATTTAATAAAATTGTAATAACTAGCTTAAAAGAAATAGCATAGATATAAAAAAGTACAAACAAAAACACTTTATTCGTAATTTGTAGAAACAAAGTTAGATTGAAGAAATGAATAATTGCGTGCGACTGTACATATGCGCATCCCTTCTACGTTTGCATCAATGCGAGAGTTATTTGCCGCCGACTACCAGGGAACTACTGAAAATTATGGCAGGATTCTTGTTGATTGAGATATTTAATACAACAGTTCAAGAGTAGGTAAGTAAGGAAAGGTCCTTGACATTAACGAGCACGAATGTGGTCTGCAAGAAAGCGAAAAATGGCGCCAGAACTTCGTTCTTTGTCCGATGTAATAGCGTTTAACGTTCGATTCTATTTGTGGTAGGTTTTTGTTTTTAATCGAAAATATATTTGTTCAAACGTACGTTTGAAAACCTCTTTGTAATCCGCCATCATGTTTTTATTTTAATTTGAATCCTCATAACTTACAAAGCAATACAAAATTCACGTCCAGCTGGAGAGTCTACCTGCAACAAAACAATAGGCACATATAATGTATGCACTGTTTATATCACAAACAAACCGTATAACAATGTTGAACACCGGTTGCTATACATTACAGCGAACAAACACGGAAATACATGAACTCGGTTTGCGTATTTATCTAATCATTTTAAACAGACAAGTTAATAATATCGAAAATTGAATCAACCATCCCATAGCACAAGCTAAACCTCTGATATACTGCGCCCACCGCTGCGCTCTACCCGCATAGACACTTCTCTTTGTGCCATCTATCGAAGGTTGGCGACCATCATGGGGATTTGGACCCTGGACACAGCACCATGAAATAAAGAACGTGTGCTATTATTGAACCATTGGCGTAGATAATCGAGCCGGCGACTAAAAGGGGCCTCGGGTTCACTGGGCGACAAGGGTGGGGGCCTTTGTCGTCCGCTAAAGTGGACCCGGGAAGAAGGCGACATCGGCTGGCCCGTGTAGCCTTGCACTGCGAGGGCACAGGGGGGGAGGGAGTAACCTCCCCCCCGGGACGTGCTCTCCTTGAGCACAGTGCAGAGGGGCTCCGGTGCGTTCCACTGGAGATCCCGGAGCCCCTCGTCATGCACCGAGGAAAGGGCCACCGGGGAGGTTTTAGTGGGTAAAAACCCCACATAACCGCCGCCTTCCCCCCAGAAGGCGGGGTATCTTTTTGAAGATTTCCTCCCCGTTAACAAAAAAAAAAAGATAATCGAGCCGAGATGTTCTTCTTCTTCCCGGATTTCTTTTCCCTGGATTATGAGCTGTAGCAAATCGTATTTGGGATTGCGCATTATAGGCCCAAGGTATTCTAGCTTTCGTCTTTTAATTGCGTTAAGGCACTTCAACCTTCTTTCCAATTCTTTGCACTACTTCGTTGCGTACTTTATCTGTCCAGGCTATCCTAAACATTCTTCTGCAAGCCCACATTTCGAAAGCTTGAACTTTATTGCACATTGCCTCAGTCATAGTCCAAGCTATGACGCCATACAGAAGAATGGAGAATACAAAGCAGCGTGCAAGACGCTTAGACACGCTATTGTATTTTTGTTTTAGATAGGTACTAGTCTGCAATAATCCTTGACGGGGGAACGAAAGGATTTACCGGCCTTTGAGCCTTGTATCCCAAGTTATTGGCGAGATATGAAACGCCCTTCATATGTCAACCATGGTTGACGGCAGCATATGATCTCTCATAGCTTAGTTGGAATGGTTAACAGATATCTAAGTAATATTTATCCAAAGTATATTTACGATCAAAAACAAAAACCGACTTCTTGTATTTACGAATTATCGTAGGACTATTTCTAAATAGAATTAATCAGAACCTAACTAAACTCTCATGAAACTACTCTTGTACGTACATCCTTGCAGAAAAAAAAATGATTGAAATTTGGCGTGATATTGAGTTGTCCGTCCATTTGTGGCGCACATACTTGATGCAAATTTACACTTATATGGTTTTCTCATATATACCATTGTCAGAATTAGACCCAATTGAGAATGGGAACACGGGAAGTACCAATTTTCAAATAAAAACAATACTCATCAAAATCGGTTCACCCAGTCCATATAAAAAAATACAGACGAATTAAGAATCTCCTCATTTTTTGTCTTTGGTTGAAAATTAACACAACGCTGATTTTCAGCCACAAAATCAACAAAGAGAGGACGAACGGGTTTTTATGTTGTGTAAAAGTATATAAATAATTCTTTATTTATCAATAATATAACGTTACATATAACGTGAGCAAACGGGATAACAAGTACACGCGGGAGACAGAAACTTCAGTTTCCTTGTAGTATGAGTCTTCGTGTATTGTATGTATTTTTCCTTAATAGTGTCTATATATAAATCCGCGAGGGTATCGGGGTCAGTGAACTGCCAATTTCGATATGGCGTAAAGCAATATGTCAATCACATTTCTCTTTGAGCCGTCTCTATTGTGAAACATTATGCGCATGCAAATACCGCGGCGTAACGTGTACGCATAAATTAATATCCTATTGTTATTTGAATAACGTTTGATACACGCGGGCTCGTTTACTTGAGTATTCGGCGGGAGCCACACATCGGAATATCTACTTCAGCTTCTTTAATTTAAAGTCGTAGTTACATTGCAAACAAAATTCGCATTAGTTGATATTGATTAAAATGGGTACACGAGTGAGAAAGAGAAACTATTTTTTTTTTGACGGGGGGAAATCTTCAACAAGATACCCCGCCTTCTGGGGGAGAGGGAGAGGGGGGTCAATGTGGGGGTTCTTACCCACTAAAACCTCCCGGCGGCCCTTCCTTGGTGCATGGTGAGGGGCTCCGGGATTTCCAGTGGAACGCAACGGAGCCCCTCTGCACTGTGTTCTTTGAGAGCAAGTAACATCTCTACATTTCTATGAATTGAAAAATCTTCACCTCTCGGGTCCGTATCACAAGTAGCACTATCCGGGACAGCTTGTCCGGGCCCAGAGTCGGCTATTTGGCAAGTACACTTCACTATGAAACCAACCTATTACAATTAAACTGTCATTGTGCCAAAAATACATAGTCAACTAATTTCATTTTTTTAATATGTAACTTTCAATTGAATTATAACAATAATAAATCTTGGTCACCAAAGAAAATGATTCAACAATGAAACGTGAAGTCCCTGACTTCTGAGCTAGGTTCCATTGGATCTGTGTGTATGTGATGCAATATGAGTATATATATATATATATATATATATATATATATATATATGTGTGTGTGTGTGTGTGTGTGACATAAACATATTCTTTATTGGCACAAAATAAGAAACGCATCAAAAAGAGAGAGAAAAAAACATTTAAAGAAAAAACGGACAAATAGGACATATGGTATGATGCCAACAATGGACACCGTCGCAGCAAGGATGCGACAGCGCTATACTACATTTACATGGAATGTAGTACAGAGCGTGTAGTAGTCCAGGTGTCTTAATTTTTCCTAGTAACTTTCATTTTTTTTATTGCGTTCGAAAAAAGCGACAGTTTTACGAGCGCCATTAAATACGTTATCCGTTCACGTCACTAGCAACGCTCTAAAAGTCTAAATCGTGTCGCCAACAGCACAGTTACCCAGATAGGCTGAACCCTAATTACCCACCCGCCTACACGTTTGTATGTGATAGTGATTAAAAAATTGCATCTGAACATTGTGACCCGTTGACCTGCCCGCATGGCACAATTGACACTTGGTAGTGCCTGTAAGAAATTTACGCGGAAAACGTACGGTTGTGTAACGCTAGCCATCAAGAGAGACTGCCGTGATGTGCGGTCATAAAAATTGCTAGCTGGGAATTTATAACAATTCCTCGCTCCCCTTGGTAAATGCGATAGAGAAAGCAAACTATAAATTATTCGAAAAAGGTATAAAAACGTATATATAATAACATTAGTGTAATAGTTGAGTGAATACGCATTTACTAAGCTGGTGCGTCTTACCATCCAGGACTGCATTTCCAATTAACACCAGGTGGGATCATCGGAAGCATCGTAGTAAAGCATTTGCTGAGAAAGTATAAAAAAAAGTCGTTTCTGATGTCTACTCTATAACAAAAGGCTTTATGAAATGAGGACGGAGTAAAAATTATAACAGAAAGAGTAAAAGAGGTAACTATACAACATTATAAGATGTATCGAAAAATATATCGATATATTTTTGTATGAACATCCCTACACGTTATGAAATCATCCCGCTACCATTTATAATTCGTAACAAAAACAGCATATGAAAGAACAGTCGCGCACAACACGCACGACTCGTAAACATTAAGCTGTACAGAGACGGGGCCGGCGACAAAGGCGCGCGCTTGACGCACAAAGCGCGCACTAAAATTCGCGCGCCGCTAATTGTTTCGCATCAAAACTTTATTAAATTCACGCCCGACGCGACACAGAGTGATATCCGTAGACACGAAATGTTTTTGAATTTTAATGTTTACTATCTAATATCTTTAGACTGGTGACGATTCTGATCACTCTATTTTTGTTTGATAGCTGGCACTTCCCATGTGGTCCAATTCTTACATTGACTTCCACGAGAAAACCAATGAGTCTTAAATTTGCATCAAGCATGTGCGCCACAAATGGACGAATCAATCTCAAAAAAAACTCAGTACCACGCCAACCGATTTCAATGATATTTTTTTATTGCAAAGGATGTACTTCAAGAGTACTTTAATGAAAGTTAGGTTAGGCTCTGATTAATTCTATTCAGCCCTGTAGTGCTGGGCTCTCAAGAATAAGACTACGGTATCCCCTGCCTGTCGTATACGGCGACTAAAGGGGCCTCAGGTTCACTGGGCGACAAGGGTGGGGCCTTTGTCGTCCGCTAAGGTGGACCCGGGAAGAAGGCGACATCGGCTGGCCCGTGTAGCCTTGCACTATGAGGGCACACGGGGAGGGAGTAACCTCCCCAGGGCGTGCTCTCCTTGAGTACAGTGCAGAGGGGCTCCGGTGCGTTCCACTGGAGATCCCGGAACCCCTCGTCATGCACCGAGGAAAGGGCCACCGGGGAGGTTTTAGTGCGTAAAACCCCACATAACCGCCGCCTTCCCCAGAAGGCGGGGTATCTTTGAAGATTTCCTGATTAATTCTATTGCGTAATGTTCCTACAATAATTCGGAAATACAAAAACGGCGTCCCCGCGCGTCTAACGCTTGGCTGGATTTGAAGTCAATTTTGATTTTGGTCCTAAATATACTTGTAATATATTGCTATTATTTACGCATCGTTAAAATGATAATGCACGTGTAAAAAGTTAATATAATCATAGAACGATGTGTATAGAAGGCAGAAGTTTAGTGTCGTTCTAAAAGGTACTATGATCGTTTTATTATACAGTAAATGTTTAAAAATATACCTACATATATATTGTCTCCCGCGAGACTTTTATCGAAATCTGCATTGTCAATAACCTGATTCAGTGGTCTGAAACTTCGGCTTTCAAGCCACTATTCAGGTCCTTAAAGTGGCTTTTCCTAAATTCTGGTATACTATCGATGAAATTTAAGAAAAAATTGTGTATCGTTCTTGGTTACCGAGACACTAAAAAACTTGAATTCCATCGGTTCATAGTTTTGGTACAAAATGTGTGTACAACCTCTACTAACTGTCCTGATATTAACACACAACTAACAGTATTGCAGATACGGCCTTTATGCTTTGCATCGGACGAATTATTAGAACTGAGATTCTTATGAAAATGACTGATAAAATGTTTTACTAGCAAGAAATACAGTAACAAAAGACTAATAAATAATGTTAGCTGGCAACACATGGCACCGAGCGATTTTATCCATAATAACTACTTCCAATGATATCTTAGTGATTTACCTGAACCTTATCGTATCTTTAATTCATAATTAATAATTTAGTTGAACATCACTTAAACTTAGCATTGTAAACAAAAATTTAACTTTATTAGTTCGTAATCCGACTTCTCATTCATTTTTAGTTTTTTTTTTCAAGATTGTGAGGACGTGCAGATGTGACGGTATTCGTTAAAATAATTCTTTGTACAACGTCTATCTCAATAAACCTACAAGCCATTACAATAATCATATATGACACTTACAATCTATTTCGATCAAGGTTACAAATAAAAAAAAACAAGTGAAAGTGTCGAACGGCTCCGCCCTCGCCGAGGACAGAGTGTTTTTGTCAAACGACCGTCGCTTCTTCATCATTTATCAACTTAATCTCTACGACAGCGCGCCACGTGACGCGTTAAAATTAATGGCGACGTGTAATTGGAAAACAAAAGGGGCCAGCGACAAGCTTCGCGCGAATGATATTAATCTATGTAACTAAAAACGTTGTCCGGATTTACATAAATAAAAAATAAAAATGTTTACATCCATACATACTATTCTATTTACAAATTTTGGCTGAGACCTAGTAACCATGATAATATGCTTAAATCAGAAAATCTTGCTCTTCCATAACAAACATAGATATACTTGTATATTTACATTATTAAATTATGTACTCAAGGAAATATTATACGGTTTTTTTGCGATTTTTACATAGATAACTTTATTCTCAAAAGGACTTCAAAAGGAGATTCTAAAGAAAGAGAGGAGAGATTTGTCTGTATGTTTTCTTAATGTTTCCCGTATGTAATGTATCGTTTGATAAACCGATTTTGATGACTCTTTTCTTATTTGAAACTACTTCAAATAAGAAAAGAGTCCTTTTGGTCGATTTCTAAAAATGGCGTCCGTGCGAAAACCATATGAGTCTTAAATTTGCAAAAAGTATGTGCACATAATGGGCGAATAACTTATTATCACGCCAACCGATTTCAATGATTATTTTTTAAAAATCCATTTATTAACACATCAACACGACGGTATTATTAAACCCGGACCCCGTGTCTGCTAAGTCAATTGTGTAAAATGAACGTTCAGCGACATCACAGTTGTCAGTGACGTACTGACACGAGTATTTGGTAATCTTGTACATGGTGACCAAATTAATACCAAGAGACTAAAATAATGATATATTTTAAACGATTAAATGATATCCAATTTTCATAAAATAATCAAAAAATTCAATTCAAATTACATATCAAAAAATTTACTAAGGTTTTTGGTACGATGACAATATGATCGTACTCGTAATAGGTCGGTTTCGTACCAATAAATACCTATGAAATAACTTCAAATAAAAGAACATTTCACGATTGCACTTAAAACTAAGCCCGACAAGTCTTACGATCAACAAAAAAGATTCTAAGATCAAAAAAAACAGGGTCAAGGCAAATGCACCGTCCCATCCACTTAGTTCGAGACCTTTTCACACCTTTCCCGATAAACAAGCGCACAAAAACAACCACAAAAGACATCTTAACACAAAAGGAACACACATTGAAAATAGTTATTTAATACTTTCAATATGAAGCATAGAAACAGACACACTTGTTTTTACATCTTGTGTTTATTAATCGATTACTATGCACGCAGTGTTAACTTGTAATCTGTATATACATAAGCTTAAGGTTTGTTTATCTCTTTATGTACATATAATTAATATGCCGTTGGTAACAAATTATAATTAAACAACGACGTCAGCACAGAAGACGCAGATGCATTCACTAAAAGAAAGAGTTATATTAATTATAATTTTATCATTTCCAAATACATCAAATAAACGATCGACGTGCCTTTGTTACGACAGTGGTAAACCATAGTGGCACCAATGAAGACTTCAAATCAAACGTTAAACGTTATTACGGTCTTTTCGATCTTTTGTATTTCCCAATTATCGTACTCTTGTACTTAGGAACATTATATAATAGAATTAATCTGAACCTAACCAAACTGTCATCAAATTGGTCTTGAAGTACATCCTTTCCAATAAAAAATGAATGATCGAAATCGATAAGCGTGAAATTGAGTTATTTGTACATTCGTGGCACACATACTCGTACTTGATGCAAGTTTGAGACTTATATGGTTTTCTCATGGATCCCGTTGTCAGAATAGTGGTCCTATTGTTGGTCCCAAATTGTACCACACGGGGAGCTACTTTCTTATAACTTTATTTTTCTATTAACTTTCAAATAAAAAAAGAATTATCAAAATCGGTTCACCCAGTCGAAAGTTATGCGGTGACAAACATAAAAAATAAAACATACAGACGAATTGAGAACCTCCTCCTTATTTGAAGTTGGTTGAAAACTAGCTAATATCGAACACAAATTGGTAGTCATTGGTAAATAGTAAATTCATAGATGATGTAGGTAAAGAAGTTTTACTTCAATCGTGTGGTCTGAAGCATACGTTTTTTTTTCTTAATAAATCGCTTTGCACATTCCCACCTAAGTGCCATTTATAATATGGAATGAGCCCACTGCTACAGATAAAGTAGCAAATGTAACGCATTTTTTTTCTATGTACAAATTAGTGATGTTCATGCCAAAAATGTATTTCTCGATATAATATATCGTGAGTTGTATCGATACTGGGCGATATATTGTACAAATATATCGATATTTTTCATAAATCGAAATTTATATATAATAAATTAGCGCTTAATAATAAATATTAGAAAAGTTTTGTACTAGTAGAGTACTCGGCGCGTAACTGAGAGGTTCTCGCTTCGTATACTAGCCCAGACTATTTGATTTGATTCTGCGAGCAGTACAGACTACATGCATAGATTATAAAATTTATACAACGAGTCCTGCTATCGTTAAGAGTAGGAGTGTAGTGACATACCACACTACACTCTTCGTGATGACAGCGCAAGTAAGGAATGTATTTTATTTCATTTCTTACGATACGTATATCGGATGAAATGTATCGATATAAATATCGATATTAGATGATTCGATATCGGATTAAAGCGATATATCGCGTCCATATATCTATATATATCGTGCACACCTTATAAAAATCCGAAAAAACGAAACTGGTAGAAACTGGCTGGGATTCGCAGTCACAACCAACCACGTGAGCTCGTATTGAATATCAATACGGGAATCGAGCTATACGATACCTTTGTTATGGTATTTCATTACGACGCACTACGTTTTGTTGTTTACAATTTAAACTTGCCCGTGTTACTATAACTGCCAGATTTTATGTAGTAGTACACATGCGTTCAATAATCATTTCATTTACATGCATGACTGCGCCCCGCGGTGTTACCTGCGATTAAAAATTATTTATTTAAATTTTCTATAATGAAAGCTTTACTTAGTTACTCTTTATTGCATTAGTTATCTACTGAGTGTGTGAGTGTCCCGGGCTGTAAGTCGTGTTCGTGTTGTTTGCTTTTTGTACATTAACAAAACATTTGAGCCGTGGTAGCTCAGTGTCCGGGCGGTTGGGTCAAGTTGCATAGTACGCTAGCCGAGCTCGATCCCCGGCGCCGGCACCAATAAATTTGTTGTTGCAATTTTATATGCTGATTAACCACGCGCTCGGTGGTGAAGAAAAACACCGTGAGGAAACCTACATGTTTTAGAATATTTTTCTACCAAATGTGAAATCTGCCAATCCGCGCTAGGATAGCGTGGCGGACTATGCCCTTATACTCTCGTCTCAGAGAAGGCCTGTGCCCAACGGCAGGACATATATAATACAAGTATACATGAAGGCTACTTAACAAAACATTTGTGGCAAATACATTTCATTAATGGCAATATAAAAATTGCTTAGAGATACCAGCAATTAGACACACGAGTGGGGTTAAGGAATGAATTAAACTTCTATGTCGAGGTACCACTGTATATCTAAAATTTGGCTTCACGCTTAAGTTGCGTATCACTGGGCTAGCAAGTGACAATTATAGTCATAATGTAACAAGTGGTAGAACAGACGCCTCGCTGGTGAATAATCAAGTAACCGGCTCGCGAGGCGAACGGGTCACGATAAATCGTTTCGCCTTTCCCACGATGCACGATAAGCCGTATTAAAGTAATGGCCGGCTGTACTTATCGCGGCAGGGCTGACAGATCTGTCCCGCGGAATCACCGGACGTAGTGGGTGGCACTTACGGGGACCCCCTTTTATCACTCCTATATTGAGTTGTTATCCTAAAACAATCGTCTGGGATTACAGAAGGCACTTTTAACCGGTCCTTTTGGAAATCGTTAAGAGAAGCTTGTTTATTTTTATTTAATTTAATCTCAAGTAACATCGACTCATTTTTAATAAGATTTTCTGTACTACTTCTTACAATGACAATTTAAATATAATATTTTTGTAAACGCATCTACAGTTGGCAGCCCTGTTCAAGAACTTGACCGAGAGTCGGGCAGTATCACTATAACGAGAAAGCAGCTCTAAAGGCATCCTAGAATTCCACTCGCCTAGAAATCAAGGCCTAAACCAGTATTACGAGTGCGACAACTTTAAACGTTCACTAAGACTTCTACGGAGCGTGCTGTACAAATAATTTATATCGGTAAACATGGGCTAGGCTAATCTAGTGTCTTGAGCACAGGCGGAATAAGGTGCCTAGCCTCTCGGTGCTGCACAGAATACATTATGGAGACTGTGCTCATGAAATACATGATCTAATTCCACATTCCCGTTCCACCATCGGACTTCAAGACGCATTGCTGGATTTCATCCTGTTGTTGTCAACATCCCTTAAACCCGAACGAAGCGCTTTGCTTTTCATATGCAACAGGCATCAGCGGCTTATGACTATGTAATTAAAATGGATATTTATAGAAACCAAAACCTTTCAAACAAAAAAAATCATAATCGGTCTAGAAATGGGTATACAAATATTAGGATGAATAAAAACCTTCTCCTTAGAGCTCGACCACTTCTGAACCCCGTGAAGTTGGAGAAGCCTTCGAGCTAAGAATGGTAATAGTTAGAAAAGGATAGCATAAAACGCCGCCATCAACTGCGGCAGTCATCAATATTAATAACGAATAGTTATGACAAACATTTGCTAGTCTTCCAACATGTGGGCTGTTTGTGACCGTTACCTCTATAAAACAATGCAACAAGAAACGACAACAACAAAGGGATAACGGTAGATCATCTGACGCAGAGCGATCGTCAACTGGTGCAACGAACGGTGACACACCACCACAATGGTGAAAGTGGCATTGAGCAACGGTGACCGCTGTCTATTACCATAACTTATCTGAATCCTTGTGCCACATCTGCATCTCAATGAGAGGTAACTTTGATATGTTAGAATCTTGAAGCCGAGGGCGCTCTCTCGAGGGCCCTTACGCCACATTGCTCCCAAAAGAGGTTCAGGCTCTGCACCTATCAACTCTGTGAAACTTTTGCGGTCAACTTCTCTTGCCAGCCAGCGAATTTTCAACAATAGAACAACGCTATTCTGTGTATAAGATTGGTGAAACAAAAGATAGGCGTGCGGTTTTGTATAAAATTTTAGCAAGTTCTAAAAATAATTTGTCGTATGTCGTAGCTGATCCCGCCCACTTCGCTGGAGATAGGGTTATAAAAGTATGAAGAGATTTTATTACGAATGGTACCAGACATTAGCTGTATCAAACAGGCAAAAATTGTTAAAAATGTTATTTTGCTATATGTACCGCAAATACATTCACTTGCATGTAGTAAAAAGCGGTTGTTTTAAATATGACAAACAGACAGACCCATTTTATTTGTATAGATTTTAGGTTAGACCACTTTTCAACTGATTTCAAAAAAGGAGGAGATTTTCAAATTGTCTGTATGTCTTTTTTACCTGTTACATCATAATTTTCGACTGGGGAACCGATTTTGATGATTCTTTTTTGTTTGATGTAATGAAAGTGGGTGCTTCCCGTGTGGTCCCTTTTGTCTAGTGCTGATAATGGCATACATGAGACAAAGTCTTAACTTTGCATCGAATGTGCGGTAAATGGACGAAAAACTCAATATCATGCCAAGAGATTTCGATATTTCATTTTCTATTCAAAAAGATGTACTTCAAAAGTAGTACGATGCGAGTTTGGTTAGGTTCTGATTAATTCTGTTTCGTGATATTCGTATTAAATTTGAAGCTGGTTTTTGTTTCTACTCATAAATATACTTGTGCTTTGATGGCCTCATATGTTCGCATACTAAGAATTATAGATCTTCACTGAGATGCATTGTGCTTATTTAAATCGCTATACGCCTGCAATATAATATCGAGCTATGCCAATAGGGAGCAAAACGAAATGCACGTCGACCGCGCACCGCGATCGGCCGTGACCGATTGCCGCGATTCACTATCGTTTCCGATTTGGCACAGCGGGTTTGCACTTTCCATCTAGCCGCACAGTATCGACGGCTAATGCTTTCCCCATTCCATTTGCATTAGCTGACTGAGCCGTGATTCTATTAATCACTTTGAGTTACTCATAATGAGGGTTAAGCGCACCGTCACCATTCACTACGGAGAAGCGACAGCCGTCGGGCGTTTCTTCTTCTTCCTTAAAGTGGCTCTCTGACTAGCGAAGGTTGGCGATCAGTTTACTATATTTCTCTGTCTCTTGGTGCTCTTGTCTTCTCTGTTACGCAGCCATAATTTCTGTCGACTTTACTCTTGTGCTCCTTACCGATTTCAAGGAAAAAAAAATCTTCAATTCGTCTGTATTTGTTTTAATGTCTGCGCTCTGATGGTGGTCTTGTATGATTTGCTTTGTTTAAAAGAATTTGGTCTCAGTTAGGATCTGTATTTATTCTATTGGCATAGTACCTTGGGTTCTAAAGATATACCACCAGGCAACTCCTAATAATCTTATCCATGCTTAAAATTTATATGGCAGGATGCTTGTTGATTGAAGTAATAGGTTAATGACAATCAAGACTAAACTTCATACATACATACATACTTTAAGGTTTAATCCGTCATGCTTGTTTTGATTAGTAGTAGATTTTTGTGTCTAAAAATAAATATATGTGTTACGTATTTATTACGCACGGATAATTATTTTAGATCGAAAACGTATCAAGAAAATGGAACTCTCTTGAAAGTGTAAGTAAGTAGTCCAAAAAAAATTTAATCACTTCTTAAACGATGGTTATTAGGAAAGTTTACGAGTAAATACAAAAACTGACATCACATCAAATAATTGATGGATTTTTTCTAAAATTTCGATCTTTTTTAATTTTCTCATAGATGCCATTATCAGAATTGATACGAGAAAAATCATTCAAATCATCAAAATCTTTTCACCAAGTCGAAAGTTCTGAGGTAACAAACTTAAAAAAACACTCGAATTGAGTACCTCATCTTTTTTTAAGTCGGTTAACAAACATGAAACATCAATAATCGATCACCTCCATTTTTGAAGTTGGTTAAAACGAGAGAGCAACAATAAAAATAAAAAGTATTTGCAACACAGTGCAGTGGGGAAGTGGGTCAAAGGTACTCATCAGCACGCTCTCCACTCAACCGCCATTTGCATTTGACGCCACATTGTATTGAAGCTAAATAGATTTCTCTTACAACCCCGTATCGACGATTATTACTTTTGCCCCCTTTGTTACACAACGGCGGCAATAACATCATTTTTAACTAACGAACAACTTAAAACAAAACCGACTTGATTTTTTTTTCTGTGACACTTACTGTGACTTTTACTGTTTCACCGGATTGAGAGGTAGCACAGCTCTTAGGACCCTTGCCCGAACCTCTAGGAGCATCATTGCGCAAGGGCCCCCAAAGGTACCTCGGCTTGGTTACTATATTACGAGTGAGCATTCCGATCCGAGGGCGCCCGATAGAGCCAAAATACGGCTTTTACACTGGACAAACGTATCAAGCAAATCTACGATAACAATTCACTGAAAAGTACAAAATTTATCGACAGTACAAAGCGAAATATATCCCACAATATATAATTGTACATAAGAGCTGAAAAATCTAATTCAAAAATTTTAAATAAACAATAGACAAACGAGAAAAAATTCAATGCTATATCATTATTTTCTCGTGGTGTGCTTATGAAACCATAGCACGCAGCCTTTTAAACCGACTTCAAAAAATGAGGAGGTTATCAATTTGGTAGTTGATAACCTCGTCATTTTTGTGGCATGGCTAGTTCTGACAATGGTATCCGTGAGAAAACCGTGAAGTCTTAAATTTGCATTAAGCCAAACCCTGGTTGGGTTTTGAAACCGATTTCGAATATTATCAAGAACAGAAAATGTATATCTGATGGAGCACAACTGTTCAATGTTGTTAAAGATTATCTACCTATATATATTTTTAACAAAACCTACAAAAATATATCTTGGACAATATTTTAAAGACCTGTCGATCACTTTAAGTCCATACTATTATGTAATCTTTTTATAAGCTCATTGTCGTTGGATGTAATGTCTATATTAGACCTAAATATATAAATCTTCTTCCAATGCCGGAACCTCATGACTGAGGGATGTGACTATGGTGCGTTGCCCTAGCCACCATTTCTTACCAGACATTTCTGTCTTGCGCTATTTGGATGGATGATTGTACGGTAGCTCCCGTAGCGTCTTTAATTGTGTGTGTCCATCTTGTAGGAGACCCGGCTCGCTCTCTTTTCTTCTACATTGTAATAATCAGCCTTTCCAGGTTGTCTGTCGCCTGACCGTGTGTCCGAAGAACTTAAGCTCCCTGCCAACAGATTGTTGACAGCCTTGTTGTTATATCCAACTCTTTGAGGATTGACTCGTTTGTGCGACGTTACGTCCAGGATATTCTCAGCATTCTGCGCGACTACATTTCGAACTCGTCAATCCTCGATCTCAAATATATAAATATTGTTTATCATCTGCGCGTTTAAAATAATGTTGTATTTGTGTGTATTACCCGATCATATTCAAACAAACGAACGAGTGGACCATTGACCGATTTGATAAAGCAGTGCCAGGGAGCTTCTGTGTTCGCGAAAGCGATGCAAAGTGATCGTTCATATCGAATCGATTCGTCATGTTGAATTCAAACCGACGACGCTTGTTTTAATGGCGTCGTGCTGCGCCGTCGCTCGGTTCTTGATGACCGTCGTGACGACAAAATGATTGTAGCAATCACTCTTACCTATATATAATGGAAATATAAGTTTATCCCCAGAGCGGAAGACAATAACCGCGATCATATTTGAGACATTTTTAGACACCACAAAGAGAACAGAATATAACTTAACTTTTGGTACAAGTGAAGAATTATTAGTTATGTTATAAGTCAGGGGTCTATTGACATGTACACAACCTTAAGCTTAGTTGGAATGGTTTACAAGAATGTTACTAACACATAAAAAAAAATTTAGCCGTATGAAATATTCAAGACAAGATACTTGACAAGTTTATTTACAAAAACCGCCTTGAATTACTAATTAATAACTCTAGAAAACAAATATTCCAATAGACAAAAATTGTAGACCTCTTAGTGACGGATTGAAGGCTAAGATATCTTTTATTTAAGAAGTATTGTTATATTATGAACGTCTACGTTCTCTTTCTCCTTCCGGTTTCTTGCTCTTTGTCATTAAGGAGTTTGGTAAGTAGTATTTATCTTTTTTTTTTGTTATCGGGGAGGAAATCTTCAAAAAGATACCCCGCCTTCTGGGGAATTTTATGTAGGGTTTTTACCCACTAAAACCTCCCCGGCGGCACTTCCTCGGTGCATGACGAGGGGCTCCGGGATCTCCAGAGGAACGCACCGGGGCCCCTCTGCACGTCCCAAAGGCCCCCACCCTTGTCGCCCAGCGAACTCGAGGCCCCTTTTAGTCGCCTTCTACGATAGGCAAGAGATACCGTAGTCTTATTCTTGCGAGCCCAGAACTACAGGGCTGGAGAATTATTTATCTAGTGCTTGATTGGGAAAATAATCTCTTGTTTTTGGTGGGGTTGATACAAACGAGCCTGGAACTGATATTAAGTGATCATCCAAGATCCATACCCTTACGAAAGAAAGTATGTGTTCCTACCTATTTTATGAAAAAGAATGAATACAACGCACAAGGAGAACACTGTATACGACTAATGAGCAATAACAAATTACAGTTTTGCATCGAATCGAAGGTACGATCCGAAGTGAAAGTTATTTTTTTTTTGTCAAACGCTCGGCGGAGAGCGAAAGTGAGAGACCCTGTATGGAGAGATTGGTGACGTCATCAGCCTGGATACATTCTCCGTTTTACGTAATGCTTATTTTAAGAAAGTCCGTTGCCTCGATTACGCAATGTATGAACTGGATTGGCAGCGCGAGGGCTATAATAAGCCGGTAAAGTAAACAGTTTTTAGTTTACCTAAACTTCAAGGGTTTAGTAACATGAGGAGGGATCGTGGTTCAAGCACTTGCTTAGAAAGAAAACTTGGCAGTCATAAGGACTGTCGATAAAAGTGAAAACTTTTAGCTTACAATTATGAACATAAATCTGGTTTTCTTTTATATATTTTTATATATTTATTTGTTAGTAGCGTATCCAGATTAGATTTTGTTTTATTTTATTTAAACAAAAAACTTACATCATTAAATATTTAATTTCTCTCCGTATTCATTATCTTCTCGAGCGGCTGAAGATCATTACCTACACCCATGTACATACCAGTAAATATCATATCATATGATTTATACAAAAACATATCGGGCTTAAGATTCTGATGAAGATGACTGGCCAGGTCAATCTGAAGATTCCCTAAAAGTTTTATTGACATCGGTCCAGCCGTTTCGGAGTCTATACGGAACATATCCACACACTTTCTGTTTTATATATATATATATATAATATATATATATATATATATATATATATATATATATATATATATATATATATATATATATAAAAGTACAAAAATCACTATTAAACTATGCTAATTTAATTTAAGCACTAACATATTCCATTTGTCTCATTAATTATAGGAAACCACAGCATTCACAAATATATAAAACTAAAACAACTCTTCTTAACTAATTTATAATTGATTACTTAATAATTACTTAAAAAAATATATAATTATGACAAGACAATAAACGGTAAAACTTTATCGGTTAAGTTATATGTATATAGCCTGGTAGAATAAGGCTGCGGTATCCCCTGCCTCTGCCTGTCGTAAAAGGCGACTAAAAGGGGCTCTACAAAATTACGATCTTTTGGAAGAGCAAATAGTTTTATAATTCTATTCACAGATGTCACTGCTACATAAACATCCAAGTAATCCCATAGACGCCATTGTCAGAATTTGAGAAAATTAAAATGGGGCTCACGGACACATGGCACCAGCTTTCAAACAACAATTGTTGTTTCAAACAAAAACATACAGACGAATAGAGATCCTCCTCCTTTTTTTGAAGTCTGTTAAAAAAAAGCGGATTGCATTTGCTTTGCTATCTCTGTCTACCCTGTTTGTATTAGTAGACGTGAAGTTTTTTTCGTAAACATTAAATAAAATCTTAATTGTATACACACAGCTAGTTCTTAATGTCGGTCATAAATCGATTAATTTACGACTACCCGCGTGTATTATATAACCACCACGATGATTACAGGCGACCATTAATAACCAGATTGATGGCCTACACGCCATAATTAACATAATATCTCGTAACGCTTCACTTTCCTCACGAATCCACGATAAAACGTTGAAAATAGAAAACATACGAGTGCCAGTGTCTACGCACTACTTTGGGAATAAATTTGCATCAAGTAGGAGTACGTACTTGGAAGATATTTTGATGAGAGTTTGTTTAGGTACTGATTAATTCTATTACGTAATATTCCTATGATAATTCCTAAATACAAATAGGGCGTAAGTGCGTTTAACGTTTGATTCGATTTTTGTTTTTGCTCGTGAAAACTTGATGTTAATAAAAAGAACTGGAATCAAACTCGTACCTGTTTTTGTATTTCTTTTTACCACCAGATATACTTGTTGGAACAATTAGCATCAAAATGACCAATTTTACTTGCATTGTATAAGAGGAAGTGTGTCACGGCAATAGCACCATAACAGCGCGAAATAGTCAACCAACACATACATCGTTGAACTGATATGCAAACGCTTTTATTTAGTGTTTGTATTTATTTGAATATAACTGGTGTTTCTAAGAAATAAAAATATAACAATCTTTATGTTATATACTAGGATTTATACTGTTAACCTGGCTAGGATTGGAAATTTTCATTGTGGTGAGAAAAGAAAGAAATAGTAAGCATTCTTTAATTTTTTTAATTAAATATACATATATATATATATAACGTTAAAGGAAGGGCGGCATTGCTGGGAAATTATATACAGCAAATGATTTACGTGGCAACAAGAAAATAAATTATCAAAAGTGAGAATCCGAGTAGAGAGAGGACTAACGTGTGGTTAACATACACGAAAACAATCTAACATCCGGTTACCGTATAATTTGTCGCCGATTGCTGAAAACCCCTCGGCCTCGGCTCCTTTACAACGCCCTCATTTATAAAGTTTTCGCCGAGGGTCTCGTGATGCAAAACTCTGCCATTATTGTAATGGACTCGTTTCGTCCGTCTATTGTGCAAATTCGCCAACTCTCCGTTGATATATTTTAAATTGGTGTCCTATTGTTGTTTCGAAATATTCAATATTTACTGACAATTCCTCCGAGTTTTTTTACGTAAGGAATTGAAAAATATCTTCTCACCGGTCTTTGTATATTAATAGTCTTATTGTGTGTCTTTATCTCTATTGTAAATGTGTCAGGAAGTGAGCGATTGGGTCATACTTATTTGAGCAGTTTTGAAGCGTCAATAGCGTAATGGTCTACGAATCGTAAGGTCTCAGGTTCGAATCCACCATTTGATTGAAGTGAACCATCTCCTAGCGCAAGCTTGACCTTATTTGGAATGGTAAAAATATTTGTGAAAAAAATTATGTTAGTTACTTCACCGAGCACAAATTTACGTATTCTATCATCTTCTCCATATCTTTCCATATCTTTCTCATACCACGCTCCCGCTTACACACTTTAAACGATGCGGCATTCTATCAGCTCAGCAGATGTGGCAGCTGACTATCGGCAATCTCGGGAACTCTCGGCTCGAGCGTAACGGGACATTTTGCGCGAATGACATCCAGTATTGATCAATTTATAAGACGTTGTCACGTTAAAAAAAAGAAGAAAGTTTACTTGTAACCTTAAAACGAAATTGCTTAATGCATCCCGACTAGTATTCGAACTCCATTCATTGTAATATTTATAGGTATATAATTGTATACATATGTTTACATTATATTTATTATAGGTATTAATAACTTTTTTAATAACTAGGTAGTCTATAAAAGTCACTATGAATATGTATTAAATAAATATAATATAAAACAGTGTATAATTTTTAATTTAAATATATAATATAAAAATTTCTCATTTAGGAATGTCCTATATTACCAAGTGATTAATGGTGACCCTATACACGACAATAGCGCCTCGTCACAATTTCGGATGTGTCGCGTACATGAAGTTGCGGCAAACAACGACAGGAAGCGGCTGCGGGTTGCGACATCGGTAATTATCCGGTCGTTAGGGGAAGGAAAAATTCATGAAAAATTAAACAGCGGCAATTTTGTTGGCAATTGTAGATGCAAAGAAATATACCAACTTCTCAAATCTCAGATTTTATCCTAGAATACTTATTTTTTTTATTGAATTGTAGGTTATCGTCTATTTATTGCTTTTAAATAGGTCTACTTGTCTTAATAGAGGTGCCTCGTAACGAAAAAATGACCAAAAACATTGTATTGGTTTTAGGACAAGTATATTTAAGAGCAAACGTCGACTTCAAATCAAACGTTTAACGCCATGACGCCCTCTTTGTATTTACGAATTATCGTAGAAAATTTACGTAACAGAAGTAATCAAAACGTAATCAAACTCTCATACATCCATTCCAATAAACAACGAATCATCGACATCGGTTAGCGTGCTATTAAGTTATTTGTACGTTTGTGACGCACATGCTTGATTCAAATTTAAGACTTAAATGGTTTTCTTATGGATTCCTTTGTCAGAATTGGACCAAATTTTTTTTTTTTTAAAAAAATGAAAGCTAGCAATATTTCTTTTTTTTCAGAAATATTACTAACAATCTTGTTAACCATTCCAACTAAGCTTAAGCTTGTGCTAGGACATGGTTCACAGCAATAGTCGAATGGTGGATTCGAACCCACGACCTCACGATTCGCAGGCCGTACCTTAAACCATTAGGTTATTGACGCTTCAAAAAAAAAGAAATATTACTAGCTTTCTTTAAAAAAAAAAATTAAAGGGCATCACACGGGAAGCACTACCTTTCAAATGAAATAAGAGTCATTCAAATCGGAATCAGAAAGTAAGAGATAATAAACATAAAAAAAAAGATGAATTGAGAATATCCTACTTTTTGAAGTCAGTTATAAAGGAGCAAACGAGCTTGTTGCTGATCTGTTCTTAAGTGATAACCACCGCCCATGAACATCTACAAGACTGGAGGTTTGTTGCAGGCCTCTGATAAATTAGTAGGCTCGGTTTCTAGAATGTTTTTTTCTAATATTTCTAAGCTTGTGCTTAACCCGATATTAAATGAAAATGTAGTCCTGGATGGTTAGGAGTACTAGTTTTATAATTTTACAATACTCTTAAAAGTATTTACAAGTAGATCTTTCGTATCGGTTCATTTAGTATCTAGATGTAAATAAAGCTTGAGATCTTTATATACTAAGTCGGTCTTTGAGTATGATTTAAAAAAAATATTTTAACCAACAAATATTACTAACATTCTTGTGAACCGTTCCAACTTAGATTATGTTTAGATTTAGTTATGATTGGAGAGAACCAGAATACAGGAGTAGAACCTACGACTTTAAGACACTAACATTACGAAATGTATGAGATCAAGTCAATAAGTCGTAATTGCATGCAAGCCGTAGCAATAAGGAATTACCGGTAAATCCAATATATTAGATGCAGCGCTGAGTAGACGATACAAGCAGCTTTAAATGGTTGAACGAGCTAAGAAGTTAAAGCATAAGCTGCCGTGTAATAACATGGACGACGTTGCAGTACAAAAAATAGGAATTTAAATACATCCCGTTGTTATCTTTTGATGGAATAACATCATCTATACTTTAGTTTGAGTTTTTAAATGAGTCATCGTACAAGTATTTTTACTAGTAAAAACAAAAACCGACTTCAAATCGACTATGTATATTATGAAATAGAATTAATCAGAACCTAACTAAACTCTCGTCAAACTACCCTTGAGTACTATGTCCCTTATAATAAATAAATGAGTCATCGAAATCGGTTGGTCGTTATGTTGAGTCATTCGACCATTTAGCACGCCCATACTTGATGCAAATTTAAGACTTATATGAACTATCTTTTTATTCTTTTAGATTTTTTTTTATCAAAAATGGGACCCCACGGCAAGCAGCTTTCAAATAAAATTAGAATCATCAAAATCTGTTCACCCGGTCGAAAGTTATGAGGTAACAAGCATAAAAATAGAGAACCTTCTGCTTTTTTTAAATCGGTTGAAAATATTAGGTTTTGATTTTCTTTATTCGATGTGGAATATGTGTATGTGAACAATGTGTCCACGAGCCTACCTAATGTAAGTGTAGATTTGAGGGTTGGAGATAAAATTATGCCTTTAGAAAATAAATTAAAAGTAAAGACAATATTAGATAACTATTACAAGGAAGTATATAAAACTAAATTAAGTAAATACACCGCTAAACGAGTCAATTAGAAGCAATACGTTACGGCATAGGCAACTAATTGCTACGGGGAGAGATGCAATAAATATCTAGTACGAAAAATATGTTTTTGAATGGCTAAATACAATAGAGTAGATTCAAAAAAAATAATTAGAAAAATTCTTTGAAAACCAATTTAACAGTTTATAAGCAATGCACAAGCCGTGATATCAATAGTTCTTATTGTATCACTTAAATATATCACCTATAGCGTGACACCCAGAGCCAGATTTTAAGGTCTGGAAGCGCGGGGTAAAACTACTGGACGACAAAATCATTGCTTATTTTGTTAGAAAATGTAATGGCAAGAAAACCTCCAGTTAGTTCAAGGAGTAAAATTAACAGTTTTAACAAACTCCAACAGTGTATATTTTTCCTTTTTTGAAAAGTTTCTACGCCTCTTGTGGAGGCTGTGGCCGCATGCCCCATCCCCACCCTTCCTTCGAACATACATACCAACTTTGCAACATTACTTTTTCATATAAATCTTCACGTACCTGTAACCAAAAAGATACATCTATATTTATAAAAGGAATATTCTCAATTCGTCTGTTTTTTATTTAATGTTTGTAACCTTAGAACTTTCGACTGCGTGAAACAATTTTGATGATTGATTTTCTATTTGCAAGCTAGTTACTTCCCGTGTGGTACCATTCCTCCTTTGGTCCAATTGTGACAATGCATCAAGTTTGTGCGCCACAAATTAATGGATAAGTACACGACAATCGATATCGATGATTCATTTTTTATTGGAAAGGATGTAAATTCTATCTCGTAATATTCCTACGCTAATTCCGACTACTGTTCGATTCGATTGGAAGTCGTTTTTCGTTTTTATTCGTAAATATACTTATAGGTAATTATATCATCGGACGAAAAGCATGTACTGGGGTAGTGACTATACAATGGCATTCTCGCGTTCCAATAATTCTCTGCTTACCCTACAGAGCGCAAGTCACCCTCGACACAGTTACGATGATTCAAAACGTATCGAGGTGTGTCGGGAGTCACGAGCCGTTGAAGAAATCGACCCAGTGACTCATAGAATGCACACTTCCCCGCAACATTTCACGCAGTTAAGCCAATATTCTACATGACGACCTAAGTTCGACAATCCGATGGTTAAGGCCAGTGGTCGATAACCTTGTCATCCAATAGACTATACAAAAAATGTAAATTTATTCAACGAGACATTTTTTGGCAATTGTAATAATACTCTCGAGTTCCCCTTTTACAAATTAATAGTTCTGAGCACTCAAGAATAAGACTACGGTATCACCTGCCTGTCGTAAAAGGCGACTAAAAGGGGCCTCGGGCTCACTGGGCGCCAAAGGTGGGGGCCTTTGTGGTCCCCTATGGTGGACCCGGGAAGAAGGCGACATCGGCTGGCCCGTGCCCTCCTTGAGCACAGTGCACAGGGGCTCCAGTGCGTTCCTCTGAAGATCCCGGAGCCCCTCACCGAGGAAAGGGCCACCAGGGAGGTTTTAGTGGGTAAAAGCCCCACATAACCGCCGCCTTCCCCCCGAAACCGGGGTATCTTTTTGAAGATTTCCTCCCCGTTAAGAAATAAAAGTTACCCTTAGTTTAAGTAGCTGTATATATTAGATTTTAATACGTCTCTTACAAAGCTAGACAATATATAATATTCCGTGCATTAAACAATTGCAACAGCTGGTGAGTGGTTTAAGCTACGGTCTGTGACACATAAGGTTGAAGGATCAAACCCACCATTCGACTAATGCATTCGAACCTACAACCTTACGTTTCACAGACCGTTCCTAAACCATTACGCTATTGACGATCTCGAATGTGGTCGCAATTCTTGGGGTTAAAGAAACTTTATTAAAAACTCAAGAATTTTTCAATTCACTACGTTAGCTAGCAACACATGATAGCGATTGTTATGCACAATAACTACTTCCAATGATATCTTAGTGATTTACATGAATCTTATTGAATCTTTAATTCATAATTCAGTTGATGAACCGTGGTAGCTCAGTGTCCGGGCGGTTCGCTCAAGTTACGCTAGCAACCCGAGTTCGATCCCTGGTGCCGGCACCAATAAATTTGTTGCTGCAATTTTATGTACTGATTAACCACGCGCTCGGCAGTGAAGGAAAACATCGTGAGGAAACCTACACGTCTTAGAAAATGTAATCTGACTTTTACTTCTAATTAGTTTTGTATAAAGATTGTGATGACGCTCAGTTGTGACGGTATTCGTTAAAATAGTTCTATGTACAACTTTAAAAGTCTAAAATATTTACAAATTTGGGGTAATCGTAAAAACGGAAACAAATTAGCAATAAATGCAGGCAGTTACGAACAAATTCCTTAAATTTACCGCAACTCAGACTTGACAGAATTCAGAGCTTGGACAAAATTGTCATTGTAACCCATTTATATAATGTAAGTAGCTATACCTGTGCGCGTTGCTACTATACTAATGAAATTAAATTTGGTTCCTCCAAATTTATTTTAGTTAGTGGAGTGATTCCATTGAGAGATCCAGTGGAGAGATTCCACAAATATTGGGAGACATTCGCTGTTCGTTTGCTGTTTGCGTTTCAATTCAACTGTCACGACGATATATGAAATTCCTTTTTTTTCAGATAACGGTTTTTGGCACAATGCCAATTGAATCGTAGTTGGCCGGTTGGTATTGTGACAATAGCAGACTTGAGGCCCTTGTACAATGACAAGGCGTCCATGCGGGTCAACGGCCAGCCGACAAAAAGTGCTTCGATTTCACACTCATTGCGACTAACGGTCGGAGCGAAATTGCTCTTCCAGTTGTCCACTGCTGTATAGACAATTGCTCCATAAATGCTCGGTACGTGGTGATGGCGATAGATTGGAGATTTCCTTTGTCAGGAAGGCAAGTGTTACATTCACATTATAGAGTGAAACTGGAAAAGCATAAAAATAGAAAGAAGCATTCTTTAAGATACAATGGTCATGCAATCTTAGAACGACATTTTTATAGGAAAAGAGGGAAGACGGGTTCACCTTTTTTTTTACGGTTCACCTGATGCGACCACCGTTCTTTATCACCATCAACAACACCAGAAGACATCTTTCCCACCACTTCGATATGCCTTCTGATTCCACAAGTTAGTACATGTAATCTACCCGAAATACGTTCAGTTGTGGAACGCCAACCATCAAGATGGAATTCTCGAAATAAGAGCAGCTGATAATTCCGAACAATTTCCCGGAGAACTTTCCTTTGGTAAATGAACATAATGACAGAGAATACAAAGAGATTCCTATCTTCGCAGAAAAAGAGAAACAAGTCCAACGGGAAGACCCTGATTGCCGACGAATCGAGCAGCTCTCCAGTATATATGGAGAATTCCAGAGTTTAAAAGAAACAATCTTTTTACATGCTATACTCGTAAGTTTTGGTATTTAACTATAGTGGGTATATCTGGGTTAACGGCGTTATTTTATATATTAATACCACAATATAAAAAAATAAAACTGTTTAAATGATCATATTCGACAATGACTTTGTCATCACGCTACAAAATGGTACAAAAACATACACACTTGAGATTTCCTCTAAACGAATATATTGGAAAACAAATCATAAATTCAGAATTAGCCTGAGATTTTTTTTGTTACGACAAAGTAATTTCGTCTGCTTTAGCAGAGTAATGACCGCAATTTCCCCGGATTTGAGAGGTGGAAGAGCTTCTAGGCCGCTTATCCTGAACCTCTATTGAGCGGCAAGCAAAGCAACACGGCGCAAGGGCCCCGAGAGGTGAACTCGACCAAACACGATTTGGTTGGTAGCTTTTATCGGAATGTATGACACAAAAGCCGTGAACTATGTCAATCACAACATGCAAACGGAAACGGAAATGCGAGCGAAAGCTAATCTCAAAACGAAATGATTTAAACAATAAACGCCTTTTTTGACCTAGATACGTGTGGACACGGCGTCCGCAATAAATAACCCTCGAGCTCCATAAAAGCGACGGCCGGTTTCCACTTTCGTTCGGAACGTCTGGCAGACGTAACGCCGCCGCTAGGTCACTGTCTAAATCTCCACTTCCTTACCGAAGCCTCTTAACATAAATTAAAGATTTTACGAGACCGGTTTCTGGGCCGTGGATTACTGTCGACTTTATTGTTTGAATAATGGAAATGGATCAAGCCGTTTCTCGCCATAGTTGACATTAATTTATCGATGGAAGCTTCAGTTTGCCAGTCATACGAGGTCGTTAATTAGGATCATAGTAGTGCTCCTAAGTAACTGGTTACCGTTTCTTCAAGATAAGGCACTTATTATTTATCCGACAGAATTGCAAAATATTCAGAACGCACTAAGTCTTAATTTAATTTTAATTAATAATTTACGAGTACATATGCATAGGAAAACATCCCAAGGAAACTTGCATAGCTCAGAAAAAGTTATAAGACATATCATGTCTGTTAGTCAATTTTGGGATCACGTGCCGGACTATGGCCTGGTAATCTTCAGAGAGAAGTCCTGTGCCTAGAAGAGGGACATACTGGTATATAGACTGTTACTTGTGTGGATTTTGAGTTACACCATGTAGTGATTTCAAGGTACAAAAAAAGGTAACGTAGAGATAAATATGTATTTATACACAAAACTCTACTTTGTCTCTACACAATCCCTTTTTTTTGGAAATCTTCATATAGATACCCCGCCGGAAGGCGGCGGTTATGTGGGGTTTTTACCCACTAAAACCTCCCCGGTGGCCCTTCCTCGTTGCATGGTGAGGGGCTCCGGGATCTCCAGAGGAACGCACCACAGCCCCTCTGCACTGTGCTCAAGGAGAGCACTTCCCGGGGAGGAGGTTATTGCCTCCCCCCTTGTGCCCTCGCAGTGCAAGGCGACACGGGCTAGCCGATGTCGCCTTCGTCCCGGGTCCACCTTGACGGACGACAAAGGCCCCCACCCTTGTCGCCCAGTGAATCCGAGGCCTACAGGGCTGACAATACCAGATTAAACAGAAGACGGAGAACGCCTTTTGGCAATAAGTCCGCCTTTTTATAATGATGCTCGAATAGAACGACGACGACAATAATCTAGTGGTGTGACAATGGCAACTCCGCTGATCGTGACGGCGGTCTGATTGGCCTGTCCGCTCCTAAATCGAAAGCTCCGTATCGAATTTCAGACTACGCTTTACAATTACCATTTTCGAAGTCATGTACAAAGGAATATCGAATAGATGGAGAAAGTCAACACGACGCGATGATCCAAATAGACATATGTACGAAAGTTTAAATTGTAAGTACTCTAATCTTTTGTTTTTTTTATATTTCTAAGCAAATACTAGAGCCGTGATAGCTCAATGTCGATGTGTATTGTGAACGCTTAAGCATTAGGCAATGACTCTCATTAGTTATTTAATTTTTGCAATATTTCTGTGCGGGGGAAGCCTCATTACCAGAGAAGCCGTTCATTGTAAGAGGATAAAATTTACAACGACGATGTTAATCACTATTATGCATTAAAGTTATAGAAAAATCAACAACTATATATATGATTAAAATAAAAAAACTACTTGAAATCAAATCTAAACAAAAAAAAAACATCAATAACTTTCTTTTTTTATTAATGTTGCTATTATCGTATTGTATATATGTATAAAAATCTACATAATATCGTATTATATGTTGCCTCGTTATAATGCTAAAACAAACCCATTCAGACAAAATAAATGACGCTATAAGTGGACAAACATGGAAAGAAAACAAACGAATTGAGAATCTCTTTTTTTGAGGTTGGTTAAAACGTTGAGGAAAAAAATTACAGAAACGTGAGTGTCGTGTTCACACACAACTGTTAACTACGATTGAATATAAAACATTAATTAATGTTTTAAACTGAAAAACCGTACATATTGATTGTAAATTTACGATTTTCATGCCCCGTGATAATTTTTATTGGCGAAACGTGCGTCTTACCACTTGATAAGCAGTTGTAAAATGACAATTACCATTTGCATAGCAACGGTGTCGCATTTGGAAATAATATCAATTTCAGCGAACGCCCAGCCTTTGTACAAAACAGGGCTGCATAACACCCGAGCGTAAGCCGACAAGCAAAATGCCTAATAGCACAAACTACGATGAATTTAAATCACTAAGACATCACAGATTCAGTGCAGTAAGAAATCACTGTTTTATGGTCTTATGACGTCCAGCTGACAGGACGCTACAAGATTGACAATTATCTCAAGTCTACCCTAAAAGAATAAATTCCTCACAATACAACCCATTGATACATTGTTCTTAACCGACTTCCAAAAAGAATAAATAAATAAGCAAGTTACTCCACCACAAATCCGATGTTCCCTACACAGACTAGTCGACAGAGGCCTATTCTATTATCCCAGAATGAGTTTATCATGGCCACCCTATAACCAGATAGTTCATCCTCCCGCCAAGAGCTCGGTCTCGCAGTCGTTCATGGTTTAAACATCGGCCCCTCTTCCCGGAACAGCGAGCCGTTTGTTATTCCGAGAGGCGAGGCGTTTGATGTCGGCACCGGGCTGACCCGGGGCGGTCCGTCCATCACGCGGGTATGTTTGTATACATTACTCCCGGCTGTATTGCAGAACTTTTCAATTATTTATGAGATACCCCGGATCACATAAATACTCGGCAATTCAATGCCGCGAATAGTCTGTGATGTAAATCTTATACATTTCATATTTTATTGGAAAAAATTTAAGGTGGTGATAAAAATCTCGTCGATAATACATATTTGTTTATTACTAAATAGTTTGACTTACTAACCGTCTGTAGGAGGTTCGAATCACAGCTTATCAGCCTAATGTCCCATCTGAGGTTAAGCACAAATACTGTCTTGTTTCTTAATGGAAAAGAGTACCAGAACACCGGAAAGGTTGCCGGCCTTTGAGAAAGGAGTAGGCTCGTTTCTTGAAGGTCTTCAAATCGTATAGGAAAGGTTTGACCATAAGTGGACGAAAGAACTTTAAAAGAGAAGGAAGAAAAAACCAAATGCCATTATATACCCACCATACGTTAGATTGCATTCCCATTTATTCCCCTTACACTTTTTTACTTACAATTTTTTTTTATCAAAAACGCCACTTAGCTGTTTTCTTATAAGCTTTAAGCGTCTAGTTGCTCCCAGCAGCTTTGAGCAGATCGTCTCTATTATGCTCGAGCATTATACGCTCTGCTTACTCAAACGCAGTGTCAACTGTAAAATCTTCTTCAGCGTTGATCACAACTGCTAGATATGACCAGCCCATTGCTACTTCAGTCTACACAATCCAAGAACTATGTCGCTTACGGCACCGAGAAAAGGGCCACCGGGGAGCCGTTGGAGGTAGATTATCCGCTCTAGATGCAACCCTGATGGTGACCACGATCCTCAGAATTGAGGGACCGATCCTAAAGAGAGACGATGCTAGAAATGTTGGTTATAAAGAAGATACAATAAAATAATTATAACTTTTTCGTAATCGCGAAGATCTATTATTGGCAGTCTGTTTCTTAATTATTATTATATCTTTTTTGTAAATGTCATTGGTGTTTTATTATTGTGACTTCCTATAAATAAATAAATACAGTTCCGACCTGCGCTAGTTCTCTATTGGCGCGTTTGTAATCGCATGAAAATCAATGAAAACCTTTACTGAATTGTTTCAACTCGAGGAGTCAAAGAATAACTCTGGCGATAAAAATATTTTATCGCCCAAATCGAAGGAAAACTATATAAAGATAGTGGATATAGATAAAATACACTATCTATATCACTTCAATAAAATTTTGTATTGCAAACTGACGTGACGCATTCGTGTCAACTATATAACACATATTGTATACATCCTAACAAATGACTGCATTCAAGGTAAATTAGCGTACAATATTGTCTCGGCGTGTAATTCTTGGAATGATGATGATTCATACACAAACAAACTGCGGACATATTGTAAAAAAACACAGTCTGAGTAATCTCGTCAATAATTGGCTTACGGTCTAGTCTATGAATTTCCAGTCGTAGATCACATTTGTAAGTTAATAAACTCGGAGAAAAGAGGACAATTATTGCTACGTAAGTTCGAGCCGATTGGTATATTCGTTCGCTTGGGTCTCAACTGCAATCATTGTTATTTAACCAACTACACAATTATATTTACGAGCAAAAATATAAACTAACTTCAAATCGACTCAAACGTTAAACCACCAACGCCAACATTCACTCGAGGAGCTGCAGGAGCGATACGACCTCTAAAGACGAAAAAAAGTTTCTTTTCTTGAACTTGTCCCCGAAATTATATCACTTCGGAAACGAAAGGTGGCGCTAAAATCGTTCAGTTGAGGAATTCCGTGCCATGTCTATTACCGCGAAAGGACGATGTTAAGGCTTCCACGATAAGTTGTTATATTAACCTTAAAAATAATACAGTGGAAATATTTGGTGTGCGCTAACGAAACAAAACGACTCTAATTTGTCACGAACGTTGTAAATTATTCCCAAGGTCGAATCAATTTAGAATACATACTAATTACAGTGGCGGCAAATTGGGTTATTTCAAAAATTCATATCATTTTCATCGTCACTTAACTCGAACAAATACAAATATATAAACTTCGACAAATGTTAAGTCCGCAGTTTCCCGTGTCCCCGCGCCACTGTACACGACCTAACATCAAAGCCATCGAACAAAATTGACTTTACAATCCACTACGGAGCGTTAACAAACAAGCTTGTTGACTCTACTAGTTTAGGAGCCACTGGGAATTACTCTTAATTCTTTCGAACTTCTTACGAATTCTACAGTAAAGTTGGTATAGAATAAAAAAGCTTTTCACGATTGTTTAACCAGTAGGGTGGACGGAGGCAGGTATCCGCTTTAAACCAAATTTATTATGCTAAAACCTTGCATAAGTTTAGGTCAATTGGGATCCTATGATCAATCAAACGTATATATATATATAAAAAATATTATATTCGCTTTAATTAATATTATAAACGCGAAAGTTTGTAAGAATGTATTGATGTATGTGAAGTGTTACTCTTTCACGCAAAAACTACGGAATGAATATCTACGCAACATTGCAATAATCTAGCTTAGACACCTAATAACTTATAGGCTATAATTGTTCGTCTCATCTCTTGTAGGTGCGATGTCCACCGACTAATTGATATCCAAGTACAACCGTACAGCCATTGCGTTGAACATTTAAGTGACTAAGCTTTTAAGAATTTCCCTTTAAGACGTATTTACATAGACATTTATTTATTGGCATCATAATACACAAATACATTACAGACAAAATATAAGACATATAAAAAAGTATGAGTAATAAATAACATACATGTACAGTTACACGGACGAATAGTACATAACATATGATGCCAATATCGGACACCGTCTCAGCATATGCTGTCGCAAGGATGCGACAGTGCTGGTTTTTAGCGGTGCCCGAGACAACCTAAAGACGTGCGCTCGCAATACTACTTTTATATGGAATTTATACAGACAATAAAAGTATAATAAATATGATACATGAATGAACAGTTATGAAATTAAAATATATTTTATACAATAAAATAATAGATGAAAAATTTCATAAATAAATATATTATATAGTCAAAAAATAAAATAAATAGTATGATAATTAAACGTATAAAGTTTATATTATATACTGAAATTTTGAAAATATTGGAAACAACCAGCCACCGATATCACGGGGATATTATCTTTTTGTAACTTTAACATCAGGTGTTTTAATGTATTTTTAAATGCGTTTACAGATTTACTGTCTCTTATGGGCGGGCGGTGGCAAGTTATTCCAACACTTCGTGGCTAAGTATCTGAAACTGCCGCGGAACGCAACAGATCGGTGTTGCGGAATTTGTAAAATGCAGTTTTTAGGTCTAATTAAACAGTAGTATCTTCATTTTTCTTTCATTCCGCCTTTTCAACTTTTCGTACAGATATTCATTTGCGTCTCTAAACTCAAGCACTGTACTAATTAGTCATTGTCGTATATCTATAGAGAATGCAATTGAATGGGTCACTATCCACGCATCTAAAACAATTCACGTGTGGAGACCACACACACACTAACGTACCACTGTAAATAAATAAAAGAACATATTAATCTCTTAATTGCTACAGTATGCGTTAATTATGTAATTGCCCCATTTGCAGCGAGCCAATGCACTACCAATTTAAACACATATGACCTTGCGCCACGGACAGCTTAGGGTACGGACACACCGGGTATTGATTATAATAAATTTAATTTAAGAAAATTACATAGTAACTGCGCCTAATTATGCTGTAGAGATAGAGAGTCATTAAGCAAGCCGTTCGCGTGACTGCGAACGGCAGATTTAAAAAAAAACGCCACAAAGCCACACGACTGAAGTAAAATTCTTTACCTTCATCTATATGTATGTATATATATATACGCATAATGTATACACAAAAGTTAATATAAATAAAATTGATAGAGAGAGAAAATGTGAGCGCTGTCTCTTGCTCCTACTGTGCACCTGTGCTACCTGTACTGTCTTGGATATATGAAATGTATCTGGCTATGAAAGAAGTAGAGAATGAACGTCCCTCAAATCCAAACGAAGCGCTTTGCTTCATCTTTCATTGTTCGTACAGCAAGGGACTGGAATAGTTTGCTCGCGTCTGTCTTTGCCTCCGATTACAATGTGGGTATTTTCAAAAGTAAAGTGAATAGGCATTTACTAAGTCGGTGCGCCTTACCATTCAGGATTACATTCCCACTTAACATCAGACACGATCTCATCATAGTCAAGCACTTGCTTAGAAAGTGTGAAAAAAATGCCCCTGTCTCGTGCTCCTACAGCAGTATGTGAAACGTAACTCTCTCTCTTTTTACCTTTCCTAACTTAAATCTCCTATCACATATCATATCACACCGTAAAACGAGTAAGCTCCCCAAGTCAAGCGTGCGTAAAGACGTTTTACTTCAATATATCAAAATCAACTGAGTATAGAAGAAGAATAGTATAGAATGACTGACGAAGAAACATTATGGTGAGTTGTAGTAACCAACCAATGTATAATGAAACCAGATTTTGTTGATTGTTGATTGTGACGCACTAAAGAAGGGTATTGGCTTGACAAACATGTATGCGAATGTTGCTATAAAAAATGTAACAGATCGCAAGTACCTGGGTACCTGTTGGGACCTGACGACTAAACAGGAAGCCGGCAATCACATTTCGGCCATGTGCAAGGTACCCGACCACTCACGTGACCTTGTCGCAGTGTACGAAACAGTTATAACTTGTCTGTAACTGCCCGGATAAATATTAAACAAAAAGCAAATAACTGGGCTTATTCTTCTGCATTACGGCTGACGAATGAGCTAGCCGAAGGTCTTCTGAGACGCCGTATTTTTATAACCAACCTTTTCAAATTACCAGTGAATCTGGTCTGCACAGTTTCACCGCATTTGGATTTCAGGTGGCAAAGCAAGTAGTCAAGCAGATGCTTAGAAAGTATAAAAAAAGGTCTTAGGTCGCTAAGCCTGAACCTTTATTTGGAAGTAACTCGTTGGTACGGTTGCCCAGTGAGGGGTATCCTCGGCTTGGACGGTTACTTTAGGCGCGGTAGCATTACAGTACGTAGGGCACGGACGCCCAAATAGAGAAAGCTCTATAGAAACGTCATCAACGCAACTGCGTGGAAGTAATTGAGTGATGTGTGTGCATGACATCAGGGAGTCAATCAATATTTCACCTGTTTATAAAAGTAGCAGTTTAAATTAGCCCACCGTCAATTCACGATTCGACTATTAAAGGCAATTTGAATTTAATAACAGTCTTAGGGCCATAGCAGAAGCGCTTACTCGAATGTGTCGGCGCGACCAGGAAAGTACCACGATCTCGCAGAATACTGACAATAAATGGAGGTATATTACACTTGAAACGGGTTCAGGGAAGGGTGCTTACAGAGTGGTCTCATACATTGACGAAAATAGAGGTAGCATCCACTTTAAGACCTGACCTATGACCGCCCTCAACGGAGGCTTATACATGGTCACTATCCTCAGGGGAAGAAGAAGACAGTATAATTCTGCTTGTCGTTTGGTGACTCAACTCTTTATAATAGGCAACGCAAGTGCAATCTCTATAATAAATGATTGTGGGCGGTGTGATCTTAGATTAGGTAACTCGCAGTCAATAAAAAACGCGACAACATACACAGTACGTTGACCTATAACAATAGCATGTCATTACAGCATCAGTCAGTAATTACAGACTGGGAAGTCAATGACGCCATCAATTACAGATACGTTATTGGACATAAATGGTATCCGATCTAATTAAAAGTCGATTTTAAAAATGAAAATTCAAAAATATCTATAAAAACCACGGCTGCATATGCATGCATATGTGGGATATGCGTATGACCTATGAGAGATGACCATGTAAAATGGAATACATTCGTGAGCAAAAATAAAGGGCCGGGTTAAGAAAGTTTAAATATCTCAGTAGATAAAGATACGAGATGATAGACTAAATATCCTTAATATAAAATAAAATATTTTTATTAATTTATTTATATTTTATTAAAAAACATAAACTTAAAAAGGATATCTTATGTAAACTTGGATAATACAGTATTTTTCATTAAATTTTATCGCCACATAGAGGCAACAAACACTAAGTACTAAAATAATATAAATAAATTAATAAAAACATTCGGATGAAGAGAATTCTTACACAAAAGGTTATTTCCAACTGTAAACGTGAGCAACGAATAATATAGAAGTTGATAGGTGAACAAGATCTACCGGCGTAAGCCTTTCGGTGTTTTACAGATTACATTTTGGAGAGTGTGCACAGGAATTACACGCGTTCCCCCATCCCCATTCTACCTTCGGACGTTTAGACATTCGTCGGGTTTCCACCCTTTCATATTTGATTTTTGATGGTTGATGTCGATTTGAGTCATCGTTCATCGTGCGTACAGCAAAGGAGGGGAAAAAGTTGCCGGCGTCAGTCTTTCCGTCCAAGTACGACGTGGGAGCCTTCAAGAGTAGAAGGAAAAGTCACTTACTAAACTAGCGCGTACCATCCATCGCCATGTTTCGACTATATCACCACTTAACATCAGGTGGGATTGAAAATTGAGCACAGCTTTTGTACTTTTTGGTGTAGTATATTATATTTTTACATAGTTAAGCAACGATAAGTTATTGCCTTTTCATCCGACTTCAAAATAGGAGGTTCACAATTCATTTGTTTTTTTTAAAGTTTGTTCACTGGTAGCGCCATCCTTAATGCGCCATTTTTTATTTTATTTTTGGAAATATAACGAATAGACCATGATAATTTTTATCGGATTTGGAAATAGAAAATTGGAATGCATGTTGATTGAGATATTGGTAGTTTTATGACAATTTCAGGCTAAGTTACTACAAGTCCTTAGCGAAAACGAATGTAGAAGAAAGAAGGGAATAGTCCAGAACGACGTTATATTCCGCAACTATGTGCCTGAACGCCTGAATCTGGTAAATCAAATACAAAATATCTTCCAAAAAGATGTACTCACGTACGGGGACATTCCCTAGACATTAACCACACATATTTTACTGCGTCACGCGGTGTTACCCGCGATTTAAAAACATAAACTTAAAAAGGATATCTTATGTAAACTTGGATAATACAGTATTTTTCATTAAATTTTATCGCCACATAGAGGCAACACTAAGTACTAAAATAATATAAATAAATTAATAAAAACATATTATTTTATTGAAATAATATTCGAGTGTTAATAATCAAGTGGTAACGCTATCGGAAAATCATATTGGCACGATGCGAATCGTAAGGTCGTAGGTTCGAATCCACCATTCTACTATCGACGTGAACCATATCCTAGCACAAGCTGAAGTTTAGTTAGAATAGTAACAAGAATGTTGGAAATATTTCTGAAAACAAAAAGAAATATTCCTATGTGCAATGGAATATGTTTACTATGTTGCTTTGTGAGGAATACGAGAAACTATTCTCCCAGCACGCATATTGTTCTCATTCCAGATCTTACAGCAGGCGGTACCTCGGGGTTCTAGATTAAAACTTGCAATAAGGTCGTAATCAAAAACATTCGGATGAAGAGAATTCTTACACAAAAGGTTATTTCCAACTGTAAACGTGAGCAACGAACAATATAGAAGTTGATAGGTGATCAAGATCTACCGGCGTAATGTGGCCAGCCTTTCGGTGTTTTACAGATTACATTTTGGAGAGTGTGCACAGGAATTACACGCGTTCCCCCATCCCCATTCTACCTTCGGACGTTTAGACATTCGTCGGGTTTCCACCCTTTCATATTTGATTTTTGATGGTTGATGTCGATTTGAGTCATCGTTCATCGTGCGTACAGCAAAGGAGGGGAAAAGTTGCCGGCGTCAGTCTTTCCGTCCAAGTACGACGTGGGAGCCTTCAAGAGTAGAAGGAAAAGTCACTTATTAAATTAGCGTGTACCATCCATCGCCATGTTTCGACTATATCACCACTTAACATCAGGTGGGATTGAAAATTGAGCACAGCTTTTGTACTTTTGGTGTAGTATATTATATTTTTACATAGATTACATTTTGGAGAGTGTGCACAGGAATTACACGAGTTCCCCATCCCCATTCTACCTTCGGACGTTTAGACATTCGTCGGGTCTCCCTTTCATATTTGATTTTTGATGGTTGATGTCGATTTGAGTCATCGTTCATCGTGCGTACAGCAAAGGAGGGGAAAAGTTGCCGGCGTCAGTCTTTCCGTCCAAGTACGACGTGGGAGCCTTTAAGAGTAGAAGGAAAAGTCACTTACTAAACTAGCGCGTACCATCCATCGCCATGTTTCGACTATATCACCACTTAACATCAGGTGGGATTGAAAATTGAGCACAGCTTTTGTACTTTTTGGTGTAGTATATTATATTTTTACATAGTTAAGCAACGATAAGTTATTGCCTTTTCATCCGACTTCAAAATAGGAGGTTCACAATTCATTTGTTTTTTTTTTTAAAGTTTGTTCACTGGTAGCGCCATCCTTAATGCGCCATTTTTTATTTTATTTTTGGAAATATAACGAATAGACCATGATAATTTTTATCGGATTTGGAAATAGAAAATTGGAATGCATGTTGATTGAGATATTGGTAGTTTTATGACAATTTCAGGCTAAGTTACTACAAGTCCTTAGCGAAAACGAATGTAGAAGAAAGAAGGGAATAGTCCAGAACGACGTTATATTCCGCAACTATGTGCCTGAACGCCTGAATCTGGTAAATCAAATACAAAATATCTTCCAAAAAGATGTACTCACGTACGGGGACATTCCCTAGACATTAACCACACATATTTTACTGCGTCACGCGGTGTTACCCGCGATTTAAAAACGTAAAAGTAGCCTGAGGTACTCCTTATTACATGAGCTATCTGCCAGTGATAGTCCCGGTAGATCGATCCAATCATCCAAAGATTTGGGGGAACAAAACGAACAGACAGACGTTGTTGTGGTATATGCACCGTATATACTATACATTCATATGCATGTAGTGAAAAGCGGTTATTTCAATATTACAATCAGACACTCGAATTTTATTTATTTATATAGATTGAATAATTCGTTAACTGTCCCCGCGTTAAGAACGTTATCAAACAGTGGCAAATCGTTGCTAATCGAGCGCATCCTGCAGACACCCACGGTCCGAATCTACAACGTCACAGCCTAGTTGGGATATTTAAAGGCATATTATAAAGCTGCTGTCACACCGAGTGATGTTTGTACATTATTATAATTTCAAAGTCGTTCACCACAATCCCACCTCATGTTAAATTGCTAAGTATATGCCTATTCATTCTTCTTAAGAAAACGTATCGTAAGGGACGACAGGCGACGGCAATTTATTCTAATCCTTTGTTTTAGGTAATAAACGCTTCCTTCGTTCGGGTATGAGGGATGTCTACAAAAAAGGATAGCTACAAGAAAGGAAGATAGGATAGGAAGATTCCTGTGCACTCCCTCCAAAATGCATTCAGTAACACACCGAAAGTCCAGCCATCTTACGCCTGTACTGAGAACAGCTATTATTTATATTATAAATACAAAAATGTTTACCGTTTGTCGTCTGTATTTTTTTTATGTTTGTTATCGCATAACTTTCGACTGAGCGAACCGATTTTGATGTTTCTTGTTTTATTTCAAAGCTGGTGCTTTCCGAGTGGTCCAATTAAAGGTCCTATTCAGACAATGGTATCCATGAGAAAACCGTATGTCTCAAATTTGCAACAAGTATGTGCGCTACAAATGGACGAATAACTCAATATCACGGCAATAGATATCGATAATTTTTTATAGGAAAGGATGTATTCTAAGAATAGTTTGATGAAAGTTTGGTTAGGTTCTGATTAAGTTTGATTTAGTAATATTCCTACGATAATTCCAAACTACGAAAAAGGTGTCCGCGCGTAGTAGCGCTTAACGTTTGATAAGTCGATTTTTGTTTTACTGGTAACTAAACTTGTTATTTAGAACAGCTTTTAGAATAGCCTTTAGACAATTAATTAAGAGGAACATAAAGTACTTCGATAATATAGTATTATTTTTTATTTTTACGAACCTATAAAGCTGTAAAGCTGGCCTGTATTGTTTTACCGCATTTCACTATAGTAATAGTAGTAGTACTAAGTAGGAAAGCGGACCCTAGCTGTAGGCCGGGAAAGCGCTAGGCAGAAGAAGTTTTCACTATATTAATAATGAAAAATCACGTCCTTTAAACCCTATAGCGGGATAGAAAGAGACAACTTTTTGCTGTCTACTTTTCACCGAGTTTATTAGGCCCTATATGTGACAAATGGTGAGTAATTTATTTAGTAATTTATTAAATCGATGTCCGTTATAATTGCCTACCCCTATGTCGATTTATTTTTATACAGTAAGCTATAAATTTGTGTGTCACAGGCGAAAGGAAGCACCACAATACGGCCAAGGTACGTTATCTCCTTTATTATTATTGCACGTTGATAAATCACGTAAGCGGGACGCTAAGTAAGCAAACACGCGCGCAAATATCAGTGCGCTAAGTAACGGACGCCAGATGAAGTTGTATTCACTCGAGGAGGAAATTCCACATGCGAACAATGAATAATGCCCTATTACAGTACGTAGAATTGAAGTAAGTTTACAATTCCTCGGGAGTTCAGTCTACCCATACCATAAACGGATCGGGCCGTGGTAACTCAGTATCCACGTACGCTGACAACCCGAGTTCGATCCCCGGTGCCGGCATTAATGAAATTGTTTGTGGAAATTTTAAGTGCTAGCTTACCACGTGCTCAGTGGTGAAGAATGATTTCTCGTGAGGAAACTTGAATGTGTTAGTATACTTACTAGAACATCAGAAGTATATTAGTCCGCACTAGGGCCACGTGGCGGTCTATGCCCTTATACTCTCTTTACAGAGAAGGCCCTACAGTGAGACATATAGGTGGACCCGTGCGATCCGGGCGCCGATCAAAGGTTGAAGAAGAACTGCTCTATGTTATCCCGTGACCCTGGTACATGCTGTCGAACGTGATGGAATACCGCGTGGACAGTGAGACATAAATTTAGGCTGTTACCTTTCTTTTTTACACATATAGCCTTATAAGAACTACAGTATTAAAAATATTAGAGATTGTGATAGACGGGATATACTTGAATATTTATTTTTCTATTTATCGAACCCTGATTTGTTGGCATTGGAGCTTTGGTTCCGAAGCAGGCAACCTCCTTAATATCGTATAGATAAATGTTTATAGTCTATTAGTAGACAATCCACGACAACGAACACGAATGTGGAATTGGAAAGACGCCGAAACTTAGTAATTTAGCTACGATAATTGTGATACAATAAACGTCTATACATAGTCCCAACCATTATTAACCGACTTCAAATGGAGGAGGTTCTTAAGTCGTCTCTGTTTTTTATGTAACTTTATAACTTTCAACTTGGTGAACTTATTTGAATGATATTTTTTTATTTGAAAGCTGGTGCTTCCCGTGTGGTGCCATTTCAATTTCGTCAAATTCTGACAATGGCATCGATGAGAAAACCATATAAGTCTTAAATTAACATTATGTATGTGCGCGACGAATGGACGAAAATCACGTCAACCGATTTCGATGATTCATTTTTTATTATAAAGGATGTACTTCAAGAGTAGTTTGATGATAGTTCGGTTAGGTTATGATTAATTCTATTTCGTAATATTCCTTTTTTTTTTTGTTGACGGGGAGGAAATCTTCAGAAAGATACCCCTTCTTCTGGGGAGAGAAGGCGGCGGTTATGTGGGGTTCTTACCCACTAAAACCTCCCCGGTGGCCCTTTCCTCGGTGCATGGTGAGGGGCTCCGGGATCTCAACGTGGAACGCACCGGAGCCCCTCTGCACTGTGCTCAAGAGCATGTCCCGGGGGGAGGTTACTCTCCCCCCCCTGTGCCCTCGCAGCGCAAGGCGACACGGGCCAGCCGATGTCGTCTTCTTCCCGGGTCCACCTTGTTGGACCCTTGTCGTCCAGTGAACCCGAGGCCCCTTTTAGTCGCCTTCTACGACAGGCAGGAGATACCGTAGTCTTGTTCTTGAGAGCCCAGAACTACAGGGCTGTTCGTAATATTCCTACGAAAATTAAAACTAAATACAAAGTGCGGCGGCTTGTAATAGCGCCTAACGTTTGTTTCGATTTAGTCTGTTTTTGTTTTTACATGATATAGATATTTTTACAATACCGATTTAATTTTATTAAAAATCTATAAGGCTCTCTATATACACGAACCAACGCTGTTTGGCCAGAGAAGGTTGCCGCAACAGTTTCACCGGATATGATTCAGTTCAATCATAAATATAAAGCGGTGCCGGAAGCCGAATTCTATAGCATCAGCGTGTGTTATATGAGTCAAGTATGCGCTCGAATTCGAACTTCCAGGTCACTGGTGCCACAATGAACGTACTTTTGTTATTCATTCATAGCTCAGCAGGCGATAATTATACAGGGGCCAATGTACTCGAGTGTAAGCAGCGTAGCTTCGTGAAAATAAAGTAGGGGTTACTTTATTTTCACGAAGCTACGCTGATTGGGCAGAGTAACTGACCCCGTCGGTTTCACCGGATTTGATAGGTGATATGCAAGGCCGCATTTAGATGAGTGGACGACAAAATCATTACTGAAACTTCTCAAATTTACATCAATTATATGCGCCACAAATGGACGAATAAGTCAATATCACGCCAATGGATTTGGTTGATTCATTTTTTATTGAAAAGGACGTTTAATGAGAGTTTAGTTGGTTCTGATTAACTTTGACTTCTCAATACTCCTACGATAATTCGTAAATACAAAAAGGGCGTTCGCACGAATGGCGTTTAATATTTGATTCGATTTGAAGTCGGTAAATATACTGGTTAATATACTTGTTTACCAAAACAGATAGTAAACATTAGTATTACATGTCACACAAGCAAGGAAATTATAATTAAAATTTTAAACCAAAAATATAATCAATAGTAACCACACTTAACACCGGCCCCAGAACATGGTGCATGTTATGGTATAATCATATCATGTCATCATATCTATCCCTTATATTATTGTAGAAAAATGTCTACCCATTTATTAACATGCATGTGTGATATGCCTTAAATACTTTGTTTAGAGAGAAGGCCTGTACTCAACAACTGCTATATTAACTTAGTTCATACTTATGATTGTTTGCACTTGTAAATTCCATTACTACTTAAATGTATTATTAAAAGCATGTGTGATGTTTCATTTTATAACATATACATAACATATACAATGTGGGTTTCATTATGTCACATTAAAAATGATCTGAGAGGAATAAATTTTTACTTCTTCATACTACAGTAATTCGGTTTCTCGTCAGAGATTTCAATATAGATTGTAATATATAAACTGAACCTTTATTAATAAACTTAATGATTTATTACCAGGGTAGAGAGACACAGCATACAGTACTTTAGCCGTAGTGAAATTACCAACCTAGTGAACCACCATTATGTGAAATGTTAAAGTGTCTAAATATTACCACACAGTATGTACATATGTCTGATTATATGCTAATTGTCCTGCTCATTTTATACCTTTATCTCATAGACGACAACAAAGAGTTTAGTCTGTTATTTCATTAGAGCTTCATAAAATGAATCACTCAAAATTATATCAATACACTTCAATATATGATAAACAGTAGTAATGACTTCATTACCCAAACAATAAACATTAGTCTAACAGAGTCGTTATTATTACTTAATTACAGAATTATTATTAATTCTTACTATAAATATTGGCAGTTATTTCAATAAAATAACTTCAATGTTTAAACAATAATTTGTGGAATGAGTTCAATCATACTATTTAAATTGTAATAAAGTACTAAAAAATACTAATGGCCAACAACATCATTACAAAGACATATTGAATTTGGACATAATGAAATATTGATATGGAATAAATGTGGCAATTTCTTAGTGGTTACATGCCAGACTTAGTTATAATGGTTGTGGGTTTTAAAACTGAGTTGTATTTATGTTTATAATTTTTTTACTTTTATAAATTTACAACATTTTTAATAAGACTTGTGATGAGGTGGTGAGTCTATCACCATTCATATGTAAGAAAAGGAAAAACTCATTTGCAAAACCTGATGGGATTTAAACCCCTGACCATCAGGTCACTACTAATCAAATACTAGGGCATAGGTTATTGCTTATAGATTTACTGATATATATATATACATATATATATATATGCTATTCCTTCAGCTTGCTTTCTTAATATCTAAGGGCAAAGGTAGTACAATAATGTTGTCATTAATTTTATTTTAATTATCTTTCCCTATGATAAAAAGGAAAAATAAAACAGTCATTTTTTTAAATATTATTTTTGAATAGCTAACCTTTTCACTGAGATTTAAAAATGGCACGATTGTTTTAATTTAGCTGATGAATAGAAATAATTTAGTTCATTTATAATTATAATATCTATGTTGTTTCTTAGACAAATAAGAATTGAATATAGGGAATATATTATATGTTATTCATTTGGGTATATATACATGAGATAACATAAGTTATGTTAACACAACCGCGTTAAATAAGCCGGTGAAAAGCGCCGGGCATGCAGCGATGTCAACCCGGTTAGGACGTCTTTGGATAGTCAACACGCATTTCCCAAAAAGTCAACATATCTTTTTATATTGTAACAAACTGTCTAGATAACATTCTAACATACGCAAGACCAAAGTGAACAAACCATTGCGACTCAAAACAACATAATGTACAATAACAAACTTACCTTGGAATACAGTTGGACGGCGTCCTGTCCACTTCCCAGGCGGCAAAAAGTTTCATGGGAACAGGTTTCGATGCGTTAGTCATCTTTTCGGATTTATTTTTCTCCGTCATTTTAAATCGACACAAAACAACTTACACAAGGTACAACTTTCACAGCCCGTTAGTAACTGACGATTTTAACTGCCATTGTTATTTAATCACTAAACATAACACTAGAATCATTTTCGTAATATCCGCTATACGAGAATAAACCGAACCGACAAATAAATACACCGATTCTCAGTACACATTCGGAGTGCGCTGCGATTATCGGCTACGAATAAACAGCACGGCACAGCGACGGCACAGGGCGTTCGATACATTTGACATTTGATAGGTACGTGTTGCTACATCTCTACTGTAGTAAAAAGAATAAAATAGCCAAAAATATTTTCTGTAGATGGTATATTAAATAAAAAATACAGCCCAAAGCATATTTTTAGTTCTAAAAACTATTTCACTTTTTGGTCTGTTTTAGTTTCCTTTTAGTATTGAAAAGAATAATATGCTGTACTTAATATAAAATGACAGAAAAACAGCTAAAATCATCACTCATAGAGGTAGACAATTCGAAGAAGCACAAAGTGACTTTTTCCATATTTATCCTGGGCTATATAAGGCCTAGCAATATATTTGATTTAGCATACACTAGCGTATAATTCAGTATTTCGTTATTTAAGCAACTAAAAGTAGTCGTCTTCGTCGCCTCGTGGCTAAAGGGTATGATTTACGATCTGATGGTTGCGGGTTCAAATTACAGTCAGCTTGTACTAATGAATTAAAAGTTTGCGCCCAGTGTATATCAATGGGCTCACTGTAACAAATAAGACCTTACAAGTATGTTGAAAAGAGGACAACGAAAGCTTTCTGCGTCGACCCCGCTAGTGTTAAAAGGACTTTAAGACTTATATACTAAAGCTTAAGCTTTTACTCGTCATAAACACCAGTTAATAATTCATCACCAAACTAAATGGACTTAGATTTTGACCTATAATATGAAATAGACGATTGTAGTACACAAAATCCCATACTAAAAGTACCGTGATATGTCGTTAGACAATAAAATAAATAATGTAACAAAGTAATTTAATTCTTCACACTGCAAGATTTCAATATGTTGAATCAATATTTAATAGATTGAGAGGCGTCGACCTCTTGTTGACCTTCAATTTCAAATGAATGCCTACTGGTCTTTACACAACTGGCAAATGTAGTTGAAATCAGAGACAAAATTGACGTAGATACTTGACAGATTTCGTGCGATGATTTTCATTATTTATTCATTTTCGCCCTAGCTTTGTTTACGATACCTTATTATCACAAACAAGTGCTCCTAGATATATTTGAATTCACCATCGACCATCAATTTTTTCGTGACGGTAACCTGATTGATTATTTTCAGTGCACCTAGCTGGAATAAGCCTTTGTCCTCCAGACAGTGTTGGGTAGAGACATTTCAGAATCCCTATCTTCAATATTTATGTCAAAAAAGTAGGCTTTTCCTCAGTGAGAGTTTGGACATAACCCATCGTTTATTCCTACTTACCTTTTCTTGTCTGATGAAAGTATAATATTATTTGTCAGAAACTTAAATGAAACATGAATATAATCAAGAAATTTGTATTTTTAAACAGAAAATATAAAAAAGTGTATAATAAATTTATGTTAAACATAATAAAAATTAACTACTTTATAAACGTCCGTACATCTAATGGAATGGCACAATTAAAAAACAAATTTTTTCGTACATAAAACCTTATACAAAATTATAACATTCAAATGTTTTTACTTATGACCCAAAACCTTGTAAAAATCACCTATCTTATCACTAACACTTTAAGACTAGACCAGATATCTGATAATAACATAAAATAGGCAAATAATACCTAAAAATATCTCCACGGGCTAGTATAAAATTTTCTTAAACAAAATTAAATAGCAAACAAATGTAAGACTTTAGTATAAATCTCAAAAATAAATCTCAAGCTTACGCAAATGTTACATAATGTAAATTCTTATCGTCTTTAACTTTTAATATGCAGTTCGTAGCGTTATGAAATATTCTCGTATTACATCAGATTTCGAAAACCGCAAATCCTTGTAAAACAGCATGAATTCTTACCAAAGACTATACATGCGACTATAACCAACTAAACTGGCAACATAACATGAATGAACTATTCTGCGTAAATCGAAACAATAATTTAAAACTATGATTGGGTCGAGACATCAAACATCGATGTAACGGAAATAACTCTAAATATTAAATTGCGATAAAATTCGTAATTTTGTTTTTCCTTCATAATATATCTCAAGTTCTATTAAAGCGTTTAGCATTATCGTTGAGTATTGAATATAGATATTCTAAGACCAATTCAAGGTAACAAGTCTAACAACATACAAAGGCAGATTGTAGCATATCTTAAGACCATCCTGCACGTCCTTCTTGAGGGAAGTCCATGAAGACAAACTTTTATTTTGTTTTAACACATTTAGCTATTTTTGTTAATTCCCATTTTTCTTTTCTTCATAGGATTGAGAGGGGGCAGAGCTTGAATCTTCGGATCTCTGATGGAGTGTCTTCTAGCACTCTTCTTCCTAGTGTTAACATTTCTTAAAGTGATCTAATCAAGACTTAAGTCAAACACCTCGGAGACTCCTCGAGTCAGAATGCTATTTTTATATACAAATTTTATAATTTCAAGCATCAATACCCTAATAGTTAAGGGTACAGTATGCTAAATGTAAGGTCGCAGATTTAAGCCACCATTCTACTATTCAGATTGACTTGAACCATCTCCTAACACAAGCTTAAGCTTAGTTAACAAGAATGTTAGTAATATTTATAACAAACTTTGTTAGCATTCTTTTAACTTACTTAACTTTCAACAAAAAAAATATTATATAAGTTGAGAAGCGGAGAGCCTGCAGGTTAACTGTTTGAAATCATTTCCGTTTTTGATTTGAATTTGACTTTCATGTCTTAGTCTCAAACTAATGAAGATTGTATAAACAAGATCTGAGCTGATCTCGAGGACGCCCATAAAAAGTAGAATCAGGTTCGACAATAGGTTGAATTCAAAATAACAATATTTATAGCCAATATTACTGCAAGAATGAGGGCAAAAGTATTAAAAAATAGATTGTTATGTATATTTTAATACTTTTGTAACTGCTAATATATTAAATAATTGAAAACTCATCCCCAAAAGCAGTGACACCCTCACAATAAAGTTACAATGTTAACTTGTTTTAGAGTAGCGATTCAAAGTAAGCTTCACAACTTAGTCACAATGTAGATTCAGTGATATTATAGCTGTGCCACTTCTAATTCCTTTATAGTCATAGAAGGCACCTTTAAGCAAGAAACATCTTAATTATGTATTAAAGTTTAAAAGTTAATAAAATATTCATATTGAAATAACAAAATATATCTTTGTAGCAAGCTGTAACATATTTCCACCACTGTAATTTTGTAATAATAAGTTCTCACATCCTTAACCGTAGCAGGGTGGACAGAGGTAGCTTTCACTATCTGCGTTTGACCAAGCTTATTAGGTTAAAAGTTACACAAAACACAAATTTTTGTACTTAATAAACCGAAAAACGGAATTTGATTGGTACAAGCCGATAGGGAATTTTTTGGGTGATTATTTTAAAATTAGTTTGGCATATTCGTCAAATGGATAATTATAAAATTACTTATTTATCATATACTTGGCGACAAATAACTCTAGCGCTGGGCGAAACGTGGAAGGGATAGCTGCGCATGTGTACAGTCGCGCACGCAAATTCATTTCTACAAATTACGAATAAAGTTTTTTGTTTGTATACAACAAGTATTTTATATATACATATTTATTATATACTTTGTTAGCATTCTTTTAACTTACTTAACTTTCAACAAAAAAAATATTTTATAAGTTGAGAAGCGGAGAGCCTGCAGGTTAACTCTTTGAAATCATTTCCGTTTTTAATTTGAATTTGTCTTTCATGTCTTACTCTCAAACTAATGAAGATTGTATAAACAAGATCTGAGCTGATCTCAAGGACGCCCATAAAAAGTAGAATCAGGTTCGACAATAGGTGGAATTCACAATAAAAATATTTATAGCCAATATTACTGCAAGAATGAGGGCAAAAGTATTAAAATAAAAGTTTGTAATCTATTTTTTAATACTTTTGTAACTACTAATGTATTAAATAATTGAAAACTCATCCCCAAAAGCAGTGAAACCCTCACAATAAAGTTACAATGTTAACTTGTTTTAGAGTAGCGATTCAAGGTAAGCTTCACAACTTAGTCACAATGTAGATTCAGTGGTATTATAGTTGTGCCACTTCTAAGTCCTTTATAGTCATAGAAGGCACCTTTAAGCAAGAACACTTAATTATGTATTAAAGATTAAAAGTTAATAAAATATTCATATTGAAATAACAAAATATATCTTTGTAGCAAGCTGTAACATATTTCCACCACTGTAATTTTGTAATAATAAGTTCTCACATCCTTAACCGTAGCAGGGTGGACAGAGGTAGCTTTCGCTATCTGCGTTTGACCAAGCTTATTAGGTTAAAAGTTACACAAAACACAAATTTTTTGTACTTAATAAACCGAAAAAACGGAATTTGATTGGTACAAGCCGATAGGGAATTTTTTTTGGGTGATTATTTTTAAAATTAGTTTGGCATATTCGTCAAATGGATAATTATAAAATTACTTATTTATCATATACTTGGCGACAAATAACTCTAGCGCTGGGCGAAACGTGGAAGGGATAGCTGCGCATGTGTACAGTCGCGCACGCAAATTCATTTCTACAAATTACGAATAAAGTTTTTTTTGTTTGTATACAACAAGTATTTTATATATACATATTTATTATATATTTCTTTATTTTATTGTATCAATTTAACAATGTAATTATTATTCACTTATTATTGACTTATTCACTATTTAAAATCACAAATAAATTAATAAGATTAAAAAATATGTAATAAATATAAATACAAAAACTTAATAAAATAATAACAAACTATAACAGTCATCATTAAAAAATGAAAATTAACAGAAAACAAAAATCAATTAAAATAAAATTTAGAAAGCGACTGTACACCGGGAGAGAGCGGGGTGTGGTATCAGTGTGCAGGGCTGAGTACCAGAGGAGAGCCAATAAGCACTCGCGTATGACCGCCCGCGCCCCCTTCACTCCCCTACGATACCTTACTTTCGATTTCTGCGCATTAACGGTCAGCGCGAGAATTATTTGCCGCCAACTATAGGCATTATTACATTTTTACTTACATGGTGTTTTAAGAGTTTTAGACATTTACTTACATATTTTTTTATTCTTTCAATTACTCTCAGTTAGGAAGCACTGCTTGATGATTAATTAACTCTACAATTAAATGTATGAAAATGATTGTCAGGATGGTTTTATGATCTTAATTATGGTCCTAGTTATACCTGTGACATACTGAGAAGTTCAGCTCAAAAGTTGGTTTCCACTGATATCAGGATTTATCGATTTTTCAACAATAGCTCTCATATCCGAGTAATATTTCTAGTCTTGTTACTTCATTTCGCAACCTCGGGAGGGCAGTCAGGCTGCGATGATGGATGCGCTGCTCGGAATGCTGGGTGGTTCTCAAGTTCTCTGTCAATGCGTAGGATTATCGGGAATGGGCGAAGGTCTACGTGGAATCTGTAATCCGGTCGTAAAAATGCATTACCCACTTGTAATTGTTAGATTAATATTTTTTTTTGAAATAAGCATGAAAAAGTAATGAGAACAAACTACTAAGCTAATTTGATTAAAACACTAAGACATAATAATTATCTCATTAAATATAGGAAAACACAGAATTTACAAATGTACTGCACATATAAGAACAACTAAAAAGAAAACACAAATTAATTTATAAATACATAGTTATGAACCTAACAAACTTCGCCGAAAGGAACTTTTGTCACACAGACTTGTCAAATCTAGTGCATAGTTTTTTTTTATTACATTTACTTTGTTTGCTTTACTTACAACAAGCTCATAACAAACTCTCTTCATTTCGGAATCTGAAGTATCACTCACACAAAGTTACGCGAAAAATGTACAGTCGTTGAACGCCAACCATCAAGATGGTGGCGGTGGAATTTGGAATTCTGCCGAGATGTGCGGTAATGGAAATCGGTAGCTGGGATGATTCCGAACAATTCCTCAGAACACTCCCCATGGTAAATGCGATACAGGATGCAAAGAGAACCGACATCTCTTCGCAGACTCAGAGGGTCGAGTCGATCGGAAAGACCCTGATCGTTGACTATTCGAGCAGCTCTACGTTGTACACGGTCAAACGGAAGAAGTTGGTATTGGGGAGCCCCGGCCCAGAGATGCGAACAGTATTCCATATAAGGCCGTACCAAAGTAACATGTGACCAATTGATTCTTATGTTATTACCTTCTCGCATTGAATACTTGAGGTACAAGACAGCAATCCGCCAACGTGATCTCATCTCCAACACAGTACTTCCCTGCTGAGACAGACAGTAGTTTCTCTACTGCTCTAAAACCCCGCATAATCCAGTGCTGCGCCCATTCCTTCTTCTTCTCTTCTCCCACATGAATCAGCACTATTAGGTTTTGCAGAGGTTGGATACCTGATGAAATAACCTGGAAGGAGATTATTATAAAATGTAAGCTCTCGCATATTTTTAACCGACTTGAGAGAAAGAGGTTCTAAAGATGTCTATTATTTTTAAATTAAATATAAATGATCCCATATTAATTGTTTGCATAAGATCTTGGGTTTTGAATATATACCAGGCAATGTCTAAAAACCGAATGGAATTCTTCCATGCTTGTTGTTTGATAAATTGGAAGTTTTATAATAATCGTTAATACTAGGTCCATACTAGTATGTCGCGTTGGGCGTCCACACGTGAGTTTAGTGTTAAATTGGATTTTAAATAGATTATTTTTTTTATTTGTTAATATAATTGTTCATGTAACCAACTTACCTCACAAATTTCTCGAACTTTAGCTCTCTTGAAACAGTCCTGTGGCATTAAAGGTCTCTGCGGTCGTGTTTCTTCTAAATAATGCATTATACTCAAAGATTCTATTATCGTTTGACCATCTGAAATTTGAAATCCTTTTTATTTTTAAAAATTATAGTGTTTTTAACACTATCAACACAAAATACTCTTTTATTATACTGGCCAATAACACATCCACCTCTCAACACATTTCTGTGGGAAGAAAATTTAGAAATGACAGTTTATTCCACAGCTACTAAATGCCAACTCCAACACTATGTCAACATATGAAGGAGTCTTATATACAGCAATCCTCAGGGATTACAATTTTTTTTCTTTATTTTTTAAGAACTTTTGCCTGTTTCAGGCATTTCAGCCCCCTTGTACCCTAACCTTGATGCAAATCACAAATAGGATTGTATGGAACGAGACAGAAAGTCATCAATGTTGCATAGCCATAGCCATCACCTTTAATTAGTAGCATCAAAGTTTATATAAATTAAAAATACACCACATCCAATGTGCAAATAATTTTTGGGAAAATGTTCTGGACATTTTCTCTTTCCTCTATCTGGGCATCATTGTAAAGTGCATTCTGCTGAGTGTTACAACTGCTACAAGATGATGAATAAGGAAATAGGATGACAATAAAGTCCAAATTGTTCTATTATTTTTTTTTTATACTTTCAAAGCAAGTGTTTGACCATGATTCCATATGATGTTAAGTAGAAATGCAGTGCAGATGATAATAATAATATATTCCATGATGATAATAATATATTCCAAATGTCCAAAATGCAATGAATGTGTTAAAATCCCTAATTGTTAACAACAATGACATGTACTGCTTATTTTATAAAAGAATACTATTCACTGAAATTTATTATAAACTTATTATAAGACCAACTTCTATGCATGATGGATGTAACTGTGTGATGGAGTGAGAGAATTCATTATTTGAATTGTCATGGGTCATTGTACTTTCATTTTATTAGAATCATAATAAGCTTGCATTAAAACTTACCAATAGATAGTGATGGTACTTGTTCCATTGGATTGACGTCCCTGTATTCGTTGCAGTGTTGCTCCCCGCCACCCTTTACGAGGCTGACAGCTTTAATATCATATGGAATCTCTTTCAAGTTCAGTGCAATTCTTACTCGCCATGAGCATGAGCTTCGCCAGTATGAATATAATACTGGCTAGAAAGCAGAAAAAAAATGAAATTGATTCTTATTAAAACAAAACCATCTATTTTCTTTTTTTATATATCATAATGTCATTTCTTTGTTCACCTACAGTTCATTCACTCTTTATAAGGATTTTTTACGCTGACAAAAGAAAATCATCATTATAATTAGTCTATTCTCCAGAAATATATACTTATAGTCTATACAACTAAATTCTAGCATACATCCAAAAATAATATCTCTCACATATACACAAACGGTGTGAGTAACCTGAAATGTTGAGGTCTGCAAATGATAAGTCCAAAACCATAATCAACTTACTCGAAATAATTAAAGATATTCATGACTTTAAAAAACGTGCTAAACCAGAAGCACTTTCTGTTTTAACGCAAATGTAAATTTACCCATTCTTCTAAATGAAGAACGGGTAAATTTACATTTCTTGACTAACAATTATTGCCATCCAGTTTCTAAAATACTTTGTGAGCAAACATGACTAGATAATACTAGTAAAACTTGTTTGATAAATGTCTAATCACTCTATAATTACAATCTAATAGTATTAATTTAATTCATTTTTCACAGAATTTGTAGTATTCGAAGTATTTTCTTATATTATTTAGTACCTTTTCTGCAATTTCTTCTCCACTCATGATTTACGCTCAATGTTTTTTATTAAATTTAAATACGAATAATTTATATATTAGTCCACTAATAAGGCACTGTTTCTTAAGGAACGGAGAATAGCGAACTACTTTGGCGACCAATAACTTGTTACTAACATCCTGAAAGACCGGTATGTAAATAAATCACAGACAACGAGTTGATTAAAGCTTACCTTGGCCATGGCGGGAATGTTTCCGTTATATTTCAAGTAGAAAGAAATTTTGGCGGCGTTTCTATACTTGGTTTAAATATAAAATATTTTATTGTTGTATATCGTAAAAAAAACGTCACTTAAGTTTATTTTGTAATATTTAAAAAAGTTAGAAAAACAGATGTAGATTAACAATTATTACTGTTTATTAGATACAGAAACTATTTAAAAAATATGCATCGAAGCAAGTTTATTTAAATGTAAACTTGGTTTCAAAACCTGAAGCTGAAAACTGAAAACAATTACTGAAGGCGTAGCATCTGACTTAAAGTTTGACATGTACAATCGGATACTCACTATCTCAGTATCACCACGTTATATTAGTCCCTATAAATAAACGGGAAATTCGACTTAATTGGAGTAAAATTACTCTTGGCGCGTAGACTATAATTTTGAAATATAGGGTTGGTGGTAGAATAATCCAGTTATACAATATTTTAGAAAATCTTTTGAAACCCTAAAAAACAGCAACGTTATATAGGTTCCGGCTTGTTATAGCAGTAGCTGTAGATTTAAAAGTAATAATCTGGTACAACACTTTAATATTATTAACAGTAAATATAAGTAACTTTTATAAACGTTCCATATGAGCGCCAAATGTTTTAAATGACGACCAAAGTGCATTTTAAATACTTTGTATCAATATTCACAAAGAGTATGATAAGTAGTAATTGCAATAATGGCAACTGAAGTTGTTTCAACGTTTTTCAGTCACAAATATTCAGATTTTAATAACAAAAACAATGAAGTTAAAGATTTATGTGATCAATTCCTTGATTTAATAGATGAACTTAACGTTAAGCTTGAAATAGTCCGATTACCTGCGGCGATTAAATGCGTTTACAATCCAACAAATTACGCTAGATGTACATTCGAAATGTATGTGCGCAAATATTGTAATACACATAAACCTATTATGTATTTCGGTATGAATCCTGGGCCATTTGGAATGTCGCAGACTGGAGTAAGTGTTCCAATTGCAATAACATTACGTACTTTATAAACAAATGTTAAAGATATTTACCAGTACAACATATATCTTTAATTAAATACCATTATTCATACATATATGTATGTTAATTTAAAGCGACTGAAACTTAATGCGTATGCATTAATTAATTAAATAATTTAATATAATTGAGATGAAAGGACACAAACCATATTTTGTTTTTTTATTAATTTTAATTAGGTCCCATTTGGTGAAGTGAGTTCTGTAAGAGATTGGCTTGGTATAGAAGGTCCTGTTGGCAGACCACCTAAAGAAATAGAAACTCGTCCTGTCAAAGGCTTTGAATGTACTAGAACTGAGGTAAATAAATATTCTCTAATTTTATTTAATCATATATTATTTCAAGGCCATTGTTTTAGTGATTATTTACTGCTGGCATTGAACTCATGTAAAACTAAATTAAACCAAAAATTTATTACAGATAAGTGGCAAACGATTTTGGGGTTTGCTTAAAGAAATATGCAGCACTCCGGAGAGATTTTTTGAAACAAGTTTTGTTTATAATTATTTGAATCAGCAATGGATGAAGAGCAATGGTTGTAACCTTACTCCTGGAGATTTCAAGGTATATTTGTTGCATATGAAAATTAAAATAGAAATGATTGTCAGTGGGAGCGCCATTAGGAGTGTAGTATTATTGAGCCGCGGCTTGTTTTAATTATCCCCCATTTTGAACTCCAGCGGGCAAATTCTTGAAGAATTTTGTGCTTCTCTGGACATCTAGGTACTATATTTTGACTTGAAAGGCTCAAACATTAGATTGGTATTGACAATGTATATCACTTATTAGATGATTTTTGCAGGTAGCTGAAATGAAAAGTTTGTATGAAATATGTGATCCAGCCTTTATAAGAGTTTTGGAACTATACAAGGTGCAAACAATTCTTGCCATCGGCAAGTTTTGTGAGAGTAGAGCTCAAAAAGCAATTGAGCAATACATACCGTTGAAATCGAAAACAATAAAGGTAAGGAATTATTTTTTAATATGTCAATATTAATATTTTATAATATAAATACAAAAAACTTCATTTATAACCCTGTTTATCGAGCAGACTAATCTTGTATAGATTTAATTTTAATGCAAAAACATTTGTTGTATTGTTTTTATCCTTAAAATTATGAATAAGATAAATGCAGTAAGATGTGTGTAGTGTGTCAGTAAGCAAATAAAATGCAATTTTTTTCTTGATTTTTTTAGAAACATTTGACTAATGAGATATTTCTACTACTGATGGGGACTATGAATGTTGACAGAATATTGTCTGAGCAAATTTGATTTGGCTGACCAAAATCACCACAAAATACGGACTTGTCTTGATATTTGCACCATGAAATTGAGATTTTAAGCAACTGCAAAAATTCCGAAACCAGTCTGGGAGAAAAAGGACTTTCCCATTGTCCTTTTTAGATCATCTCAAATAGCATATATCATGTTCTTTTTTTTATTTACAATTTAGATTTTCTGCTCGGCTAACGATTGACTATATTCTATAAAACCATGCTTCCCTATTTGTTTGTTAAAGGTCCTGTACCTACCACATCCAAGCCCTCGCACGGTCAACAATAACAACTGGGATCAAAAGGCAATTGAATATCTTAAAAAGTATGATCTGTTAAAATATTATAAAGATTAATTTTAAAGTTATTTTTACAACACGGATCCATTCATTGTTAACGAGGAGGAAATCTCCAAAAAGATACCCCGCCTTCTGGGGGGAAGGCGGCGGTTATGTGGGGTTTTTACCCACTAAAACCTCCCCGGTGGCCCTTCCTCGTCCCTTCTTCCCGGGTCCACCTTGGCGGACGACAAAGGCCCCCACCCTTGACGCCCAGTGAACCCGAGGCCCCTTTTAGCCGCCTTCTACGACAGGCAGGGGATACCATAGTCTTATTCTTGAGAGCCCAGAACTTCAGGGCTGAACAATGAGTCCTACCTATGACAAATCACATTGTGTTGATAATTAGCTGCAGTATACAAAGCACCGTTGGTGTAAACAAAAGAGTCTTTATAATCTTGAGTAATTTGACAGGCTATATATTATTTTTCACATATGTAGGGAGAGAGAGAGATTAGGATATTAATCCCATCAAAGCATCTGAGCAAGTCATAATTCAGCTTTTTCATATTAGAAATTGATTTAAGTATTGAACCAAACCACGGTTTGTTTTCTACCCTTGTTACATTTATTAGAGATGAATACTCTAATAGCCCGGTTTAATTTCAATCTGATGAAGTTGTAAAAGCTTCCAGGTATCAACATCAATCAGCCAAAGGCTCGGTGCTCTAGTGATTGGCAGCATTTTACAAACAATTATGCATTCCTCAGCTATTGATATTTATTAACTAATTGATACTAACTGCTATAAAACTGTGCTATACAGCCAATTAAGACCATTAATTGTTAGCTTTGAGAGTCGGAGAGTATTATTTACAGGTTCAGTTCAACATGCAGTTAAATACATATGCAAAGTCAGTTAACAGTGTAACACAGGTTTACAACAGTTGAAAATCCATTTGACTGAAGCCTAACATATCATTGGTTTTGTTAAAAGATTTTTATTTTATGCTAATGCAAAAAAATATTTTTCACGGCTTACATTGTTTTTTTAATGTTGTTTTTTAAATTCCTGTACCGTCTAGTACTTGTATTAGTTAGGTAGGTCATTCAACAAGTCAGCTAGTCTCATAGGTCTTTAAAGTAAACTATACTTTTTAATTGATCTTAATCAATCGAACTGTGATTATACCCACCTATTTTCATTACTTTATTCATTTACATAAAATTTTGTTCATAATATGAGTGTTTAAGTAGGATGTTATTAACAGTAACTTACTGTTAAAATATGGATTGTGAGTGGTGTACAATATAAATAATTAAACTTTGGCCTCATAATGCTTTCTTTTTAAAAGAAAAAAAAGTAATATTTATCTATATTAAAATTTACTGTATATGAAAAAAAGTTACCACATCTGCATACAAATTTTAGGAAGGACTGTCCAAAATTGTATATGATCATTATCTCATTTGTTATTGAGTAAATAAAAAGATATTTTACAATATATAACTAATTATACTGATTATTTTAATTTTATACATCTTGGTAATAAAAGACTTATAATTCTGTTTTCTTATTATTGACAAAACCGGTATTGTGTTTAGTAAGTAAAGGTATATAAGGTATAGCAGTAAAAAATTAATGTTATTTGATTTCATAAGCTACAGCATATCCTTCAAATCATAACAATATTATATGCTCACATATCTGCTGTAGCAGAATAGGCTTCAATATACTTAAATAATGGAAGTTGGGACTTGTATTCATATTCTATGTTTCAAAGATGAATTAAATAAAATGGTATAAATGATTAAAAAAACATGTATTACACCATTTATCCTATACTATAAATCCATTTTTAGTATTTCCTCAGCAGTTTTGGTCACCTCTTCTTTTGTTACATTCTGTACGGTTTGTTTTTGGAGTGCTTTCACATTATTTTTAGGTTTGTCCTGCTTCACATCTTTATTCTTTTTAATTTCAAGAAATTGTTTATCAATTTCACTAACTTTTTGTTTAATCTAAAACATGAATGAAACAATATATAGTTCAACGATTTAAAACAATTTAAAATACGGTAATTACATTAAACTCACGTTTTTTAATCCTAAGTTTACTGCTTTGGCTTTAGATTTTTTTAAACTTTTTGCCCCTGCCACCTTAAAGACATTTGCTTTTGGGCCCTTCTTATCTTTCTTCCCCATTTTTTGAAAATGAAAACTTATGATTTTAGGTTATAAATATTTTCTACCATTAAACTTAAATTGTCAGTTTTTTTTTGTTATGAAAGAAAGGCAAATGCATGGATATTATGCGTCTCAATTTTGGTTGCATAGAGTTGGGATAATGTTTGAATACAGTGCGTAAATTAGAATGTATGTGGAATGGATTAACGATATTTTACAATATATAACTAATTATACTGATTATTTTAATTTTATATATCTTGGTAATAAAAGATTTATAATTCTATTTTCTTATTATTGACAAAACAGGTATTGTGTTTAGTAAGTAAAGGTATATATGGTATAGCAGTAAAAAATTAATGTTATTTGATTTCATAACCTACAGCATATCCTTCAAATCAGCAACAGTATTATATGCTCACATATCTGCTGTAGCAGAATAGGCTTCAATATACTTAAATAATGGAAGTTGGGACTTTGTATTCATATTCTATGTTTCAAAGATGAATTAAATAAAATGGTATAAATGATTAAAAATACATGTATTACACCATTTATCCTATACTATAAATCCATTTTTAGTATTTCTTCAGCAGTTTTGGTCACCTCTTCTTTTGTTATATTCTGTACAGTTTGCTTTTGGAGTGCTTTCACATTATTTTTAGGTTTGTCCTGCTTCACATCTTTATTCTTTTTAATTTCAAGAAATTGTTTATCAATTTCACTAACTTTTTGTTTAATCTAAAACATGAATGAAACAATATATAGTTGAACGATTTAAAACAATTTAAAATACGGTAATTACATTAAACTCACGTTTTTTAATCCTAAGTTTACTGCTTTGGCTTTAGATTTTTAAACTTTTGCCCCTGCCACCTTAAAGACATTTGCTTTTGGACCCTTCTTATCGTTCTTCCCCATTTTTGAAAATGAAGACTTATGATTTTAGGTTATAAATATTTTCTACCATTAAACTTAAATTGTCAGTTTTTTTTATTATGAAAGAAAGGCAAATGCATGGATATTATGCGTCTCAGTTTTGGTTGCATATAGTAGAGTTGGGATGATGTTTGAATACAGTGCGTAAATTAGAATGTATGTGGAATGGATTAACGATATTTTACTAAATAATTACAGCAGTCCAGATTTTCTAAATGTTAATATAATATGATATAAAAATAAACTTAGTAGTAATTGAATTCGAATATAAACTGCACACCGTATATATCTGATGTACATATTCATATATAATGTTCGCCGTATTCGTTGGCACATGGGTCGAGTCAACCTTTAAATTTTTTACCCGAAAAGGGTCACATTATTGGTTGGTGACTTAATTTAGATCAGTCTACGCCATTTATGAAGTGTCGTAGTACGAGGGCCGACTTTTACATCGTTTACATCTATAACTTTCCCCATTTACTTAAATATATGGCATCTGAACTTTTTAAATTTAAAAATCAAATGATGTCAAATCGTTTTTGATCGGTCGCACAGTTTTATTGTAGCATCTTTTCTAAGATGGCAATCGGTTGTAAAAATCGCGGGCACTCGTAGTCTCAGTGGCACGTGAAGGTCCTCTAAAAACTGCCACGTCACGAGAGTACCCGAATTCCAAGCAAACCAAAACTAAGCAGTCTTTGCGTTTAACATTCAATGCATCTGAAGAAGCTTGTAAATACTACCCTTACGTATAGTTGTGAGTACGATTACCTGCTCCGTCATAGTTATGATGGCTTTTTCTCAATTTAAAATTTCACGGCGTCACGGCCTCCTATTTCCATCTTAATTGTTGTTAGTCTTTGCATCTTGTATTCGTTGATGAATGATTTTCACAATACACAGGAAGAACAAATGTTGCTTTACTTGTGAAAATGACTCTTTCATATACATATATATAATATCACTAACGACTTATTTGTTGCACTTTGTTAACAGAAACTACATTACCTTAATATGTCTTTTATTGTTAAATAAAAAAAATCATTTTGTATAAAATTAATATTACAAAATAAAACAAAACAATTTGTTAACGATGATAATATAATATGTTACAATACGACTGCATATTAAAACACCTATTTTCTCTCACTGACACGTAATTATATTACGGACAGGAAAGTTTAAAAAACATACAACAAACAACAACTATCACATCGTTCATGTAAATATACTGATATTACATGAACCATGAATAATTTCTTCGTCAAATAAGTTATGTAAAAACACATATAAAGAAAATGCTCAGAGAAAAGAATGTTTTACATAATTCTATTCATAAAATTATAATAGTTTTTCTTGTAAAAAAAATCTTATACCATTACAACTTCTATCTATAATGAATCATGTCTAAGTATTAGCACAACAAACATATTTAAAGTCAAAGGCTGATGGAAGTTTCATTAATTGACCAAAAGTTTATTTTTCGATCCTCAATAGTTTAATTGTAGTTATGTATTCTTTTAGTTTTTATTATATACAGGGTTACAGGAAAAGTCGTGCTAGATCCGTTAAGGGCGTGGAGTACCCATCATTTCTGACTCATTTCACTATGAAACACCCTACCCTAAACTTAACCCTTTTCGAGATATTCGACTTTTAATTTTTTTATTTAAAATTGCCGATTTTTATCCTAATATTTTTTATTTGTGTGTCTTATGATTGTTATTATTACATTTTTACATGTGTAATAAGATGCTTGTGAACATTAAACACTAACATTGTACATAGGTTACTTTAATAGGCCGTAGTAGACAAGTGAAAGGTAAGAAATTAAAAAAGATATTAGAAAGTTTATTTTTCTCTAATGGATATCTAAAAAAAAATTTATGGCAGTTGTTCGGCAGATATGTTTTAAAATATCTACGTTTCATCAGCTATCTAACGAGGTATAACAATCTAGGATTTGTATTACATTTCAAGAGAAAAAAGTATTTGGGACGCTTCAGGTATTAATCCCAGTCCCAGGTAACGGTCCCGAGCCTATTGTTCTTTAAGTTATGACGTAGGTACCGTATTATTTTTTTCGGCAAAATGGCGGTTTTTAGTTCTTTGGGGTTGACACTTATTGATTGTTTTGATTATCAGTCTGCTTTTGTGCTTCGTACATAGTAGATGTGATATCGTTTTGCTCTTTTCTCGACTTGGCTGTAATACTGGACTGTTTCTTCTAATTTGTAACTACTGTGCTTGTGAACTGGACTCTGATTTGTACTTGTAATACGGAAGTGTTGAAGATGTCGGCCTACACACCTGAGGAATATGCTGATATGCTTATTTGTTACGGATACTGCGATTGTGTGTCTGCGCAAGCTCGCAACGAATACATAATTCGCTACCCCGATCGTCGAGTGCCGGATGTGGCTGTTTTGACAGAGTTTATCGAAGACTTCGAGAAACTGGCTCCGTTTTGAGACGAAATACAGACATGGGAAGACCACGAATTAATGACGACGAAGAACAGGACAATGAGATAGCGAATATAGCATAATAGCGGGTAGCGAATTACGTATTCGTTGCGAGCTTGCGCAGACACACAATCGCAGTATCCGTAACAAATAAGCATATCAGCATATTCCTCAGGTGTGTAGGCCGACATCTTCAACACTTCCGTATTACAAGTACAAATCAGAGTCCAGTTCACAAGCACAGTAGTTACAAATTAGAAGAAACAGTCCAGTATTACAGCCAAGTCGAGAAAAGAGCAAAACGATATCACATCTACTATGTACGAAGCACAAAAGCAGACTGATAATCAAAACAATCAATAAGTGTCAACCCCAAAGAACTAAAACCGCCATTTTGCCGAAAAAATAATACGGTACCTACGTCATAACTTAAAGAACAATAGGCTCGGGACCGTTACCTGGGACTGGGATTAATACCTGAAGCGTCCCAAATACTTTTTCTCTTGAAATGTAATACAAATCCTAGATTGTTATACCTCGTTAGATAGCTGATGAAACGTAGATATTTTAAAACATATCTGCCGAACAACTGCCATAAATTTTTTAGATATCCATTAGAGAAAATAAACTTTCTAATATCTTTTAATTTCTTACCTTTCACTTGTCTACTACGGCCTATTAAAGTAACCTATGTACAATGTTAGTGTTTAATGTTCACAAGCATCTTATTACACATGTAAAAATGTAATAATAACAATCATAAGACACACAAATAAAAATAAAAAATATTAGGATAAAATCGGCAATTTTAAATAAAAATTAAAAGTCGAATATCTCGAAAAGGGTTAAGTTTAGGGTAGGGTGTTTCATAGTGAAATGAGTCAGAAATGATGGGTACTCCACGCCCTTAACGGATCTAGCACGACTTTTCCTGTAACCCTGTATATGTATTACTTCAATTGCACAAGATAAATCAATATTATATTTCTCGTAACAAAATTGGGTCTTAACAAATTATGAAGTCATATAATTGTAGTTATTCTTCATCCGTGACATCGGGTTCCGCCTTTTCATCTTCGCTGATTTCTGCGACCGCATCGGTCTGATCTGTGACACCGTCAGGGATAATCTCTGGGCTTTCCGGCTCTTCGACGATTGGCTGTGATTCTACTTCGAGGACGTCACTGTTAAAAATAAGTAATGCACATTTTTTGCATTAAAGTTAGCATTCAACCTAGGATCTTATAGTCGGGGTTCCAAAAGTCACATTGTTAAAATGGTGTCTGGTGTAAGGCGATCGGCGTTACGGGTTATCGGGTTACCCTTCGTGACAGTTAAAAACGGCTAGCGACTCACTCATTGTAACATTATGAATCTCTTCGATCGTTTTATCCTAATAGGAGGCCAGATGAATAAATTGTAAACCTTTACTTGTGTACACATCTTTTACCACAACAAACAAGTATAGTTTACTTGATGTTGTGATCATCACCGAGAAGGGTGTTGCCAGCCTCCAAGAAAAATGAATGCTTTGGCGAGCTTACTCACCGGTATTCCGAAAAAGTTATTAACATCAAATGACTAACATCGGAATTTTCAAATAGAGGATTGATCTGGGGTTCCACATTTGGAAGTGGAGTAAATTTATATTACCTTGATTCAACCTCTGCAATGTTGTCACCAGCGGAACCACTGCGTGATAATTCTTCTAGACGCTGTGCAGCCAGCTCTGATTCTTGTCTAGCAATTTCAGCTAATTCAGCAGCCTGTAGTCATAATCAACAAACAATAATTATGATACTACTATTATACCTTATCATAACTTTAATCTGAAAATTTCTTACCTGTCTTGCTAATTCTGCCTCACGTTCCTCTTGTGCTTGTTTTTCCAATTCTTCTAAACGCGCTAACTCCTCTTGTCTTACTTTTTCAGCTAAACGTTCCTCTTCAAGTTTCGCTTCCTCAGCTAAACGAGCTTCTTCAGCTAATCTGGCTTCTTCTGCTAATCTCGCTTCTTCAGCCAGTCTTGCTTCTTCAGCCAATCGAGCTTCTTCTGCAAGCCGAGCTTCTTCTGCCAGCCTTGCTTCTTCAGCTATTCTGGTTTCTTCTGCTAATCTAGCTTCTTCAGCTAGCCGTGCCTCCTCAGCCAGCCGAGCTTCTTCCGCCTTTTTTGCTTTTTCTGCCGCTATTCTCGCTTCTTCAGCTTTTTTTGCTTCTTCCTCAGCTCTTCTAGCATCTTCTTCAGCTTTACGTTTGGCTTCTTCAGCTTTTCGTGCTTCATCCTCCGCCCTTTTTCTTTCTGCTGCTTCTCTTTCAGCCTTTACAAAAAAAATTATATTAAACTTACAAATATTTATTGATTTTTTCATATAAATGTGTAAATCGCTGCAATTAAAAGCTTACGTTATATTACCTGAGCTTTGCGTTCTGCTTCCCGTTTTGCCTCTTCCTTCAGAGCCCTGTAAAATAATGTGTCTTTAGAAATTCTTCTATACACGACAAACAAATTTTTAGATATAATATATATTATTAATTTGATTTTAGAACAATACTATAGTCTTTTTTGTTAATTAATCGGCGTCTTCAAAATGGATAAAAATGAATTCAAGCAATAAAATGCAAAGGCGCTCACTTCTCTTCAGCGGCACGTGCTTCCTCTTGCCTTTTTCTCTTGATATCGGCTAAGTCCGCTGCTGGAGCGAGAACCGGTTCCGCTGTAGTTGCCCGGAAGCGAGCAGCCCGATCGGCCTTTGCCGCTTTCAGCTCCATCTCGGGGTCCTCCATTATTGACGGCGCCTGGAACTTGCGGCTTGGCCTCCACGGGAGTAGCTTCACTGCACCCAGGCCAATATTACACATGTCCAGTATAAACTCGACCATTGGAGAAATCACTAGCTCTTGCCCCTTTCATAAAGCTAGTAATTTCTGGGTTATTTATGCCAATAGTCACCGGACAGTAAGCGTATGACACACTGGACGCTCATGAATGAGGTTAGCCGTAACACAAGCTTCTAAAGCTTGGTGAACAAATCTGAATGCACGTTCCGTTTTGATATTTTTTTCTAAGTGCTTCATGCTGTGGGGCGTGAATGAGTTTGGCATACGCTGCGATTTCTGTACCGTGCACATAAGGCAACTTGCATGAGATGGTTTTTCAAACAATGACACGGCAATATATTACATGTCGTATTATTTGATGTCGCTATATATTACTGATAACAAATGCAAACTATATCACTCGTTTTCTTCTTATGTACAAATGTTCCTTTTGAAATTTTATGATACAAATGTTCAGATTGTTAACATAAATTAATATATTTAGTTGAGACAGCATAGCATTATCAAGCGTGGAGTTTCAAGCGTGAAAAGGGTAACACAATGCAAAACTAATTAAAACAACTAGAAGTGTGACCAATAATTTATTGTTAAAATCAGTTCTGTTAAACGGAAAACGAGATGTCTCGATTACCCACAAAATGGCGGACGGACCGCTTTATCACGACAATCGCTAAAGAGAAAAAATGTTCGTAATAAAAATATAATATTATAACGGGTAAAATGGTAAAAAATATATGATCTGTGTTAGTCGGAGGGTGTTATACCGAGATCAGAGAGCGCTAAGTCGGTCCTTAGGCGTAGCTAGGGTTTTAGAGCGGTTTCTACTCTGAGTTTGACCGAACGTAAGCATGATGTTCCTCAGTTGTCCATAGCCATTCATTGCCTAAACATAACCAATAGACAATCAAATAAAATTTCCAACAACAAACTAAAACTTGTTTTAAATACAACAATATCGAGGATTCAATAAGTGATCATGTCATAATTATTAAAAATATAAATAATCATATTTTAAAACCTATATATAGTTGTCATCTTGACATAGGAGTGCACGATATAGATCGACATAAAATGTCGATATATGAACGCGATATATCGCTTCGATCTGATATTATCGAATCACCTGAATCGATATATTTCATCCGATAACCAAATATCGTATATAATAAGTTACTACACTCCCACTCTCAGCGATACCAGTATTAGTTGTATAAATTTAAAACCTTTTTTGGGCTACTTAAATAAAAATAAACGATAAGATATATTGAAAATATCGATATATTTATACAATATATCGCATGGTATCGATACAACATTACGATATATTATATCGAAAAATATATCAATATATATTTTGCATGAACATCCCTATCTTGACATGTACAATGCGGAAGCGTCATTGTGTTAGAGTATAGATTATATAAAGACGCTATTTTATTATGTCCGCTATTAGCATGTTGTATAGCATGGACTATAGGGAGGAAATAGTGCTTTTTAGTGTAGTCAAGTTTCCCTAGCTACGCCCCGCCCCACTCGAGTTCGCGGCCGAGCTACGCGCACTGCGCCGCCGTCGGCTGTTGCTGCGCGCCGCCCGCTGCAAGAGACACCACACGCAGTGTTAGATACCGTTTATAATGTTTATTTTTATATACTGCTCGTTTTATGCACCGACAGCTTCGGAGCGAAGAAGCAAATTTTATAGAAGTCTATGGACCAAATAAGTAAACCTTGCATTACAAAGATAAGGAAAAAGGTGGTATTGATCATTTTGAAGCCAAAATTGCCCATTTGATCAGACTTCAAAATGAGTTTTCAATTTTTCTGTATTTATTCATGTCTATACCATCATTCATCAAAAATTTTTTTTTCAAAGTTTGTACTTTCAATTATGGCGATCTACATTTTGGAAATAAAAGAGCCCTCAAGGCGAAGTTTTGTCTATGATCCTTCGAGCCGGAAGATCTATTCGACGGAAACGTTATGTGCAGGAAGACCTCCGTATACCGGATATGACTGAAGTGCACTTTGACTGCAGAATAGACGGATTAACTCTCGATAGGGTATATTTAAGCAGAAAGAGCTTTTAGAAGATTCTGCTCGTAGAAGCTTTTAATGTTTGATTCATCACTGATTTCATTTGAAGTCGTTTTTTCTTTTATTCGTAAATTTACTTTTTATTAATTTCTCGAGACTAACGTAAATCATTGTATGTCTACGTGTGGATTCTCTAGGATTTTTCTACTTGATACATCGATATTTTACAGGTTTCTGTGAGTTTATATATAGGAGTTTTGTGTACAAATGGTAGACTTAAAATGTCGTCTCTACATATTAATCACAACTTTATAGTCCACGTCCAACAATGTGACACTGATGTCTGTATTAATGAATCTCATTTAAAATTGAACACGTATTACGTGGTTTCTAGATAAATCACAAAGGGATTATGTACACAGTTCTCGACGAATGGTTTACTTACAAGGCCCTCGTTATTTATCATTATCTTTAATAGAATTATGCGTAGAGCGAAGCGAACTCTAGCTATGAAACTACTGTCCAAAATACCTGTGGCTTTCTCGCCCGCCAAGCCGGCTGCGGCGAGCCTATTCTTCGCATAAAACGAGAGCAGGTTTACGTCGTCCCTGATGCTGAGCTCCTTATACAGCGGCCGGCGATTGGAGAAGGCCCTATTGCCCGAGTAGTGCACGCAGGCGAGGTGACCACGTCCTGGGGAACACCTCGAGGTTACAGGGGCAAGCTGGTACTAGCTGTTAGTTCGGACAAATACAGGAGGCGGGGAAATCGAACATTAACATTTAGTCTGTTAAAGAACGTATTTAGTGTGTTAAACCTGCAACGGTACCTGTGAACTTCTTAGCCGGCTCATTGTAGAAGGAGATGTTGTGGATGCTGTCGGATACGCTACGGAGCGGTAGGAGGAGTTTCGCTACGTACGCATCGTTGCTGAAGCGGTACGGAATTGGTTCTCCGTAAGAGTACCTGAAATGACATGACAATTCGAAAAAAAAAATCTTTTTAGTGTTACAAACGTCGTATTAATAAATGCTGTATCATTATACTTCGGCCGTATTTTTGAGTTGATTTCTAGCGCCAAACATCACATTAAATACAGTAATTTTGAGACTCTTCCTCATATATTATAGCAACCGTAAAATCAAAGCATCTGCGTCCGAAACTAGAGAGAGATTTTATATTATGATTAGATAATTTTAGATTTCGATGTAAAACTAGATAATTACCGCTGAAAATCAGCGCTGCCGCATCCTTGCGACAGCATATACTGAGACAATGTTCAATGTTGACATCATATCCTATTTGTCTGTATTTTTTTTGTCTTTTTTAATATGTTTTAAATTTTGTTTGTAATGTATTGAAATGATGCCAATAAAGTATATGTCTATGTTTAAATATATTAAAATTGAAATATCACGTTGTATAAAATGTTACTGCGACCTAGGGATGTTCATGCCAAAAATATATCGATATATTTATTGATATAATATATCGTGAGGTTGTATCGATACTACGCGATATATTGTACAGATTGTCGATATATTTCGAATATCGATATTTGTTTATAATTAATTGGTGCTTAATATTAAATATTAGAAAAGTTTTGTACTAATAGAGTACTCGGCGCGAAACTGAGAGGTGCTCGCTTCGGATACCAGTCCAGACTACTTGATTTAATTCTGCTAGCAGTACAGAATACATGCATAGATTATAAAATTTATACAATGAGTACTGCCATCGTGAAGAGTAGGTAGGAGTCTAGTAACATACTACACTACACTATTCGGGATGGCAGCGCAAGTAAGGATTTTATATTATTCAAGTTGTCAACCACAAATAGAAGAAAGAATGGAATGCTTCTTTATTTTATTTCTTACGATATTTCGTATATAATTCGATAATATCGGATTGAAGCGATATATATCGATAATTTATGTAATATGTATATATATCTTGCACTCCTACTGCGACCTTAATACCATGAATCCTAATATACGAACGGCAAGACGCGACGGATGTAACGCAAACGCGTACAGTAATATAACAGAACGCATACAAGGTCAGGACAAAATAACCTTTGCGACGAGGCCATGTTATACTGGACAGACACATTCGAAATTGCTGTTAATTTTCCTGACATTGCCGCGGAGATTAACGAACAAAGTAATTAATTTCAAATCATTTAACGACCGAAAAGCGAATCAAGAATGTTCCTAATTTAAATAAAACGCGGTAACGTTATCGTACGAACATACGTTAGCTGGCATTTAAATAGTCTATTATTGTAGCAGTGTGCACATGTTTGTGCGTCAAGTCATCGTGCGCTTTTTGGCTGAGAAATCTACACCCACGCTGGAAATACAAACATCAGTTTTCCAAATATAAAGAAATGCGAAAGACTTTTTTATTTGATACTCAAAATAAACGTTACTTAAAATCTACTGATTGTTAATTAAATGTTGCCATTGTAAATATTATGCTTTTAATTTATGGTGCAACTGAGCTGAGAACTAATTTATTTATGAACGTGGCCGTATTTAGAATTTATGTTTTTAAAACATTGCCAAAAAGGAAATTTTTCTACTTAAAAGTTTTAAGTGTACTAAATTTCTTTTGCTCGTTCTTATTAAAGCATAATTTAATTTTTATATTTATTTATAATATATGATATATTAATATTTTTAATAAAAATAAATGTGACAGATAAATCAAGATAATATATCTTTTAACCCAATTAACAACTTAAAAATATGTGGGTAAGATCAAAAACGAATACTGAATTAGTCGATGTGCCAAACTCAAAAAAACTAAATCCTACAATTTGTATTATAATTTTTGGCCATTCAACGGGGAAATGCCGCTAGGCTCTTGGGCACCCTGCCCTACGAGCGCAGTGGTTTGGGGTCTATTTTTTACATAATTTAGTTTTATTTTTAGTTTGGTTTATAGTTTTACCTATTATTTTTAGTTTTTAAATATTAAAATTATTTTTTTTTAGCTATCGATTAGTGAAGTGGATAATTTTTAGTTTTTAAAGTGAAGTTTTTAATTTAATAGTATTTTTTTAAGTTAGTATTATCAGTAAGTTTGTATAATTGTAGGTAGATAGAGAATAGTAGATAGAAGTTATAATTCGAATACATAATAAATATAAATAAATCACAACTAATTGGGAACTTCCTCCCTTTTGATGTCAGTTAGAAACATATCTTAAAAATAAAAATAAACAAAAAAGAATTCCTACAATTTGTATTTTATATGTAGTTGATTATATATGTAACTCTTCGTTTTATGGTGCGTTATGTCATAAAAGTAATGTAGTGGTTAATCAAAATAAATTTATTCATATAGGCTCCAATGAAGCACTCACGAAACTCATAATACAGAATATAAATACAGTTAATGAGGCGAAACTCAGAGGTAATTTTATACAACAAAACAATATCTTAAAAAACATTACTAATCAACCAATTTGCAGTGACCAGGAAGCGCTTGTGGAGCTTGTTCCCACACGCTTTTTGAATTGGAACATTTTTTATGATTGATTTAAAGTTAGCCATCGGCAATTCAATAATTTCATTCGGGATATTATTATAAAATAACAAACCATTTGCCACGAATGAATATTTAGTTTTTGTCAGTCTAAATCTAGGCACTACAATTTTATGTCTATTTCTTGTAATGGGAATATGTTAATGGTTAATGTATGAAACAGAGACGCTGCGGTCGTGGAGAAACTACTAACAATGCAACGGGGCGTCTACATCGCGTGAACCAGACCATTCTCCAACACTAACTTCCAAAATCAGGCATAAAAAAATTTCCTTATTCCAAATTTCATATAAATAATTTTATCGTCTAACAATACTTTTTGGTCATTGACGAATGCCAGTCACCACAATAATAATAAACTAGTAACGTAACATTAAAAAAAATTGGGGACTACTATTGACGATATTATTTTAATATGTTCCGATGTCCCGATTGATACATTTCGTCAATGTCAGCGAGACGTTGCTTCAATGACCGAATGATGAATGATGTTTATTTCAGTCCCGTTACGTCAACCCAAAATAGACTTGAACTATACATAGACAAGATGAACTTCCACTGACCTTGAATAAAGAACTACTAATATATAATTCAGTTAAATTTATTTCACTATTCAAGGTAGTGCCAAGGTAATGTAATGTGACAACACTGATAAAAATGAAAGAATTTCATTTCACAAATAGCTTTACAACGTTTTTAATGTTGTATGTTGTAATTATCTGGAAAAATGACGGGACACGACGAGCGCAGATAGACACATGTCAAAATAATATCCTAATGGGAAGGTCACTGCCAATATTTCGCGAAAGTCGACAAGTTAAAAAGTCATTTCGTCAAACTTTTGACAAAAAAAATAATATACAAGTATATTCACGAGTAAAAACAAAAACTTACTTGTAATGGAATTAAACGTTAAACGCTATTATACGTGGACGCCCTCTTTGTGTTTACGAATTATCGTAGGAATATTACGAAATAGAATTCATCAGAAACTAATCTAAATCAAACTACTCTTGAAATACATCCTTTACAATAAAAAATTAATCATCGAAATCGGTTGTGATATTCGTCCATTTGGAAGCACATACTTGATGCAAATTTAAGACTTATATGATTTTCTTATAGATGCCATTGTTAGAATTGGACGAAATTTAAATGGGAACACACGGGAAGCACCAGCTTTCAAATGAAGAAAAGACGTCCTAAGAAGAAGAGGTAACAAACAAAAAAAACACAGACGAATTGAAAACGTCCTTCTTTTTGAAGTCAATTAAAAAAAGAGTTTCTCAATTCGTCTGTATTATATTTATTGTTATTTTTTTATGTATATGACTAGTTCATTCATGAGCCGATATATATAGATTTTTTTGTTTAAAAATATTTGCTTTCAATTCGGTCCTATATACATTTTGTTGATATACATATAGGAACTTTGCGCTCCGAAGATTTGGAAGATTACCAGGAAACTCATAAACTGCTTGTTGATTGAGATATTGGTAGATTTATGCCAAACGAAGACTAGGTCTAGGTCTACTCTTTAATGAGCACGAAGGTAGAAAAAGGAGAATATAAGCACTAAAACCCACTTGCTTATATTTCGGAAACAAAGACAACGTTAGCGCGTAGTAACGTTTAATTTGATTTGAAGTCGATTTAGGTTTTAAATCGACTTCAAAAAAGGTGTAGGTTTTCAATTCGTCTTTTTTTATTTGGAAGCTGGTGCTTTCTGTTTAATTTGGTCCAGTTCTGACAATGGCATCCATGAGAAAACCACATGAGTCTTATATTTGCGTGACAAATGGACGAATAACTCAAAATAACGCCAACTAATTTTGATGATTTTTTTATTGGAAAGGATGAACTTCTAGGGTACATTTAAAGTGTATTTGATGAGATTTTGATTAATTCTATTTCGTAATATTCCTATTCGATTTAAAGTTGATTGTTATTTTTACACGTAAATATACCTGTTACTTGTAAATGTACACGTGTGTACGTGTATATCGTATTATTTAATAGAATAAACATCTTAACTAATTTGTTTATTACAATTATCTAGTGCTGTCATTGGCCTTGATACTGCATTGACTTTTGCCGATTTAATTTATTAAGAGAATTTAAAATATAATACTTACGAGTAAATAGTGTCGAGAGGCGCGAGTGACTTGGCGCGAGGCACGACTGAGCGCGCGCGGTGTATTAAGGCTGCGGTGTCCGCACGGATACGACGTGTCTCGTCTTCGAATAACTGCAAGAAAACACAAAATACACTTAAATAAAGTCGTGTGGTATGTCTGTTCGAGTAAAATGATTTGAGATGATTATCTTATGTTGTTTTTGAAACTTTATAAAACGTTTTGTTTGTTCGTGGGTATAAGGAAAATATTTTATTTTAAGTCATATTAACGTTATTCGGCATTAGTACAATCGAAGCATCTGTCCTAGTCAACTAATGAGCCAACTACAGTATCTAGCCTTTAACGTTCTATTTGCTAAGGTAAAACTTGTGGTCAGCTGTTCTGACCGATAACATGGGTTCGTCACAAAAAATACGATTGTAGACTGGAGTTACGTCCAAGTTGACTGTAAAAGAAATGCAAGATTTAGACTGACCTTTGTAGATTCAGAACGGAAGAAGTCATCGACAGCGGACACTGCTAGGGCAGGACGGCGGCGGTAGGCGATGCGGTCGAGTTCCCTCAGGATGACGGAGGGACGTACTCGGACGCGCACCACGTGGTGGGGCGCCTCTGGGTACGTGGCGAGTCGGGTCAATGCGCGCGCTTGTGGCCGGTAGATCAACTCACTCTGAAATGGTACATAGACAGTGATCTAAGCACTTATGTTGCGCAACAAGCATACAAAGCCTTTTGAACGAGTCGTCGTTCGGCCCTCTCAGACGACCCCATCGTAAAGCAGGTTTCCCGGGGCGCCATTACGTTGAGTTACTCCTATTATTAGTCCTATTATCCTATTATATTTACTATTAGCTTCAGTAGCGATCGAAAAGATCGACTACCTCTCAACTTTATGTGAAGCTTTTGTGGTCGTATGACCATGACCAATCAGCTCAAGTTCGTCACAAAACAAAAAAAAACCCATTTCAAGTAACAAATCGGATAATTCGTATTCAAAGTATTACTAGTTTATCTAGATTGAGTAAGAAATCACGAGAACCATTGATTGGAAGTGGCTAATGAGAAGAGAGATAAGAAATTCTTCGTTGCCTATTGCTTATAATCGAATTATCTCGTATATGACAATTACTACTATAAGTGATATTGTAGTATGTATAACACAAAGTCAAGCACTTGCTTAGAAAGTATATATAAAAAAAATCCCATTAATTATGAAAAGCCATAACACATATTTATTGATGAGTAATGATAATTCGTCGGCTTGAAGGGTCTCAACATCTTAAACACCGTCCTCCGTAGCAAGCTTATAAGTTACAATTAAATCCTTAGAAATTTTCAGGTTAGCTATGTCGTATTATAAAATCAGATAGGTTACTTCCACTACGATCAAGCATAAATATCGATGTTAATGATATGAACTATGGTATTAGCCCAACAGTGAGCATAAAACTATAAAGCTTTGTATAAAATATGCGTAAACGATTGAGAATTTTTTTAAAGTACCCACCTTTCGCTTAAGATTCACATAACTTTATATACAATGTAAATGATTCCCCGTAATGGCCCTTCCCTTCCAGAAAAATTCCCAAAGATCAGGCAAAATGAACATAAGCATAATTCAGATCAATAATAATACAACACCATATTAACTGCAACCCTTTTCAAATTAACGACAAACAGATACTAAAACGTTCGATATAAAGAAATTAACATCACTATAAAAGATGAAGTTAATTTTCGTTGAAGACAAGTCTTCGTGACTAATAACGGCAATCAGACACGAGAATACAAATTTTGACAGGTGAAATAAAATCAAAGCGGATGTCGATGTTGTGTAGATAATAATTCTCTTGGCGAGAATCTGATGAGCGTCACATCTGTAAACGACACGTGGCGATATGCCACCTGTTTTATACGAGCATGTGGTGTTCATTAGTTCAATTAAATTCTTTTTACTGTAGTCATTTTATCTACAGAATTAGACATTTTGTTACATAAGTACTTTTTTTCTAGTTCAGTAATCCCCAGACACTAAAGGACTACTAACAGTTTGGACTTAGATAATATTAAACAGCTTGGCAATCTAACAATAGGAATTAAACATTGGGTCACCAGGCGAAACGGATGATATAAAACACCTTCACTTTACGTCGGTATTCTGCAAGGCCATAGTTTTTGGAACGAAGTTCCTATTGGGGCATTGCGAAGGGGTACCCTAGACGGTAAAAAACATCCGTAACGTTAAATAAAAGCGTAAGATTTTTAGTGTCAACTGGTTTAGATAAATGGCGTTTTTATTAATCATTATAAATAAAATAAATAAATTGGAAATAAAATTATAAATGAAGTAGCTTATTTTATTTTTATCGGTTAAAAAATGATATAAATGTATATCCTAAAAATTTTATGGTAAGGTTAACTTCTGGTGTCCCACGATCCCACCTGATGGAACTTCCCCAATCTATTCGTGAAACAGCATTGTTGCTGTTGGCCCTACCGCTGTTACTGTAGTACGTCACTGGAAGAGTACAAAGTATTTGATATGTTAAAATATATATAAAGTTTCATAGAAAGATTCAAGACAAAGTGGGAAAGTATAGTGTGGAGAGACATGAGGGAGTGCAAGATTTCCCAAGATAATGTCAGGAGACATAGCGAAGTGGAAAGCGAAAACCCGGACAGCTAAAGAGAGAGAGATAGAAGGCATTATACATTAATCATCGTAGGAATAACTCGATGTGACACCTATCAAACCCTAAAATTAGCCAACAGGAAGCAAAATGTAATTGCGGCGTGATCTTTTCATCGTAATAAAAAAACAAATCGAAGCGCATTACTCGTAGAATGCGACAGCGAGCCAAATCGGAGTATGAGGGACTTTATTATGTGTATCAATAGCGTAGTGACTCACTCCATCCGTCCGTGTAAAATTAGACGAAATAACTACGTGCTGCGTAGTTGCAGCCACCGGTTTTATTTATTTACTAGACGACTTTTAAATTGCTAGCAATTTTATTTGCCAGTATCATGTTGTAAACATATGCAGTTTTAATAAAAAAATGTGTTCTGATTATGAAAATGTTACTGGCTGTTGTATAAATAAAATAATAACAAGTAGTAGTAACTACATTGGTTTAATAAAGTGTAAATATTTTAGCGTATAGAGTACGCTTGCAATTAATTATCGTATATATATTAATATATATATAGCTCTCACAGCTTTTCTAAAAATATAAAAGGTTGCAGTAGTTGGTCCAGTCGGGACATATGCTATAACAATAATCGTAGAATCGTAGCTCCCTAGTAAAATTGTGCTCATGATGACGTGCTTAGATTATCCGTGAAATATCAACCGACCGATTCGTGGTTCGGCCCTCTCGGGCACCATCGGATCGGAATGCTTACGCGTAACATAGTTACCGTCCAAGCAGAGGTTACCCCTCACCGGGGAGACCCTTGGTCGAGTTACTAGCGATAGAGGTTCAGGCTAAGCAACCTAAGAGTTATGCCACCTCTCAATCCGGTGAAACAGTCAAGGCCAGCTTCTCTGGCCAATCTGTGTAGTTCGTCAAAATGAAAACTAAGCAGGTAAACGGACCCTGATAGTAGGCTGAGATATCTATAGACAGAAGTTCTGTGTTATATGTTTCTCGCAAGGAAAGTCATAATCAGTAAATACATTAACTACTAACGGTGATAGGTAATGTACCAGTGGAATGTAAACACGGCACGTCTAGTCGGGTAGCCGGAGAATATGCATATATCTGAAAGTAACGTTCCTGTACTTTAAAGCAAACGTACGTACGCAATTATAAATCGTAAACAGAAATTTCCGTTTCAAAAATCACTAAACAAGGCAATGGACAATGAGTATCGAGTTTCAATATCCATTGACTAGAGTTATACATGATTTTCCCAAATTCGCTGTACGTTGCCCAGTGAATACTAAGTTCCGCTTATATACGTCTAACAAAGGACGCCATGGAAGCATTCAGAAAACAGTTTATTGTTTGGTTTGTGTAACACGCAACAGATGTTGTTTCCCGTGGCCTTTGGATCGAAGCCAAAAACCTGTTCCCTTGACGGCATATTCTACTCATGCATTTCATTATTTTTATTCATCACTCTATTTTCATCACCCTCCTCTTTCTAAATTAAAGGACGAGCCAATACCACACACTTAGGTCCTAACGAAACAAGTTCCCAAGTCTGCTATTACAATTTTGTTAAGAATAATATTCAGTAACATCACAGGTGTCGATTTCTGGCAATTTTTTTGTAATATAGTTCAGATGTACCAGTAGGGTTATACCCGAGTATTTAGTAATGTAAGATATTATAATTTTCTAAATATTGCGATACATTTCAAACTCAAATAATAATAAAATAATCAAAAAATTCAATTCATAATGATCGATCATTAGTGGTCATCATTGTGAAATATGTGAATTGCAATCGGTCGGTTGTCATAGTGAAATTCAGTGACAACAGTAGACATTGATATAATATATTTTATCGTAGTAAATACCCTTATTCCTTGGAACATTTGTGTGAACCAATAGATCTAGTCTTCAGTCAACCTCAAATAAAGAGGTTCTCAATTCGGCTGTGTTTTCTTACCTCATAACTTTTGACTGAGTGGTACCGATTTTGATGATTCTTTTTTTATTTTTAAGCTGATTCCAGTGCGGTCCCACACTCCTATATGGTTCAATTCCGACAATGGCATTCATGAGAAATTATATAATTCTTAAATTTGCATTAAGTATATGCGCGAAAAATATAAGAACGAATAACTCGCCAACCGATTTCGACAATTCACTTTTTATTACTGAGTTGATTGATGATGAGATGAGAGTTTGGTAAGCTTTTGAAATTTTTTCTATTTCTAGTTTATTAAGATAATTCGAGAGGCCGTTCGCCGGTGATAGAGTTTAATGTTTGATTAGATTTGTAGTCGGCTGTTTTTACACGTAAATATACTTTTAGTTTACTTCGTAATTTGTAATTATACTTCCCACAGATCAAAACATTTGAACATTTCAGAATGAGTTAAAAAATAGTTATGGCTTAGTACAATATTATATTTAGAAAACTGCCGCTGTTTCCCTTTCACAATTGGCGTTCTGCCATCTGTTCGTTTCTTTGTTACTCTGAATACAGGTACGTTTCTTACGATACAAACAAATTAAAACATAATGCAAATGTATTAGCTTTCTTTTGTAAAGACCAATTATCGGAATTGTTCAATCATTTTATTAATACTATAACCCTGATAATACTGATATATACTCACAAATGTTGCATTTTAGGACCTTACTACACGCAAACACAATTGTTTACAAAATGAACATTCATTGCCATCAGAGTGGTCGATATTTCATCGTGATCATCATGGTATAAATTCTGCAACAGCACATGCAATTAAACGTACATATAACGACGCTTGCTTGGCTTGTTTATAATGATTCACATTTTCTAGAGGTTTAGGCGATCACTGTTTCACTTGTCCGATGAAACAGTTAAAGCCAGCTGAGGGTCCAAGCTTATCTGCATAGGTACCTCAATAAAAAACAATTATTCACTGCAGTCGCACGGAAAACGTGTACTTTGTATACCGTTTCTTAAATGCAGCACTGACAATGTTCTTAACAAAAGTTTCAATACATAATATCCTTAAGATCCTATCTTTCGTCGCTATTATTGTTAAAATGTACATTTTTACTTACTATTTTACCTACTATTTAGTGAATTACGAACATTTCTATATTATCTGCCAAATTGGCCAACACACGCAACCTTGTACACACAAACCTCACGTACACACACTCGATTAAACTGAATTACAAATGATATGTTTTTAATTTTAGTAAATTTGTATTTCTATTTAATTGTTTGGAGATGGGCATTAATAGCTGCGACACAGTTTTTACAACTGCGGCTATGATCGAACTAGTTTATACATGTTTGAATTTTTGGTTTGAAATAAAAATTATATGTTAGATTGCTCTCCCCCAAATATTTTAATTGGTTACAGAATTAGATTAGAGATGGACGCGAGTGGTATGTTTTGGCTAATGCTTAAGAATTTATCGAGAAAATTAACTACTCAAGCAACGATCTTCTTGCCAAGAGAAGTATTTAATATCATCTTAGATCAACGTGTAAATAAATGGTATTACAGATTAATTTATTTCTAATGCAAATATGAATCGTTTGTATTCTTACTACAGTAATATTATATAAATAAAAAAATCACCTGTAGACGTCATAATCCAAAGCACTCGCCACATTTTGTTTTAAGAAAATGTTTCAAAATAATCACAGCCATTATTGCATTGGTGGTCATAGAATACCCGCAGCCTTCCGAAAATAATGTATTCTATAACAATCATCCTGATATCTAAAAGTGTTTTTCTATATTACATTGAGTTTTATCCACACGTATCTCACTTTTATTATTTACAAGAGCAAAACATGGTTGAGTCTATTTTGTTTTATTTAAGATGAATATTTTATGGCTTGGTAACAAGACCTTTAAGCCAAGTCTTTTTAAAACACATACACTTATTTCTTACGTCTAAGATGAAAATTGTTTTTATTTAAGACCATAAAATTAAACTCTATAGATTATAAATTACACAGAAAATTTCAACTAAAAATTTATCATAAAAGATAAAACATGAAACTTATCGATTACTTACATTTTATCACATCGATACACTTTGTCGATTTCAAATCAGTTTTGCTAACAAATTATGTCAATAGACAACTGATTCCTCAATGGCAAATAATGCCAATATAACTTCATTATTTTTGCAATAACAACAAATCACTGTGTTCAAAAATTGTTTTATAACATATTTTTTATATTATTACTGCATATAAAAGATATAATTATAACTTTTTCAGAAACATCACAAAACGAACGAATGAACAGAATGTGTGCGTTTGTTGAGTCACATAACCTCTTAAATTAGAACGGGGTTATCTAAATTATATTCGTGGTATAATTTCAAATGACCTACGTTTTGAGTGTGACAAAGACTAAAAATATATAGCACTAAATGTTATTTTTTAGTTAAGTTGATTATATTTTATTAAATTAAATATAATCAACTTAATTTAAAAAAAATATCTGTAATACCTTTGAGTGTTGCTATCGTTTGTTAATATTATATGTGTGACGACTATTCATAACTTTTTTTTTTTTGGAATGTTTGTCTTGGTTACAAGACCTTTAAGCCATTTCGACACCTTATTTATGTAGTGTTTTGGTTTGAATTGATTGTAATAATTAAGACATTGTGCTTATTTGCTATTTTTTATATGATTATGTTTCTTGTCAAAGTTGTTTTAAAGTGATCGCAATAACGTCGCCTATTCTACCTCTATTTTTGTAAAAAATTGTCCTATTTGATTTAGTGTACAATAGAATTATGTTTTCCTGTCTAATTTAAATTATTATTTTTAGTGTTAATAACTATCTAAATGCATATTATATCGCATGTCACGTGCTATGACGGCTCATACAATCTTTCCTTGTTTAAGGAACAATCAACATTAACTAACTTCTTTTAATTTGCAATCACTATACATGAATACTATATATATGATAAGCTTCTAAAAGCCGAGATACAAATAATGTTGTTAAATATGACAATTGTATTGTGCAGACTGGTATTGGTGCAATGATGATCATATCACTAGCATACGAGCGTCTTGCTGGTGCATTTAATGGTGTGTTGTGCTATTTACACAGCGCCTTGATTGATAGCATGATATTACCAATTGTAATAAACTCACCTGAGACAGGCTCGGTATGTACGTTATGTACGGAGTATTGTAATACGATACTAGTGGCGATAGGTAGAAGCTTGACGTCAGCGGCTGCCGGCATCGGAGTGACAATGGAAACAGGTAACTTTGTCAATTACATTGTAATTGTATCTTCTGGTACAATCATGTAATTCATACATTTTTTAAAACTATACGGATTTTTCCTTGTATTTCTAATCTGTGTAAATTATGTTTGCAAACATTTTTAATAAATTTTATCAAATATTTCAAGTTTTAACGCAGCCATAGAACTTTTTTTACAATGATTAATTGGAATTTCTTAATTTCTCTCTTCGTTCTATACATTCAACATGTCTACCATCTTTACTATTGCACTTGCTTCGTAAAACTGACCCTACTCTTTTCATATATCTCACAGCGTCTTATTTTATACTATTCATTTTCATTCTTACCTTTCAGTAAATCATTTATCAAAGTAAATATTCGTTCGCCTATAATACTACAAAGTCAGCGTCCAAGAGGCTTTTGATAATTAACTCAGTCGTTCTTAAACCACATTTTTCATCATTGTTCTTTCTTTGATTTCAAGTCATCGTCAAAGTTATTCGCCTTGAAGAGTATTTCATATGTTTCATAAATTATAATGAAAGATTGTTTAGATAAAAATATTTGCAAACATTAATTGATTTGACTTGCAATTGATATAGTTCACGTATAGATCGACGTAAGATAATCTTGTAGCTAAGACTCATATATATATTAAATAATACTTTTAATAATAAATTGTCATTAACGTCCAACAGAAAATCTTGACTAAAAAATATAATTCCCTATCTTTTAATTTAAAATTGATAATTTTAATAGTAATAAAATAATTTCAGATGAATATATTTTTGAATGTATTGTTTAAAACAGCATTTCCTAGGCAAAAGTAACTATTATTATGCTAATAATTCAAAGGTTGTAAGTCAAATGTAACTTCAAACGATTTGTTAGTAAACAGAGATCGTGTCCATCAACGATTCTGCACCAAAGGAGCAACACAAAGAAAGAAGAGATATTAGAAAAATGCAAGCTTTATTACAATTTCAGTCTAATTAACATTTGCGATTAAATATTTTACACTAAAAACATCAAAAAAGCTCTTAAATATTCACGCCCACTTCTGACGTCAAATTAGAGCGATCACATTGCGTTAGCGAATACTGATAGGTTAGGGAACGCGGCTCGGGAGTTAGGAGGGAGAGAGGAGTCGGGAGCCGGGGCTCTACACGCGGTAATGATAGTGACGGTAAGTGGTGCCGTAGGGCAGGCGGCCGCTGCTGGTGGACGAGTAGGAGTAGCCACCGGGGCCGCCCAGGCTGCTGGAGCGCTCGCTGCTGTAGCTGTATCCGCCCGGGCCGCTGCCGGCGCGTCGCTCCACTGTGCTGCTGTACGAGCTGCGCTCCGGCAGCCCGCTCCCGGTCGCGCGCTCCCTGCTGCTCGAGTAAGAGTACGAGTACTGCTCCTCGGCCCGGCGCGGCAGAGGCTCCCGGTCCACCACCACGTAGTGCCGCGGCGTCTGCAACAACCGCGCCCTTAGCCCCGCCCTTTGCACCGACCCCACCTAGCGACTACAAGCGAAAGCGACACACAGCATCCTCGACCCCCTCAGTAGCTCGCATAGTTGCTGTAGTACACGTGACGACGCGATGCGTGCAGCGGCCGCCCGTGCGCCTGCGCCAGCAACACATCCATGTGGTCGCGCGGCGTACCCAGCGGGTCCGCCTCGAACGCGCGCTCGCGGTGCCCCACCGCCGCGAGCACACGTTCGCGTGTCTGGTCGCGCGGGGACACGTACGGCGCGAGCGGCGCTAACTTCGACTCGGGCTTGGGCAGAATGTTCTGCTTGGTGACAGGATCGAGCGGGGATGCGCGCGCGCCAGCCCTGGTGCGCCGCCCGAACGCCGTCACTGGGTCAGGGACCAGACTCGGCCGCGGCACGTACGGCACCTTGTCCCAGTCCCCAGGCGTCTGCCGCTGCAAGCGGAGAAGTCGCCGTTAGTCGCGCGGGCGCCTACTCCAGCCGTGGCTATATTTGGCGCGCCCGCTAGCTACGCTTTCCCGTTTCGGTTTCTCGTTTCAATCTGACCCACTTTACTTGTACGACGACGTCCTATCGAATCCTACGACGGCCTACTTAATAAGCAATGTTTACAAGCTTGCGGCGCACGTCGGCTTCGCTCTGTGAGGTGTTTGTTCACTCGGGTAACTAAACCGTCACTGGGGGGTATCCTAGCGGAACATGCGTAAGGGTCGGCTCGGTGCGAGGGGCGTCCGGCTCCCGGGAGAGAGTGGAGCGAGGTGCACGCTCAGTGGGTTAGAATGCGGACTCACCGTTACGCTGTAGCTGGTGGGCCGGTAGGGGCGGCGGGTAGTATAGAAGTCGCTCTCGTACACCATGGCTGCTGTCTCGTTATCGTTCGACTGAATCTCGCGGCGATCGCACCTCGACTGAGGAGTGCGCGCGCTGGGCGGCGCGACGCCGGCGACCTTATTTTTAGATCACTGTCATTGCAATTTCACGTCACACCAATACGGCTTTTACGCAGAATTTATAAAACACCACGCTATGATGTCACAATTGGGTTAAGGATGATTGTACGAAATTTGGAATGTTACAGAAGGTGGATAGGTGGGTAGGATTGAAATAACTGATGAAAGCGATTCATGAAAAACATCAACCCTTACATTGAATGACGCGCGACTCGTCTGAGCGGAAACTGCGTGGGTGAGAACACGACTAACGTACAGAAATACAAGAGTGATAATTACGTTGCGCAGTGAATATAAACATACCACAACATAACGAAAGAAATAATGAGTAAATCATATTTATGAATATCGAAAATTGTCTTAGATGACTTATAGCTTTAGAATTGTTCAGACAAAACCCGCGTTTAATGGTCTAGGCCTCATCTTCACACAACTAACAAATAATAATACAGCATGATATGGATTTTCCTCTACGACATTACCACTTACTACTGTCGATATGCACATAGCACCGTAGTTATTTACATGGCTGCTATGCGTAGTACCTATCGCGTAACCACATAAGGTGTTCCACCATCGTCGCATATTGGTGGGGCTGCAGGATCGACCGCGAACACAACCGCGGCCCCGCCTGCAGATTTGGGACGCCTTGCGGCGTCCTCGTACCGGGGGAGGACGAGCCTCCTCTCAACACCCTCCAGGCAAGGCGCGCCGGAACCTCAGAAGCGCCTTCCTCTACGACCTCCGTAAGCAGGTAATGCTCCCCCCTCCTCCAGAGTCAATACATGCGTTATTTTGTACATACATGTGTTAATGTGCCGTATCTACTTAATTTGTAGAATTATTATGAAATATAAATATCTCTAATTCAAAGAGGATGTATAACAAGGCGTAAATCGAGATTCCAGTATTTACGTTAATTATCTAAACCGTCGGGTCAGTTAATAAAAAATCCTTTATAAACATTTAATATGATTACCTATGATTTGTTTACGTATAATTATAAAATAATTTCTTCGTTCATTTTATTTTGGTTATTTACATAATAGCTCATGCCCGTTGCAGTTGCCGAATGATTTGAATAATGGAATTCTACCGTACTCAAACACATTGATCAATAGAACCGTGTCTTGGGTCTCCTTTATTTATATTGGAAATGAGACAAAGGAGCTTACGAATCACCTGATCTTAACTGATCACCGTTGGCCATTAACATCTAAAACACCGGAGGAGCTGCAATGCTTTCCTGGCCTTTGAGAAAGGAGTACGCTCGTTTATTGAAGGTCCCCAAATCGTACAGGTTCGGAAACACCGCTGGTGACATTTGATTCCGCAGGTTAATACCACATTGTCCCGTTGCTGACAGATCCGGGGCACCCCGCTCATAACGGCTGATGGCATTCGCGGAAGGTTTAGTGGGCAGGGGCTCCCCGGCCGAGTCCCACACATCCCTCCGGGCCCACCCAGGGTACTGGAGGATGGTTTGTAAAAAGAATTCCCCCGCGTTAACAAAAAAAAGGTTAATAGCACGTGGAAGAAAGTTACGCGAAAAACGTGCGGTTACAGAACGCTATTCATCAAAATGGTGTCGATGAAATTTGAAACTCATGATGTGCGGTAATGGAAACCGGTAGATGGGATGATTCCGAACAATTCCTCAGAACACTCCCCACGGTCTTCTTTCATGTCTAGTAAAACTGTCAAATGCCGCCTTTCGCGATACTTCCCGCCAAAACGGTAGCTTTTAGTGACAAAGGCATCAAAAGAGCAGTGGCATTCGCAATTTCGAGAAGCGAATGTATTTACTGTGAACACAGAATTCAAGTATGAAAGAATCAATAATTATATAGATTTTGGTAGATCTATGAATTATATTTTATATACTTATACGTTACAACAGGCGCCAAAAGACCATTTTCTGCACACATTTTCTGAGCGACGATCACTAAACACTCAGGCTGCTTTTTTTTGCATAATTTGTTATAAATAGCGTAAAATGGATTTTGAAGTTATGCTCCTTTTGGCGCGTTATCATAAAATGAGGAGTGAAATTTTAATATGCGCGCGCATCACTGTAACACAAATGTCACAGGTTGAAGCTACATACTTCTTTAGGCGCATTCTTAAAAAATTACAAGATGACAGTTACAGGTTGAAGCTCGAGTAATAAAAAACTGCATTTATTCAAATGCTGCAATATAATTGAGGTTAACTATCCTTTTATATTATTTATTGATATAAATTAAAATATTATTATTGAATGTAACATTTATTTAATTTTTGTTGACTATCCTTTTATTATTATATTGCAATTATTTGCATTCAATTAAAAACTATTTTAATGATGCAAATGCGTGAAAAGAAATACTTCATCTTTTTACGCGCGTAAAGTACACGAATCCACTTTTTTTTTAAAAAAAAAAAAGGATAGCCATAAATGACTTACCAGTAAATCTCCACCTTTTTTAGTCCACTTGTCTCTACTCCGCTTTAATAAGTATAATAGACTATGTTAACTATGCTTTAGTTATTGGTTCTATAAGGTTAATATTTACCTGTATATTGGTAAGTCTTTTAAGGAATTGTTAGGAGGAACATCCAGTAACTTGTCTGAGCAGAAAAAAGCAGCAAGAAGGGAGTGGTCAAAACTCTATTCTGTAAAAACAGTCAACACAACGAACTGGAAATCCCCTGGCATTTGTGTGTTGACAATTGCACGTTAAATGTCTACCTTGAAACATGAGGTCCCAGTGGCCTCTCGGCCGCTAGCTGAAAGAGGCGACAATCAAAAATGTTCACATATAAACTTAAACTATTTATTTTTTTCCTTTTACAAAATGACGTTTAGAATTTACAATAATTTCTCATCGTCCGATTGTTATATTCAGCAGACATCAATCACAGGAGGGGCCGGAGCGGCGACCTTCAACTTGGACCCAGAAACTATCGCGATAACTGGCTTGCAACAAACCGACGGCAAATCAAACACCCGGTGTCCCAGACCCACTGCTTTATTGACACACCAGTGTTTCCATACAATAAATCATAACAATTCAGGTCAAACAAAACAACATGTGCCGAACTTAATAATCATAAATAGGTCAAACGGCCTGGCGCATCCAGAGGATCGGGGGCCACTCAGTCTGCCGGCGCGGGCGCAATAAATATCCACCTATGTACACGAGGCCTGCCCCCTCCGCTCGCGACATCTCCACTTCCCCTCCCCCGCCCATCTATATATTTATAACTTTTTTTAAATTTATAATTTATTTCGTTATGTCCTATCTATGCTCACGCGATACCTCCCGCCGACCCATATTGCAGTCCACATGCGCACACATCAGTTCCAGGCGGCTCGTGTCACTCCCCGGCATGGTTCGTTCAGCTATCTCCCCATGCATCACCGCCAGGCATCGGGTGATATGCGTTCTTTGACGCTGCTAGCATGTCGCGATCGCAATGTGATGTAAACTTGAGTATATTGAATACTGTATGTGTGAGCCGATATCACACTGACACCTCTGATGCAGCCTCCGATGTGGGGGCAAGATGTCAATGTGAACGGTCTCCTTAAAGCTTTTTAAAACCTAAACTAACAAAAGGCGGCGCCTTCTATATAGTTGCTTACATCTACTTATGAAAATAAAAGATTACCTCGGCAACAATATTGTAGGTGGAAACGGCAATATAATTGTCATAGTGTATAAATATAGCAAATGGTAAATTGAGTCTGAGAACGTATCGTCTCCCTAAGAAGGAAACAATATAAAGTAACAAAATCAAGCAGTCTCGCCTGATAACAAATATTACCATATTTATAGGCACTTGGAATTTGATTTTTAACAATCAATAACATGGAACATCCGTCAATGTTTCAACATTAAGCAGTTATTGCCTGATGGAAAAACTTAGGTAAGTGTGCAACACTGTACTAATGAGGAGGCGTCTTAATGATAGAAATCTAAATAAATGTGGGTTAAAGCTGAAAAACAGTACATAGAGTATTTGGAATGAAATGTACTAAGGGGGATATTTATGACAAAACATGTGTCTGTATGAAGAAGATTTGGAAACTAAATAAATCTTTACACTTCTCAGTTCCACTCTGGAAGAGCTGATTCAAGCCCATCAAGCCTGACATGTCGAAATGAAGTCAGATTGTGACTAATATTTCAAATTAAACTAACAAGTGACGGTTACAGTCAGCTGCGGCCATTCTCACGTCACGCTACTCAAAAGCAAAATTACTTTATCATTAATATGTCATTTCAAGCCCAATAATTCCCTAGAGGCCCGCGCATGGCGCTATAGAATTATTCGGTCTGCAGTCAGACATCACGTACAATCAACTATAACTGATTTCGAGTAGCGTAACATCAGATCTGTCAAACGCGTTCGTGACATTGACAAGTGTCAGTGTAAAGCGTCGCCTTTACCGCTGTCAATGTGACATAGTCCCAACCTGAGGGATGGCAATAGTCTAATCCTGGTCTAGTATCCCTCTACCGGAAGTTGCATCAAAACTCATTGGCGATGAAATAACACTGGACTTAATACGAATTTAATCCAGTGACATTAATCAAGAGTCGTACGTCAATGATATTCGAATTGAACGTTTGAGTGGACCCAGTGCGATATAGCACCCAACGCGCAACAGTTACGGTCAGATAACGAGTTCGTGACGTGTGCTCGTGTGTGTGTGTGCGTGCGTGCGACAGTAGCAGCGTCAAAGAGCGCGGATGGCCGCGCGGGGGGGCGGGGCTCGGGTGGGGTGCTACTGCGACGGATACTGCGCGGAGGGCATGGCCGCAGAGGCGTACATGAGCGGCTGCGGCGTGCCGCCCCATGACGCCCCGGCGCCGGCACTGCCCGGCATGCTCATACGGTATCCCGCTGCAACAAACAACAAAATATATAATAAATCCCAATAAAGCAAGGTGGTCTGATGACTTTATAAAGGCCGCAGGACGCATCCGGATGCAAGCCACTTAGAAAAGGTCCTTCTGGAAATAGTGGGGGGAGAGGCCTATGTCAAGCAGTAGAAGATCTACGGCTGAAATGATTTTTTTGACAGCGAATGAAGACTTTAGTCTCGAAGTGGTTACGGTAACATACATACTCGTGGTATTATTTTACTTCAAAAATAAATAAATTGAAATTTAGCACATAATAATCGTTCATCCGCTCACTCGGGCCGCTTATAAATAATGTCTACAGTAGAACAGTATATCTGGACAAAAATTATCCTTGCGTAGGTGACGTAAGGATATTTTTTTGTTAATTCTGTTTGTAACAATCGGCAAATAAATTATTAGACATAATACACGCAAATCGGTTATATGCAAGTCAGTAAGACACTTCACTTGGAACGAAGTGACCACTGCTAATAGAAAATGGTGTTTGTTATCATCAACCTATTTTACATTTGTGTACGCCAAGGCCACAAATTAAATAATTCTATTGGTTTTTTTTATTGTTATGGTAATCCACGTTGACTGAGCTGATATATAAGACAGAAATAGACTACTATTACAATATTTCTTGTTATAACGCTTTGAATGTTTGTTTTCGACAAAAATCTCACAAAGTATAAGCATTATTTTAAAATATAACGCGTTTAATTAAGATTTCAAAATATCTATTGATTATTGTATCTTATGGAAGTTGTGAATTATAGCTATTTGTATAGAAAAGGTGTCAATTTTGATAAAAAACATAATTTTAAATATTGGAATATTAGAGGGGGCACCACTCCCCCCCTATAGGGACACAGACAGTCAACGTACTACAATCACAGACATCGTACACAAATACACTCACACACAGTAACGCCGTTAATGCAATTTTTATTTTCTATTATTTTGTTTAATTTTTTTTGTATTATTTCCTGGTTAATGCTGAAAAAATAAATGTTTTAAATAATGTAAATCTATATAGGCACATCTTGAATACGTGACCGAAATATTAATTCTATTTTTTTTTGTTTAAAGAATGCTAGCAATATTTCTTTTTTTTTATAAATATTACTAACATTCTTGTTAACCATTCCAACTAAGCTTAAGCTTGTGCTAGGAGATGGCTCACGTCAATAGTCAAATGGTGGATTCGAACCCAAGACCTTACGATTCGCAGGCCGAACCCTAAACGATAATTTTGTAAAATAATAAATAAATAATTAAATGAAAGTGTTAGTTAATATGGGAACGGAAAGAGTTGCTCTACTGAGTCTCAACTAAGTGGATATTTCGACATACACACTTGGCGATATACTTGTAATATCGATCAATTATTATCATACTGTCAATCACGGTAGGCAATTGATGGACTGGTTCATTTTACATATGAATTGCGTATATCATTAAAACATAGTTTTAACAACGCAGTATCACAGAGTGATAACGCGACAAGCAAGATAAGGGATAGCTGATAGCGTTGCCATTAAAACTGCATATTGTAGCAAAATATTTTTTGTTGTGTAGTCAAAAGTAATAATCTAATTCATGGCCACCAAACGCAAATGGATTTAAACTTAGTGTAACCGACGGAATATTTTGTCTGGGTTCGATTCCCAAGGGATAAGTGTTTTGTACCAGTGAATATTATATCTGAGAAATCTCTGGTGATACAGGAATGAACCCAAGTGGGTGGGTCAAAACTTTTATTGCTTTTTTTTGTTTACGGGGGGGATTTTTCAAGATACATAATACATCCTAGAAGGCGGGGTTATGTGGGGTTCTTACCCACTAAAAACCACACCGGTGGCCCTTCCTCGGAGCATGCTGAGGGGCTCCGGGATCGCCAGTGGAACGCCCCGGAGCCCACTGTGCTCTCGGAGAGCACGTCCCGGGGGGAGGTTAATCCTTGCTCCCTGTGCCCTCGCAGTGCAAGGCGACACGGCCCAAGTCCACTTTGGCGGACGACAAAGGCCTCCACCCTTGTCATCCAGTGAACCCGAAGCCTCTTTTAGTCGCCTTCTATGACAGGCTAGGAACTTTAATTACCTATTTGGAGTAAACCAGAGTAAACTGATAGAGATATAGGAGATTTTGATGAAAGGTTAACCTTGAAGCACATTTAGCAAAGGTTTTTATGTTATCACTGGTCTTTAGATTCTTTTAGAGAAGCTGAAGCTGAAAATGCCTAATAATCTGATCAAAGCATTATCCGATAAAGACTTTGTTTTTCAAAAATGTATAAAAGGCATTCTCTCTCACGATCCCTACATTATTACCCTTATTAACACTAGAATAAGGCTCCCTTAATTAACCCTTTTTTATTTTATTTTTAAATAATGCTAATAATATTTTCTTGTCACAAACTAAGCTTAGGCTTGTGCTAGGAGATGGTTCACGTCAATTGTAGAATGGTGGATTCGAACCTACGATCTTACGATTCGCAGACCGTACCCTAAGCCATTAGGCTGTACTGCATTGTTACTCTTTTAGAAATTATGAGATATTATCGAATTATTTTTTTCTTAATCCAAATTTAAGGCCTACAGGTTAACAATGGCCAGTAGCAATCAGCACAGCTAGTATCAAATAAAGAGTTTTTTTTTATTAAATGTGGAACATCACTCACCGGCTGCTGCTGCCTGCGGATTGCTGTAAGCGGTTGCATACTGCTGGTAGTACCCCGGCGCCATGTAACCCTGTAGTGCTGGGTAGCCCTGTAATCAAACAATATAGAAGTTTATATTTTGATGGCAACAAAGATTTACATCAAAATTCCCAAAAAATTAAAAGTTACTTAAAATTATTTAAGTGCAATTATAGTAATCCTTTCTTTTCCCTAATTTCAAATGCCCACAAAGTATTCAATACCTATAATTATATATTCAATACCTATGAATAAATGATTTTCATTTGATTTGATTCTTTTAATATATGAACAGTGACTTCAAATCATTGATGGATTCTACATTAAAGGCTACAACGTATGGACAGTCAATTAGTTGCTATTGTGAAGAGTAGACCAATTACTAAAATTGGTCTACCTCAAACTCGAACGAAGCAAATCGCTTCGTTCGGGTTTGAGGGATGTTGATGACAACAAAATACAATAACCGTCCAGGCCGAGGTTAACCCTTACCGGGGAAACCCATGTGTAGTTACTAGCGATAGAGATTCAGGATACTCATTATGAACTGTAAAAATCATTACAAATTTCACAATACAGATATATAACGTGGGATATCAATGTATGAAATTGCGCTATTTGAGTAGAAAGTATTAAAAAAAATTACTTGCGATTTAACGCATAAGGGGCACAAAATATCCTACCTGACAATGGAAAATTCCCTAGCAATTCGGAGTGCAGTTATTTTTTTACATGTTTAAAGCAAATGTTCATACTATAGCTTTTTTATTTTGCGCATTTTAAATGGTCATCTGATACACATGGTTTCTCTGACCTTATATGTGGTACTTACGTAGTCACACCTCTCGCTCGCCGGTGAAGGAATACATCGTGAGGAAACCTACACGTCCTAGAATTTTTTTCTAAGACATGTTAAGCCTGCCAATCCGCATTAGGGCCGCGTGGCTGACTATGCCCTTTCTTTACAGAGAAGGCCTGTGCCCAGCAGTGGGACATATATAAAGGTTACTTTCAGTTGACAAGCCAGATCTTTTACGCAAGTGTTTTGATTGTATTTTGGATCTATGACATTGCACAAGCACCTTTCATCCCCAGAAATTGGTGTGTGTACATTGTGTCGAAATTTTATCTTATGTTTAATCCTGTACTAGAACAAGGCATTTCAAATGATGAAACTATCTATCTATGCTCTTGTTATATAAGAAGTTAACCTACTTTTGTGTTTTCTGTGAACTAATTGCATGTGTAAAATTGATCATTACTTCAATAGTACCCATTTACATGTTTTATTTGGCGTTACATCACGTTAGTTCAGCGTTAATCTTTCAACCTAACTCGTTGAGAGCTCGAAACCAAATCAGCTTGGATTCTTGCAGAAAAAAATCACTAGCTAAATATTACGAGGGGCTACCACACACAAATTTGTTTATATTTACATAAGGCAAGCCAAACATTTAAATTTAAGCGTGAGTTTTGTAACACTGAAAAATGTAGTCTTATGAATTGAGGTTAGATATATTTATGTATGCTTGTATTTATATATATATTTATGTTTATACATATATCATTATATATCATTACATATATCTTATTTTACTTTTTTATTTTTATTTTCTAAGCTTGCACCCGTGACTTTGTTTCTACACAACCCTAAGGTAGACTGGCAGAGAATGCCTTCTGGCATTAAGTCTGCCTTTGTGTACTCTCTTATTTTGTGCAAATAAAGATTAAATAAATAAAAATATGTTAGAAGTTCCTTTTCTCTGCAGCATCGTTTAATTGTTGCAAGGTAAAATCGAATATATACTGGACTATAAAGGGTATTTTTGGACGATAATTAAGTATGTGGATGTAAGTCAACAGTTTTTTTTATAGGAAAAGCAGCAAACGAGCTTGCGGTTCACCTATCTTAAGTGATCACCGTCACCCATGATCATCCACAGCACCAGGGGAGCTGCAGGCCTTTGAAATAGGAGTAGGCTCCTTTCTTGAAGGTCTCCAAATCGTAAAGGTTCAGAAACACCGCTAGTGACAATTGATTCCACAGGTTAACAGTGTGTGGAAGAAAGTTCCGTGAGAAACGTCGTGGAACGCAAACCATAAAGATGGTTGCGGTGGAATTTGCAATTTTGCCGAGATGTGCGGTAATGGAAATCGGTAGCTGGGATGATTCCTCAGAACACTCCCCGTGGTTAATACGATGGAGAATGCAAAGTGCCCCAACATCTCTTCGCAAACCCAGAGAGTCAAGTCGATCGGAAAGACCCTGATCGTCGCCGATTCGAGCAGCTCTACGTTGTACACGGTCGAACGGAAGAAATTGGTATTGTGGAGCCCCGGCCCAGAGATGCAAACAGTATTGAATAGTACAGAAGATGTAGAAGTGAGGGCATTATTCTGTGATCATTTCATGCAAAATGAATACATACATACAAACATAAGTGCTTCAGATTTTCATACATTTATTTGAACAACAAGTGATATAGAAGCCAAGAAGATTTGAATCAGGTCCAATTTTACTGTCATCATTTCATACTACATACTAAAAGCTCTCATTTATGCAACAAATTCACATTTCTACATGCTTTGTAAAAATAAAGTATTGAAAAATCTTACCGTATATTTAATTTCATAATCAATGCAATAATTACCAAAAAGTATTAATTGGCATTAGAAAATTTTCATTGGTACGATTAGAACTCGCAACCGTTCGTAGAGATCGATTCGAACCGCTTAACCGCCAATACGTATTTTCAGTTTTTATTCAACCGACTTCAAAGGAGTTGACTATCAATTTGTCTGTATGTTTTTTTTTGTTTGTTAACTTGTAACTTCCGAAAGGTTGAACCGATATTGATGATTTTTTTTTGTTTTAAAACTGGTGCTTCCCATATGGTCCAATTCTGGCATCCATGAGAAAACCATATAAATAGTAAATTTGCATTAAGTATAGTATGTGTGTGTCGCGACATATGGGCGATAAGCTCAAAATCACGCCAACCCAATTCGCTGATTCATTTTAATTGAAAAGGATGTACTTGAAGGGTAGTTTGATGAGAGTTTGGTTAGGTTCTGATTAATTCTATTTCGTAATATTCTTATTCGATTTTTGTTTTTACTTTTGATATACGTGTAATATAATTGTAACAAAACTGTTTTTGGTACAAAAAGAAAATTAGTCACCGATGGGACGTAATAAGCTTGGTGAAAAGCAGACAGGGAAAGTCTGTCTACCCTTCTAGAGTTAAAATGATGTAAGGGCTTATTTATTTCTTTATTAATTTTTCACCAGAATGTTGAGATGGCATTTGAGATATTGCCATTATTTTAGATGAAAAGGTAGAACATGTGGACGAGTTTGTGTACTTAGGACTTAGGCTGTAGGTTCAGCAGCAACAACAGAACACAAAAAGCAATGAATGGTGGAAACCAAAACGTCCAAGGCGTACCTCAGTAATAATGTGATATTGCCCACTGTAATACATAAAAGAGTTGACTAAGTAAGCTTCAAATTAATGTTATAAAAAAATGTAAATCAAAACATTAAGTTACGCTAGCTAGCTAGTGTCTTATCAACTGTAGATGCTCTTGTCAACAATGCTCTTATCATATTCTTTTAGAAAACATCAGTTTACATTCTTTAAAAATTAGAAGGTGCTTTGATCAAATTCCTCTGTACAAAATCTGCCATAATGAATTCAATTACGCTTAGTACAATTGAATTTATTATGGCATGTTTAATTGACCCTCGGGTTCATTGGGCGACAAGGGTGGGGGCCTTTGTCGTCCGCCAAGGTGGACCCGGGAAGAAGGCGACATCGGCTGGCCCGTGTCGCCTTGCACTGCGAGGGCACAGGGGGGGAGGGAGTAACCTCCCCGGGAAGTGCTCTCTATGAGCACAGTGCAGAGGGGCTCCGGTGCGTTCCACTGGAGATCCCGGAGCCCCTCACCATGCACCGAGGAAGAGCCACCGGGGAGGTTTTAGTGGGTAAAAACCCCACATAACCGCCGCCTTCCCCCCAGAAGGCGGGGTATCTTTCTGAAGATTTCCTCCTCGTTAGCAAAAAAAAAAAAATGTTTAATTGAACATTTATAGATGAGATCTAATTGGTAATTAATACTTTCGTGTTCCTTTTTTTTTTGTTCACGCGGGGGAATCTTTTTATAGACCATCCTCCGGTACCCTGGGTGGGCTCGGAGGGATGTGTGGGACTCGGCCTGGGCAGCCCCTACCCACTAAACCTTCCGCGAATGCTATCAGCCGTTATGAGCGGGTGCCCCGGATCTGGCCGGCAAAGACCGCACTTCATCCTCAAAGGGGACTTCTCCGGCACTCGGAGAAGTCCCGACGGCGCCGAAGCATGCTGGGGCCAGGTACCCATCCTGGCCCCGCAAACTTTCGTGTTCCTAGTATATATACACTTATTATATTATTATCTCTTACAATTATTATCTCCGATTAATACTATTACTGCTTAGACCTCAAAATTGAACGTATGACTAACAAACATTCAATTCCACAAAGCTGACTTGCATTAAATTTGTGAGTCACGTTTCAACTTCTCTTTGTGTTATATAAATACCATCAAAGAACATCAACAAGATTAAGATTTTTTGTGTTTTTTTTAATGACGAACTACACAGATTGGCCAGAGATGCTGGCCTTGACTGCTTCACCGGATTGAGAGGTGGCATAGCTCTTAGGTCGCTTAGCCTGAACCTCTATTGCTAGTAACTTGACAGATGGGTCCCCCCGGTGAGGGGTAACCTCGGCTTGGACGGGTACTATCTTACGAGTAAGCATCCCGATCCGAGGGCGCCCGAGAGGGCCGAACCACGACTCGTTCGGTTGCTATTTCACGAATAATCTAAGAGACATTCAAAAGCTAAACTAACTTTGGAGTGCCATTTCGGGAAGCGTTGGCGCTGGGAGAAGAAGTGGCCGAAGAAACTCCAGCAACGCTCCTAACCTCTAAGGGGTGGGGGCCTGCCCATAAAATAGCGGTAACGCGCGAGGATTATTGGCAACCTCCGACGGTCGCGAATGGACGCTTTGTGGATTTGTGGAGATCAGCATCATTTGTTATTATTAGTTAGTTATGATCATTTGTTTGGGCTCAATTTTGACTTTAAAGATGAAAGCACAAGACACTTCATTACATTCTATTAGATAAATGTGTAACGAATTAAAAAAAAAACTCTTATATTAAATTGCCAGATTCAAATCAAATGGTTGGAGGTAGAATCAATGATCATATACCAGAATACCAAATATCAGAAACTTTATACTTGCATCAAATCCTAATTTTCCCCATTGATAACATAACTAGAACTATAGGCCAGAATTAAGGCAGGTTTGCTTTGGTATTTCAGACTGACAAATGAGGAAATTTTTTAAAGAAAGTGTATACTATAGAAGAACATAATTACATAGGGGCAATTATAATAATAATACACTTAACCAATGACTATATGTGTCACTTTATGTATATATCTATATGAAAAAAAAAAAGCCTGAGATATCTGCCTACCCCACTGAGTGATAAGAATTTATGTTTATTCTTAATAAAAAAAAACTATTGTACTACTAGATTAAACATGTGTCATATAAAATTTAAATTAACAATCAAATAATAGATATTTTTAAAGCGTCAATAGCCTAATGGTTTAGGGTACGGCCTGCGCATCGTGAGGTCGTGGGTTCGAATCCACCATTGGACAGCTTAAGCTTAGTTGGAATGGTTAGCAAAATTGTTAGTAATATTTCTGAAGAAAAAAAAATATTGCTAGCTTTATTTAAAAAAAAAATGTTTATGTTTAATAGAAATGTTTTTAAGCGTCTTTACGTCCATTGAGTAATGATATTGTTTTCTGTTTTCCTTGAGACAACCGTTATCATTGGGTCAGGTATTGACTTGCAAAAATATTGTAATAGCATGCTAATAAATATATTTATTATTTATATATATTAAGAAACAATGTATTGAAATATATTCAAGTTCACAATTTAAATATTTATGAATGTTTACTGAAATAACCAACGGGAACATGTGACATTGGATGGATGTCAGGTTCACCATTTAAAAGCTGCACAATATAGTTTAAACTATTTGCCTACAATAATATATATATTTATATACATATTATATTATTGTAGGCAAATATTTTAATTGCATAAATATATAATGTTATAAATTGTAGTTAGATTCATGATATAACATTATTGAATAACATAACATAAATATATATTATGTTATAATAATTCTTACGATGCAGTAATTTCATTAAATTTTATTTTTATTTGAATTTTAGTACTTAGTGTTGCCTACATGTGGTGTTTTTTTTAATGAAATTTAAATAAATAAATAATAATATTCTATGTATATAAAAATATAAATGATGAATTAATTTATTACAAACATAACATATTGACGATATGGCATCCCATACTGAAGGCCCTCCCATCTTCCAGAGTATAAGAGTCATAGCGTCTGGTCTCTTACCATCACTACGCAATATAAATGTAGTTTTTCTATAATTTTTGTTTGTAATGCACCATTAAACAGGTGACTTAAAACCCTTTAGATAAACACAATAGATAAGAAATGTGGACAGTAATAACTACATGCAGTATTGCAATGACTTTACGCAATGGTTTTTATTTCTTTATTGAAAAAAAAAGACCATAAATAATCTACTCTCGTAATTTAGCTCCTAACTCAAAGGAGAACATTATATTAATAGAAATGGCATATAAATGTATGTAGTATATGAATGACAGAAAAGAATTTTTAAAATTGTTCTGATGTGAACCATTTTAGAAATAATAAAAACAAGAAATAAAGTTAACTGATGAAGTCACACAGATCTAACATGATCATGGAAATTGGGAATCTATAATGTCTATTTCTATAAACAATAGGTGTCTTTGTAAATATTTTATACATGTTCACCACAAACAGTTGGGAGTTTGAATTACATCTGGGTCTTATACACAAAGAAAACACTAAATTTAGCTTATACCAATAAGCTGACCTGTCACATGTGCACCTAATAAGCTTTGTTATCTGCAGTAAATGATTGTTCACTATCTAAAAAGGGCTTATCAGATGTGGGAGCATAATTACATAAGATGTAAGATATTGCATTAGAAATCCAAAATAAATTTACTATAGTAGAGCTTTATATTGATAATTGAACAATGCTTAACTGCTATATATTTATAAATAAGGGTATGGAATTTAAATGCATTGTAATGCATCACTATAAGCAGCATTTTTGTTTTGTTTCACAAATGTGGCAACCCAAGAGCAAATTACATAGTATGTGATTTCATTTGTCAATAAACAACTGTCATCGACAAAACCAGACACTATTGGAGTAAACTCATAGACTCTTGAATCTTTATTAACCATTAGATTTATACATTTACGTATTAAATAGGGCTTTTTTTATACTTTCTAAGCAAGTGCTTGATCCCACCTGATGTTAAGTAACTAGCTTAGTAAATGTCTGTTCACTCTAGCCACATTGCAATCAGAAAGACATGGGCAAACTATCCCAGTCCTTTACTGTGCAAAGATGAAGCAAAGCATTTCATTTGGGTTTGAGGGATGTTCCACAAAAGGATGAAATCCTACAGTGTCCGATGGTGGTGAGAAACATTGAGAGACTTGTTTTTTATTTAAGCACAACTGAGTATGTATTGACAAAATATATTCAAATTTAACACTTGTGTTAATAGACACCTTTACACATTTTAATGTATAATATGATACAATATAATAAAATGTATGTTTCAACTAATGTAACTCAAAATCTATCTTTTGGATTTTTTGATTTTTGATGAATTTTGATGAAGTGTCTATTAAATGATTTTAATTTTTAGTGTTGCTATAAGCTATGTTATATTTAACATTTTAAAATTGAATTAAATTTCCATTGGCTTTCTACTGCTTCAAGCAGCACAGTATGTACAGTATCTGATCTGATAAAGAAACACTGAAACACTTCATCTCTACAAACAATGCATCTAAATGCAATAGTAATTGAAATGTTACCTTTCAAGAAATGTTTAACAATTGAAGAAACAAATTATACCCTTGATATATTAATTGTAATGAATAGACTTGCTACATTTAGACCTTCATAGGCAAAACAATTGCCATGTCAAGGTTGTTCCATCTCATATATAACACTGAATGGCATGTGGCGAGGTATTGAATCTCACAGTTAAATCCCAACCACTTAGCCATCACAAATTCATAATAAAGACTGAAAAGTTATTTGAAAAATATTTGTATGCATAAAAGAATATTTATTTACTCTTTCAGATTTATATTATTTATTTAACAATTAATGTCATCTCTGCCAACCTCAATAGAGATAAAGGCACCCTACACATATAATCTAGGATCATAAGCCAATGTAATTTGCAGACCATCTAATATGTTTTAACAAAAGCTTCAAGTGGGTTATAAAAGCATACCATTCTCTAGAAATGAATATAATAGGATGCAAGATATTTACCTGAGCATACCAATACCCCATTCCCTGCTGGTATGCGTAAGGATACTGTGTTTGTGCTCCCATTGCTGTTGGTGCCGCAGGTGGGTTATTGGAACTCTGAAATATTAAAAGTATAATGTAAAAGTATGTTTATAAAACTTTACTTAAATGTTATGGCCACCAATAAACCATACCTGGTTCTCTCCACCTCCATTCTCTTTCCCCCAGAAACATTTTACTGTGTGTCCACTTATTTCTGTATTGTGTGTCGCTTCAATTGCATGGGCTGCTGCTTCCTTCGTTGTGAACCTAATAAACGCGTAGCCTTTGTCCCTAAATACTCTAACATCTTGTATTTGTCCAAACTGTGAAAATGTGCTTTGCATCAGTTCTTCAGTGATAACATTACTTGTAAAACCACCACAGTACACTGTTGTGTTTGTTGGTGAGCTCTGGTTGTACACCTCGTCAAATGTTGGCTGCTTGGCTCGTTTGCTACTGGGCGCACCTTCGTTTGGTCTGTTAGTGGGAGGCTTACGTGTCGACCAATTTGTACGTATAGAACGGGAACCCAACCACTGGCCGTTCATGGCTTGGATAGCAGCTTCGGCATCAGCTTTCTTTACAAAAGATACAAAAGCGTAACCCTTAGATTTGAGCGTTTGGGGGTCACGTACTATTCGACAGTTCGAAATTTCACCAAATGGTGCGAAAGCATCACGTAGTATGTGAGTTTCTATCTCCGGCGATAAATCACCTACAAATATATGGTGGTGGTTGCTCGTATCAGTTTTCGGTTGATTACCAGGACTCGTAGCCCAGTTAACCTTCATTTCCTTGTCAAGAAACACTCGCTTGTTCATGGCGGCCAGGGCTGTAGCCGCTGCCGTGTGATTTGTAAATTCGAGGAACGCATACGGATCGTTGCCGGGTTCGCGTATTATTTTACAGCCTTTAACTTCGCCTATTTGTCCGAACAACGCGCATAGGAATTCTTCTGTCACACTCGCGTCTAAATTACCGACGTAGAGAGTTTTCGGATGGCTTTCGTCGCCCATATTAGCTTATATCGTAATCTAGCGGTTACTTTATTACGACTATGAACACTAATATCAAAATTACTGGCTAATCAACGTGTTATTTCATCACACAAAACATTGGATGACGGATAAAAGAAAGAAAAATGTCGCAAACAGCGCCTAGAACTTCTCGAAAGACGTTGCTGTTGACTCGTGAAACGTTCACTTTTCGGAAACAAACGCATCTATAGACGAATTTCCGGTGGAATGATTTTAAATTATAGGCGCGAAAAAAATTATTATTCATTTAATTCCATGATGGATCTTGGTAATTTATTGCTTCCCTGTTTAGATATAAATCATTAAGTTTTGATACCGAAAAGTAATTTTAAGTATTTTCTTAGAGCATTTAAAATTCTCGCCATAAGCAATAGGAGCAGGGACCATAGACACAATAATAAACTTTTCCGGAAACGAGTGTCTTTTGAAAGTTTATGAATCATCACATATGCTATTTCATTTTCATATCAGACAAATTATTACTATATTATTATTGGTTGTTTATCAAAAGTGGTATTAGCTGACCAATTGCAGTAAAGTTAGTGTTGGCATTGTTTAATGTACGCAGATTACAAATAAAACAAAAATAAAGAATGCCACAAGTTTGAATTTATGTGACATGAATACAGCTTTAAATCATAAATGTTGTCAACATTTCTAATAATGATCTGATATTATTAAAAATTATGAAAAAATGATAATTATTTTATATTATTTATTTTTGTGACGAACTACACAGATTAGCCACTGACTTTTTTGTCTCATCAGACATTGCTTCATCAGATTGAGAAGTGGCTTGGTTCTTAGGTTACTTAGCCTGAACCTTTATGGCTCCGATCTCAAAGCGGTCGGTTGGGTGCTGTTTCGTGGCCCACCTAAGGGACATTCAAAAGCGAAACTTTGACTTCCATTTCGGGAATTGTTGGCGCTGGGAGAAAAAATCTCAGCAATGCTCCTAACATCTAAGGGTTGAGGCCCATGAAGTAGCTATGTTGGTTCACAGTCTCGAAAAACTGTTGAGACGCCTACTTAAAGAATTGGACTATCGTCGGAAGCTCTGTATCTACGTGAAATTAGCGATTCCGTAATTACCACGCACCGTGGCTTAGCGCAGTGAAACGATTCTGAATAACCTGTAATCAATGGATGTGCTTATGGCCGGTATGCGCTAAGAGGATAAAACTAAGACTGGACTCGCGCATGCACAGGTGATCTTACTAATTGGTACAAGCTGGCCGGGATTCAAACCTTCAACCACAAGCTTGTAAAGTCGATCGCTTTTTAAAAATGTGTACCGTATTGTAATAGGTATTCTATTAAAATAATCATGATGACTTCTGCTTGAGGATGATTATTATAATTTTAGGGTTGCTAGCACTGTTCCTAGTGTTAGTCTGTGTATATGTATAAGTAATAGACGAGACAGATATCTTGAGACAGACAGAACTTTTAGACATATTGAATTGTCATACGATGAAGAAAAGTTTACACAATTTTGGAATAATTATCTGTTATAGGATGTATAATTTGTAAGGATTATGCATCTAACAGATAAATCACGTTTAATTCTTTAATTTCTCTCTTATTAAATCTAAGTTTTTGTTAAAAGAGGTTAGAAACCGCAAGAGTAGTACACGTATGCAGCAAACTGGTGCTTTTACGATATTTCGCCAATTAGGCCAGAAATGACGTGAGTTGAAATCTTGAATAGTGTTAATGCGACACGATGCTGCCTTTGACCCAGAAGGATACAAGGCTCCCGCGGGGCCCATTAGGCGGGATCCGTGAAAAGTTTCAGAATTGGCTCAGGCTAATTTATTCAGATAAAAATTCTAGAAATTTATTTCTCTTCTTGATACTTAACTTGTCCTTTGCTTTTGTCGAGTTATTTTATGGTGTATGGACTAACAGCTTAGGTAAGTGCTTTACAATATTACCTCAAAGTTGTATGTATTTCTTTAGTGTTGATTAAAATTATCAAAACGTTTACGGTTATTTCATTAATAAAAACTATATTTTAGGTCTTATTTCTGATGCATTCCATATGTTCTTTGACTGCACGGGACTGGTAGCGGGCTTAGCTGCATCACTAGTATCCAAATGGCGAGCGAATGAACGCTATTCCTATGGCTATGCAAGGGCTGAAGTTTTGGCGGGCTTTGTAAATGGCCTCTTTCTCCTGTTTATCGCTTTCTTCATCATGAGTGAGGCAGTTGAAAGGGCCATTGAACCTCCAGAGGTAAATACATTTCATTCTTTATTTTTACTTTACAAAGAAAAATATTTTTTTAGAAAGGTCAGTTTTATTTTTATTTAATTTAATATAAAAATAGTCTCATAGCATTATGACCCAGAAATATATTAACGTTCAATTCAATTGTTCTTGTTAGATTTTGCCAATGTCGAAGTGTGTATGTTAAACTGCAGTAAAAAGTGGGCTTTGTGACTATACTAATGTTAGTGCTTTGTAATTAGATTTATCAAGTTTTAAGTGGTTCATGTTATGATCTGGTCATGACTTTGAATCACAGTTCTTTTACTTAAAAATTCTGCCAGGTGCATTGTGATTGGCTTGTCACAAATGGGTTATAATAGGCTTGAAAAACGAGCATTGGAAGCTGTTTCTTTCTATCCCAGTAGGGATAAAAAGATGTGAGATTATTATTTTCTTATTTATTTCTGTGCTGTGAAAGTGTATTTGTTATTATAAAAAGAAACTATAATTTCTACAATGTAAAATATATACAGAAACATAGTCTCTCACTATGGGCCTCATAAGCAAGCTCAAAGTCGATAGATTGGAGACCACGGAATAGCAAGGGCAGCGAGGGACATCCACCTGCAAGGTGGTCTGACAACCTCATAAAGGTTGCAGGACACAGCTGGATGCGGGCCGCTTACAACTGGTCCTTTTAGAAATCTTTGGGGGAGGCCTATGTCCAGCAGTGAATGTTTTATGGCTCAAATGATGATGAATGATGAAAATATATACAGGTATTAATGTGATGGATATACAGTGTAATATATTGATGAGAAACTATACAACACAGCTTCCTTCAAATTGGAAAATAACAGTCATGTAATATTGCTGCTTTGATGCAAAAATACATGCTGCAGTCTGAACTCTTGTAGGGATCTACAAAAAGCCTATAAAACTATAGGGCAGAGGATGGTATGACATTTATGTTTTTTCAAATGTGTATCATGCCAGTATATGCGGGCATTGTCTTATTGTCACCATGTTCTCCGTCCTATGTAATGAAATTTACAGATTAAGGGAGATTGACTAGAGGGTGACCTACTACAGCTGCTTATGCCTTACTGAATAGGTCCGTTAGTATCTGTGTACAGAATACTGGCTTGCAGTATGGCTTATTTTTACTTTAAAGTCGGCAATGCACCTACAACTTCTCTAGTAATGGAAGTATGTGACCGCCGCTGAACATTGCCATTAGTAGCATGGCTGTTTATTACCTGCCTTAAACAAGAGAGTATACCAATTTTATTGGCTTATTTTTTTATACTATCTAAGCAAGTGCTTCACCGTAATCGCACATTTTAAAGGGAATGGGAATTGTTGATCAGTCAAGAAAGTTGTCCATGAAATAGCAAGCGACTGAGTCGTGGTTCAGCACTCTCGAGCGCTCTCGGATCGTAATGCTTACGAGTTACTAGCGATAGAGGGTCAAGCTAAGCGACCTAAGAGCTATGCCATCTCTCAATCCGGTGCAGCAGTCAAGGCCAGCTTCTCTGGCCAATCTATGTAGTTCGTCAAAAAAAAACAGTTAAGAAAAGCCACTTAACATTTAAAAAATAATGTGTTTTTAAAATCTCTTAATTTAAATGTTACTTTTGAATTTCAATTTGAATACGGATAATTAAAAAATTCGCTTATCTCCATGTCTGTAGCAATGCGATTATATCAACTATATAGCTACAACGATAAGGCATGTTTCTCCTTACTTAACATTCATGTACTTGACTTGATAAGATTTTATTAATACAGCTCCACCTCTATTGCTGTATAGGCAATTGTTATCAGGAATTCCTTGTACTTATGTAACAAAAAACATTGAAAAGGCGAACTTTGTCAATAACTTTAATTTTTTTTTCTTTTAAAAAATGCTAACAATATTTTTTTGCACAAATACTACTAATATTCTTATCAACCATTCCAACTAAGCTTAGCTCGTGCTAGGAGATAGTTCACGTTATTGACGTTCAATTACCACCAACCATCGTTCAATTCGAATGGAATCTACAAACTTACACAGAAGTTACCCTAAACTATTAGGCCAATCACAAAAAAAATATATTTATATATAAGTCACGTCCTTATATTCCAAGCGGGGTAGACAGGGAGAGCGGTCGCTGTCCACGTTTCACCAAGCTTATTAGGTCCCATATGTGACTGCAGGTGCGTCATTTATTGAAGGGGACCTTCAATAAATTAACCTTAATCATATCATTAATAAAAAGTTGAACATTAAAAAACAATCATTACAATATTCCACTTAGGAAGAAGACAATATAAGTAGATAGTTTATATTTTAACTGTACATTTCGTAGTTCCAACGATTTTTCAATTTGAAAATTATATAAGGTGATTGCAATTTCTTTTCGAGCGGAACCAATTGTAAACGAATCAACTCGCAATAAAAACAAACTTATCGTAACCGTAGTCGACGTGCATTGAATTTTCGACATTAGTGCATTACTTTAGTGGCGAAATTTATTTGTATATAGTAATTAATTATTGTAGACCCATTTCCCGCCAACTCTCCAATAACAGTTGCTAAACAAAATAATGTTCGACCGCCACAACAATAAGCCTTTAAAGTTACTTTATTGTTTTGAAACTTTGTGAATGGTGACGTCATAGCATATATTAAAGCGATATTGTAAGGCTATTGACAATCCAAACTAAGTAAATAACCTAAAATAATCATATTTCCGAAATAAAAATTTGATTAGTTTCTGACGTGTTTACTTTTACGTAATAAATTTGATTTATCATTTTACTCGTTAATATACTACCAAACCGAATCTAATTAAACTAGTAAAATTTGATTCAGATTTCTTTAGGTTGCAGAAGTTTGCTGAAAAATCGTGTGTACATATTAATTCACAGAATGAAATATCATTAATTTTTTTTTAATTTTCCAGGTGAAACACGAGCGCCTACTATTGGTGTCTGTCCTCGGTTTCTTAGTTAACCTGGTGGGCATATACGCGTTCCACCATGGCCACGGGCATGGGCATGGGCACTCGCATGGTGGCCACGGCCACTCGCATAACCACGACCATGGCCACTCCCACGATGACATGGAGGCGCCCACCGGAGCTGGCTCGGCTATCATGCGTGGCGTCTTCCTCCACGTGTTAGCCGATACGCTCGGCTCGGTCGGTGTGATCATCTCTGCGATATTGATGCGAACGTTCGGCTGGATGCGCGCTGACCCTATATGTTCAATGGCGATCGCGTTGCTGATCGCTGCTAGTGTGATCCCCCTAGTGCGTGACTCTGCCGGCGTCCTTATGCAACGGACTCCAACGTCAATCGAGCGCGCCCTGCCCAACCTATTCACGCGTGTGGTCGGCCTGGCTGGCGTGCACGCCGTCCAGGAGCCTCACTTCTGGACTTTGTGTAGTGAAGTTCACGTTGGTGCTATTAAGCTGGAAGTGGCGAGGGAGGTTGACCCCCGCTACGTCACGGAGCAGGCTGCGAGGATATTCCGCGAGGCGGGTGTCAAACATCTAACAGTGCAATTGGACTACTCGCCACTCTGATAGTAAGCTTAACAGTCACAAATGTACAGATATCCACAGAGTGGAGCTTTCGCGATCGAATTAGTGATTCACTTTAGGGGTGATGGGCGCGGGGACTTTGGGCTAGCCGCCTTTCGCCAATTGACCTATCCACAATCTCCTTCTAACGAAACTACGCGCATCTTTGTCTTTGTTACCTCGCTTACTACAAGTTCATCGTTGTATTTTCTCCTAATATGCGTATTAAATACAACTGCACCATTCATTAACCCGTACATAGCATTTCTTAGTAAATGGTCCTTCGAGTCGGATGGAAATTTAGATTCATCTGTCATTGGGAGAGAAATACAATGATGATGTATGAAGATCAAACACTCGGCGCCCTTTACCCTGAAGTTGTCGATCAGTGAATATACGAACTTTCAATTGTATATAATGCATTTATTTTAAGAGCCGCGACAGGTTCCCGTAAGTCCGCTAGTGTGCAAATTAGATAAATTTCTATGCAATGTTTTTAAAAGGTTTTTTATATGAAAAAGTAATTATAGGATTATGCGCATTAGGTGAAATTGTTGATTAGTGTAAATCAAAATTGTACAAGTTTTTATTTCTTGTAGTTTATTGTGAAATGTGATAATTGAGACTTCAAATTTTTAATTCCGAATAAATTAATTACCGGTTATCTATCTGTCTCAGATTGTGATTAGATCAATACGTTGTGTATGCGTTATATTTTAATGTTTCAATTTTATACGGTACCGCCGGCGTACCACACATTGCAGCCAGAGAAATCATATTTGTCCATCCCCTACTAAGCATAGACAAGGGCCTCACAGAAACAAAGCAAAGTTTAATTATAAAACCGTTACCACCTAATACGTCAAATACAAAACAGAATTGGCGTGCGAAAGGCAAACAAATATGGAATACTATGATGCCAATGAACGTTCGTTTGTACATAATTGGTTTAGTACACTCGGGGCCCTGCTTAGTTGTCACACAATACCAAGACATACACAAATCCTGTAAATATTAACAGTCAATCATCCAGAAAGAGATAGCGGTACGAAGTTCTTAATAAGGTAAGCTAAGAGCCGCTATAGTCCTCAACATCTGGAGATTTTGAAAACCATTTTGATTGTATACATGCAAGTAATATCACCCAAATCTGACTGGCAGTTAATGCTGCTAAATATTCGCCCTGAACCTTAATATACTTCATATTAAGGTTTACATATGTAAATTCAATTTTGTAAGTCATGTACGATAAAATATCGTTGGCTTTAATATTAAGCTCTGGTTAAAAATATGTTCAGACGACAAGTTCTTAAGTTAGAACTTGAGAATTCTGTCCACACCATTGTCGATACGGTCATAAGAGCTATCTGTTTATATTAACGGTATTACAGTTTTCATATGAATTTATTTTTATTATACACATATATATAATTATTTTCATACGTTTTAATATAATTTTAATTTATTTGCAATTTTTATTAAATGTCGTTAAAATTGATTAAAAACAAATTCTGTATTTACATTCCATGACTAAATCTATGAGATATTTATACTGGAAGAAATTTTGCAATAAATTGAATGAAATCATTTACAAACGTATTTATCAGTTATATATCCCACCATAAATAGCATAGTCACCAGACTTATGTAACGTTACCTAATTTAGTCCAATATTTTAATCATATACATAAAAAAGTTGGCAACATTTAATAACCTATTTTTGTTTAAATTAAAAAACTTAAATAACATATTTTCGTTTAATTTTAAAGACTTGCACATATTTATTAATTTCAAACTGATTTGAATATATTAATCTAACGACAAATATAAGTCTAACTATCTCGTACAAGCACGGCAAATCCAGCCCGTGGGCTCCTGCGCTGTGTTACTTCCAAAAGAGGTTTAGGCTAAACGACCTAAGAGGTCTATTGAAATCCGGTGAAAATTGCGGTCAACTTCTCGGGCCCATCAGCATAGATTATCACAACATATATGTATATATAGGTTTGGTTGGGCACAGGCTTTAACCGTCTACCAAATTCAAAATTCACAGCGCTATTAGACGAAAACTTTATCCATATATCAAGTTTTAGAATACTAAATTAACACCTAATATAGACGTTGATCTGAAATCTAATATCGACGTGACGTGAATCCACTGGCGATGGCGTTACTCTTTAGAAAAAGGTCGACAATATCATAATTACACATTACCGTCCCCCATAGTATTATTTTATTCACGCAAATATCGTGCGCGTAACAATGAAATAATAATTACAAGCGTCAGTAGCCTAATGCTTTACGAATCGTAAGGTCGTGGGTTCGATACCACCATTCGACTATTGACGTGAACCATGTCCTAGCACAAGCTTAGTTGGAATGTTAAACAAGATTGTTACTAATATATCTGAAAAAAAAAGATATATTGCTAGCTTTCTTTTTTTTAAAAAAAAGAAAAGAATTACTTTAATTTATTATAAATGATCTAATCATGTGAAATAGATTCAATACAAAAGTTTCATTGCATTTCGAATTAATCTGTTCCAATCCGACATTGATTTTTATTGTTAAAATAAATGTTACATTTGATTTGATGAACGATTTTTTTTATTCTTTCAGTGTTGCCCTGTCATTTCTAAAATTGTTTGCTGTCTTGTTTAATAATTTATTATAGGTAACTTGATGGATTGACCGATGGATTTTAACTGTTGGTAAAAGTATAATTTAATTATTATATAATTTGGTTTATAATAATTATACTCAATTAAGAACTAATGCATTGTCCATAAGAAACAAGTCAATGAGCTGAGAGTCATACCACTATGCAACCATTTAACAATCCCGTCAGAACTGGCTTTGACTCTGCAAAGCCGCTGTCCATTTTTCTGGAGATGGCTAAAATACTGCCAAATTTGGCCATCTCTATTTAAATCCTTAAGCTGTTGAAAGATATTTCAATTTAAATCGATGATGAATTTGAATAAAATTCATATATGCTGCTATTCACATCCTGCGCCTTCAGTCAACAAAAATAATTGTGTTCAATATGAACGTTCAATGGCAACATCGAAATTTGCTATATAGTTTTAGCAGTCATTGGTCCTGCTATGGTTCACCAATAGATATATTAAACGTATATGGTGATATGATGGTTTGATGAGACTGCAATAGATCGGCTTCATAACTTCACTGGCAAATAGACTTCGGGCGTAAGACCAACCGCTATAAAAACCTTATTTTTTCTAGTTTAAAAAATTCGGTAGGTAATAACAAACTTAAACCACTTCAAGATGCCAACGTTTACAGACGAAACTTTGCAGTAACGTACAGAAAACGAGAATGAGATTGACACCCTAATGTGGATGTATTTTGAGGTTATGTCATGTGTTTAAATCATTGAGATCAAACGACGGATGTGTTTAATTAGTGACGATACTTACGATCAACATTGGGCATAAAATAAAATTTATAAAGTTTCCAAAAACGTTATTTATACATCCTTACTTAAAGACACGAATTCGATACACAACAAAGTATACATCAAAGTTTTTTTTTAAATAATTATCCATCATCTGTAGTAAGTAATAAAAAAATGTTTTATTTTTAAATACGTAACTATGTGCGGCGCGAAATGAACGGACGAGCGACTTCTGACAAGTGTGATGTTATTAATTGCATTTTATTACACGAAAAAAAAAACAGATTTTAAGTGAAAATATGTTTAGACAGATTATTGTCTAGGGTTGGCAACCCTACGTTTAACACAATTATATTTATCATCGCACGTTCCGATTTGTATGTAATCTCATACTTGGCGACATATTTTTTGAGCAAATCCATCAATAGCAATAATGGATTAATTATTTAATTAATTATAATGGGGTTTTTTGTGTACAAACTGAACATTTTGTACATATACTTATACTTTAACAAAATTAAATTAATTTGGATTCAAGATGGAAGTTCGTCGCTACATCCGTTGTATTAGCACAAGGTTATTCAATTAGTTTTTTGGCTTTGAAATAACGTCGGAGGTACAAAACTTGCCACGTGGCCAGGCCTAGGAGACACACCATAGAGAGCACACTGAAGAACAGCACTCTATTGTTTGTTGATTCTGAAAAAGAAGTATTAATTTATATGATGAAACTTTTTAACTTTAATAATTGCTAATTGCCCACTTTCCTATTACAATTGCAAAAGATATTACAAATGTATACCCCTTTCAATTATTGTTATAAAAATATAGTTGTATTACAATAAGTAAAAACGCTGTAATGTTGACGGTACTTCAAGAATAAATCAGTTTAAACTCACATCTTGCAGTATTATTTCATGGTGATAGCGCTGGGATTCGAACCCACGCCCTTTCGTACTAGTGCCTACGTGCAGTCGCCAGCTCAGCAGCCATGCTAGTATTTTCTTACTGACATTTATGGCAAGGTATACAAACAAACAAGCGTCTTATGTCTATGTGTTAGCAAAAGTGCTATGTGCACGAGATGACAGTAACTCATATCTCGAAGTGTTATAAAGTATGCTATTTTTTTAAATTATAAATTAAAATACAAAATGTTAAATTCACATTAATACATACTTTCATTTTACTCTAAAGCAGCTATAATTTAATAGTCCTGGTGTTCAACTTACAATCTGAAATCCTAGGGTTCTAATCCTAGCTGATTGTATCGATTAGTTTCCTTCTTTCCCTTTCTTATGTAAAAAAGTAAATCAGTTGCATCCATAGACTTGCCTGGTGTTTATAAGATCACCAATGGGTGAGGCTCTTGTCATATCTAATGTAACAAATAAATTCAGAAACTTACTGAATACACATGCTGAGACTGTGTCCAATGTTGACATTATGTCCTATTTGTCCAGTCTCTGTTTATTCAACTGTTTTTTATTTTATTTTTAAAGTGTCATATTTATTCTTTGTATATGATACCAATAAATAAATAGTCTATGTCTACATATATATTTATAATAATTTAAACATTTACTAATAAAAATATATATTAATGTCACCAACCATTTGTGTCCCTCATTTCTTCCTCCCTCTTGCGCATAAGAGTGAAGTCTTGGACAATAGCTTCTGATAGGTCTTCCAGTCTTTTCAGTTCCAACTCCATTGGCTTCAGCTTAGCTGCCTCACCAATCTAAAGTGATTTAATTAACGAATTATTAAAGTACATATGCGACCATCGACGTAAAAGTGGCCTACCCCTACATATGCGACCATCGACGTAAAAGTGGCCTACCCCTAAACTTTCTTTTTTTTATAATTGCATTGCTATTTTGTTTACGATTTATATTTTTTTTATTATTTAGAGAATAAATGTTCTAAGACGAAAGTTACATCCTTCCCTGATTAATGTAAAAATGAAAATGGTATTTTCAAGAGTAGAGTAAATAGGCATTTACTAAGGTAGTGCGCTGTACCATCCAGGACTGCATTTCCATTTAACATCAGGCGGGATTGTGGTCAAGCACTTGCTTAGAAAGTATAAAAAAAAACTGAATAACTGGAACAAGGACACAGTATATAGAGGTATTGCAGGATGGACATGATAATTTCAAACTGTTAGTATGTTTTATAAATATTTTAAGAAATTATTTAATTCCGAACTATATAGTATGAATAGCATCTCAAATAACTTGGCTATTACCACTGAAGACATTGTGAATACTCTCTTTACGTTACACCATGGTTTGAGGTGTAATGTTCATCACATTTCTCATGATTAAGTTTTTATAACGTCATATTGGATAATCTGTAACGGTGTTATAATTTTTGTTGATTTTATTAAATAAATAAATGATCTCTATCAAAATTAGGATGATTTTTAATTTTAATTATGGCACCAAATATTATACATTTTAAAAACTATTGACTATAATACAATTTTAAAATATGTTTCATGCAACAATACTTTAACACAAAATGAAAAACACTATTTCTTATAATATGACTAGTCTGGCAATAAATATTGTTACATCTTACATTCTTTTTAAAATTTAAATTTGGAAAATATATTAGAAAGTTTCCTCCAATAACAAGGTTTGCATGCATATAGTAGATTAATAAATTACAGCCAGATCAAGTGTATTATTGCAGTCAAAATCATGTTTTAGGCAATTATATATTATTATAATAGCAACACACTCATTCAAACATTAATTGTTGTTAGTTGTTTCAATAGCTCACACATTATTACCCAAGTGTTCTGGCGGATTGCAGTTGTCAGTATCATAGATCACCCACCGATAACAGAGACAATTTAGTATGTGTATATCATCTATATAAAAAGCATTAACATACCGACAATAATATTGTACAAACTAACATTTGCACATTAAGAGTAGAGTAGATTTGAGAGAGAGAGAAGAGTAGTGAGAGTTAATTTATCATTATGCATCTGCATTTAGCATAAATTCAAATAAGTCATGTTGATAAATGAAATATACTAAATACCCTTGCAAAAGAGAGAATTAAAAGCTTTACACATTAAAAAACCTATGTAGGTTACTCCACTATTGCTTTAGCCATCTTCCTAATGGCATTTCATATTCAAATGACGCATAAGTGCATAATTAAATAAATAAATGATCTCTATCAAAATTAGGATGATTTTTAATTTTAATTATGGCACCAAATATTATACATTTTAAAAACTATTGACTATAATACAATTTTAAAATATGTTTCATGCAACAATACTTTAACACAAAATGAAAAACACTATTTCTTATAATATGACTAGTCTGGCAATAAATATTGTTACATCTTACATTCTTTTTAAAATTTAAATTTGGAAAATATATTAGAAAGTTTCCTCCAATAACAAGGTTTGCATGCATATAGTAGATTAATAAATTACAGCCAGATCAAGTGTATTATTGCAGTCAAAATCATGTTTTAGGCAATTATATATTATTATAATAGCAACACACTCATTCAAACATTAATTGTTGTTAGTTGTTTCAATAGCTCACACATTATTACCCAAGTGTTCTGGCGGATTGCAGTTGTCAGTATCATAGATCACCCACCGATAACAGAGACAATTTAGTATGTGTATATCATCTATATAAAAAGCATTAACATACCGACAATAATATTGTACAAACTAACATTTGCACATTAAGAGTAGAGTAGATTTGAGAGAGAGAGAAGAGTAGTGAGAGTTAATTTATCATTATGCATCTGCATTTAGCATAAATTCAAATAAGTCATGTTGCTAAATGAAATATACCAAATACCCTTGCAAAAGAGACAATTAAAAGCTTTACACATTAAAAAACCTATGTAGGTTACTTCACTATTGCTTTAGCCATCTTCCTAATGGTATTTCATATTCAAATGACGCATAAGTGCATAATTAAATAAATATACTTCAAATAATCGTAGATTAAATTGCTAAATTACTTACACCTTCATAGTTCTTAGCTTCAAATCCTACTTTAATATTTAAAAATACTTCTTGACTTTGTCCTCTGCGCTCTGAAAACAATTAAATATATAATAATTTATTATTACTAATGGATAAGATTATAAAAAATTAGATGCAAATACAGTTTAAACTATTTATAATAACACTGATCAACTGTGCATATTTTTGGTGTTATAAAGAGTTATTGTATTTATTTATGTTTATTTTTGTCAATACATATTTTTTTACTCAATGTGTTAAAAATTAAAATTTTTAAGCAAGTAAAGTTGATAACATATAATAATCTAATGACAGTCTAGTATTAGACTACTAGTAAACACTCACAAGTTAATCATGTTACCGCAACATAACTCCAGTTCTTACTTATTTTGAAAATTTTGAAAGTACTACTTTAATGCCCAGCAGAGAATATTCTACAGCTGAAATGATGCTGATAATGAATATTTAATGCCTAATAATGCCGAATTGTTGCCATCTGTGGAATATTTCAAGTCTTAATTAGAGAACATATTGAACTTACCTGGTGGCACCTTGGATATAAAACAAACTTCAAATGTGTCATAGGTCTCAGTGACAAACGTGAATTTCCCTTTGTTTATTGAGTCCTTCTGTGACAGAATGTGACCTTTTGAGTCTTTAACCTGAAAAATTAAATACTTATAAATTCAGAACAATTATATATAATGTCGTGTATGATATAACGTGTCTCTAGTATGATATCTAATAAAATAATGCAAAAAGTAGGAACTGGATTCTTTAGTTATTTATTTGTTTTATAAACCTAAATGTATAGAATTAATACTATATATGGACTCACAGTATAATCAACTCGCTGTCCAGGCGCCTCCCCTACTTCATATTCTCCAGCAACAAGCACATTTGCATGTAATTCTTCCTTCAAACATTTCTGGGTATTGGGAGCCAAACTCCACATGATTCCTTGGCATCCGCGCCAGAATATACTCAAAAGGAAAACGAGATAATACACCTCCATTTTTTAATTATTACAAAAGTTATTTATCATACACAAATGAAGTTAAGATTCATCACTTCATGAGCTAAAAACAAACATATTCTGTGTCAAAAAGACCGATGAGTTGGCCCGAAAAACGAGAAACGTCGGCGTTTTAGTGAAAAAGTGACAAGTGTTTTCAGTATCAAAAATTCTAAAACAAACTGTCTTAATATAAAAGGTAATTTCGCTATATAAGTTTTTTTTTTAATTATTGCTCACTAAATAAATCTTTATAAAATAATGTTGGAAACATCTTTTTATATAGTTAAATAAAATGGCCTTCCCATAAGCCTACGTACAGATAGCATTATTGCTAATTTCTATGCCAAGTCAATGAAATATTATTATGTTGGATAGTTAGATTTTTATTTTGGGTATAATATATGTTCAGTTTTAATCACACTACCCGATTAGGGCTAGCAGGCTATATCGTTTATTCAAAGACGTTTCATATCTGTCTCTTCTATATTTATGTTTTACACTTCGATGTACTAAACCGAAAGAGGAGGCTTGTTGTTTAAATTTAAAAGTATTTTTTAATGATCATTATTTTATTTGCTCAGTTTTAGTCAATTTTCCTTTATAATTTATGGCGTTTGTCAATGCTGTCAATGCTCAAGAAATGTCAATTATAACCTAGTTCGATGTTTAGTTATTTTAAAACTTATAAACAAAAAGTTTTACTGAAATAAAACTTTTTGATTTATGGTGACCTTAGTTATATTACTATATATAAGATATTAGGAACTAAGTATACTTAGTGTATTAAGAGCTTATTAGACTGAAGAACTGACAGTTCATAGTAATTTAACTTCGTATGAAACAACTGAATTTTTTACAATTTATCAAAAGGATTGAAGTGAATCTTGTGCTCTAGTTAGTTTTGCATACAAACTTTTTATCGGTGTAAGTGTTGTCTAATGTTTTTAATAAAAATTGTACGTTTCCGAGATGTTTACATAATAGTTTAATGTCCTGTACCTAATAATTATGACATTTCTATTATAGCGAACATTTAATGATGCGACTTAATTACAATGCAATTTATACCACTTTGACCTTTTACGTAGATCTGGAACAAGATTGCATAATTTATTTCTATACTTACATATACTGAGAGGAAAATGAATAAGTACGAAATTGTAATTTTTTTCAATTTGCAATAATTCGATACTGCTCGTTTAACTACTGAAGATAGGATAATAATAATAGTCTTAAATTCATAGAAGTTAGAAGAAAATTATTATGTTATAAATATTACAAGGCACTTGACATACAATTTGATGGATGGATGTTGAAATTAATAAATAATATTAAATAATAAATCTTGCTTGATGCAATAATCACACCTGATGTTAATTGGAAATACAGTCCTGGATGGCCTATTAGCTGCCTATGGAATAGACAGATGCAGGCAAACTATTCTAGTCCTTTCCTGTATGAATAATGAAAGATAAAGCAAAGCGCTCTGCTTAGGTAAATTCTTGTTTATCCAGAGGTTATAAGGATGCCGGGTGCTTTAGTATTGTTAGTTCTATGGAGTTAAATTAATATTTAGTTAATTTATCTGTTCTGACAGTTATTACAGTATCTGAATATGCTGTTTATTTTTTCAGATACTCCTGTTTTAGAACATTGCTGTTCTGCGGTTTTCAGTATTAAAATGTGTGTCCGAATTATGCATAACAGATCAATGACTTATGGATGAGGTAAGATGTTATTAACATTTATTTCCATTCATCATTATCTACATTTTGTTACACAAACATCAAAAAGTCTACAATTTTATACTAGAATAATATTGTTGCTGAAATGCAATGGTCCCTCTAGTGCTAAAATACCAACACAACTATGTCTCAAGTAGTATAAAAAATTATATTATAATCAGAACTCATAGCAAAGGACTTCACAATTTCATAATTTTACGTTTGAAACATTATAGCTCTAATTTTTTTTGAATTATCTATTGTGTTATAATTTGTAGGTCTCGTAGAATAAAATAGTCCAACAACTAATACACTCGCTTTATTGAGACTGCGTAATGTTGTACAAAGAATTATTTATAACGAGTAACGTCACAACTGCGCGTCCTCACAACCTTTATACAAAATTAATTAGAAGTCAGATTAGAAACTAATAAGGTTAAACTATTGTTTACAATGCCAAGTTCATGTGACAATCAACTAAATTATTAATTATGAATTAAAGATACAATAAGGTTCAGGTAAATCATTAAGATATCATTGGAAGTAGTTATTATGCATAACAATCGCTGGGTGTCATGTGCTGCCAGCTAACAATTAATTGGTTTATTACATACAAAAAACCACACACTATAAGTTGTGCCTGGTGAATGACCTCACCATCTATCCATATACTGTACCTAATAAGCTTGATGAATAGCTGATAGTAATCAATGTCTCTGTCTATACGTCTTACATATGTATTTTGAATATACGATTTAAATTATAATTGTGGTATTCATAATTTATTAATTATTACCTGTCTGTTATGAAATTGAAAAAACCAACGCCATCTAGTGGCAATGTTTGGTACTAGAGTCTATCTAGCCTGTTGGGCATTTACATCATTCTTCATTTTCTTACTTACATTTTCTTATTGTGAAACAATATTAAAACAAGTTTCAAAAATATCAATTAGAATCAAAGAACATGTAATATTTATATAATAATGTTTATTACTTAGGTCTTATATGTGACATTTTCTGACACAATTGACGTATACTGGGCACAAATTTCAGTAATTTTTTTGTTTTTCTTTCTTGCTAAATGAATTGTGAGCAAAATGAATGTTCAATGCCATCACTGTAGTCGATATTTGCTACTATGAGTATTTTAGTTTATTGGCTCATTGGGTAGAATAGGGTATATATACATATTGGGTACTAATAACACTGACAGGGCAATCATGTTTGTTTTAGTATTTGACGTGAATTGATGTGACTGTAATAGATTGGTTTTATAATAATAAATTACTGTGGGTCTTGGTGGGATTCGAAGAGCCAACCATAAGATCCTTCAAAAATATATGCAATGCTGTTAGATGTATATTCATTATTATATGTTTTATATATCAATATACACAAAATCTAGAACTGTAATAAAAAAATGTAAACAAAATCATCTTTGCCTTTTTAAAATTAAAACTCGTCACATCTAGTCTCAACTGTATGTACAACCCTTAAAATATACAATCATATTCCTAATTCTATAAAAAATTTGGACAACCCACTATTGTTTAAAAAACAGTTGAAATTGTTTTTATTCAACAATTTTTTTATAGCTTAAATGAATATTTTAAAATGTAAACAAATTAATTGTAAAGTTACCATGTTTGTTTTTTGCGAATATTATATAATTCCTTCTGTTATTGATATGCCCTTGCAGGGCAACACATGTATACCTTGCCATCAATTCAATTACCATCCACATGATTGTCAATGTAATATGCAATAAAGTATTATTATAATATACACATAATATTGCAAAAAGTATTATTATAAAATATGTATATATTATAAATACATCATCTCATATCATATATACTTTTTACAGTAGTACAGATTACACTTTTTTGGACACAATTTTGTTCCTCACAATGGAATGCGCATTTCAATCTAATCTACTACCCTCAACCTTCATTCCTTGTGGTTATCTTGTGTATGGCATACGTAACACACAGCACAAATTTGTATGTTATTATATCTTAATCTCTGACAAAAGCAAAGCCTAATTATTTGAATCAATTATGTAGAATATTACTATAAAATTGTCTATTGTTGTTATCCCATCTGTCTTTATTATCTGTTAATTTTCGTGTGCCTCTTTATGAACGAAGTCTTTATTATCTGTTAATTTTCGTGTGCCTCTTTATGAACGAAGAATGAGAACAGTGGAGTGTTTTATAGGAAATGGGACAAACTAGCTTATGGCTCACCTGATCTTAAGTGACCACCATAGCCCATGAATTTCTAAAAATACCCGAAAAGATTCAGGCGCATTGCGGGCTTTGAAAGGAGTTTCTTAAAGGCTCCCCAAATCGTACAGGTTCGGAAACACCGCTAGTTAATAGTGCTCGTAGAAGTTTGCGCGTAATACTTGTAGTTGCTGATTTTCTACTATTAATGATAGGTAGATAGAAGCATTACTGTAACCGTTTTATCGAAACTGCAATATAAGTATTCTATAGAGCTCTTTTAAAAGTTCAGGTAGCGCTCAATTCTACCTCGATTACCACTTAATTCAGTGAAATTGTAAACGCTTTCGGGTTAGGATGGGACTAGCTGGTGAAATTACTCGTACCACCTCTAATGTCACACACAGAGCCAGAAAAGTACGCAAGTACACTATGCTTGCCTCTGGAAAAGTAAAACTGCGAACCAATCTTACAGTGTGTAATCGGTTGAAGTTTAATAAAGAGTTCATAGTGTGTATTATTTATCGTACCGCCAGCAACAGGTACAAGTTAATCGTACGATGTAAATACACGACTGCAACTGTGATGTAACATTATACAATGAAAACGAGAGTTGATGTGACGCGAAAATGCTCCTTACTGCGTTCGGTTCCATTCAGTTGACTCGGCCGTGACAACAAGGCACGGGCGCGGGGGGGCGGGCGTCGCCGCGGAACTGGGTCGCTCGCGATGTGTTGTCAAGTTCAAGGCCACGCACGAGGGAGAGTGGGCCACGTATCGCCCATAGATGGCGTTGCGCGATTTGATGTTTGAAAATTTCGCGAGCAGGAGTTAGGGTCGCGGGTAGAGGGGGGACGAGCGGGAATTTTCGGTGCAACACACGACACGACGCTGCACTCGTGTGTCGGCCGTCGCGACGCGCAGTAGTCTCGTGACGTCTCACCCAATTAATAGTTAACTAATAATCAGACCGCGCAACTAGCCGACATGGACTGGATGGAGGAAGTGGTGCGTACATTTTATGCTACAAATCTTAGTTAATTCACATATTATTTCCGGTTATGTCTAGACGTTGATTAGATAGGTTCGCGAAATTTTCGTATTGCCTTGACCTATCCTAACATTTTATCAACTCGCGCTGGAAACGACTGTTGATTTCTTATCAAGATTGTTCACACAAAACACAATTATTTTATGGGTACAATGAATGAGATGAATTCCATACACAGAGAAAAATAACTTGTTAAACAACAACACGCAACAATATACAATGTGGTTGACATATACGTTCCAATAGGAACCGACAGATATCATTTAGAACTTTATTTTCACTTATAAACGTCTCTATTGATCACAACAAGTTTGCAACATTACTCTAATGAATACATTACAGTATTTCGCTCTTTGCTACCGTGCACTAAGCATATTAGCACTGCTTTTATGGCACATAGACAAACCTTCATAATATTGGAGATATTTCATATTTGCTTTATATTATTAAGTAAACAAAAAAACTTGTAACTTGCCATTAAAATACCAAAGAGTATTTTGTGAGAAAAAGCTTCTAATTATTTTAAATAATAATAATTTGCGTAAATGACTGGCACCTAAGAACTGTGTAGAATTGTCCGTATCCAAAATATCGGTGGGCCACGTGCGAGACGCAACCGGCGCGCCGTGCCCGACCTGCCCCAACGCTCGCTCATCGATCGCGCCGGCCGTGTCTTGGCCGCCCAACGTTCCTATGTCTAACGGATTTTTTTCGACACCTCGCGCTACTACGCAGTGCCTATTATAATATTCACTCAATTTATTAGGTCTCTAAAGTTACGTACGAAAAATGGTCTACATTTTATTTTTTATTTACTTTGTGTACCAGTACGAGTTTTTGATCGATTTAAAATTAGAACAGTAGTTCTTAGTTCCTATAAACGTATATTTAAGTAATATAGATAAAGATTAATTGAAGTTATTTTAATGTTTTTAATATATTTATTTGTAATGTATAATTACTTATCTTGGTGTAAAAGGTGTCTTTACCGATATAATGCTTTTTGCACGATATAGTATTGTGGACTATGAGTAAAAATCAGTAAATATATAATATCTTCTACTATATTATATATTTCCTTATCTACCTTATACATACAACTCCTTGCATATATATTATGCATAGACACATTATATGTAGAAAAATCAAATTCATTATGTATGTGAAGAATAATGGGGAAAAACAACTCAATTTTCGACATATCCGTTGGCCAATTAATTAAAATTTGCATAGATTTTTAATAATCTCGTTATCGTAGTTTTTTTTAATTGTTTAAAATTTTATGTAATCTGTTATTTGCTTTTTATTTATAGTTTATTATTTAGAATGCATTGATAGTCTAGTATGAGTACTTATGATGCCAGTAGGGAATTCAAAACCCAGCCGGCTAGATACAAAAAACACTAGCTTATATTTGCGCCTGCTGAATGACGATGGGATTTCCTGTCACGTGTAAGAACTGATAAGCTCAGTGAAAAACGTATAGCAATTGGTATCGGTCTGTTCGCTGAGCTTATTTTTTCTAATTATTTTTAGCCATATCTTGTAGTTTCTCTTAAAACCTATAATTTTATATTAGATTGTTTAAGATTACAATCACGATTATGAGATCAATTCTGGTGAACAGGATTTTCTTCCGGGAGTTGCAGAGTTATCTACGAGAAAACCGTTTCCTCGGAAATATTAAATTGTCCAAAGTTGTAAAGTATTCATTTTTCTTCAAGCCAACTCAAGTCTACTTTTGATTGGAGAGTTAATTGGTTTCATTACTTTTGTTTTAATTTTAACTATTTTGATTGTTAAAGAATCCTTTAGCATCTTTTATCGCATTTCCCACGAAAATTTTTCTGAGTGGGCGGAGTGTGATTTCTGTTTGGAATTATTCCGTCACATCACAGTTCTTCTGTGTAATCATCGTCTAGTAGCCGGGAACCTTGCACTGAGCGCGCTTAGAGCTCTACCAACTTTTTAACCGACTTCAAAAAAGGAGGATGTTCTCAATTCGTCTGTATGTTTTTTTTTATGTTACCTCATATCTTTTGACGAGGTGAACAAATTTTGATGAATCTTTTTTTTTGAAAGCTGTTGCTTCCCGTGTGTTCCTATTTTAATTTGATCCGGCAACGGCGTCCATGAGAAAATCATGTGTCTTAAATTTGAATTAAGTATGTGCGCTACAAATGGACGAATAACTCAATATCATGCCAACCGATTTCCACGATTAACTTTTTTGTATTTTGTATTTCAACTTAGTCTAGTTTGATGAGAGTTTGGTTAGGTTCCGATTAGAATTCTATTGCGTAATATTCATTTTCGATTTGAAGTCGGGTTTTTGTTTTTACTAAATACATGTATAAAGATGAAGTTATAAAAGCTTAAAAGCTAACAACGGTTATCATTTACGAAAAACGACTGTACATAGAGACACGGCTTAAGTTATATTAATTGAAATTTAACAAAATACGGATTAAATGATTTTGATTTCTCATTTACTACGCGCTCAGCAGCCCTGTTTTTTCTAAAACGTGAAGACTGCCAAAACGCCGCCTGACGGGCTATGTTCTTACACTTTATTTACAGAGAGGGCCTGTGCCCAACAGTGGGACATATATAATTTCCTTACAAATTCATGAGGGGCACACATGACCTATATAAAGACCGTACGGAGAGATACGTAGACGGCAGAGATACTATGTATACATTACGTAAATGATCCAGATTAGGTTATTATTTGATAAGTAGATCGGCCAAGGTCATCTGAATTATCACATGTGTTCGACTGCATACGCCTTTATAGATTAGATACAACGGTGAAATTTAACTTTCTATTTTATCTCTGGAATCGTTGACGGAATTTTTTTTTCTTATCGGCCTCTTGTTTATTGCGTAATCTCCTTATTATATTGAGTCTAGCGTTTGCTATTACTGCATCACTGCGATTCATAATTTGGCTGCGTTGTCATTTTTAACCTACTCCAAAAAAGGAGGTTCTCAATTCATCTGTGTTTTTTTTTATGTTTGTTACTTCATAACTTTCGACTGGATGAACCGATTTTGATGATTTTTTTTTTATTTGAAAGCTGGTGTGTTCTTGGACCAGTACTGACAATGACATTTATGAGAAAAACATACAAGTCTTACATTTGTATTGTGTTTCAAGGGTATTTTGATTGAGAGTTGGGATAGGTACTGATTATTTTTTGAATTCTAATATGTATTCCAAAACTTACTAAGAGGCGATGTTTACTCGTTTACCACCAATCTATAGATGGCCAGGACTTATAAATTCAAGTCCACAATAAAAAAAAATCTTTTATGTCATCAATAACTTTAAATGTACAAATCTCTCATATCTATATCTCAAATATCTCTTTTATCAGTATAGGCAAAATAAGCACAGTAATATCCTAATTATTTATTACAATATTTCATATGGTGGTTATTTCTCGTAAATTAGAATTAATCTATAAACATAAATGAAAAATACGTAGACAATAAATAGTAGGTCTTATTGCCAATAGCTTGTTTACGTAATATTATGGTCTCTGTCTTTTACGTAATATTTTTGACAAATAGGCAATTCCCGTTGGCAGCGCGATACGACGGTTAATACAGTACAATGTTATCTACGAAAATTTGTTGCGTAGGTCTACGAAAGTCTACGCGATTCTTCACAATTTCATTACCCTAGATTTTCCATCTTATATATAATAATTTTTATTGATGAAAGAGAAAATAAAGCTTCAAGTAATTTATGCTTATGAACCTTCGAATAGTAATTCTGTTTATAATGCGAGTTGGCTTAATACCGAAGATTATAGATTTTTACCTACGAAGGCTACACCGTCACTTATTAAGGCCCCTTGCCCACATTTAAGTTTAGTTTTCAATCTATTTAAAAATGGAGGAGGTTCTCAATTCGTCTGTATATTTTGATGATTATATATTTTTTGATATCCGATGTTTCCCGTGTGTGCACCATTAGGTACTTTACAAGTATTTCAAAATGGTAACCGTGAGAAAACCATTTCATTCCTAAATTTGCAAATTATGTATTTACGCGATAAATGGACGAATAACTCAACATCAGGGTAACCGATTCCGATGATTCATATTTTATTGGAAAAGATGTACTTCAAGGGATTATCGGAAAGGGATATTTGATGAGAGTTTGTTTAGATCTGTGTGAACTGTTTTGTCATAAAAACTTTTTCAATTTTTTTTGACCAACCTATCCAGATCGGCAATCGGAAAATAGCCTAGGACTCGAATATTCTTGCAGTATTATTAGTATAGGTTACCCCTTATTCAGCCCTGTAGCTCTGGGCTCTCAAGAATAAGACTACGGTATCCCCTGCCTGTCGTACAAGGCGACTAAAGGGGCCTCAGGTTCACTGGGCGACAAGGGTGGGGGCCTGCGTCGTCCACCAAAGTGGACCGGGAAGTAGGCGACATCGGCTGGCCCGTGTCGCCTTGCGCTGCGAGGGCACAGGGGGGGAGGGAGTAACCTCCCCCCGGGACGTGCTCTCCTTGAGCACAGTGCAGAGGGGCTCCGGTGCGTTCCACGTGAGATCCCGGAGCCCCTCGTCATGCACCGAGGAAAGGGCCACCGGGGAGGTTTTAGTGGGTAAGATCCCCACATAACCGCCGCCTTCCCCCCAGAAGGCGGGGTATCTTTGTGAAGATTTCCTCCCCGTCAACAAAAAAAAAGTTACCCCTTATTACATTAGTTATCTGTCTGTTAAAGTCTCGTCAAAATCGGTGCAACCGTTCCAGAGATTAGCCGGAACAAACAGCAGTGAAAAAATGTTAAACCGTATTCCATAATATGTTGTAAACAGCTGTTTTATTATATTTCACAAACAGACACTCCAATTTTATTTATCTGTATAGATGTATACGAAATACAAACGTCTGTTTAAAAAAATAACACTAGAAATAAAACTCACCGCAATGCGGTCTCACCACCCCGCAACATAGAGCGGGTTATGGTTAGTTAAATAAATTATTACAAACGTGACAAGAATTAGGGTGTTTATTTATTTGCTCGCTCCTTTGGCCTCATTTCTGGTACTAATAGTGTTCGATATATCGTGAATTGTCGCTGGCTTCAAACACTAATGATCGTTCGTCCTCAGATCATTACCTCGTATCATTCTTCAATATTTCTGGTACAAAACAATCCCAGGTGTCTAGGCGCAAGGCGCTTGGGCGTTAATTTCGTGACAACGAATCCTAGTACAATGAGCACTTGGCACGGACTAACAAAATACATGGATTACAAAATTAAAATTAAGATACAATTTATTAAATCACAATTATGCATTAATTTACATGATGATGTCGCATATATTTTTTCTTATTTATAAATTATTTATCTTACTTGGTTGGTCATTTTATTTCTCCGCACTCTCCCTCGTTTACTATCGGCGCTACCCCCTCTCTTTCTCGTTCACACACATTCAGACACGCAGTACATCGATCGTGAATGATCGGTTACTCTCGGCTCAAGCGCAGCGGGACACGACCGTAACGTTACATTTTTAGTGATTGCCACCCGCTATCATCAATTTATAAGACAATAATTAAATTTAGCTGTTATTTTATCCCCGTCTGATTAAGGCTAACGACGAGCTATCAAGTTTTCGATATAAATTTTATCCATATCCTTGATGGTATCAAAAATGTATCATAATAATTAAAATATACATATATATTTATTTAACATTTCTGCGTTGAAAAGGATGCGGCTTCGTTGAAATCTCACGGACTGACGCAAATGTTGGAATGTTTATTGTTTTATTTGAAGAAAAAAATGACGACATCCTGGGCCCGCTATCCGAGTCTGCTATTTGCCAATGACATTTCAGTATGAAACCAACCTTTTACAATTGAATTGTCATTGCGCCACAAGTCTTTACCACAAATTTAAATGCAAAGTTAGCAAATACTTTTCTTTTACTACTTAAGTACTACTTTCTATCTCACATCAGCACTTAATTATTATTTTTTTTTAATTTCTAATCGTATACGTAAACTGTGATCTGTGCATAAGATATATGAGATGCCCATATGTATTTCCTTAATGCACACGTAATGTATGTACTGTTATTTGGTTGACCAATCTATACAAATAAATATAATTGCAGTATCTGTTTGTACGATTAAAATAGCCACTTGTTATAAAACATTTATATGTCTTTTTGTTCCGGCTAATCTCTGGAACGGCTGGACCGATTTTGTCATATTTTGGTACTGGTACCGAAAGTTGACTTAAAAAATAGTAACTTAAGTTTCTTTTTTTGGAAAAATAAATAGCTTTTAATAGCGGGTAACACCGCGGGGTGCAGCTAGTTTGTTAATATATAGGGTTATTGGTAATTTGACTTATATCCGTAAAGAAGTAATAGGGGTGATTATTTGCGATAATTTTAGCCCGTATATGCATTATGCAAAAGAGAACCATAATTTCAAAAATTTCTAAAAAAAAGTATCAATTTAAATATCATTTTTTCTTCTAATTTATAAAAACGATTCAACACTGTTTATTTATCAATATTAAAACAACTTTTATCGGTCCAAATTTAAAAAGTGAGTTGAAAAACGATATAATTTTAATATTTTTTTGAGATTTATCTTCACAAAAATGCCTTATTAAAAAAAAGTATAATACTTGTACCCTGTTTGATATTTAAATTCTTAAGTTATGTATACAGTAAACATGGCTGCTGCATTAATAACAATAGCAGAGATTCAAATAAGTTAAAAAAAAACTCGATTTACGTTCCTATAAAAAAAACAGAAGGACAGATGTGTCTATGGTATTACTATCGTGCCGTTATAATGTCTATATCGTGATGTAATGTTATGACTTTACGCACTGTAAGACCTTATGTTCGCTGTCAAAGGTATTTAAAGAAATCGTAAACATATCGTTAGGTCGTCACGAATAGCCCGGTGGCGGTCTAGTTAACCTCCGCCGCTGCTAAACCAATTGGGGCCAAAACGAACGTATGGTATCATCACAGTAGTCGATGTTTGCTAGTATGAGTATTAGACGTTCAGGCTAAGCAACCTACGAGCTATGCCACCTCTCAATCCGGTGAAGCAGTCAAGGCCAGCTTCCGAGGCCAATCTGTGCAGTTCATCATTATATAAAAAAAAGTATCAGCACTCATCAACTTCACATATGATGATGACCGTCATGATGATGATGTCATCATCCTTCTCTATGGACTATGCAACATCCTTCTCTTCCTTTAGAGCCCTCTCCTACCGGAGGTCGGCTATCATTAAGGCTATTTTAATTTTTGATGTCAACCATGTCCGGAGATTTCTGAGCCACGAAATACGTCCTCTTACAGGTGGTAGTTTACCCTGGATTTTCCCTTGGTTGATGAGTTGGAGTTGAGTTGAAAGAATTACGCATTATTTAACCAAAGTACTGGTACGTATTAAGGACCTCCGCGTGCAACATTGATTATTTTGTTATTCACTTCTGTGATCCTGTTTGTGGTATGTATTAAGATTACGGTACGACGGAGCTCACATGCCACAAACGGGCAAAAGTCCACCATGTTGATGATATTGTTCCAGTTTAGTTATATTGCCATTTGACCATAGGAGGTATACCTTAAAATTTCAAAAGTCGGTGTTGGTATTTGTCAAAAAAAATCTTTACGCTCTTTGCTTCGTCTTTCATTATTAGTACAGCACAGGACTGATATAGTTTGGCCGCATTTCTTTGCCTCAAAATACAATGTGGGTGTTTTCAAGAGTAGAGTTAATAAGTCAGTGCTTACTGGACTGAATTACCACTTCGAACATCGACTTAGATCGTAGTCAAGCATTTGCTTTCAAAGTATAGAAAAAAACTCGCGTGATACCACATACACGTACGGGTAATCTTTCTATTATATTGCAGTACATGTGTATTTATATGTTTGCAATATGCATATATGTGCATGCAGACAGCAGCATCGTGTAGACTTAGGGTCGCGGCTTCGATGCGCGGTCACGGCCGGCAACTGATAGTAGTTTCAATGTACGCTTGCGCTTCCGCGATCATTAATAATTTGTACTTGTGTATTTATTTAAGAAGTTTATTTTATAATCTATAGTTTTTCCCTAATTTCTATCTCATCTCTCTATCTCTTGCGAGGCAAAACGGGTGGGCGGCACTCGAAATTCCCGTCCACTCTTAATTAATCATCTCCCATTAAGAGACTGAGAAAAATATGGTGAAGTGACTGCCAACCTTCGTTAGCTTAAGTTTTTATTATGACCAGCCCTGTAGTTCTGGGCTCGTGGAATAAGGCTACGGTATCCCCTGCCTATCGTAGAATGCGACTATAACGGGCCTTCAATCGATCGTCCGCCACTACGTTTCATCATATTCAACTAGAAATACTGCACAAAATCCATAGATATCATTTTGACGGATGTGGAATACATCTGCACATGCACACAGCATAAATTGTATATAGTAAACCGTAGTAACACAACCGACTGGAACCAGCGGTGTTTCCGAACCAAAACCACTCCATCATCATCTCAATCGTAGAACATCCGCTGCTGGACATAGGTCTTCCCCAACCATTCAAATGGCCTGGACTTAGCTACTCAGTTCAACAAAAGATCAATCCCTTTTCAGACGCCTTGTTATAGTCTAGTAATTTTGACCTACGGGGTTTTGATACGCTCGGCACTTGGTGGCAAAAGTAGGCGCTGCTATACCAGACGCAACCGAATGTATCTACTACCTGTATATCCCGTACGCCTACTAGGGGAATCGTCGACAAATTATTCCTATGGTTTTCCCTAACTGTGGCGTCCTAAAGTGAATCATCACGAAAACCGATAATATTCACATATCCACTATGATATAATACGTATACGTGTACCCAATGTAACCTTCTAGCGTCGAATATTTTACACGGCGAAATGGAACCGTCTAAATAATTCGGCGTCCATTTGCTGCTGTGTTCGTAGCCGGCTAAGCCGAGGCTTCGGCGCCTGAGGCGTACGCAGGGATCAAGGCAATAGTTTCGTCGAATTCAAAGTAATTGATAGCGCGGGAGGAAGGAGGTCGTGGAGGGAGATGGGGGGGGGGCGGTAAGCGGGAGATTTGGCAGTTGGCCTTGACAATGAACCGGCGGCGGCACGCACACCGCGGCGTATACGTACGTAGAGACGCGCGCACACATTCGCGAAGCCATTCCACGAACGGCCTCTCCCACACGATTATTATTAGGGTTGTCTCAGACGGACGGTAGATTAGATTTTTTTTGGATCAATGGTTTTTATTCAGCGCGATAGAGACGCAATATTTCCGGTACGGCGTCTATTGCAAATGATGTTTGGTAACATTTAATAATTCCAAGTACTCACAAGCTTGTCGTTCCAAACATCGCTTAAATTGATATGACTATTAACGAGATTTACTTCAATTAAAATACTGAACAAATTCACTCAAGTAAATAAATAAATAAGCTCTCATGTCCTTTTAACAAGTGAGCCCATCGTGCAATATCCGCCATTAAAATTGATTGGTAACCCGACTGAGATTATAACCTTAGACCAAACTATCGTAAATTCGAAAGCTAAGCCTAGGCTACTAGGCTCAGCCTGGAGCCCTGAGTCCGCTTAACCAATCGTGTACAAAAACGGATGTTCATTGGCAACATAGTTGGCATGATAGTCGTATTATTTTTTCAGTTCAGTGGGGCCATTAAAACTTAACTATGGCGTACCACTGGCATGCCAGTCGTGTGAATGTTAGTATTTTCCGTATTTGGTCATGATGGAATGATATGACTCTGATAGATCGGTTTCGTAATGAAACGTTACTGGCAAACGTCTGATTCCTCAGATGGGGGCCTAGTTTTATAATATGAGATATATATATATAAATATATATATCTTTAGATGAGTTTTGAAAAAAAATGGCAGTAACAGGTTGAAGCTGCAGTGAAAAAAAAATGTGCTTATATACATTTTTAAGTGCTCCAATATAATTGAGGTTAACTATCCGTATGTATTATTTATTGATATATAATAGAATATCATTATTTAATGTAATATTTATGTATTTGTTTTTAATTTTAAACTGAACTTTATTGACGGTATTGACTATCCTTTTCCAGTACTTTTATTTTATTGTAATTAATTATTTGCATGCAATTAAAAACTAATTTTAGAGATGCCAAAGAAGTATGACTTCTCACACGCGTATATATATATATATAAGTATACGTAGCAATTTTTTAAATCAAGTAACTGTATAAAAATATTATTAATAATCACAATAAATTTGTGTAGTAAATAAATCAAAGCTTTAATGACTATAATGAATGTCTTTATTACTCGCGTATTATTAACTGTTTATTATAGTATGAACCAGTAATAGCGTAGTAGCTAAGCAGTTGGACTTACGATCTGATGGTCGCGCGTTCGAATTATTTTTTCGGTTTTTAAGTACAAAAAAATCATACGCAAAAATGTTGTGGCTTGTGTATTTCGGCGAGTGTACGGAGGTTTTGCATGACCTAATACCCTACTCCCCTTACCATCACCGAACGACTAGGCACGGCGAGCAGTTCCATCGTTACGTCTTAGTCATCCCATCGATACGCACGAAGCGGTTTGTCTTCACCTTCCTTATGCAGACGACTACGACGACTAAGGAATGGAACTGCCGCGATCAGTCTTTCCACACTGGTACAATCTGAACACCTTTAAGTCCAATGTGAACAGACTTATAGGCTCACGTGTTACATCCTAGACTTCATCATCGCCTTCCATCAAGTGAGATAGTAGCCAAACGTGAGCCTATTTAGTATAAAAAAGAAAATTATTGACCCTGTTATATATGAGACCGAATAAGAGCGTAAATCCGACAACGAAAGCTCTGTTTATCCCGTTAGTATTCATTATTGTTCACATTGCATTCTGATTTGCCACTGTGAATAGTATTTGCAACGATAAAAATTCCTAATCTTTATTTAATATTGTTCTTTCGAAATTTGGTCGCTAATGGAAACCAGAATTTAGCCAACGATCCTAATATTTCCTGCATCTGAAATGTTTCATTTTTTCTCTCTACCCGTTTCTATTAAAGTTAAAATAGGATCCAAAACTTTTAAGTTGTTATCATAATTTATTGACTAAATGGGATTTTCCATGCGAAAGACAATACGGCTGTAAATATCCAAAAACATAACAGAGATCCGTACCCGTTCCACTTTCGCTTATTTGCCTTAAAAAATAAAAAAAGTTATCTTTTATTAAAGACAGTTGACTAATAAATACTAGAATTATTTGTCAATGAAATGGAACGAATGGAAATTAACTACTACACTGTTGTTAATTGTCTAATTGACAATATTTTTTATTCTGAAACCTCCGAAACACGATGTTTCCTTTGGTATAACTATCATGTCTGGCTCTTCTGTAATGTTAACAGTAAAAGTTGACATAAGACCTCAGACCACAAGATGGAAGTAAAATTTCTTTAGCTCCATCTACATGTATGTATATCTATTTTATCTTTATACACATATATCGTTGATTAAGTAGAGAAAAAATGGCGCGGGGACTCATGGGGGTATCATCTAACTTACATTTTCATCTTAGACGTAAGAAATAAGTGTGTGTTTTAAAAAAGACTTTGCTTAAAGGTCTTGTTACCAAGCCATAAAATATTCAACAAATCGATTAAGTAGAAAAATTACATTTTCAAAATTTTCAGAAAATTAGATTATTACTAAAACGAGCCTACTGTTAACAATATGTTTATATTCTCACTAGATGTCACAAGGAAGTGTCGTCTTTTTAGTAATAATCTAATTTAAAATTTTGAAAAATGTCACTTTTCTATTTAATCGACGATATGTGTATATATAGAGAGAAAGAAAATGTGCGCGCGAACTTTTCTCTCTTGTTCCTACAGTGTGACAGACAATAGGCCCGCACCGTCTTAGATATACGGAACTGGATGTGAGAGAATAAGAGAAAAATGTGTGCTATCTCTTTCTCTCTTTATATTTTCACTTTCTTCTTCACTTCACACGCATTCACCAGCTTACTTTCAAAGTCAAGCGTCCGTAAAGAAGCTTTACTTTATAATCGTATCCCCATTTATTAGTATACATTTATAAGCATACGACCTTGATCGAGGCAACCCTATACCCAAAAGTTACCGCGAGCGTCGCGCTGCGTGCCTGCCCTCACTCAACGTATACATAGATTGCCTAGGGCCCAGCGATACTGACTAACGCAAACATGTAGCTATTGTTATACGGACAGATTTACAAGTTAAGTAAATGAGACGGTAGCTCAATAAAGCTCGCGATAGATAGAATTTTATTGTACACGAATGAAAGAAGAAGAAAATTACAGAATTACATTTTCAATTCGTTGTACGATAGGCGACTTTATCGCTAAGAGCGATCTCTTCCAGGCAACATTTGTATAGACTAGCAATATATGAACAAATCTGGACGATGGTATACAGTTGCAAATGTTACAACTAATCTATTCAAGTAAATAAAATTGGAGTGTCTGCTTGTAACATTACAATAAAAGCTTTTTACTAAATACATATGATTTTTTTTTTTTTTTAATAATTTCTAAGCAAGTGCTTGACTACGATCCCACCTGATGTTAAGTGGAAATGCAGTCCTGGATGGTAAGGCGCACTAGCTTAGTAAATGCCTATTCACTCTACTCTTGAAAATACCCACATTGTAATCGGAAGGAAAGACAGACGCGGGCAAACTATTCCAGTCCTTTGCTGTACGAAGAATGAAAGACGAAGCAAATCGCTTCGTTCGGGTTTGAGGGATGTTCACAACAAACGATGAAATCCCGCAGTGCGTCTAGAAGTCCGATGGTGGAAAGGGGATGGGGGAATTAGATCATGTAGTTCCTGAGCACACTCTCCAAAATGCAATCTGTAGAAAACCGAAAGGCTAGCTACCTTACGCCTGTGCTCAAGACTGAGCAGATTGGTTTCAGCTGCGTCACCAAATAGCCTCTTAGCCCGCCTCTCCACCGAATCCAAAGCTGCGAGATGGCATTTAGCTGCGCCTGCCCAAATGTGACAGCAGTATTCTACACACGACCGGACTTGAGCTTTATAAAGTGTTAAAAGCTGTCCCGCAGAGAAGTACGGTTGCACTTTGACCAAGATCCCAAGTTTTTTTGCAGCTATCTTAGCCTTAGACTCGATGAATCGTCCGTAGTTTAGGGTCGGTGAGATTTCAATACCCAATAACTGAAGACGATCAGTGAATTCCACAGATAGATCCCGGAAAGTAGGAGCCAAGGTGTACTGGCTCCTTTTAGCGGAAAAGAAACACGCCTGTGTTTTGGCGGCGTTGAATCTCACAAGATTGGCATCGCCCCAAGTGGAGACTTCCTGTAGTTTGAGATTCATTCGCTCTACCATGGCTCTCCTTTGGGACTGTACCTGATCCTTTGTGGCGTTAGCACCCAATTGGTAACTCTCTACAACTGTGCTGTCGTCTGCATACCCAAAGATACCGGGTTTGAGCAGATCGTTTATATGCAGCAGAAACAGAGTTGCAGAGAGAACAGACCCCTGAGGAACTCCGGCATTTATGGCCATTATCTCAGACGAGCAGCCGTCTATGACTACACGTAGAGACCGTTCCTTCAGGAAGTCAGCTGTCCAGGTGACCAAGCCAGGATAGATGCCATACATTGGAAGTTTGTTGATGAGGCTAGCGTGCCAGACCCTGTCAAAGGCCTTCGATACATCGAGCGAAACAGCAAGTGCTTCACCGTTGTTCTCGAGAGCCTGGCCAAAGAGATGAGTGGCGTGTACCAAGAGATCTCCAGTTGACCGGTTTCGGCGAAACCCGTACTGTCGGTCGCTAAGGATGTCATTATTTTCTAGGTATGCCACAAGGCGTGCATTCAATATACGTTCCATTATCTTACAAATAATGGAGGTAATCGATATAGGTCGATAATTGACAGGGTCGGCTCGGCTACCTTTCTTGGGCACAGGTTGCACGTTTGCAAGCTTCCAAGACTTAGGCACAATTCCAGTCTTTAGGGAGAGACGGTACAGACGTGTTAAAACAAATGTATACACGGTACATATACCAAATCTTTTTTTTAATTTTGTTTCTATGTCTGTTTGTCCCGGCTGATCTCTCGAACGGCTATTATGATTTGGACAGGACCTTAACTGGCGGATAGCTGATGTAATAAGAAGTAACTTAGGCTATTTTTATTTTATAAAAAAATAAATAAATATTTTTTTAATCGTGATGCGCAGCTAGACTACACTAAATGTACCTACGTTAATAAATTATTAATGAATGTACTAATACATATATCATAGTTATATTATATTGTTGGGTAATGCCGCGTTAACAGATTTTTAAAAGCTGGTATGGACTTAGCAAGTCTAACAGAATAACACTAGTAGCCTGCAACGTGAATGACTTCCTAATAAAGTTTGGGGAATGACTAACGCTGGCAACTAGTTCCACTCCTTTGCTATAAGCTCGCTAGAAACTCTAATCGGTTCGTTCGGACATTTTACATAGTGTAATAGTTTCTTATACCTATATCTTTTTATGTGTATACTTTAGGGTCCTATCGTCCGCTTAGATTTCAAAGACCTAACCTTTAAAATTCCGCGCGTCGTTCGTTTTTTACGCGTCCCTCTTTTGTTGTCTATATTTTCGTGCACACGGATGCCGGCGAATTTTAATGAGCCCCGGGCTTAAACTTAGTATTTTATATATCTAGTGCTTTAGTTATAGCCTTGAATTTCCCTATTGGTGTTGTGGATGTGTTCCGGCAGACCTTGAAGTTTTTTTTTCTAATAAATGTTAGATTTAATTGGACCCGAAGCTTGCTGTGGGAGTTAATTTATTTTATTAGATTATCCGTTTTTGTTGGTTTAAAAAAGAACCGTGATAGGTTAGTGGCTGTGTCACTTACGGGCAGACGGCGTGGGTTCGAATCACAGTCGCCTGAGGCGCTCCAGAGGTCTCTGAGACTGCTGTGGATGTTTGTTAGTGGATCGTTTTAATCTCCTCATTACTGAAATTATATTTTGGCTTATTTTTCTTCCCGCTTCCCCCCCGTCATCACAAAAAGGGACACTTTAAGATAAATACAAAATTTACTCATCGTGACAACTATTTTATTACCTCAATTACTCAATAAGTGATTATTTTTTATTCTAGTTGAACTGCTCGAGGTTTTCAGGCGGCCATTACAGTTTCACAGCTCTTAGGTCACTTAGCCTGAACCTTTATAGGGAGTTCTCTTTCTCATTCTCCAGGATTATATTTATGTTATCGATTCAGTTATTCATCGTGTACGCCCACTATTTACTTAATTAATGATTCCAAATTGGGGCAGTGGTTGCCAATGCCTATTCACAATTTGTCTGAGATACTCCGACTGGTACTTTTATTACCGTACGAGTGTCATATTCTTAGAACGAGTTTCTCTCGTATACCAGATGTTCTCAAACTTCGCCGAAGAACTACATGTCTTTGAACATGTGACTTTAATTTTTTACTTAATACGATTGACTTTTAAAATTATTTTAACACAAAAGTCCTGCGTATTAATCTCCTTCTTAATTGTCTTGTGGTGGCTGCCACACACATATTTTTTTATAACATACTAGCGTAGCTTTATTTTATTGAAACCATAAACTTACATCGTTAAATAGTTAATTTAACTCTTGCAATATATTAAATTATTCATTCTCTTATATTCTCTTCTCGAGCGGGTGAAGATCATTACCTACACCCATGTACATATCAGTACATACAATATCATTCTTATAATTTACACAAAAACATATCGGGCTCAAGTTAATGTCAGAAATAAAAATACGACGTATGGCTTGTTTGACAGTTCAAAAAGAGGAGTGCTCGGGTCGTCACCAAACTTTACAGGATTACTCGCCAGGTCAATCAAACAAAATGAAAGTTTCATTAAAGCAGGTTCAGCCGTTTCGGAGCCTATATATAAAATAAGCTGCAATAATCTATGGCGCAGCTTCCACACTGCAAATCCTTATATATAGGTCCTTAAAATGTCCCTTATACTAAATTCTGGAAAATATCCATGAAGTTTGGCTCTTTAATAAAGTTTTGCCGATCCTTAGTCTAGTGCTTTCAATCCAGTCCTGTACGACAAGACTGTGTGGAATGAAACTATTCCAATTGATCTTAATAACCATCTACGGCGATTTATACTCCGATGCAAATTGTTGGCTTTATACGCCATCTTTCCATTGAATTTTTTTTATTTTTTTAAATGATAAGTGGCAAAGGAGCATATGGCTCACCTGATCTTAAGTGATCTCCGCCGCCCTTGAACATCCACAGCATCAGAGGAGCTGCAGGTGCGTTGCCGACCTTTGAAATAGGAGTAGGCTCGTTTCTTGAAGGTCCCCAAATCGTAAACGTTCGGAAACACCGCTGGTGACAATTGATTACACAAGTTGACAGTGAATAATATATGATAATAGTGATAATATATGTAACTATTCTTCTTGTTCTTCCTCTACCTGGCGATTTCCTGGTCTACCAGGTCCGCTTTCCTACTTAGCCTACTCCACTTTGCCTGGTTTTCGTCATGCTCCTTTGTGAGATTGTTTCTCGGATATTATAATTTTTTTTTAATAAAATCATTGATATATATAAAAAGATATAATCTTTTTAACTCTCTCGTGATAGACAGCATCTCTGATCCTCGCTACCTGCATTGCACCATATTTGTTAGCTCCCAGTGTAATATAATGCTCGATTTGTAATAGGCCCACCTATCCGCCAATCACAGTATCTTTTGTAACCCTTTTTCTTTCTCTAGCTTGGCTAGCTGGCATATGTGTTTATGTTTTTTATAAATCGAACACTAACTGATTATAATCGCCACGGACTGAGAGTATTTCTCTACTAGTGGTCTGGGTTTTCGAAAGTTTGAGAAGCGCTGCCGTAGACTGGTCGACTTTGTTTTTCCTATCGGAAGCGAAGGCGACAGTTGCTTTAGTCTTTATGCGAATCTTTGATGTGTTTCGCAATTTCTTGGTCACCATGATATAACTTCAGGGTTCGGTCCAATTATTAGACGGCATCACCATTAGCATTTGACTTTACGATTTTATTAATTTGGTGGTCTTAAATCCCAATCGGCTTGTAAAAATGTGTATCTGTTTATCGGTGTCTTAAATACTCTTGGATTCATCACCTGTCACATATGTGATCTAATAATCATGAAAAGTGACTGCTGTCTCGACTTCGTCCTTTCAAACACGGTTTAAGTCTCCCGTCTTACGTTACGTACTCTTACGTTGAATTCAAATATTTCTAACCGTGGAAGATGTATTTATAAGCTCTGGCCTTGGGTCCTTAATAGGCAACCACTTGGTTGTATAGAAGAATGCTTTTTGATTGAGATATAAGTAAGTTTTTTACTGTCCACACCGCAAAAACCATGTGGAAAAAGATAGAAAATATAGGCGTATGAACTTACGAAGTTCTTGTTTAGTTTCATATAACTATGATATTTCGAAGACTGAAATTGAAGAGCGTTCGTGCGTAGTGACGTTTAATAAGTAGCTAAGACGATTACATTTGCGTTATTCTAGTGTAGATTTGTTGTTTTTTTAAGTAAAACTTCTTTACGCACGCTCGACTTGGGGTAATAACTTGGTAAATGCGTGACAAGAGCTTTACGAAAAGTGTGATTGGGCAAGGTGTTAAGAGGGAGACATAAGTTAAGAAAGTATATCTAAGACACAGTGCATGCCTATTGTCTGTATCACACTATATGAGCAAGACAGAGCATGCTTTCTCTTTTGAACAATCGTGTAACATTATGCATGTATAAACAAACATATATTACAAACATATAGATGGAGTTCAAAAGTGTTACTGCACTAGTTTTGGGTAAACTTGGGTCTTTTTGTTTATACTCACATAATTACAATTTGCACTCGTGATTCCATTGGATTTATGTAATTTCCTTAACGCGCATATGACATCGCGTACGTAGATATCGTAAACAACTCTGCCACGGCACTGACCCTTTGCGGCGAGGCGGTCAAGCGCGTTGCATAACACGATAAATCGCATGTGCATTAACCTACATGCGAGCACTCGTGCCGCGGCCAATGCAAGTCACTGGCCCTTCGCAACGCTTGCAGCCCTGGCCGGCATTCGTCGTGCTGCCGGCGAAGGGACCAATCTCCGAGCGAGCACGTGGCGGATCGTTGGGCGTGGGCTTGGCGTGCGATGCCGACTTGCATTGGTGGGGCGGTGCGTGGGTTCAACGCGCCACACGTGGTGGGGCGGGGACTTCGTACTGCGCGTACGCATTGCGTGAAAGCGTGCCAGTGCGTAGCCGACGCTCGTCGACGCCGTATCAGTTTCGTAGCCATGTTACATATGTGCGCCGTGGTGACCTGTCTTCTCGATGGGTCGGAATTTAATGTGTTTGGTGGAGATTTTGTAAGTATAAGAGACAAGTATATTTACGAATAAAAACAAAATGATACTTCAACTTAAACGTAAATGTATACGTTTCACCTTTAGTGACGAATTAAACGCTCTCTCTGTCATTTCCTAAATATCATAGTTATTTCACGAAGTTCTGGAGTTTACATTCTTTAAATTTTCTATATATCTATTTCTAAAATGTTTGTGAACGCACCGCAGTGACAGACAAAAGTCAGTCTGCAATAAACTGTAGCCTACACACCCGCGTTTTTTATTTCCATACACTACAATTTCTATCTTTGGAACTCAGGGTCCTATATCAAAACAAATAGCGCTACGACTGTAGAAACACCGAGAATTACTCAGTATCAGTGCTATGGCGAAAAGAGTAGCCGTCCAAGCTCAAAACGAGCTTCTATCCTTTGCGCTCAGTTACTCCCTCTCCAAAACTCGGTGAAACTGTAGAGGCAGCCCAGAGTAGTTCAATCAGAAAAAAAAATTCACTTATTGAATAATGAGTTAAATAAGTGTTTACTGTAAAGTGACCCTTTTTTTTGTTGACGGGGGGAGGGATGAAAGGGGGGAATCTTCAAACAGGATACCTTATAGGGGAAGGCGAGGTTATGTGAGGTTGTTAATCACTCGGTTGCCCTTCTTCGGTACATGGCGAGGGGCTTCGGTATCTCCAGTGGAACGCATCGGAGCCCCTATGTAATGTGCTCAGAAAGCGCGTCCCGGGGAGGTTAATCCCTCCCCAGCACCCTAAGGCAACACAGGCCAGCCTTCTTCCCACTCCACTGTAGCGGACGAAAAGGACCCTGCGTTAAGAGTTTAGAATTACTCTGCGTTAAGAATTACTCACGGGCTCCCAAAAATACCATCTCGGTCAAGTTCGATATCTGCACAATTCGATTAGGTGCTTGAATTGGAGTAGATATAGTCGGCTTCATATTGTAAAACGGCAAAATATATTATATGCATGTCAGAGTGTCAGAGCGATAGCCTTTGTATAGTACGCTAGGAACCCGAGTTCGAGAATTTTCCATGTCCTTTGTGACAGTACCGGAGATCGAAACCCATTGTAATAACCTGCAGTGTTTAACGTGACGTAAAGTTAAGAAATATAAAAATGAACCTACCGTCAATCTTATTCACTCGACAAATTCTTATTATTTTTATTTTTTTTTGTTATTTTCGCTTTTTTATATTACTCTTTTTTTTAATTATATCAAATACTAAAACAAAACTCTATTAAATTATGGCGAATGTGGAACGCCTAGACAAACCCACGCGGTTCTTATGGCGTCAAGAAATATCTTCTTTATTATGTATATATAATTGATAATAAATAAATAAATAACTATGATCTGGTCGGGCCGTCTGTCTACCATTGAGCTACCACGGCTCATCGGCTATCACGGCTTATCAAACAATTGGGCACATGTCACCCTGTTATCAAACTATCCGATATAATTTGCAATGTTCAAGAAAGTTCCGTCCGCACGTATCGAGATCATTGCATCAATGACCTTCTTTCATCTCTAAAATGCACAAACAAGTAATAAATAGAAAAAATACACCCAAAGTACATTGCTCTCGATGTTAGCGAATTGACTTAGTCTTTTTGCCAGATCACATACAAGATGGTGTCATTTTCAGTACCTAATATCTCGTCGAAACTTGTTTTGTGTAACTCTTTGATTCGTTATGCTTTATTCTTTATTGATAAAGAATAATTCATTATATTCCATAATGTTGGATAGGGAAGCGTCAATTGCCTAAAGGTTTAGGGGTACGGTCTGCGAGACTTAAAGTCTAAAGTTCGAATCGATCATTCGATTATTGACGTGAACCATCTCCGAGCACAAGCTTATGCTCAGTTGGAATGGTTAATAAGTATGTTAAATTAAACTAAATTTAATTTTTTTTTATAAAGAAAGCTAGCAATATTTTTTTTTCTTTTTTTTTAGAAAACATTACTAACATTCTTGTTAACCATTCCAACTAAGCTTAAGCTTGTGCTAGGAGATGGTTCACGTCAATAGTCGAATGCTGGATTAGAACCTACGACCTACGATTCGCAGACCGTACCCTAAAACATTAGGCTATTGACGCTTCAAGATATGAAATAATTTTTTAAGAATTTTTTACACAAATAAATATGTTAGTTTTATTTGTTTGTATGAGTGTAAAAAAAACTTCTGTTCTGGAAAAGGCAGGCCTTAGTGACACATGTAATTTTTATTATTCTGGTAATAAAATGGCTATCAATTGCTGTCTATGTTTAGCCGGATAAAATGGACTGAAAGAACGTAATTCCTTTTTTAATTTAATTACTAGAATGAATAGGCATTTACTAAGGTAGTGCACCTTACAATCCAAGGCTCGAGTCTCCTTCACGACGTTTCATTATAAAAACCTATCTATTACATCAATTATCATTACCAATTACGTTGGCGTGCCAGCGATACACTATCGGTAAACAATACTGGCACCAATGAACTAAAAGACTAATAAACCCGTTGACTGTTATAATACCAATGAACGTTCATTTTATACACAATTGGTTTATCAGACTAGGGGCACTGGACTGCATTTCTACTTAAAATCAGGTGGGATCGTGATCGAATACTTGCACATAAAGTCCTATGGCAACAACAGTAATGTGGGACGTAAATGAAATCAAGCACTTATATACCAAAAATATTGTATACGTTTTTTCTTGTGTAATGCTTGACTACGATCCCACCTGATGTTAAGTGGAAATGCAGCCCTTGATAGTAAGGCGCACAAGCTTAGTAAATGCCTATTCACTCTACTCTTGAAAATACCCACATTGTAATCGGATGGAAAGACAGACACTTGCCCAGTGAAGTAGATTAAATATAGGTTTCTACATACATTTATAAGAATTAATATTATGAATCGCGATACTTTGTTGCATTTTATTATAAACGATAACCTTTAATCTATTCACGATACCATTTAATTGCAGGTCTCATTAAATTGAAAAAGCAATATTCTATATTCATGTAGAATCCGTAAGTGTGTATTGATTTTATAATTAACGTAATAAGAGTTGTACCAATTACTAAACATCATACAAAAGAAATACATGAGATCTATTTATTATCCTATATTGCGATATCGACTCGTCGTAGTGGAGATACGGCAGCTAACTCACTGGCCTCATTTATAATAATCACAAGTATTTTTTTAAAAAAAAAAAACGAGTGTACGTTAGTCCACACTACAGAAGTAAACGTAACTCTATCTCTTTTTATCTTCAACTTATATCTTCCTCTCAACTTCCCCTCGCTTCGCCCGATCACACTTTTCGTGCGCATAAGTTCCAAATGACTTTACTAATTCTTAACTTAAATTTTCTCCAGAACATGCTGCATCGTAAGGTAGCCCATTCTCTAGCAGCAAAATAACCTTTTAACTAAAAACAACAAAAATAATTGTAGTAATCTCTCAGATAAGTGTGCAATAAACGAATTGCTAGTAGACCGAAAAAAAATAGTCTGTATGTACAGATTAGTCCCGGTGCCCCAAATTCGGTAAACCGGTTCCACGTCCTATCGTGGTAAGGGGAGCGTAGGCGGCCGCCATTGCGACGCGTAGCTTTCCGCGGGCATTCGTCGGGCCGTGGCGTAGGTCGTGCGCGGTGTCGTTGCCCGCGCAATGTCACCCGGCGCGGAGTTTCGTAGCTCAGCCACTCCCCGCACCTCACCCCCGCCCGCCGACCTCCGGCCCGGCCGCTAGCACCGGGCGTCTGCGTGAATCAACCGCCACGAATCATTTCCGATCGGCTTCGGGCGGCGCCTTTGATTTTTCGACGACGTTTATGTATTCATGTTACGTGTCCACGTGTAGGTTGCGTCCGTGTTCCAATTTCAAAAACCTCCCGCCAGCGATAAGATGTGCGGTAAACGTTACGATGAACCGCAGATAATACTGTATTTTTTTATATTTTTACTATAGATCCCCATAAGTTTTACTGGGGGCTATTTAACAACTGACAAATTGTATAGTAAATAGTCAATAAATGTCAATAGTCCAATGATTTAGGTTCTACGAATCGTAAGGTCGTAGATTCGAATCCACCATTCGACTATTAACATGAAGCATCTTTTAGCACAGGGTTAAGCTTAGTTGGAGTGGTAAACAAGAATATTAGTAATATTTTGAGAGAAAAAATATTGTTAACATATTTTTTCTTAAGAATTGACTAATGATGGAAATAATTACACATAGAAATCTGCTTGTTCTTCTGGGTTGACTTCTTTTATTTTTTCTGTATTTTATTGAATCTATCTTTGCTTAGGAGTTAACTTTATCCATATAGTAGTGTCTCTGTTTCAAAACTGCCGTTTCGCAATCCAAAATTAGTCGCAAAGTACTCGTAGATTCACATGGTTTGGCCCTTAGGTCATTCACAATTCCAGTGGGTCTAAAGTTACGTCGAAGTAAGTCCCGTTTTGTGGAGCCTTACAGTTACTGATGTTATAGGTCGAGCTCTTTAAGAATTCAGTTGCTTTTCAGAACACAAAATGAAACACGGACAAGTTTGTGACTTTTAAATAGTTTTTTTATGACGTACTACACAGATTGGCCTGAGAAGCTGGCCTTGACTAACCCTCTATCGCTAGTAACTCGACACAAGGGTCCCCCCCGGTGAGGGGTAATCTCGGCTTGGACGGTTACTATTTCACGGATAATCTAAGGGACATTCTAAGCTAAACTAACTTTGAGTGCCACTTCGGGAAGCGTGGGCGCTGGGAGAAATGGCCGAAGAAATTCCAGAAACGCTCCTAACATCTAAGGGGTATTTTTAATAGCACTTTACTTAAGTTCCTTCTCAACTTAATTATTTTTTTATTAAGAGTAACTTGATTTTAATCTGCGTGTCCGTTCGTGACGTTTCCATAAAAAAAGTTACTGTAAACTGTTACAGAGGCCATGTTACATAACTAAATCGTCGGTCCCTTGTCGTTACGAGACGACATCTTTGTAATCTCTTCTCAGTATCTCGCTCAGTTACCGTAAACTGTTACAGAGGCCATGTTACATAACTAAATCGTCGGTCCCTTGTCGTTACGAGACTACATCTTTGTAATCTCTTCTCAGTATCTCGCTCAGTTACCGTAAACAAGTGGCATTCGTGTGTGTGCGTAAACATAGTAGTGTGGCCGCACGAACACTCGCGGATGTTTTTTTTTTCACACTATGTTCTTGACCTATTTCAACCAGGATAATGTTTTCCGTTTTCATATACATTGCAGCGAATATATCTTGCATCGGTTAGCTATACCTAAATTATTAATATTATAATTAATGCTAACAGTCCGCCGATGTGTTACTCGCGATTAAAAAGTAATAATTTAAATTTTTCAAAATTAAAAGTAGCCTAAATAACTAAAGTCTAAGGTACAGGCACGGTCTAGCTTAGACGTTAGTAAATCCAAAGAAATAGGTTTTATTTCATTTTACTTAAAATCACGTGGCATTAAGAGTAATTTTTTTGAAAAGATAGCTAGCAATTTTTCTTTTTTTTTTCATAAATATTACTAACATTCTTGTTAACTAATCCAACTAAGCTTATGTTTGTGCTAGGAGATGGTTCACGACAATAGTCGAATGGTGGATTGGAACCCAGGATCTTACGATTTGCAGACCGTACGCTAAACCATTAGGCTATTGACGCTTCAAATGAAGAGTAATGTAAGTATTTTTTGACAGACAGATATTGTTAGTTGTTAAAAAAATGTTATTTGTACATTAATTTGCTAGTACTAAAAAGCGGTTTAGTTAAATTTATATTTTACATTTTTGTATAATATCTAAATTGGTGTTCACAACTTTAATTATTTTTAATTTTGCTAATAGATTTGTCTTGTTTTTTTTTAATTTATTATCTATACAATTTTACAATATAAAAATATATATAAGAGAAAGAAAATATACATAGTTTTAACGCTATATAAACCGCGGTGGCTACTAGCGCTAAGGTGACCGTCTTGCGTACATACTCGTAGGTAATGTTTTACTTCAGCCCTGTAGTTCTGGGCTCTCAAGAATAAGACTACGGTATTCTGCCTGTCGTACAAGGCGACTAAAAGGAGCCTCGGGTTCACTGGGCGACAAGGGTGGGGGCCTGCGTCGTCCACCAAAGTGGACCCGGGAAGAAGGCGACATCGGCGGGCCCGTGTCGCCTTCCGCTGCGAGGGCGCACAGGGGGAGGGAGTAACCTTCCCCCCGGGACGTGATCTCCTTGAGCACAGTGCAGAGGAGCTCCGGTGCGTTCCACGTTGAGATCCCGGAGCCCCTCGTCATGCACCGAGGAAAGGGCCACCGGGGAGGTTTTAGTGGGTAAGATCCCCACATAACCGCCTCCTTCCCCCCAGAAGGCGGGGTATCTTTCTGAAGATTTCCTCCCCGTAAACAAAAAAAAATGTTTTAGCTTCTGCTTAATGTTATTTCGAGCATAATATGTATATATTCGTATGCATTTTATCAAATCTGAGTTCATTCATTATTCTAGGCACGATGTATCTTCCCGTGCGCTCTACGTGTACATTTTGTGTATATTTATAATTTACTACTGTTGTATCTTTACCGACTTGAAGGAGTCGACAAGTTACGGAGTTACATCTGCAACACCGGAGGAGGTACCACCTGTACCGGCCTTTAAGTAAGGAATTGGCTCGTTTTTCGAAGGTTCCTAAATCGTACAGGTTCGGAAACATTGTTGGTGACAGTTGACAGTTGACATTGTTTCCACAGAGTGATAGTGCGTGAAAGAAAGTTATGCTCACTTACAATCTTTGGAATATGCTTACACATCTTCAGGTGGGATAGGGCTTAGAAAGTATAGAAAAAATGAGAGAGATAGAGTTCAACGGCAGTCCTGACACATAGGAGCGGGATCAATCCACCCTTTTTTTTTGTTAACGGGTAGGAAATCTTCAAAAAGATACCCCGCCTTCTGGGTGGAAGGCGGCGGTTATGTAGGGTTTTTACCCACTAAAACCTCCCCGGTGGCCCTTCCTCGGTGCACGGTGAGGGGCTCCGGGATCTCCAGGGGAACGCACCGGAGCCCCTCTGCACTGTGCTCAAGTAGAGCACTTCCCGGGGGGAGGTCACTCCCTCCCCCTCCTGTGCCCTCGCAGGATCAATCCACTCTACCACCGGTAGAACAATGGGATCGTTTCTTATCTCCTTTTTTATTGCTTCAGATTTTGAGCTACAGACATGCAGCCACAGACTCGGTACGTAAGCTGTCACGACTTCTGAACTCTGTCTGTGTGGATAGCAATCGCTATTCGACTTCTATAATACCAATTAAGTACTATTACATGCAATGTGCCCAATTCGGATACAAACATGCAAGCCCGTCATCTGGAGGGTAGGCAGAGATCACGAATTGTCAATTAATACGATCCTGGCATACTTCTATCGCACAATGAAAAACTTGGTCATTGACCAGGAAATAGATTCTAACAAAGGTATACGGCGGAGAGGAATGTAACTATGCATCCTTTTTTTTTTGTTAACGCGGGGGAATCATTTTATTAACCATTCTCCGGTACCCTGGGTGGGCCCGGAGGGATGTGTGGGACTCGGCCTGGGCAGCCCCTACCCACAAACCTACCGCGAATGCCATCAGCCGTTATGAGCGGGGTGTCCCGGATCTGTCAGCGACAGGACACCCCAACGACCGGCCGGTCCAAAGACCGGACTTCACCCTCAAAGGGGACTCCTCCGGCACTCAGAGGAGTCCCGACGACGTCGAAGCATGTTGGGGCCAGGTTCCCATCCTGGCCCCGCTTCGGATTACGGGGGCAGCGAGAGGAGACGTTTGAAACGTCCCCTGCGCACCCCGACTCGTCGCCTGCGGAGGGAGGGAGCCCCACAGCTCCCCTCCCTGACCCGCTCGTCAGCCTCCTTCTGGGACATGACTGTCTCGCAGAAGGAGGCGACCGCCGACCAAGGCCTGTCGCTCCGTACCATCGCAAGTGCGAGGCTCGGAAGCGACAGGTCTACTCCACCGATGGCGGATGCCAAGTCGCAACGCTGCGCTGCCCATCTCGGGCACACCTCCAAGGTGTGCTGGGCAGAGTCCACCGCAGAAATTTTTAACTATGCATCCTTACATAGTATTAAACAATGTCGCTTCCCGCTGTCTGTCATGATGTGCTAACCAATACATAGAGTGGCTCTCGAGGAAGGTTTTAGTATATACATTATTCGTATATTTGTTGGAGGTGTCGGAGAAAATATGCCATGCGGGAGTTTTCTACGAAAACGCTGCATAAAACCTATTGAGATATAAGAAGGTGAAATTGTATATCTTATATAGGTCTATAGAAAAGTCCGCGATACCATATGTCAATCTCGTAAGGATAACATACTATGTCCATGTTAATGACAATGAAGCGTCAATAGCCTAATGGTTTAGGGTCTGGCCTGCGAATCGTAAGGTCGTGGGTTCGAATCCACCATTCGACTATTGCCGTGAACCATGTCCTAGCACAAGCTTAAGCTTAGTTGGAATGGTTAACAAGATTGTTAGTAATATTTGTGAAAAAAAAAAAAGAAATATTGCTAGCTTTCTTTTTTTTAATAAAAAAAAAAAAAAAAAAATACTTTAAAAATTATAAAGCCGTGATTAGAAAGCTAATTACACAAATATTATTCCTTATTATCATAAATACGTACTTGTCTTCAGCATTTTATGAATATTTTTTTCCTTTTGCACCATGCAAATACAATACTTATAATACAGTTGGAGATACAGCAAAATGAAAAAAAATTGTATTGTAAAAAAAATTGTAATTGTACAATGAAATTAATTGAGTGTCGTAAAATAAAAAAGAAAAAAAAACGGAAAGTTAATAACTTTTATGTTAAATACCACGCGGTCGAAGTCGCGGGCACAGCTAGTATTTAATAAACTTATCGGTGACAGCCTAATGACCGGACTTTCGGTTTGAATCCCTTGTGAGATTTTCTTTTTTCAGATCATTATCCACAAAAAATCGAGTATGTTTCAGACCACACGACTGAAGTAAAACTTCTTAGCTGCATGTTTGGGTCATGTGGTCTTTTTATAATCTCTAAGCAAGTATTCGATACTTTATATACAGTGGAGATTTAGTTTTTAATGATAAGACACACACTAGCTAAATAAATGCATGTCATACTTACTCTAGATAACATCCGTATTGTAATCGGAGAGAAAGAGTGGCACAACAAAAGGAATGAAGTCCGAATGCTATACCCGAATAAGTTGTACAGAATTTATTTAAAAAAAAATAAGCTTTTACGTTCTTTTTTCTAGCAGATAGAGACAGCTTTCACTGTTTTGTTTCAGTACATTACTATATTTAATCGGTACTAATTGGTATTTGAACTCTCGACTGTATTTATGGATTATATCTATAATAAGACTATAATTATAACTATATATAGAGTATAAATATACGTCTATATTCAGGACAACTTATTGTATTTAACTGCGACACTAATTTATCTATTTTTTTAATATGTTATTTGAGTTGTTGTTTTTCCATCATGCACCATCTTTCAAATAAAAAATCATCTAAATAAGTTTACCCAGTCGAAACAAACATAAAAAATAGTCGAATTGAGAACCTCCTCCTTTTGAAGTCGGTTGAAAAAATTTTCCCTGTGTATTGCTATAGGGCTGTATGTTCAACCACGTACCACATATGGGACCTAATAAGTTTTTAAAAAATGTACTCCTGAATGTATGAGTCCATCACCATGAGGTCTTGAGCCTAGGTATAAATTTTAGCAAGTAATTTTTCTCGTTTTTAATGCACAGGAACTCTCATAACGAGAGCTTAGTCTACCCCACGAGGGTTACAATTACGTGGAGCTCCCACGTAAATATATAAATATAAAGCGTCTCTATTCCTTTTTGTTCTGTCCGCTTAAGTATAGTGTTGCGCCGACTGTGTTATGTATCAGTTAATGTTATTGTTTTAGCAATTTGCGTAAGTTTCTGTTGCGTCATGCGCTGACACTTTAATAAACAATTTATTTAGGTCATATTTATTTCATTAAGTATAAAGCGAACAAATGCTATTGTAGAATTTAAATAAGAGTTAAAAAAAATCGTTGCAATCGATACGGACGATGTTGGTACTTTATACAACATGATAAAGTTATTTATATTTGATAAGTCACTTAGAAGCTTTTCTAGAATGTTCTAGTTCCATGTCCAATAGATCTAGCCGTGGCAATTATTTTAGATATTAGTCTTATATGTACTTAAGTTTAGTTTATTTTGTTAGAAAATCCGACCTAGATTCGAATCTCGATTCGTTAGTTTACGAAATAAGATATTAGCATATATCGCATATAATATAAATTAGCATATTTACGGCTATATTACGAGAATTAGCTTAAAAATTAAATGTAATTTAGTAAATATGTATGGTAACAATACTGTAATAGTTAATTTAAGAGTCATATTATCATTCGTAAGGAGTAAGTAAGAGAATGGAAGGTAAGTGAGGGTTAGAATGAAAGCAGGAGATTTAAAAATCAAATAAGACAAAGTCCTTGACTTAAAAAAAACCTTATTTCACGACTCGAATACTTAGCTATTGCACTGTCACTATTGTATCCACCGAAACAAATATTAAACATTTGCCTATTGCGCGTGAAAGTAATACATTTAACAGCAACAACACAGAAGAATGTGGACATAAATACGCAGAAGCGTGGCCCCAAAATTAAAAAAAATAGTACACCCACACCGATAGACCCCCCCCCCTCCTCTCCCATCCACCGCGCGCTTTATAAGCGGCCATAAAAATTAGCTAGAATAGCGGTCGAGCAAGTCGCGGCGGCGGGTCCGTGAACTCGCGGCGGGCTCGACATTGTGCCGACATTGGCGAAGCTAAATAATGTTGATAGCGTCGGGTGAACGACCGACAGCCCAATATCACCCACGCGGACGAATGCAAAACACCTGCCGAGCGACGCCGGCTTATATAAGCGCCCCCGCGGCCCCCTCAGCCTCCGCCGCCCCCCGCTGGGACCAAATGCTCCACCGACCTACCCCAATTGGAATTACTGACTTACTTTCCCATCTCGAACATTGTTACTGACGCATCGTTCAGGTTACTTTCTTAGTCGAATTTCGGTATACATAGACATATAGATTCAATTTTGAAATAAATAGTTAACGTTAAAGTAACAGCCTTAATATATGTCCCACTGCTGGGCACAGGCCTCCTCTGTAAAGAGAGTACAAGGGCATAGTCTGCCACGCGGCTTTAGTGCGGATTGGCAGACTTCACATGTCTTAGAAAATTTTTTTACGACACGTTAGGTTTTCTCACCATGTTTTCCTTCACCGCCGACCGTGTGGTAAATTAAAAACAAAATATGTATAAAGTTAAACTAAATAAAATCGGCTCTTACAGGCAAAGTTGTAGGACAGGAGAGGTTTATTAAATAGTAGGGTATTGAGAAAAGTCAAGAATAAATAAATTACAGCAATACTTGTTTATAATAAGTACAGAGCTCTATTGACTGCCAATTGTTTTTCTCAAATGGGGGTAGTCTTCAAGCAAGACGTCAACACGCATACACGCCGAACCGGAAGTTAAGCTGTTTATATGTCCGGTATTCGATTCAATGACTAGCATGCTCCACTGACCTACCCCAATTATAAAACATTTACTTTCCTTCCTTGAAAAATGTTACTAACGTATCTTTTTTTTTGGATCTCGGAATCGAAAAGTGGCCAAGCTCTTACGTCGTTCAGACTTAAACTCTCAATTTGCATAATTTAGGGTGTGTGAAGGGTTATAGTTTCCCAGATTTTAGCTATAATGGGGACTTTAGTAGACTTCACTTTTGGTAGCTAATCATGTTGAACAATAAATAAATAAATAAAAAAAATACAGTTATATTGGAAAAAAAATTGTGTCACGATAAGACGATAGGACTTTAGTATAAGTCATAATTCTCTGGTGTCAGAGTTAATATATATATAGATAAGTTAAAAAATCAAACGGCCTAGGTTACGAGTACTTCAGTTGTATAAGGTCAGTGCTTCTCAATGCAACGTTCATAATTCGATTCTCCGATCGGAGTAATATTTTTTTTTAACGGGCAATATTTGGTTGATGTGTGTGCGACGCCTCACTGACCTACCTCGATGGTAAGGATTTTCATTGTGTTGTAATTGACTTTATTTATTATATGACGTACTAAAAAAAAATTATAGAATGGATTTTTTTTGGAAGCGGTAAGGGTTCAGCTGATATCAAGTGAACAGACATTTCAGAAAAAAGTAGACAGTTTTGAAGGTCCCTAAACTAACTAGAAATAAAAATAAACTAAACTCCACAGAACCACTGTACGTACAGATAATGTACATGCAAACAATTATTGTATTTATTTTTTTTGCTAACTTTAAAGTCATATGTTATCATATCACCAATCTGATATACGTTCGCCCAGTTATACTAGCCCAGCATACAATTTGGCACTGTCTCCTCTTCTGAACCACATAGTAGCTAATATCGTTGAACAATAAATAAATAAACACTAAAAAAATATAGTTATGTTAGAAAAAAACTTGTGTGACCATAATGAAAATGGCCTCCGCTCAGCGTTGCGTCAGAAGCGACAACGACGCTAATTCTTACTGGCCACCAAAAAAGTTAGAAACAAAAAAGGCTTTATATAGAACATTAATAAAGCATCCTATTGTGTGTCATACACATGAAGGAATCTTTTTATTATCGCCTTGTAAGACGAGGTATATGATAAAACTCCTAACCAGTATTATAATATACTGTTATAATCGTGCTAGAAGCGAGAGTCATGCCACTGCATTTGTATTATTAAGCTGGCACGAAGGGGGAAGTATTACGATCTTACGAAATACAGGGGTGAGATGTTGTGTATTATACTTTTACGTTTCGTCCAGTGAGTGACATGCCCCCGACCCAATTCTTCATAAAAAATGATCGATACGGTGCCGAAATCTCCAATTTCTCTGGTAGGTGCAATATACTAGATTACTCCCTTCCAAAAAAGCGTCCGTAGAATGACAAGCAAAAAAGTTTCCCCCCCGTAATAGAAGCTTAGGCCATGCTAAAACCATGAACAGCCCTCATTCCCCAATTCGTTGGCAGTATCAACCCTTTGACTTTCATCAGTACTGAAAACTCCAACATCCCTAGTTAATCTACAATTCTAAAATTGGCACAAATCGTTCTCAAAGTTAACTCTACTGAAACAATGTTTACACCCACGCAGTTCACCGATACATTATATAAAACAATGTTACAGTATTTATAATGAGAATACCAAATATGCTCGAGTGCGGTCGCTGACACGCAAAGGTCTGGGGGACTAGATCCACGTCCGCACTCGGTCTCTGTGCTTTTTGAGGTCGGGGCGACCTCATTCGCGCGGAAACTGCTCCGCGGTCAAGGCCGCAGTCTAGACGCGACTCCAAACAGCCCCCTCCCTCCCCTATACCACTTATTCTACCTCGACAGACGCGGGCGAATTTTGCCTGGGCTTAGCTCGAACCTGACCTACCCATACATATTATAACACGGTTGATATGCGCGCGTTTAGACACGGCGATGACCGGTTTTTTGGCTAGTCATTATAGAATTATACACATGCCACTTCTGATTGAGATTATGCACATTAATAAACGTGTCTGGCGTATATAAATTATAGTAACCATTTAATTATATGGTCGGTAAAATATATAGCGCTTAGGTTTATACAACAACAGAGCTCGACCGTTTTGTTCCGTCATCGATATGATTTGCTGCGATCTTTTATGAGCGGGCGTATTAAAATTTAACGTTATCTTTAATTAAAATAATTTGAAGAATAGCTCACGTGCTATATGCCAATCAGTATGTGTAGACGACACAGCGGGAACTTTATTCATTTTAAATATTACTTTCATTCTTTAAATATAACCTATAAATATTGAAGATAACAGTGATAGCCTAGTGGTAAATTACCGTCGTGCTGATCTGATATATGTATCATCCTATGTCCCCTAGGTGGGGTAGGGGGCGTCCACAGTGAACCCCCATCGCGTTCGATCTTAGGCTTCACGCGTCATCTCGCTCCATGTCTTCCCGATGTTCTTCGCCTCGTCTGCAACTGTGCGGCGCCACGTCTGCTTAGGACGGCCGCGCTTGCGCTTTCCTTGCGGATTCCAATCAAGGGCCTACTTAGGAATGTGATCGGCATCTCTTCGGAGGGTGTGGCCAATCCAGTTCCATTTGCGGCGCCTTATTTGGAGGTCGATCGGGCTTTCACGACAGCGCTCACGTTCATTAGAAATTTTCTCGGGCCAGTAGATACCGAGGATTCGACGAGGACATTGGTTGATAAAAACTTGGAGCTGATGGGAGATGGTTTTGGAAACCTTCCACGTCTCACACCCATATAGCAGTACGGATTTAACCTTGGACCTGATAACGCTGATCCAATGGTTGGTTCGATTCCTTGTCCCATATTCATTATGTAGGCAGAGGATTTGGTTGGTTGTTTCCTGCCTATTGCCTGTCTAAAAAAACAGGATTTGGTTCCGAAGTTATACCAGGAAACTGTTTGATTTTCTGCTGAAGAATGCTTCTTAGTTAAGCTAAGTCCAGCTTCATTGGTAGGTTTATGTCAATCCAAGGCTAGGTAATTATTCCTTAAAGACAACGAGCACGTTTGCGAAAGACAGTGAATATAGACTCTAGAATTTGTTAACATAATACTGAAAAATCTACTTACAAATTCTCGTTGTAATATTAAAACAACCGTTTTTTACTTCATGCATATAAATGATATAATATGATACATATACCACTGATTAGACCGAACTGATTTTGACTGGACTTTCACTGGCAGATAGCTAATGTAATAAAGACTAACTTCAGCTACTTTCCAATTGCCAATTAGCATAGGTTCGTCACAAAAAAATTGAAATATTCTTATGACAGAATAGCGTTTGTCGGGTCAGCTAGTTAAAGAGCGCCCGTGTTGCCGCCGAAGTCGGAAGTCGCAGTTTATAATAGCAATTCAAAAATCATCAGTCAGTAATCATGCCCAATGTATTTGTAGAATTGTGTTTAATTGTAGATTGTCGGTGGCACGGTTAATTTTGTTAATGCAAATATTTAGACGTGTCCCATTGTTTAACGGGTTCCCGGAGCGTTATCGCGTTTTGATAAAAATGTGGCCGTGAAGTCATCGTCGGCAACCGCCGGCGAATACCTAACGCGCCGGCCTTGAAGCCGGACCACACGCAAATGTTGCGCGTTCTTTATACTACAATCTAATTTTTACCCTGCCAATCAAACTCCGCACAGCTCAAGGAAATCCTGTATATGCGCTTCGCCTCACCTCTCTAGACTGGTAAGGATATATTTCTGGACGGATATTTATTCACGAACTTTTTCTTTTTTGTTTAATCTCTAAAGGGTACAAAATGCCAGTTATCATCTGCATGTAATTTAAACGAGTATTTCTTGTAAGTAATCTTATTTATTAAAATCTATGTAATATGCATCTCGGAAACGGCTCCGACGATTTTTGATTTTAATGATTCATTTTTAGAAAAGGTCTTTTTATCGATGTATGCCTTAAAGGTATTTTAGTAGATGGCGCTATGCTAAACAGTATGTCACTGAGTATTTTACGTTTAGACCACGAAAGTCAATTGTTTACTTACGTTATTAATAAAATACGTGTTTACTTTATAATGCATAAAAACACTTGTAAACAATCTATTTATGTAATTCTAATCTAAATATAGTTTCGAAAAACACAATTTTCCAGAAAAAACAATTCGAAGCTCTGTCATCCAGGTACTTATATGTTATGTTCGAATTATGATAATTCATGACTTTCATACGTAAAATGGACACGCATAAGCCACAATATCCTATATCAAACAAGAAATAATTACAAAATGGCGCACAAATTACTGTAAAGAAAATAGTCTGTCATCAAGTGACCGGTAATGTTTTTAATACACCCCTGACCAAACTATGGTGTGTAAATGAGATAGCTGCATAAAATGAAATAACATACCGCCATATTGGAGGCGACGTTGAAACCTCTCGTATTGAATAATATAAGGGTGTTTCTGAACGCAGGCATATATTTGAATTCGTCGTTCTTTGTTTTATTTTTGTAATCTGTATTACCTGCCAGCGTGCGGTTGTTTTTATGTAACGTTCGAAATGTAAAAAAATACGTGTCATTTTGTGTTGTGACGTTTCACGGATAGGAATGTATTTATTGTTTTTTTTTTAATATTTTGGCCAGTTCCACATTGTTTATTCATGTCAAAGTTTTTTTTCTCAATTTATGTAAATAGGGGCTAGATAAATTTAAATTTAATTTAAATTTTATTTAAAACTATCTAACGCAGGTATCTTACATTTTTATGCGCTCAACTCGCGAAATTCTCTTTTCAATTTGTTTCTGCAGCCAACCCACGCCATTCTAATAATGGACTGCAGAAATGTTCACGAAACTATTATCGGTTTAGTGGGTGGGCTTTCGATCTGACGGCCAAGAGTTCGAATCCCAAGTGGGTTATTCTGGTGAGTGTGATTTTGTACTTTAGACAACACAACAGACTACTTTTTTATACTTTCTAAGCAAGTGCTTGACTACGATCACACCTGATGTTAAGTGGAAATGCAGTCTCAAATAGTAAGGCGCACTAATTTAGTAAATGCCTATTCACCACTCTTACTCTTGAAAATACCCACAATGTAATCGGAGGGAAATACAGATGCGGGCAAACTATTCCAGTCCCTTGATGTACATAGATAGTATGTTTTTTAGTGTTTTAATAAAATGACTCGCTCCTAATAAAAAAGCTTTCCCCCGGCGCAAGGTTTTCGTTAGCTTCTGGGACATCCTGTATGTATAATGTATACAAATATAACTGGCTATGCGAGAAAATGTGCCCTCGCCTCTCTCTTTCCCATACAGAAATATACGAAACATAACTTTATCTCTTTCTATCTTCACTAACCTATATCTCTCGATCAATTTCCGTTCCCCTGGCCCGTTCGTTTCACTCTTGCCATTCACAAAAAAAAAAATTCTACATACATAAATCACATATTTAAAGCAATGAAGAAAATGATTCAAAAGATGGCGCAGCTGTGTAAATTGATGATATTATAATGCCGCCCAGACAACCTCGTCGCGGCACTAGTAATTGACTTATATAATAGACAAGCGTTTTTTTTTTCACATTCAGACATCGAATGATAGATAACGCATGAATAACAATGACTACCTAATAATCATAATGTTGAGGTAGGTTCGACGCTGACATAAACAATGATGGCGACAACAACTAAGGTTATCAGTTGATAAGTTTTGTTTAGGAATGAAATTATTAATCTGAAAAGACAAAGGAAAACAAGAGATAGGCCGCGTTAGCTATTTATTACAAACTAGCAAAGGATAAAAATAATAAAATATTTAACGGTGTTTAATTTTCATATACATTTATAAAACGATCTACATATTTCAGTTCGTCAGTTTATATTTTTAATGGCAATGTGCATTTCTAAGCTTAAGCAGGTAACCTTGAAATAGTTTTTATGCCATGCTATTTGAGATACAAGGCGACGTACAGTCCGGTAACATACCTACGTTCGGCAACTTTGTTGTCTTTATCTTGAATCTCAACTTCTAGATAAACTCTTTAAAAATATCACTTATGTTAGACTTATGTTAGTTAACAGAGGTCGATATTTGAACGACCTGAACCACCAAAATCAGGTTTCGTTTATTTCGTCCTCAAAGGGATATCGACCCCTTTAGGAATCTCTGTTGTAGTGTTAAAGTGATTGGTACTAGTATTTATTGCTAGAGCATGGAAAAATATGGATGTAGCGAGAGATTAGCTCAGGACTTATATCCGATCGCGACGTGATTTGAGTCTTGATATCATTAATAGACAATGTGGAAGTGCCCTAGAACGCCTTACGCTACAGAATTAAAATATCACCACGTATGTGATGATTGTTTAAAATTGCACTCAGGAGATACGCACTTATGTGCATATGTAATGGACTCTTATTTCTATATTATATACCCTGAATTTCAAATGTTTTTAAAAGTGATTTTTTATGACGAACTACACAGATTGGCCAGAGAGGCTGGCCTTGACTGCTTCACCGGATTAAGAGGTGGCACAGCCTCTATTGCTGGTAACTCGACACAAGGGTCCCCCCGGTGATTTTAAAAGTGAACAATTAAAATATATCACAGGACATTTTTCCTAAGTTTAAACCCCGATCAAATACGTAAAAATAGTTATATTCAATAAGTATAGTATAGAAGTATATTTTCGTACATGTAAGAAGTGAGTAAGTACTTTTTGTGAGAATTCTAATACACTTATAAAACACCACTTACGATGTGAACTTAAAGTCCTTGAATTATTAATAGACTCTGTTTTGTCTAAAATCGGAAATGTCGTCGCAGTGATCCTAGTTCAAGGTTACTTTGTATGGTTGTATATTTATTATATTATAAATTTATTTAATGCATTCATTATGTTGATCCAAGGCCGCTATAAATGCACGAATGAATATGGTTTATTGCACAACAATTAAGAAATAAATCACTGTAATAATAAATTTTACATAATGATATAATACGATATAATTGGACGCAATGGGCGGTCCTCTATTCCAGACAACCTTTGGATAGACAGAAATTTGTTTCTAAAAAGGTTTAACGGGGTCTGTAATAATATGTACAATTAGTTGAATATAGAAAAATATTATGACATCTTATGTATGTATGTATATTCTATTACTAACAATAGTTAACTTAAATATGATATGCTATTTGTTTCATATTCTCAGATTATCCGCTATGATCAGCCATATAACTTATTTATTTTGCAAGGCAAATATATCTCTAAAGATGAAATACTTTATTTCTATGGTAAATGTTGCTGGTATTATTTCTTATGGTAAGCTTAGATCGAAACCGGTTCAAAGTTATTAAAGTTATACACAATATAATGTAGGAGTGGCAGTCTGTACATATATACCAAGTCTGTTTTAATCGACAATTACTTTTCTAGGTCACTTCTAGTTTTATATGATGCAATTTTAACGTTAAAGTAATTAGACTTGGTGTTATGACTGGTTTTTGGTCTTTGATTTCTTTTAGACAATGAAAGGAAACGCACTTTTCTTTGTAAGAAGAAGTTTATGTACGTAAGAGGTATTTTTTTTATTCTAAAAATTACTGGATCCGCTGCTATGAACAGCATCCTTGTAGTAATGAAGTATTTTATTTGATTATTATATAGTTAACCATTTCTTTTATTCGGGAGTCCCCAGGTTTTGAATTGATAGTTTAATGATCTCAGGCACATAGTAACCGTCCAAGCCGACGTTACCTCTTACCTGGTGGACCCTTGTGTCGATCTACAAATAGAGGTTCAGGCTAAGCGACCTAAGAGCTATGCCGCCTATCAATTCGGTGAAGCAGTCAAGGCAAGTTTCTCAGGACAACCTGTAGTTAGTCATTAAAAAAAAACATATCATCATATGAATGTAGTTAAAAGCGGTTATTTTAATATTACAAACATAAACCGCTATTGTATTTATCTTCATAGATACTTTTTTCTTTTTTTTACTATGTTACGCGTGAGCTTTCCGATTCGAGGGCGCCCGAGAAGGCCGAACCACGACTCGGTCGGTTGCTATTTCTCGGATAATTTAAAGGAAGTATTGGCGCTGGGAAAAGAAGTGGCCCAAGAAACTCCAGCAACGCTCTAACGCTAACATAAAGTACCTAACATTGGTATAGATACGTATTACTCTACTTATCTATGACTACAGATGACTCAGTTTTCAAGAGTAGAATGCGTTATTTAATATCTTTCCTCTAATTGTAATTAGATTGTCGATTTAGATAACTTCCATCCTACACTCAGCCTTTGCTTTCCTAATGGAGATCTCTCGTAGTTCGGTAGCGCTGATAGCAATCACTATGCGGTTTTAGTTGGTGCGAGTCCGACATAACACGTCCTTGTCTCCCGTAAGGGCGTGTAACCATAGACATTTCCTCACGAAAAGAAAATCCTACATTTAGTTAACACTAGGATGTGGATAACCTATGATGTATATTTTATTTGGTAAATCGTGTTTATTTTTAAATACGAATTCCATAATGATAAAATATGAATAATATTTTTTGATCTTACCGACATAATAATAAAAAAAAACCAGCAATGTAATTAGTTTAACATTTTTTTGAATAGAAGAGAAAAAAACATTTATTCGACACAAGAATAAAACAAAGCGTCAATAGCATAATGGTTTAGTGTACGGTCTGCGAATTGTAAGGTCTCATTTTCGAATCCACCGTTCGACTATTCACGTGAACTATCTCCTCGCACAAGCTTAAGCTTAGTTGGCATGGTTAACAAGAATGTTAGTAATATTTACTGAAAAAAAATATTGCTACCTTTTCAAAAAAAAAATAAAAAATAAAAAACCTTATGCCGAAGAGTGGTTGGTTCAGCATGTGCTGTGCTCAAACATGTATCACAGCGCTGATTTTTAGTCAAAAAAACCTGTGAGAACTAACTTGATGGTCTAACATCAAAGCAAACACTTTAATTAAAAACATTAATTTACTGTTGCTTAGAGACGGGATCTACTAAAATACCTTAGGGCATAGATGAATTAAACGACGTTTTCGACACAAATTTTCATGATAATCGTTGAGGCCGTTTCTGAGATTAAAAATGATATATTACATTATTTTTATAATACAATAATTGCTTGTTTAAACATGTTAGATTAAATTATTTTGGGAGATGTAAAAAGACGAAGGCCTTGATGCGATAAAATCGTGTAAACATGTGAGCTCCAATGTGTGTTGTGTCGAAAAATAGGTATTAGTAATAACTGCTTCGGCTAGCGGTCGTCGACCGCGCGCCCGTGACTTCACCTTCGGGCCTCGCAGATAATGGCAATAATTTGACTACACGCCTGACGAACGGCGCTGTGCGTAACTAGGCCAGAATTGGGGCAGGTCTAGTTCACTTTCGATTTCTCAACAGCTTTATTTGCTTTGAGACAAAAGAAAACGAATTGTGATTAAGACCTCACGATAGAAGTAGCACTTCTTTAGCTCCATCTATATGTATATACAAAATAAACGCAATACAACATTACAAACGCATACAAAATATAATATATACACGGTTTTTTTCGGAGAGAAAGAAAATGTGCGCACGCGCTGCTCTCTCTTGCTCTTAATATAATACAGACAAAATGTAACTTAGGTTATGAAAGAGAGAAAGAAAACGTGAGCTCGTAACTCTCTCTTTCTATCTTCACTAGCTTATATATCTCCCTCTCAGCTTTCGTTCGTTTCGCCCTATCACACTTTTCGTAACGCTCTAGTCACACATTCACCAGGTTACTCCACATGTTAGTGGGCGTAAAGAAGTTTTACTTCCACAAATTCACGCAACATCTTGTTGGTATCAAATATTTGTGTTTTTTTTTTTTGGATTTTAAATTGATTTTGATTTTGGAAGTAATTAAATGAAACAAATTATAGGTTACAATATATAACGTTCGCGATAGGATTTGGGGTGGGAAAGTAGATCAAGCATTGAATAATATTGTCGCATATTGTCGTCGATAATTAATCAAGATGGCGTCGTTTTGCTAATGACCTTGTTCACTATCTGGTTACATTATTTCAGGCAAGCGTAGTAGTTTAATTTGGTGTCGAATTATAGGTATGGCGGATTATGAAATAAAAATAAAATTTAATTGAAAAGATTATAAAAAACTATCTAATACTACAATAAAATTTAATTAAACGTCAACAATCAAACATGGCGTCAGTTTACTAATGGCCTTGTACAGTATCTGGTTATATTATTTTAGGCAAGCATGGTAGCGCTTAATTTGATATTTGAATTGAATTCGAGTATATTAATATTATATAACAAAAAATATATACAGTCTATCAACACATGCATACATCCTACACACATTTCCACATGTAAAACAAGATGGCGTTGTTTTCGTATTGGCCTTGAAAGTCTGGGTACAATATATCACGTAACCGCAATAGCGTTTAAGTTGTCGTAGGCCCATGGGTGGGGCAAATAGTCTTACATAATATAATTGACAACATCAAGATAACGTTTTGTAGTCTTTATATCTAGTGACATTATATGATTTTACAATTTCAGACAAACCCAACGACGTTTAGATTGTCGTAGGCCCCGCAGGTGGAGACTACGGTATCGTTTTAATGTTTGACTTTTTCCGAACCGGGCAGATATTACATTCTATATTGTTTATGTTTTAGCGCCAATATGGCGTGGCTTTATTTTCTTCTTGTCACGGTGTTTTGAAAAGTTTATAACAATACGTTGAACTCTTAATATGTATTTCAGGTAAAATATTTCCATATAACCCAATAATAGAGAAAAATAGTACAAAATACTATTCAATATAAATTACGCTCTTTCACGCCCTTTTCCCTAGCGCGGTAGACAGAGACAGTTTTTCCCGTCCGCTTTCCAGTTTATTATTCTCTCTTTCCTCCCAGAGCCGTGGTAGTTCAGTGTCCGGGCGGTTGCCTCAAGTTGCATAGTAAGTTATAACCGGAGTTCGATCCCCGGCACCAATAAATTTGTTGTTGCAATTTTAATGCTGCGTTGATTCACCACGCGCTCGGCAGTGAAGGAAAACATTGTAAGAAAATCTGCATGTCTTAGAAAAAAATTCTAAGACATGGGAAGACTGCCAATACTTCTGCCGTACTAGGGCCGCGCGGACTGTGCGTTTATACTGTCTTTACAGAGAAGGCCTGTGCCCAGCAGTGGAACACATACATATACGTTTATAAAGGGTGTAATTTTATTAAGCCCCGTGTGTGATAGCGGTGAGTCTACGTCATACACTAGGTACAATTTTTTACCAAGTGATTGTTTTGTACTTAGAACATCGAAAAAAAAAACGGTAATACATTGGTACAAGCTGAATGGGAGTCGAATAATTTTTTTTCTAATATTGCCCAAACTTACCGTGGACATCGTGGCATCTTAAAAACCAAGACTCTTTAACAGCAAGGTGTAATATATATAATATATATATGTATATATATATAATACTTTAAGTTTTAAATGGATAAATAATAGGTAAAACTATAAAACAAACTAAAAATAAAACTAGATAATGTAAAAAATCGAGCCCAAATCACTGCGCTCGCAGGGCAGGGTGCACAGGAGGCTAGCGGCATTTCCCCGTTGAATGGCCAGGCTCAACCTTTGTCCGAATTGTTAATTAATTTTATTATCATTAAAATTAATGATGACATTAAAGATGAAGTAGGAAGAAACTGGATGACTCTGGGCAGGAACAGGGAAAACTGGAAAAAAAATGAGGACGCCTTTACCCAAAGTGGGGTCCATATCTAGCTGCTAAAATTAACAATACTAATATAAATGTAAGTAGACACTAAAAAATACCATAGTACTGTTAAAAATTTAAAAAGTTACTAAATACTGTGTTAGATATGGAAATAAACAAGGCTTTAATATTATTTTTATTAATTAATTTATAAATCTGCTGCAGACCGAATGGCGTGAGAGACGAAAACAAATAACGACGAAGGCGAAAAAAAATGTCAAATGCACTAAAATGTGTATTAAATAATATTATTTGCCGATTTAATTTGCATTTCAGACGTTTATAATTCATAGGTCTGCTTTACAAAAACTCGGCTCATTGCGTCACGACACATTTTATCGGAAAGCCGGCAATGTCAAGGGGGCAATGAACTCGTATCCTTGAAACATGCAGATATCGTAGATAAACATTTTTATTTTTCGTCATCGTAGGTATGTCTTCACTTATCGCGAACGAAACTGGCTTATAAATAACAAGGATCTTTTGTTATAATTTTTTTATTATTTAAAAATATAGTCATTTTAAATTGAGAATATCCTCCATAACTGCCACATTTATAATGCAATTAAATCGATTTTCAACTCCCTTCTGTCACAGATGGGACCTAATAAGGTTACAACCCCTTACAACTTGCTAAAGCTAAAATTCTAAACCACCAAACACACTATCCATTGACATAAAAAACAATAGAATTGTTCGAAAATAATACTAGAAATCCGTCCTCATTTTGCTTGGCCGTAATTTACTCTACAAAGCGTTGATTTACAAAGCGGCAAATTGAAATGTAAAAGAATAGAAATACATGTCAATTGAATACAACGAATTTGTAATAGACAATGAAATCATGAGAATGTCAGCAATTTATATATATATATATATATTGCTAGAGAAAGTGTGTATGTTCCAGATAGGCTCCGAAACGGATGGAGCTATTTCAATGAAACTGTAAAATGAAAATGAGTATATTGAAGTATAATAAATCCCTAAATGATAAGAATGATATTGTATTTACTGATATGTACAAGGGTGTAGGTTATGATCTTCACCCGCTCGAGAAGAGAATGAATACGGAGAGAAATGAATAACCTAATATATTTTGATTGATTTAAATTTAATATAATGTTTAAAAAAAATAAAGCAAAATCTAGCCCGGCGAAGCGGCCTAGGTAAGCTAATGTAAAATATCTTATCTATGCTTTATAGAAATACATGTCAATTGAATGCAACGAATTTGTAATAGACAATGAAATCGATAACAAAATCAGCAATATATTATATACTAAAACAACTACGAAACTTGTTGCATGTTATGGTACAAGTATCATGTCATATCAAAAAACCCTCGTCTCAATTATTTGTATAGATCATTTTTATCTACGATCAAAAATGATTAATCAAAATCTGTTAGTGTTAACCTACGAGTATATATACTATTGTACGGTTTCAGAGAATTTTATTTCCTTATTAAGAATTACAAAAAATTCACTTAAGGAAAATACACTAATATACAATTTTAGGCTAATATAGGTCACGAATTAGACCTACCTCAACAAAATTATGTTATTGTGTTTGTTATCGTTTGCTTGTAACGTGAAACAATTTTATCATTACACATACATACATAGACATATTTGAATAATTTCTTGGACTTGGGTTGAGTAATCACGTACGTATCAAATCTATGGTGTCTATAATTTAGTCGAGCATAAAATTTTATATAAAAAATAAATATTACTTACAAATTTGCTTATAATCTAATATAGATTTTTAATAATTGGTGGAGTATTAAAAATATGAAAATAAATCAAATTTAACCTTTTGTTGTCAATTGAGAGCTTGGAACTAGAAATCGGAATTGAGACTTTTATCGTTCGTTAGAATCTTTAGAATCTAATTGACTAAACGCATAAATTATTAACTTTTTTTTTTTATAATTTCTAAGCAAGTGCTTGACTACGATCCCACCTGATGTTAAGCGGAAATGCAGTCCTGGATGGTAAGGCGCACTAGCTTAGTAAATGCCTATACACTCTACTCTTGAAAATACCCACATTGTAATCGGAAGGAAAGACAGACGCGGGCAAACTATTCCAGTCCTTTGCTGTACGAAGAATGAAAGACGAAGCAAATCGCTTCGTTCGGGTTTGAGGGATGTTCACAACGAAAGGATGAAATCCCGCAGTGCGTCTAGAAGTCCGATGGTGGAAAGGGGATGGGGGAATTAGATCATGTAGTTCCTGAGCACACTCTCCAAAATGCAATCTGTAGAAAACCGAAAGGCTAGCTACCTTACACCTGTGCTCAAGACTGAGCAGATTGGTTTCAGCTGCGTCACCAAATAGCCTCTTAGCCCGCCTCTCCACCGAGTCCAAAGCTGCGAGATGGCATTTAGCAGCGCCTGCCCAAATGTGACAGCAGTATTCTACACACGACCGGACTTGAGCTTTATAAAGTGTTAAAAGCTGTCCCGCAGAGAAGTACGGTTGCACTTTGACCAAGATCCCAAGTTTTTTTGCAGCTATCTTAGCCTTAGACTCGATGAATCGTCCATAGTTTAGGGTCGATGAGATTTCAATACCCAATAACTGAAGACGATCAGTGAATTCCACAGATAGATCCTGGAAAGTAGGAGCCAAGGTGAACTAGCTCCTTTTAGCGGAAAAGAAACACGCCTGTGTTTTGGCGGTGTGACTAGTGTATTAACGATGTAGAAACATACAACGACCTAACGTTGACGTTAACCTAATTTTGCTTCTATAAGGGTGCTATAATGAAAGCATAACTTAACCAGATGAAGATTTTTTTAAATGACGAATCTGTACAGACTAGTCATTGAAGCTGGCCGTATTGTTTGAAATGCAGGGTAAAAGAACAGCGCCATCTATGTCCACTCTATGACATCACGTTCTTATATCCACTCTTATTTGCGTATTGGCTTACGAAATGTTTTTTTAAGTATAAAATTAAGGCGACACGGAACATCCTGTTAACCAACTAAAGCTTAATACGGTGAACTGAATAAAGTAAACCTATTATCTGCTATTTGTAGGTTTTCACAGATTTGTGTTTATAGATATTGGAGTCGCGCTTTGAAATGTAATTGAGTTACTTATGACGCTCTAATTGGGCGGTCTGGGTATTAGGTAAGTGAGTTGGCAGTCTTGGAATTTTTGTCTCTATGTAGACGACGAAAACCAATAGATGTCATTTCGTTAGTCTATGGTTGGTACCGGAATATATGAACATATTTTCTTGTTATCCACAATCAAGAAGATAGGAAGTATACAGCACAATGCTTTTAACAAGTATATTTACGAGTAAAAACAAATACCGAACTCAAATCGAATCAAACGCTATGACGCGCGGACGCCCACTATGTATTTCCTAATTATCGTAAATAGAATAAATCAGAATAATAGTATCCTATTTACGCTTAGCTTATATGGCTTCATATATAGCAGAGGCCTAGGGTTGACGCTGAGCCAGTATCTAAAGGATCGCTTACAGTTCCACAGAACGCTAGAAGCTCGAGTTCGATTCCTGGTGCCGTCACCAATAATATTGTTTGTAATATTTAAAGGAAACAACGTCGGGAATATTTTTCTAATTATTTTTTTAAATAAAGGTATATTTATTTATTTGAATATAATAATAATAGCTATATTTAAATATTACTAACATTCTTGTTAACCATTCCAACTAAGCTTAAGCTTGTACTAAGAGATGGTTCACGTCAATAGTCGAATGGTGGATTCGAACCACGACCTTACGATTAGCAGAGCGTACTCGATACCATTAGACTATTGACGCTTCAAATGGTAAAAATATGGTAAATCGCCAATCCTCTTTAAGGTCGCGTGGACTATTCCCTAAAGCTCTCTATATAGATTAGGCCTGTGTTTAACAGTTGGATTACATAGATTACAACTTTATTAAGCCTGTAACCATACAATATTTGGTAAGCGATTTTTCTATAATATACCGGTACCTCGATTTACGGTTGCCTTGATATACGAGCGGTGTGGAGGCAGCTCGTCTCGACATCTCGATAAAGGCGCTTCAAGATAAGCACGACCTTCAAAAATGAAAAATACGATGAAGAAGAGAAGAAGATATACCAGTGTTCTGAGATACGAGCAACCAAGCGATATTTTGCTTTGAGATGCGAGTGAGATTTGAGATACGATGAATCGCAAACTACACCGCTCTAACATTTCCACCTCAGACTAGGCTTCTGTCTGTGTGTTTGTTTTCGAAGCGTTTTTATTGAGTTCGGTTCGCGTTTTGCTTTGACAGTTACGGCAATGGCATTTCAATTAATTCCAATAGGGAAAAATGCTATGAGAAACAGCATTTTGACATTTCGTAACCTTGCGAAACGAATTATACTCGTATATGTCAAGGTACTACTGAAATAATTTATATAGTTATTAGTTTGTCTGTTAATGGGAATTCATTACCACCACGCTAGCATCGTAGTTTCCTACATATGGTACACATAATATGCTCTAGTTCTAGCGTACAAATAAGCAATTATTTCTAATTATATTTCAAGAGTAGAGTGAATAGGCATTTACAAGGCTAGTGTGCTCTAACCACCCAGGACTGCATTTCCACTTAACAACAGGTGGCATCGTAGTCAAGAACTTGCTTAGAAAGTATAAAAAAAAATTAAGTAAAAAAAACACCATATTAACAAATTAGTGAAAGAATCCTTATATCGTCGATAATAAGATCTAATTCACATTGTGCATTCGACGCAGTATATTACATTTTAATCTATAGCACTCACAGTTGCAGGTGCAGATGATGTCTGGGGAGCCTATGCTGCGCCGCGTGAAGCAGGAAGCGGAGCCCCCGCCACAGTACTCGCCGGAGACTCATGCGGAGCACCCGCTTCACCGCAACGTGCAGATGGTGCACGTTTCACAGGTGAGAGCCCTGCACTGCCTTTCGTTACCCGTGCACAGTTCCACCCGATGCAATCCCGATAGACCCATCAAACACCGTGATCTCGTTGAAACTGACTAGGCTAGACACGTTCGGATGCAGTTTCCGTAATACCGTTCGTCTCTGAAAATCAATAACTAGGTTACAAGGCAACGTTTAGTGCCCTCGTTTTAGTACCTAGTTTTCGTAGTGCATCCTGGATATTATACGTTTGTAAGTTTTATCGCTTTATTTTTGTTAAAGTGACATTTTTATCCTCGATCTGTAAAGTGATTTAAATATTTTTTTAACCGACTTCAAAAGGATTTTATTAAATCGACTGTATTTTTTCTGTTTGTTACCTCAGAACTTTCGACCGGGTGAACCGACAATGTGATCAATGAGAAAACTATATAAGTCTTAAAAGAGATCGCACTTGTAGCTTTTAATGTTAAATACATTAATGATTTGACTAGAAGTCGGTTTTGAATATACACTCGTGAGCAAAAATAAATGGTCCGTTAAGAAAGTTTGAATATCTCTGAAGATAAAGACGCTGGCCAACTTAAATAAATTGTGCACGATAGACAATTTAATATTCTTAGAAAATATTATTATTAATTTATTTATATTTAATTAAAAAACATAAATTTAAACGAAAAAGCATATCTTACGTAAACTTGAATAATACGGTATTTTTAAATAAATTTTATTTTTATTTAAATTTTTACCGCCGCATGCAGGCAACACTAAGTACTAATTTTTTTTAGCTAGCATCTTTATCTCCCGAGATATTCAAACTTTCTTAACCGACCCTTTTTTTTAAAAAAATAAAGAAAGCTAGCAACATTTCTTTTTCAGAAATATTACTAACAATCTTGTTAACCATTCCAACTAAGCTTAAGCTTGTGCTAGGACATGTTCACGTCAATAGTCGAATGATGGATTCGAACCCACGACCTTACGATTTGCAGACCATACTCTAAACAATTAGGCTATTGACGCTTTATTTTAACTTACTGCTATACTTGTTATAAGTATACTCTATAGTAATCGATTTGTCTTATACCACACGTTATAGGCTGAGAAATTAATGTCGTCATTGTAATTTTCAGTTATCTCATTTAACTTACGTGTAAAGTGTAATTTAAATCGTCTATTTTACGGCAGTGTAGAAACTGTGCTATGGGGTATGCATTTACCGCGCATTTCAGGTGTCATCAAAGATCGTGTTGATTTACAAAGCTGGGGCTGGTTTGAAAAAAATTGTAGATTAAAAACGTTACAAATTTAAAATGTGCTTGTAATTATTTAACATTTTAATTTGGCTGTTGTATTGTTTACGGATCAAACAGTGACTTTGTGTTATTGAGACAGAGACTGGTTGCGCTATCTGGGGTCTGGTTATTAACAAAACTACTTTCCAAACTAATCAACGCCGCAATATACCTTACGTTTATACTGTGTTGAAAATAGATTATTATGAGACGGTGGTTTGTAACCATTACGACATCAGATATAAGTAGTTCCACGTTAATATGAGTAAACTGCAAACTAAACGAAACGTTATTTAAATAGATAAGTGTATTTACGATTGAAAATAAAACCGACTTCAAATAAAATAGTAATAGAATTAATCAGAACCTAAGAAAAATCTCATGAAACTACCGTTGTAGATGCACTTCAATTGTTTTCAATAAATAAAAGGGAACACACGGGCCAGTTTTCAAATAAAAAATCATTAAAATCGATTCACCCATTCGCAAGTTTTGAGGAAACAAACATGAAGAAAAAAACAGAAGAATTGAGAACTTCCTCCTTTTTAATGTCGGTTGAAAATATCATTGTATATATACGCTTTAACGTGTTCCGCCTAGACAGACACAGACAGACAGTTCTTGAAGAAATTGCAGGATGTGACCCATACAGTCTCGAGCGTAGCAAGTATGATAAATGTTACCATTTTAAAATCATGCATAGTTAACCATCGAATCTCTTCCATTATTTCGTACGTCAGTCAATTTTTTTATACAAATGTATAGTTACAAGAACATTTACAAGTAGATACAAAAACCGACTTCAAATCGAAACAAACGTTAAACGTTATTACGCGGAAATTAATTTTTAAAAAGAAAAGTTAGCAATATTTCTTTTTTTTTCCTAAATATTACTAACATTCTTGTTAACCATTTCAACTAAGCTAAAGCTTGTGCTAGGCTTTCACGTCAATAGTCGAATGGTGGATTCGAACCTACGACCTTACGATTCGCAGGCCGTACCCTAAATCATTCGGCTATTGACGCTTGAATTATTCAGAACCTAACCAAACTCACATCAAACTACCTTTGAATTACATCCTTTTAAATAAAAATGAATAATCGAAATCGGTCGGCTTGATATTGTGTTATTGGCCCATTTATCGCGCACATACTTGATGCAAATTTTATACTTTTATGGTTTTCTCATGGATGCAATTGTCAGAATTGGACCAAATTTTAATGGAAACACATGCTATATGGGAAACACCAGCAATCAAATACAAATCATCAAAATCGGTTCACCCAGTCGACAGTTATAAGGTAACATAAAAGAAATAAAGACGATTTGGAACCTCATCCTCTTTTTTGAAGTCGGTTGAAAAAAATATACAGACGAATTGAGAATCTCCTCCTTTGAAGTCGGTTGAAAATAGCTACGAGCGCTACGCGTGGTATTTACGTTTTTTTTTCATCGTTCCCCCAACGTTTGGCACCTTACGGACCTTTCCACTCTTCTTCTTCCAGTATACTCTCCTGCTCTTTACATTTCTTACTCTTACTTTCTAAATACTACGTTACATTCTCTTACTTTACTACCCTACATTTTACATTTTTTATTTGCTATTTTTCTACAAAATTAAAAAAACTGTTTCTTAAACTAAGTAAAACTAAGGAAACAGGAAATCATAATAATAAAAAACAATACTTACGTAAGTGTGGCAGCAAGGTCACCGGCGAAGTCCCGCGCTGGCAGCATGGTCATCCACTCGGTGGCCATCACATCTGAAAATGAAAATGATACAGGGGATAAAGTAATTGAAATGATAAGGGACCACAATAAATGCAAAAGAGGAGGGGTATTTACGTTACGATGCCTCTACGTGAAGACTACATTTTCACTTGGGCTTATTGCATGTTAATTATATTAAGTACTGTCTCGTATATCCTGGATTACTCTAAGTTAACATAAGTTTACCTGTAATACGCTCTTAATTCTATAAATAGCTTAATTCCGTGTTTAGAATTGTTTTACGATTGAATATACGAGTATACTTTCGTTCGTTCGTCACTGACAAGGAAAGCACTTTTTATTTTTATCTGTTCCGTTAAAACATGCTTGTTTATTTGATTCTCATAGTGATATTTAATCACGTAGTAACAATTAATTGGTGTTGACATGCTGACATGCTGTCTTTTTTAAAAGCAAGTAATTGACCACGATTCCACCGTTATTTTTGTGAAAATGCAATCCAGTATAGTAAGGTCAAAAAACAACATCGTAATACGAAGGAAAGCTAAACTCAGGCTTTTTTAATACTTTCTAAGCATATGCTTGACCACGATTTTTTTTATATGTAACATTAGGCAAGACTACTGACATATGTTTTAATTCAGAGTTTATTGCCCCTTGTCCTTTTTACTCTAAGTATAGTCTGCCTATGCTATGTCTAGTTCCCCCAACGTGGGTGGTTAGGGATTTTGTCTTTCCTCTCTTTCTTCCATCTCTTAATATTATTACAAAAAGTTACATATTCTTACATTTATATCGTTCTTACTATCTCTTACACTCTATATTTTATCATATTTTTCTTACATTTGTTGCTCACATTCTCTATTTTTACTGTAATACATTCTTATATTGATCTATCTCTTATGATGTAGGATCTCGATTATAGCGCCTTGTTCGACGTTGAAGGTGTATAACAAAGGATGGAGTTGCAGTGCGTATTGATATCCGATGGTGAAAGGAGGTCTAAGAGAAGAGACCTTCAAATTCTTATTCTTCAATAAATTGTCATATAGATAGATATAACTTTAATTCGTATAGAAATAACTTAAATTCAATTCTTTATACAACGACCTTATCGCTAAATGCGATCTCTTCCAGGTAAGCTTTGGACAGGAAATATATGAACAAACAGGACGAATGGTATACAGATAAAAAAATTATAAGTGAACTACACATGTACTCATATTTTTATCTTTACAAAAGATTTTTTTTAGCAAATATCAATAGATAATACTTTTTTTTGTGCTACAGGTAAGATAGTAAACAGCGATCTAGAGAGTTCCAGTGTTGTCGCACTGTTCTAATGTATCCGTCCGTCCAACAGCTGGAACTAGAGCCAAAAGAAGAAGTGAAGTTCTGCGTGTCACCCGAGAACGGTGTGGTGGGGAACACCAGCCCCGAACAGCAGCACTGCTCCTCGACCACAGCGGCCGCGGCGGGAGGGCCGCGCGACGAGGACGCCCCGCGGCGGTTCTGCCTCGTCTGCGGGGACATCGCGTCAGGCTTCCACTACGGCGTGGCCAGCTGCGAGGCGTGCAAGGCTTTCTTTAAACGGACCATACAGGTTAGTACCACCAGCTCACTAAATACACCGTGTAGGATACTCGACGTATCTCTACGTGATCCTATTACAAGTGACAAGATCTGTCGAACGAAGATAATTGATATAGGCCACTGTATAATTAACTTACTTAAATTGGCAATGGGCTCATATTGCGGTTAACAGATGGGCGATGGGGCCTACGTACTGGTAAGCGTAGCGTAGGACGTCCACCCGCAAGGTCACTCATAAAGGCCGCAAGAGGCAGCTGGATGCAAGCCGTTTATCCTTTTGGAAATCGTTGGGAGACCTATGTTCACCAGATGTTGAACGTCTGAAATGATGATGATGGATTGGTGTATACTTCTTACAACAGAGATACTTTTAACCGATTTGAAAAAGCGAGTAAATATTACATAAATGTCTGTATTATTTGCAAGTTTTTAAAGCGTTAATAGCCTTTTCTGCTTACGTTACGTTTAGGGTACGGTCTGCGAAATGTTAGGCCCACGAATCCGACATTCGACTATTGAAGTGAACCATCATTTAGCACAAGCTTAATCTTGTTGTAATGGTAAAATATTATTACCATTCTTTAAAAAAAATTGAATGTGTTAGTGTTTAAAATAAATTAGCCCAGCATAATTGTACTCATTGTTGGAAAATCTTAATAGATAAATAAAATAAAATTATACATTTAAAGTTTAGTACATAGAAAGCGGCACGGTGGTCGAGAATCACTGCGCCAGATGATGAATCAGACGTGGCCGTTCGGTCTTTTCATCAGATAAACGAAGTTCGTGAATTCACAGATGTTAAATTACCAGGGGAACATCGATTACACGTGTCCGGCTTCCAACGAGTGCGAGATCAACAAGCGCCGCCGGAAGGCGTGCCAGGCGTGCCGCTTCCGGAAGTGTCTGAACACGGGCATGCTGCGAGAGGGCGTGCGCCTGGACCGAGTGCGCGGCGGGCGCCAGAAGTACCGCCGGGTGCCGGACTCCACCCCGCCGGTGCCGCCGAGGCCGCATCTCGATGATATCAAGGTTGGTCACCTTTTTCTTCTCTTATCTATCTTTTTGATGTAAAACTTCTTTAGGTGCTTTATGAAAAAAATTTGAGAGTGAAGTTTTTAAATGCGCCCTCACACAGGTTGAAGTTGAAAAATATAATTGATGTTACTATCTGTATGTATTATCTATTAATATAAATTAAAATATTATTATCTTATATATTTATTTATTAATTTTTGAAAATGTAATATAATCTTTAAGAGGCTATGTGACCTTAGAGCTATGCCACCTCTCAATCTGGCGAAATTGTTTAGGCCAGCTTCTAGGCCAAACTGTGTAGTTCGTCATAAAAAAAAAACAAAAACAGTACCTTGAAGCGTGATAATTTTATTTTAATAGTTATTTAAATAAACGTTACACATAAATATATATGTACATATAATATACACATAATATAAATTTGGTTTGTAGGGTAGTTAGTGTTGGAATCCAGAACAGTCATAGTTCCGATATAATAGAAATAGACATTTTATTTATTGGCATCACAATATACGTACACATTGGGTATATTATACACATTACATAACATATAGTTATATTATATTATATAAAAACTAGCCTCACCCGGCATATGTTGTGTTGCCATTAAAATTATTTTTAGTTATTGTTGTGGTAGTCAAAACATAAAAAATAACATTTTCCATTACGGCATAGGACATGGGTCATGTTTTAACAGTGTTAAACAGTCATTGATCAATTGATCGGCTATCGAGCCGGCTGATAAAATTATTAAAATACTAAAATTACTATTAAAAATAGAAGTTTATTTATTTACTTATTTAAATCAACAAAAATGATAACACCGTTACAGATAATCTAATACGATGTTATAAAAACTTAGTTAAATATATATTATTAAAATTAAAACAAATAAAAAGCTGCTTGATGTATTAAGAATAAATACATAAATATATAAATATAAGAGAGTCAAACACCTTCTACGCATTTGTAGGCAGTTTCGATTAACAGAGACTCTGTGCAACAAAATATATCAATGTGCAGTGAGATGGTATTAACAAACCCAACCGCGCGCAACAGCGGAGAGTTCCTGGACAAGTTAGTCCTGGAGACAGGCACTAGGAACAATGACGGACGGCATGCACTCGTAACTGTCAGGCGTCCGCAACTGTAGCGCGGCCAGCACTTCTAGGTGATGAACCCAGCCCCGCAGCACCCTCCACACATATTTTACCAGTGCGACATCTCTCCTCACCTGGAGGCTGCTGTACCCGACCATGCCTAGTACAAATAGGCTAGGGTACATCAGTGGGAAGCAAGGATACACGCCGTACTGCTTATAATATAGAAATCTACAAAATTTATTTTGTATCTTCTCCACCATGAGACAATATTTGTCTTCATGAGGATTCCATATGTTAGCGTTTGTCGTTATATTAATTGTGATAGAAGGGTAAAAATTTAGGGCTTTTATGTATTTTTTTAATAATACGTAATAAAACAATAAACATTTTGTCCAAAAAATTAAAAAAAAATATTTTTTAAAATAGATAGTAGCCGATTCTCAGACCTACTGAATATGCATAAAAAAATTCAAAAAATCGGTCCAGCCGTACTAACATTGTGACACGTGAATTTTGTACATAAATAATAATAATAAATAATAAACCATTTATTCAAAGCAGCACACAGAAATAGACAAATAGGAAAAAAATAAGAACATTATCTACTAACAATAAAAAATTGTATTAATTATAACACATTTACTTATACTAATTGAAAATAGAAAAAAAAATAAAAAAATAAAATAAAGAAACTAAGTAAATACGATAACTTAATCTATTTGGTTGCGATGCTGGATCGAATAGGTACCAGCTCAGCATTGTGTTGGCTGTGAAGCCAACGCTGGTATTCTGCTGGTACCTATGCCGTCACGTCTGGCCGTCTTCTGTGCTCTGGTGTTAAGTGGACGATTCACCAAAATTAAAGTTAAGTTAAAAAGTGCAATATAAACGACACAAAAGGAAAACTCAAAGCTTTTAATTCGGGAAATGGTAAAACAGGCTATGTATATAAATAGGAATAAATAGAATATATAAGAAGATAGAAAAATAACCACAATACAATTAAAAGAAGGGACAGACAAATAGGATATGATACCAACATACGATACTGTCTCAGTGCGTGCTGTCGCAAGGATGCAACACCGCGCTCGCGACGAGCAATTTCGGTCGTGCGCGCGCAATAACCCTTTTTTGTTAATGGGGAGGAAGTCTTCAAAAAGATACCCCGCCTTCCGCTGGAAGGCGGTGATTATGTGGGGTTTTTACCCACTAAAATCTCCTCGGTGGCCCTTCCTCGGTGCTTGGTGAGGGGCTCCAGGATCTCCAGTGGAATGCACCGTAGCCCCTCTGCACCCCCCCGGAAGTGCTCTCCTTGAGCACCGACGTCGCCTTCTTCCCGGGTCCACCTTGGCGGACGACAAAGGCCCTTGTCGCCCAGTGAACCCGAGGCCCCTTTTAGTCGCCTTCTACGACAGGCAGGGGATACCGCAGTCTTATTCTTGAGAGCCTAGAACTACAGGGCTGACGCGCGCAATAACCTACCTAAAATACTTTTAAATGGCATTTGTAGTGATATTTAAAGAAATAAAACATTACATTTGCATTGCTTTTGTTATAAGAAAGCGTTTCATTGTTTTTTCCAGATACTAGAGGCGCTGTCGTCATACGAGCCGGAACTTCTCACATGCGGAGCGCCACCTAGCGGCGTCACGGAGCCGACTGCTAGGACACTGTCCCTGCTGGCCGACCTCTACGACCGCGAGCTGGTCGGCATCATCAGCTGGGCCAAACAGATACCCGGCTTCACGGACTTGCAACTCAATGACCAGGTGTGTAAGGTTCCAATTTGCTGAACTACTACGAAGTTTAACATCTATATAGAGCAACAGTTTATACAGTCCCGTAAGTAGCACTCACCTGTTAGAGATAAAAAAAACCTTGGTAAATTGTCACCGTTTCCGAGTTATTGAAATTTTTTGTTTTATAAAAAAAAACAGGATTTCCATCTTTCGTTTGGTGGTGTATGAACAAAAATGTAGATTTTTTTTAAATTACAGTACTCTCGTATCACCTTATCTCGTATTTTTACCACGCGTGAAGGAAAACATCGTGAAGAAATTTACATGTCTTACACAATATTTCTAAGGCAATTGAAGTCTGCCAATTCGCACTAGGTGGCGGACTATGCCCTTATACTCTCTTTACAGAGAAGGTCTGTGCCCAACAGTGGGACATATATTATATATATAAAGGCTGTAACTTTAACATTAACTCTCGTGTAGTTGGTCAACCGTAGTAAAATATCAGTTTTATTTTTAATTAAGTTAGAAAATGTTAAGAAGAGGAGATATTTCTTTTATAAATTATTTGATCAACCGACTTCAAAAGGAGGAGGAGTTTCTCAATTTATCTGTATTTTTTGTAAGTTTATGGTAACACATTACTTTCGCCTGGGTAAACGGATTCATGCGACAGCACTGATTTTCAGCAGCACCCAGGACTACTCAAGATCGTATGCGCGCAATACTATCTTTACATGGAATTTATACAAAGTCTAATAAAAAATATTTAATACAATAAATTTAATACGTGTATAAATAGTTCTTAGATTTATGTATATGAAAGAATTCATTTTCAATAATTCTGAGGACTGAAGAAGACTGGTTAACTAACTACCATTGGAACTGTAAAAATTATAATCAATAGAAACTAGATAGATAGATAAATCCTGTACCTGTATAAAAGCGAACTTAATGCTATTTAGAATTTTCAGCAAACCTTTAATGGTTAAGAATAGGCTAAGGGTTGTGCCGTTCTAAAAATATTATATACATGAAAAAAATATTATATAAATAAATACATATACATACATACATACTTCAATAAACATATAATACTTTAAATTTAAAATCGAAAAGTTTTAATATTTAAAAATTAAAAATAATACGTAAAACTATAAACCAAACTAAAAATTAAACTTAATAAAGTTAAAAAATCGAGCCCAAATCACTGCGCTCGCAGGGCAGGGTGCCCAAGAGCCAGCGGCATTTCCCGGTTGATTTTTTTTTTAATGACGAACTACACAGATTGGCCAGAGAGGCTGCGGATTGAGAGGTGGTACAGCTCTTAGGTCGCTTAGCCTGAACCTCTATTGCTAGTACTAACTCGACATAGGGGTCTCCCCGGTAACCTCGGCTTGGACGGTTAAAGTTTTTGATCTCCGTTGAATGGCCAGCCTCAAATTTCTTTGTCCCCTGTTGTTTTGTTTGTGGATCCCCTGAGACGTCGATGAGGCGTGCGGAAATCTCCTTGAACAGCTGACGGGCTTCCGCACCCCAAAGCCCCAAGGTCTCCACGGCAATTTATTTATGTATATTATATAAAACAAAATAATATATGAATAAAATATTTTCATAAATAAATATATTATTAAAAAACAAGTAAACGTATAAAGTTTATATTATTAATTTAAATATTAAAAATATTGGAAACAACAAGCCACCGATTAAATTTGATTTCGTAATATTCCTACGATAAATCGGAAATACGAATAGCGTTTGATGTTTGATTCTATTTGTAGTCAGTTTTTTTTTACCCGTAATTATAATTGTCCATTTCTCACCGGCGGTGGTGGAAAAAAATGTACTGAAAAACTTACCTGTTTAATAGAAATTTCAGAAACGTTAGTTAGATGGGATAGAGAAATCTCTCTCTGAACTCATGGAGAAAAAATTTAATACATAGGTTTGCGTATATTTTTTGCAGATGAGTCTCCTGCAAAGCACGTGGGCGGAGATGCTGACCCTGATGCTGGCGTACCGCTCGCTGCCGGCCAGCGGACCGGGCACGCTGCGCCTGCGCTTCGCCGCCGACTTCACCCTGGACGAGCAGCAAGCGCGCGACCTCGGCGCACTCGACCTGTACCTCCAGGTACTGCGTTTGTGCTAAGTGCTTTACTTTTCATTTTTTAAGTGAAGGTTTTTTTGATTTTTTTTAAATGTAATGATGAACTACACAGATTGGTCAGAGAAACTGGCCTTGACTGCTTCACCGGATTGAGAGGTGGCATAGCTCTTAGGTCGCTTAGCCTGAACCTTCAATGGGATTACTATAAACCAACAATAATCACTTCGAAAAACCGTTAGTACCGGCAAAAGAAGTTGCTGAAGAACTCTAGCAAATTTTTGAGAGAGTATTTGTTTATGCAGATAAGCGGCGTGGCGCGGCGGCTGGAGCGCGCTGGCGCGCTGAGCGAGGAGTGCTACCTGCTGAAGGCGCTGGTGCTCGCCAACTCGGAGGCTCGGCTGAGCGAGCACGCGGCGCTGCGGCGCTTCCGTGACGCTATACTGGCCGCGCTCAACGATGCCGTCGCAGCACTCAGGTGAACAACGATTGGAGCACCTCAGTGGTACGCCATGACCGCCCGGTCAGAGCAACAGATATGCCACAATATAAAACAACGGAAATCATCATCAATTTTTATACAGTCCACATCTGGACGTAGACCTCACCAAAAAAAAATGATGTGTCATGGGACACACAGGCAGGGACGAAGTTCTTTTGGATAATATAGAAGCGACATTTGTTGCCTGCCAGGCTGTACGAGCCACCCATCGTACATTTTTGTCTCTTTCACCGCTGTTGGGCGAGTTCATTAACGGCATCCGTCGCGGGCACTCCACAGCATTATTTTTTTTTTTTAAAGAAAGCTAGCAATATTTCTTTTTTTTTTTCAGAAATATAACTAACAATCTTGTTAACCATTCCAACTAAGCTTATGCTAGGACATGGTTTACGGCAATAGTCCAATGGTGGATTTGAACCAACGACCTTACGATTCGCAGGCCGTACCCGAAACCATTTGGCTATTGAATTCTTTGGAATCAGCATTAGCAATAGTATAATTTATTAGCATTTATTATTTTAATTATAACACGAAAGTCCTATTAAAAGCATTATAGCACTTACATTAATCTGTACAAAACCGTACCTTTTGGTCCTTCCAGCCGGATAACGACCAATACAACGTCACTGAATGAACCATTTTACCACAACTTTTAATAGTAATGCGGCTAGATAGTATTCGTTAAAGCGCCACCTGTGATCAGAGAGTCGAACTACATGCTCAATAGTCACGCTATCGTACTCACGCACTTCCGTTACATATTATTGTTACGGTTTTAGACTCATTTACAACTACGTGCAACAATTATTACCTAATCTATGTGCAATTATTAATCGATTGTGTTTTTCGTGGTATTCTTTGGGGACGATCACCGGTATAAGAGCACAGCATAACAGTATGCAATAAATGTATTATTGTTGCAGGCCATACAACGCGAACGCAGCGCTCCAGCAGTTGCTGCTGGTGCTGCCGGCGCTGCGGCACGCGGACGTGGCCGTCCGCCGCTTCTGGGTGACGGTGCACCGCGAGCGGCGCGCGCCCATGAACAAGCTGTTCATAGAGATGCTGGAGGCCTCCTTGCGGTAGACCGCGCGCTCACGAGGCAAGCCCCCGGTCAGGAACTAACGCTCGGGGAGTTCAGGTTTTCTACGTATTCCATATGAAAGTCTGCTTGAACGAGAGACCACTTGGAAAATTCCAATACTTCTCCTACCTTTACTTAGGAGTGCTGTTAGATAGCAAGCCCGGTTTTTTTTATAGGGAAACCAACTACGACCTGGGTAGAGTTACGTTTGTGGATGCTTCTAAGTGCTTAGGAGAAGCGCACACATAAAGCTTATGTTAAAAGTCGACGATGAGTATCAAGTGCTGATGCCACCTTGGAAACCACCACAACAACAAAGAAGAAGGTGCGATATGAACCAGCTTTACATGAGAAGACCCGTCCCCGAGTCTAATGAACTAGAACCACGTTTGAACAAGGTTGTGTTTTCGATTCGTTCTACACTAGCGCGGAACTATCATTTTTAATCTGTGAATTTTAATTAAGGAATTAACGTTATCACCATTTCACATTATGTGTATATTTTTTGAAGTAAAACTTCTTTACGCACGCTTCACTTGGGAAGTGAGATGGTCAATGCGTTACGAGGGAGATATAATTTTGTGAAGATAGTAAGAGAGAGAGTTACGTTTCGTATATCTAAGACAAAGGCAGGCCTATTGTCTGTAGCAATGCGCGTGCACAGTTTCATTCTCTCTTGAATAATCGTGTATATATTATACATATAAACGTAAATACATACATATATATATATAGAGGGAGCTAAAGAAGTTTTACTTCAGTCGTGTGGTCTAGAGCACACTTTTTTTCTTTACTGCGACATTTTAAATGTAAATACGGTTCGCTTTGGGTTTTTAAGGACCAGGGAAAGTATATGGTGTGTTGAAATGGTAGAGGGCACGCGGGGTCGCGACTTTATCATTGTTCATCACAAAAAAAAAACATATCACACATACACGGTGGCGAGATTCGTTTGCCATAATTTTTTTTTAAACTGCATTTAGCGTTTCCCGGACCGGAGGTTGATTTATGTTCGAGTTGTGCGTGATTATTGTTGTGAGTGTATATACGTTATTTATGGATATTTAGTCTGTGGTAATATGGCTGTGATGTGGCGGGAGCGTGCTGTTTGACGTTTCTGTTTTCGTTTTAGATTACTCATAGGGATGACCGATGTTGATATCGATAGTATATACAATATGAAACATCGATGCTTGTCAAATGCTACATACATTAACATTGATATTTGTTTATATTATATTTAAAAAATTGGATATAATAATTAATGGAAGGAAGCAAGTTACGACCATAAAGTATTATATGTACGCACGTGTTATCGCGGACGTTTCAATATGTGAATATATTGGTTTTGCGGTCGGGCGCACTATCTTAGTAAATCTTTATTTCATCAATCAATCATTGAAATTGGGTAAATTTTGGGTAAAATTGGATAAAATTGTGGCACAGGCTTACCTGCGTTAATTTATCACTTTTGTACTAATCATTATTATAAACATTTGCTGTATACATAATTAACGATAAACCGTATAAATCCTCCCTGCGGCATGATATCTAATTGTGGGAAGAGGAACGGGAAATTCCATCATCATATATAGATAACAATCTACAATCGACTCCCTAAGCATGGAACTGAAGCTCCCACTCTAGCAATGTTTAAAAATAGGTTGAAGTCATGGCTGGTTGAAAGGGCATTTTATAGCGTGGAGGAATTGATAAATGAAATTACAAATTATTAACATTTTATTTCTTCGATGTACTATTTTTCCATTTTTTTTGTTGTATTATCTAATTTAATTTATAATAATAATAATTTGAAATTATTTGTAGTAAATAATCGACTTGTAATTTATTATAATTACCAATAAAAATCTGAATCTGAATCTAACTCCTGATTTTTTGAGATTCATCACAACTGTCACAGCTATTGATAGTAAAATCGATATTAAAATATTAGTGTTGCGACATTCAATGTATGTCAGCATCGATGTTTTATATCGTAACATCGATCATCCCTAATTGTTATAGGCGGGAAATTCGGTCGCGTCCCCGCGTAGTAAATGTACAAAGCATTGAACGGATTTAGTACAAAACTTGTTACTATTTTTGTATAATATTAAAAATTATATCTAGTTTATTGCGCGATATAAGATTATGAGATTAATGGTTGAGGATAAGTCATACGAACATGTTACACATAACAATAATACCTCGGGAATATTAAATACAAACTGTTTACTTTTTAAAGATGACAGTTTCATTTTTGACATTGTTTATAAATATATAGATTATAAATATATTAAATTTGTAAGAAGTTTTAAAATTTTATGTATAATCTGTAAAACATATAATAAATGCAATAGACTATAAATAAATTATTTTTACAATGAAAATTAAAAGCGTTATTTACCCCAATAGCTTACACACTGCCTATAGCGCGGATACAAACGTTTTAGAAAGATCTTAGGTCACTATAGATAGCCTGTATTTATAGGCAACATTTTAGGAACATCAAAATTTGCTACCTAACAACCTGAATCTATACAAATAAATAAAATTGGAGTGTTTGTTTGTAATATTAAAATAAACGCTCTTTACTACAGGCATATGAATGTATATACCGTACATATACCAAATTAACATTTTTACAATTATTGTCTGTTTGTTCCGGCTAATGGTCTGGAACGGCTGCACCGATTTTGACGTGACTTTAACTGACAGATAGCTGATGTAATAAGGAGTAACATATATATATTAATTGCCAATTAGCAGACGAACCTATCGTGACAAAAAAAAAGAAATATATTTTTATGATAAAACATCATTTGTCGGGTCAGCTAGTTAAACATAATTACACAGCGGTTACATTTTGATAAGATACTTAAGGAAAGTTTCCCAAACTGGGTTAATATAATCTGTATTATGAAGACAGGTATGAACACATATTTTGAAGTAGACTTCAGATTGGTATTTAAATTTTTCTCCCTTCCTTTTTCATGATTTATATTAGAGTTAAATTTATTGTATTCTCTTTTACTTATATTAATTCTTGTATTTGTGCGTATTTTTGTTTGTATGCTCATGAGTTTGGTACGTTCTTGTTCAGTTCGCTTCGTGCGCGCGTATGCAAGTAAGATAGATGCACGCAAAAAACATACGTTGAAAAATATATGAAATTACAGCCTATATAATATATATGTCAAAGATAGTACAAACTAATATTTTAAACCGTTCCCATGACGAACTTTCTCCGATATAAACATACAAGTAACGAATTTCGTACGGGACATATATTATAGATTATCGTATAATAGCGAGCTATATATGTAGTGTAGTCGCGACCGCTGTATCGCCCTTAAGTATACGCGCGGGGAGGAAAGAGCATGGGAGATATTTTATCTCATGTGCGTCCGACACAGACAGTCATTATCTGTGAAATAGCAACCGACCGACTCGTGGTTCGGCCCTCTCGGGCGATCTCGGATCGGAATGCTCACTGGTAACATAGTAACCGTCCAAGTTACCCCTCACCGAGGGAACCGTTGACCTGAAAGCTATGCCACCTCTCGATCCGGTGAAGCAGTCAAGGCCAGCTTCTCTGGCTAATCTGTGTAGTTCGTCATAAAAGATGACAGTCCGTAATAAATAACACAAGTTGCAAACGTGAGCGATGACGGCAGAATGAGAAAATAAACTTGTTGCCCTTCTTCCTAAGGCTTGGTACAGCGGTTGTGGTCTCACTTTATATATTGCATAATTCAAGTTGTAACCCTAACAATAACATAGCTTTAAATTGAAATGTAATCTTACATAAATACGATAAAGAAGGTTGTTTAGGCTTCATTGTTTGTCACGTGTAATGTAGTTTTTCTAGAATATTCTACAAAGGAGGTACATAATTACAGGTATATATAGGAGGTATATATATACATAAATACATTTTTTATCCCTTTGATTGTAATACACTGACAATATACGGGCGTTTAAATAATTTTAAAAATATTTTACCATCTGCATTCGTGTTTTTACCACCTTTTCTATTCATTGTCTTTTTATATGGACATATGGTAACTACAGATCTAAAAAAAACACGATAAATAGAAGCTTGTGATTTAAAAATGCATTACTAAGCCTTATATATTGAAACGCGTTTAGATATATATGTAGGGAGTAGGTTGGGCCACTGAAATGGCTTCTGATTTTGCTTGGATGAGGTGGCACGAACATGGAAGTGCCACAAACGTATATCAATCATTGTATAACCCTTAGTTTGGACTCGAAAGTCCATTCACCACCAAGCGACGCTGTTTTATTCCATTGTCAAGTCAGCACGTAGCTCACTCGCGGAGCTTAGTTCTCTTTCAAAATCAGGGATTCGGGAGTCAGTGGTGTAATTACAAAATAAAAGTGGTGTGTGCAACCGAGTAATTTAAAAAAACGACATTTAAACGGCCGCCTAACAGTAATAATACCGGCGTAAGAAGTGTTGTTAGTGTCGCCTAGTTAAGAAGATGCCGGCAATATTAGTCTTGGTAATAGTTTGGCAATTCAACGTTTGAAAAATATGTCAAACTACCAAATGTTCTATAGACAATAAGATTCGAGAATCTTCTACGAATGACAATTTAAGAATTAATGACGTAGCGGAGTAATCATGTGACCTTTTGAATTTCGAATCGACGGTTATTTTTGTCGTCTCTTTATGACTGTTATAATTATTATTAAATATTTTTTTTTATTTATATCTATTTCGGTAAAACTCTTGTGGTCTTTCGGGATACTCAGTGTAAGTTCGTTAAAAAAAGAGAAATGGAAGTACGACTACTTGGAAGTGGTTAAATACAATATTTATGAAAAAATATAATAATATATATTATATCAAAAAAATTAAACATACCACGACTTTTTAGAAAATTGTGAAGTGGCAACACTGCTGCTAATGGACTGGTGATTGAGATACATTTCTTATTACTACCTCTAGTAAGTTAATTTTTTTTTGGATTGAATTATGCTGATAAAATCAAAAAGAAGTTAAGTAAGAACATACGCTTAAGCAACCTAACTTTAGTAGTGCGTTTTTAAATATCTCGCTTCCGATATTTACTTGATTTTCAATATCCCAAAACTTGCAAATTAAATGTGATCATCCTATTGGTTTATTATTATGTAGACCGATTTAAAGCAATGTTATTATAAATAATCTATTATGAAACTGCTCCACAAAACGTTGTCTTAAGTTAAATAAAGAACGATGTGTATTTCGTTTAAAAACGTAATATCGATGTTATATTCAATGCTAAGCATTGCTAGTGGCACAGTGGATATCATGAATACCTCACAAGTCCGTTACCAATGCAGAGAAATTATAATTAAAAAAAAATCATATATTTTAATGTTAAATGATAGCAATGAGACGCATCGCCCAATTTGACAATGTGTATCGAAACTATTCGTCCTAGCGTTACTTATTTATATACATTTTGTAAATAATTATACATTTATATAGAAATCTACGGTCCTAATAATGTATTAAAACGATCTATTTATACACACGACATTTATGTTGAGATTAATTCAAGAACCTCGACGACTTTATACAATTTATGTATTGAATAGTTGAGCTTTGAGCGATCTATCTGCTCGATAAACTAATGTTTTCCAGTTGCCTGTTATAGTCCGCTCAAATTAAACCAAACAATAAGAGTAAAGTTACCTAAATTGCCACCAAGCTGAAAATCGATAAGATTGTTTAAAATATCATTAAAAACAAAATTTGAAAGTTCCCCATCTTTCCCCTGTAAGGAAAAAAAAAATTCAAGGTTAAAGATCAAAAAATGAGTTTTTTGCGATTTTCAGCAAAACGGTATGTTTTATCATAAAAATACCTCAGACAAAAATTGTAGATCATAAAATTATCTATAAAAAATTAATACTTTTTCTCTACGAGCCACCGTTTTTGAGATATAACGATTCAAAAAGGATAGATGGGTAAACTTGGGATGGGGAACTTTCAAATGTTGTTTTTAATGATATTTTAAACAATCTTACCGATTTTCAGCTTGGTGGGAATTTAGGTAACTTCGAATGTCTAAATTGACCGGACTTTTACGTAACAATCGGGTTTAAAAACAGAGGTATGACTTATTAAGCTATTGGTACATTTTTCTTGCTAAAATGTCACATGCACACCTAATAAGTTTGGTGAATATAGGATAGGTGTCTGCATATCAGTCTAGCCTTATTGGAATAACTAATTAGGTATTTAACCCTTAACTACCTACCATACATTATAGTGACATAACCACCTGTCATACGTCTATGAGACCAACAAGTAAAATGATTCTATATTTCAAAATTTAGTAATTAAATGTTATGTTTTTAATGAAAAGCCAGTTTAAGAACATAAAAACTTTTATTAGAAAAAAGGCTCTTTAGAATCAACATTTTTAAGTTATCTCTATTAATATAAATCTACCCGTTTTTATGCTTACAAACTAACACATTTGGTAAATGAAATACCCGACAACAATCACAGAGAGTAGAAACTTTTAATCAACTTTTTTTAAATATTTATGAACTAGAAAACGAAAATAAAATAATAAATATTTAATAAAACCATAATTTGAACAAAATTGCAAGGCCTAAACTTAAAGCTTTTCGCGACACCGAATGCACAGCTTGTTTGAGCATTCAAGACGAATTGGTGCTTTACATTCGAAACTTATATTGCGTTTTGCGTTTCTTTGCATAACTGCAAGTAGTACAATTTTTTCTGACCAGCAATCTTTCTTCTGCATTGCTGCTGCATGAAGTGGGGTTATCGTTAACCTGGAGGATGCGTCGAATGGCGTTCCTCACGTCACGTTGCAATTTGTTGTTGCTTACGCGACGCTCCATGTGCGGTCTTTTAGCTGTTCAGCTAACTTCTTCATAAGCATGAATTTGCTCTCAATCTTGTGTCCTTGAGGTTTGACAGATATGTTTACGACATAGCAGTTCGAAGCAGAAATATCAAGTAGTCGATAAAATACTGCCAAAGGCGATTTTTTCCAAAATAATTTTGTTTCTTACGTCGTCGCGATAGCCGTGACAGGGGCTCATCATCTTCAGGTGAAAACTCTTGGTGTTCAGGTACACTCGAAGATAAATTACTATGTAAGAGGAATTTTCCTGATTTTCCTCCTCAGTTGGCAATTCACATTCTGAATCAGTTCACAACTTCCTTCTAAAACATCATCCTGTCCTAAATCAGCTTCCAGATCACTACATTCATCGTTAGGTATATTTTCTGCGTCGGACAGCTCTTGCTCCAACGATCGCTGAATATTCTTCTCATAAAATTCATTTTTAGCAAACAAAAAATCTCTAAAACTCACGTAACCACCTGACAGGGGTCTCTCAGACTTAACGTAGTAGTTTTTACTCACCTGAGACAAACGCACGCAGATCCGGAGTCGACAAGCGATTAAGCGGCACTGAGGGACGTGGGGAAAGGTACAGGAACGCACAAGTTCGTAAATGACTTGAGCGCAATAATATTGTTTAAAATATCATTAAAAACAAAATTTGAAAGTTCCCCATCTTTCCCCTGTAAGGAAAAAAAATTATTCAAGGTTAAAGATCAAAAAATGAGTTTTTTGCGATTTTCAGCAAAACGGTAAGTTTTATCATAAAAATACCTCAGACAAAAATTGTAGATCATAAAATTATCTATAAAAAATTAATACTTTTTCTCTACGAGCCACCGTTTTTGAGATATAACGATTCAAAAAGGATAGATGGGTAAACTTGGGATGGGGAACTTTCAAATGTTGTTTTTAATGATATTTTAAACAATCTTACCGATTTTCAGCTTGGTGGGAATTTAGGTAACTTCGAATGTCTAAATTGACCGGACTTTTACGTAACAATCGGGTTTAAAAACAGAGGTATGACTTATTAAGCTATTGGTACATTTTTCTTGCTAAAATGTCACATGCACACCTAATAAGTTTGGTGAATATAGGATAGGTGTCTGCATATCAGTCTAACCTTATTGGAATAACTAATTAGGTATTTAACCCTTAACTACCTACCATACATTATAGTGACATAACCACCTGTCATACGTCTATGAGACCAACAAGTAAAATGATTCTATATTTCAAAATTTAGTAATTAAATGTTATGTTTTTAATGAAAAGCCAGTTTAAGAACATAAAAACTTTTATTAGAAAAAAGGCTCTTTAGAATCAACATTTTTAAGTTATCTCTATTAATATAAATCTACCCGTTTTTTATGCTTACAAACTAACACATTTGGTAAATGAAATACCCGACAACAATCACAGAGAGTAGAAACTTTTATTCAACTTTTTTTAAAATATTTATGAACTAGAAAACGAAAATAAAATAATAAATATTTAATAAAACCATAATTTGAACAAAATTGCAAGGCCTAAACTTAAAGCTTTTCGCGACACCGAATGCACAGCTTGTTTGAGCATTCAAGACGAATTGGTGCTTTACATTCGAAACTTATATTGCGTTTTGCGTTTCTTTGTATAACTGCAAGTAGTACAATTTTTTCTGACCAGCAATCTTTCTTCTGCATTGCTGCTGCATGAAGTGGGGTTATCGTTAACCTGGAGGATGCGTCGAATGGCGTTCCTCACGTCACGTTGCAATTTGTTGTTGCTTACGCGACGCTCCATGTGCGGTCTTTTTAGCTGTTCAGCTAACTTCTTCATAAGCATGAATTTGCTCTCAATCTTGTGTCCTTGAGGTTTGACAGATATGTTTACGACATAGCAGTTCGAAGCAGAAATATCAAGTAGTCGATAAAATACTGCCAAAGGCGATTTTTTCCAAAATAATTTTGTTTCTTACGTCGTCGCGATAGCCGTGACAGGGGCTCATCATCTTCAGGTGAAAACTCTTGGTGTTCAGGTACACTCGAAGATAAATTACTATGTAAGAGGGAATTTTCCTGATTTTCCTCCTCAGTTGGCAATTCACATTCTGAATCGGATTCACAACTTCCTTCTAAAACATCATCCTGTCCTAAATCAGCTTCCAGATCACTACATTCATCGTTAGGTATATTTTCTGCGTCGGACAGCTCTTGCTCCAACGATCGCTGAATATTCTTCTCATAAGAATTCATTTTAACTTAAACAAAAAATCTCTAAAACTCACGTAACCACCTGACAGGGGTCTCTCAGACTTAACGTAGTAGTTTTTTACTCACCTGAGACAAACGCACGCAGATCCGGAGTCGACAAGCGATTAAGCGGCACTGAGGGACGTGGGGAAAAGGTACAGGAACGCACAAGTTCGTAAATGACTTGAGCGCAATAATATTCACGATTTTATTTGCAACAGAGTCTGTGAGACGTATGGTAGGTGGTTAAGGGTTAAACAACTTTTGTGATAACATGAAAGATCATTTATAAGTTTTTTAAGAAAACTATTTTTTGTCTTTTCTATGCAATAATTAAAATGTTATATCTAATTAAAAACAAATAATTCCAGAAAACTAACCCAAGCGCCCGTGACGTCACGCGATAATAGTAGATAATATTTAGAATTTCGACTAGCTCGTGAATGCTTAAAAGAGAATAAGTTATGAACGATTTTCATTATCACGTCATCAATCGTGGCGTGATTTAAATCTTCAAATTTGATTAAGAAGGGGTAGACAGGGATACCAATAGCTGGCCACATTTCACCAAACATATTAATTCACTTAATTCGTACAGTTTTAAAGTATTTATGGTATATAATGGTTTTATATACCCGCTATAAATCTATGCTAATAACATTTATGTATGCTAATTTCCAGTGAATCGTAAGACGCGTTTTGTTTTAGTTATTCTTATGTTAAGAATATTCATGTTTGTTTATAGTTCTATTTTTTCTATATCCTCGTGTACTGAGCGGCAAAGTCCCAGAGTATGATAATTGTACAATTCGCGAGATGTGCCAGATTAGGTGTTAAGTGTTTCATATTCTTCGTATTCGATCTGGGCCCCGAGTCTGCTAAACCAATTGTGTCAAAATGAACGTTCAATGACATGACAGTTGATCGATTTGTACTAGTTTTCGTAATCTGTTCAGTTGTACCACTATGGTTTTTCGATAGCGCTGACACTCCAATATTGTTTCAATTGTTGATATTTGTGAAGCTCGATCTTAATAAAATCTTCCAAATATATACATTTCAATCAATTAATGAAAATCATATAAAATTTAATTGAAAATTAAATAGAAAAAAAAAATTATATTAGTATATTACCATATTTTATGTAATGTTAATGTCATTAGCATCAAAGATGTTAGAAAATGGCGGACCATTATTTTTGGCGGTAAAATGATGTTGTCTACGATTCGATCTCTGTTTCAATACATCGGCGCGTCTTTTTAAAATTTTGTTATTTTTATATAGTTCCTATACTTCTGTTGAATTGTTAAATAGAAATTTTCACATTAATGTACATTTTATTAAGGAATTTCGAAAATTTAGGGCGAATGTGATCGTTGTAAAGTGAATAATTGTAAAACTAACTGTAAGTATTAATGTTTAGTTGTAAATTTGTGAATGTTAAGGAATAGCGTTAGTAATTTCTACCCTATAGTGATGTAAAAACCAACTGCTAGAACCACAGCTGTGTCTTATTTTAACTGATAACTCCTACCTTCGTTCGTTTATACAATGTTATCTATAATTATGTCAACCGGTCCTGAAGATATGTGATTTGAAATAAAAAAATTGAAAGAAAAAAGTAAGACATTTTTATTTGTGACTTGATTACATCCACCAATTTATTTTCCATTACACTTACAGTTGAACGGTAAATTAATACCTTAGTTAACTACTAACGTATTAAGTATTTATGAATTTTTGTGTGTTTATAATAATAAATAATAAAAATCTTTATTTAAAAACATAACAAAGTTTATACAGTAAAGTTATAGTGTACGATAATGGCAACATTAATAAAAATGATATTGTTACTTTTATAATTGTTAATTTTAACTTAAAAAATTTTTAAAATTGTCACTCACCATTTTTTCATTGCATGCATTCTTACCTACTTCACCTATAAATTCGTTTAAAAAATTCTATCGTTTTTATATATTACAAATGTTCACTGTGTTGACGTTCAATAAACAAAGGTTGGACAAAGATTCCATCTTTAAAGTGTTGCAATAAAGATAAATATATTATTAAGGAAGTATAGATATTATGTGTGTGTAACTACATGTGGCGCCATCTCTTAATAGTTTTTAAGATATAATCACAAACTAATTTTGTCTATGCCTATGAACTGGTCTATGGCTTCAGTTATATCTCAGTCCATAACCTAATCTATGTCCGGTCGGGAGTAAGGCATTTACGCTTGAGTGAATAATATTTGAATCAATAGGTGTTCCCGAGAGAACTTGTCATAACACCTTTCTTAAACAAGTTATAAATAGTGAAAATGTGAAGTTGGTGGAGTAGCTGTTGGAGCCGTTATGGGGATCTTCAGGAGAGGTATGTAAAATATTTCTACATATTTCACTCATTTTGTTGTTTGTATTCTAAATGTCTTGACATAACGTACCATATGCTAACGTTAAATCCTAGCTCTACCGGTCTCCAGCCCGGGTAAAGCTATTTATTATTATTATTTTTAAATATCGATGTAACCACATTCAGGCTAACATGCGGTTATGTTAATAATGATCATTCTACCCTATTTATGGCATTTAGGTCCATCCAGATATATCTTAAATTCTGATCTCCGACACATATAGCAATCTGGTAGTGAGATAGCCGTAGTTTAGTTTTTTATTTTATCTTTTCTCGTTAAATGTCCTAATAGACATTTAATTTCTATTTGGTGAAAAATCTCTGCTATTGTTCTATTAATTATAAGTTACTTAAATTAAATTTAAATCTGTTCGTAGTTCCGTGTTTAACCTCAATCTATGCTTTTCAACGATGAACTGTGGATTATAGGAAATAAATAAATATATATTGATATTATATTGTAGTATATATTTTAATAAACAAAAACGAAAATAAATCCGAAAAAAGCATAATTTATTAAGAGCTAACAAAGAATTTCATTGGTAAAGCCAGTCAAAGGTGCTTTGCGTAAATTGGTTGAAATTTTTGCATTTATCACGTGAGTGTTGTGTGGAAGTTGTTCAGGATTCTTGTTAGTTGGCGTTTCACAACTGTATGTTTTTCACGTAATCGCCTTTCACATCCAACTTTTAGAATTGGCTGCATTTTCGAATCTAGAAAACTTGGGTATTCCAGAAACGAGCTTAATTTTTCCTCAAAGGAAACGCTTTTTATTATAATATAGGGTACGTAGAAATTCAAATTAATGAAACAAATTAGTTTTAAATTTTATTATGAATTGGTACAGTTAGTTTTTTATCCAACAATGTAATTCGGAAGTAGTATTCGATAATACCGACCATACGCTTTTAAACTTATTGACTAAAAGAAAATTATTTTTAAAAATCGTAAAAAGGAAGCTCGCGTTTACACGATAGCAAACTGGTCGTACAGTAGCTCCCTCACTTTATAGTATTCTTCGGAGAGGACGCCCTCCAGAGCGACGCGCCCGTTCTCCAACTGTAATAGGAAACAATTGTTATTTCGGACGACTGCTACTATTACTGTTTAAGAGAAGAGAGAGAGAAAGCCCTTCTGTCTAAATTTATATCGGAGTAATTCAACGCAAGGTTACCAAATTTTACGCCGTTACTTTTGTCACGATAGCAATATGATATGCGCCCGAGAGGGACGAAACGGGTCTGAGTTATAGTTATTAAAAGGGCTCTTTCCCGTAAAGTACACAACTGCTATATATATATATATATATAATATATATAATATATATATATATATAATAGAAATGAATAATTTAATATATTGTAAGAATTAAATTAAATATTTAATGATGAAAGTTTATTGTTTAAATAAAACAAACCGAAATCTAGCCCGGCGAAGCCTGTTGGGTACGCTATTTTTAAATAGAAGGAAATGTTTACTTGCCCGCCGGGGAAGCGGGATAGTTCTGTCGGGATCGGCCTAAAGCATTCCATAGTGAGCTGTCCTCTGTCTTCATGGGGCGAGGAGGAGAGGTTGGTGTAACTCAGGGAAGGCCGAATGGGTCGGACTGATACTTCAGTTTCTCCCTCTCGGGCTACTGCTTCCTCCACTTACTCTTCGTATGGCGATGGTGCCGTTGCAACACTCGAGGGCGCCCCCAGAGAACTCTGCGTGCAGGCCATAGCGTGCGAGGGAAGCGCGTAGCTCCGACAGCCGCACTGTGTTGATGAAGGAGGCACAGTGCGCCGTCTGGCCTCCCGCCGGCACCGGCTCCAGCGACATGAGCTCGTCCTCCGCGTTCTCCTCTGCACGAATGGAACAAAACAAATACAACACGTGATATCGTGGACCTTTTTCAACCGCGTTCAAACAATTACTGAAGTGTATTTACGAGTAAAAACAAATACCGACTTCTAAACTAATTGGAATGTTACGAAAAAGAATTGTTCAGAAATAAACCGTAATCATTAAACTACTATTAAAGTTTTTTTTTTATATGAAAAGTGGCAAACGAGCATACGGCTCACCTGATCTTAAGTGATCACCGTCGCCCATGAACATCCACAGCACCAGAGGAGCTGTAGGTGCGTTGCCGACCTTTGAGATAGGAATAGGCTCGTTTCTTGAAGGTCCCTAAATCGTAAACGTTCGGAAACACCGCTGGCGACAGTTGATTCCACAAGTTGACAGTGCGTGGGAGAAAGTTACGCGAAAAACGTACAGTCGTTGAACGCCAACCATCAAGATGGTGGCGGTGGAATTTGGAATTCTGCCGAGATGTGCGGTAATGGAAATCGGTAGCTGGGATGATTCCGAACAATTCCTCAGAACACTCCCCATGGTAAATGCGATACAGGATGCAAAGAGAACCGACATCTCTTCGCAGACTCAGAGGGTCGAGTCGATCGGAAAGACCCTGATCGTTGACTATTCGAGCAGCTCTACGTTGTACACGGTCAAACGGAAGAAGTTGGTATTAAAAGTATATTCTTTCCAATTAAAATGAATCAACGTTTTAGTCCGGTCAATTTAGACATTCGAAGTTACCTAAATTCCCACCAAGCTGAAAATCGGTAAGATAGTTTAAAATATGATTAAAAACAAAATTTGAAAGTTCCCCATCTTTCCCCTGTAAGGAAAAAAAAATATTCAAGGTCAAAGGTCAAAAAATGAGTTTTTCGCGATTTTCAGCACAACGGTAGGTTTTATCATAAAATACCGCAGACAAAAATTGTAGATCATAAAATTATCTACAAAAAATTTATTAATACTTTTTTTCTACGTATCACCGTTTTTGAGATATAACGATTCAAAAAGTTGTAATCGTCATAATATGCACACGTTTCCTCGCCACCCATGAGGTAATGTACTTAGCGCGTTTTCTCAAGGTTACAATGGCGTATAAATTAAGGGACTGGGTTTCATTTTATCTGATATTTTTATAGTTATAACTTACGTTTTATATTAGTAGTGTAAGTTACAATGACGGATAGAAAAATATTTTAACATAATATTACAACTATACAGATGTATATATACGTGGCGTACTCGTGCATATTATGACGATTACAACTTTTTGAATCGTTATATCTCAAAAACGGTGGCTCTTAGAGAAAAAAGTATTTATAAATTTTTTGCAGATAATTTTATGATCTACAATTTTTGTCTGAAGTATTTTTATGATAAAACTTACCGTTTTGCTGAAAATCACAAAAACTCATTTTTTATTGATCTTTGACCTTGAATAAAAAAATTTCCTTACAGGGGATAGATGGGGGAACTTTCAAATGTTGTTTTTAATGATATTTTAAACAATCTTACCGATTTTCAGCTTGGTGGGAATTTAGGTAACTTTACTCTTATTTTTTGGTCTAATTTGACCCGACTATTTGGCGTGTTATTTAGTTATTTTCACATTCATGGCGCACACACTTGATGCAAATTGATGACTTCAGTTCAATGACACTGACACGACATGACCCAGATCGGAGCCATGGTGGTGGTATAGAAGATATATGTTATTTTTTTACGTATAATAATATATGATTTTCTCATGGATGTCATCAGATGATATGATATGGAGATCAAGATCACCATACGGCATCTGAAATCTGCTGCCAAAGAGCTTCTTTGGACATAGTGTTTAAATAATTTTATCGTTGTCTGAGATTCAGAAGATGAGTTTAGAAAATTTCCCTAATGAGGATCTGCAATTTCCAATTGAATTAGTTCAGCCCTAACCAAGGCTTGATTCTTCAAAGCCTCTGTCTAACTCACCGGTGTCGGCATCACGGGAACGTGATTTTGGTGCCACGACAGCGGAGAGCCAGGCCAGCTCCGTGTCTCCAGCATTTCGCCACGCGAGGCCGCTCATCAACGCATCCGTTAACTTCACCTGGAGGCAAAAATCAACACGCATCTTAGATACCAATCAACCTTGATGAGTTTCGTTGGGTAATCTGACAATAACGCTGGACTTCTAACTGAATGAGTTGTCCAATTTTAATTTTTAAATCGCGTGTATCTGAATATTTCTACTCAAACAATGAAAAATACAAACTGTATACCAGTGTGTGTACTATAGTTTATTTATTCCATGTATATGTATATTTATATTGACGTATCTATGCATTTATACATAAATATATATTTTTTTATCTATGTAATATATATATTTTTTAAACCCTATTTTTAGCGGCACTGACCTTACCCTGCTCTTAACCACTAAAGGTTAGCTGGAAAAAAATGTTAATTAGCATTACGTTCGCCTTTGTACATATACTTTAGTGCAGTAAAGGATTTATCTATCTATCAAAATGTCCGACTTACATATGACCTATACAATCACATAGCGATTTTCTTTATTCTATGAATGGGTCCATTCTGTGAATGAGTTGGTCGTAATATTATGCTTTGTCATATCTATCATCGGCTAAGCAATCGGTAGACTTTACGACGTTTACTCGGCGGTCAAAAGACAAAAGAGGTTTCAAGGAGGCAAGGGGTCATTATATTAATTTAAATCACCTGGTAGATGTGGGATTCTGTAGTTGCGTCGATAGTTTCGCCTTTGTTGGGCGTGAACACCTTTTCTATTCCCTCACTCTCGCAATGTTTGCTGTAAGGTAGAAAGAGACAAGTGGACATAGACATTTTATTTATTGGCATCATAATGCACAAACACATTACATACAAAATTTATAACACATTAAAAAAGTATGAAAAATAAATAAAATACAGTTAAAGTTACAATACATAACATATGATGCCAATATCGGACACCGGCTCAGCATATGCTGACTTTCAGTTATCAGTATAAATGAAAAGTTTGAAAACGGCTACCTTAACCAATTAAGAATTCCGTTCGACTACCGGTCATAAGTTGGACTGTAACAGCAAAAGGGCAATCATGTAAGGAAATGTTAAACATATATGTTATCTATTTATTGTATATCTATAGATATGTATAGAAAACTAGATAAATATATACATAGAAAGCTCATATACTCTGATACAGATAATAAGTACACATGGACAGTGCTATGCGATGTTTGCCTTTTGTCTACGCGCCACTCGCCACAACTTCATAGTAACTAACCGTCGTAATGAACAACGCGCGACGACGTTTTCATCCACCGAGTGAGAACTATTTAGAGGTCAACCTATTCATTGTTCGACGGGAGTCGTGGTTCGGCCCTCTTGGGCGGCTAAGTAACCACCTAAGCCGAGGTTACCCCTCACCGGGGGGAACTTAGTTACTAGCGATAGTGGTTCAGGCTAAGCGACCTAAGAGCTACGCCACCTCTAAATCCGGTGAAGCAGTCAAGGCCAGCCTCTCTGGCCAATCTGTGTAGTTCGTCTTGTTCGACGCCATTACATTCAAAATTTGTAAATCGTTAACATAATCTTAATAAATGCACATCTAGCTACCAAAAGTATTATTTCACCGTATCAACATAAAGTTGGTCTTTCATCACCGGAGGCAACACACACCTTTAAATAATGACGACGGACTAGTCTCTTAAAGATATGGTAATTAGATGCTCTTTTGAAATCATCATCGTACACGGTTCAAAAAAAAGTCTGGTGCTTGTCTATGAAGACTAGGAAGCCATTTAAGTTTAGTACGATATAAGGGAAGGAACGCTATTGGTTGACGACGAACCTGAGGGTTTGGAGTGCACGCGAGCGCGCCCGCAGTGCGACGACCGCGCGCGGCTTGGCGTGCGCGACCAGCCGCAGCAGCGACTCCCCGTCGCACCGCCCCTCCAGCTCGATGTACTGCACGCTCGCGCGCACCGCCACCTGCCGCACCGTCGTGATGCACTTGCTCGGGATCTCCAGCAGCTCCTCTGGAAATTAATGATTATTTTTTTATGGAGTATAAACTTGTGCTTGACCACGACCTCACCTGATGTTAAGTTGTGATATAGTCGAATGATGGTATGCGCAAGGTTAGTAAGTGCCCATTCACTCTCTACTCTTGAAGGCTCCCACGTCGTACTTGGACGGAAAGACTGACGTCGGGAACTTGTTCCACTCTTTTACTGCACGCATAATGAACAATGACTCAAATCGCTTCGTTTGGACACGCGGGTTCGACTATGAAAGGGTGGAAACCCGCCGAATGTCTAAACTTCCAGAGGTACCAATGATTTACTGTAGATTGTCCTCCTCACACAACAAATGCTACTCACAGACACAGTTGCTAATCACAGACGAGACAGATTGGCGAGGGCGATCTTTCGTTCTTGCCTCGCTTATTACGCTCAATGCTATTTCTCTACTAAGTGATATAGTGGTACCTCGATATACGAGTGGTGTTTGTAAAACCGATTTAGATTATTTAGAGTTAGCGTAAGGTCCAGATTAGATCACAGTGCAGAGGGGCTCCGGTGCGTTCCTCGTGACGTCTACGTGAGATCCCGGAGCCCCTCATCATGCACCGAGGATAGGGCCACCGGGGAGATTTTAGTGGGTAAGATCCCCACATAACCGCCGCCTTCCCCAGAAGGCGGGGTATCTTTGTGAAGATTTCCTCCCCGTCAACAAAAAAAGGTCCAGATTAGATTAGTTATAATAATACCTGTGAGATTCTTTAAAAATTGTATTATTTCAAAAGGTGAAGGAAAACATCGTCAGAAAACCGACACGATTAGAAAATGTTTCTAAGACATGTGAAGTTTACCAATCGGCACTAGCCGTGTGGCGAATGAATCCCTTATACTCACTCAACAGAGGAGGCCGGTGCCCAGCATGTATTTATACATATATAAAGGCTGTAACCTTAACTTTAACTTTAAAAATAAAAAAAATGGTTTGGCTCAGCATATGCTGTGCTATAAGCATGTAACACAGCGCTGATTTTCAGCTAAAACTATTGAAATGCGGACGCTATAGATCTTATCAGTCTAGGGAAATTGTTAAAGTCCTTTGCGTTAAAGCGTCAATAGCCTAATGGTTTAGGGTACGGCCTGCGAATCGTGAGGTGGGTTAGTAATATTTATGAAAAAAAAAAGAAATATTGCTAGCTTTCTTTTTTTTAAAAAAATAAGAAAACATTAAGACATAAACCAAGTTGGCGTACCTACTGGCTCCGGCTTCGGTGGTGGAGCTGGTGGGACATCTCTAATCTCCCCTTCGGCATCCACAATCTCCGCCAGCCTATAGTCTTCAGGCTAAATTAAATATTTAAAAAAAAAATGTAATTAGCAAGCACACTTAATGATTTTTAACCGATTTCTATAAAGGAGGAGGTACTCAATTTGTGTATATTTCTTTATTTGTGCACTAATAACTACGTCACTACTAATAAGCCGTGGTAGGTGTGTCCAGGCGGTCTGGACGTTACGTCGGCCTTTATAAAGATAAAAAAAAATTACTAAATCTACTCTCAATTTAATACATATTTACAGACAAATTATTTAAGTGTATTGTTTATGGTTACAGTAATCGTTTGACAGTATGTCGGTGTATACAGAGTCATAATAACAACACAGTTTAAAATATTAAAATAATTTAAGCTTATTTATTGTACTTAATAATTTAACTTATGTATATATATACTTGGCCAAACACACACCTATATATATATATATACAATTATAAAAAATATAATACTTAATAAAATAAGTATAATACTTTGTGCAATAATGCTAACTCCACAGCGCAACTTTGGCTCCCAAAATAAAAGCGTTTGCTTAGTTTGGGGTCACTGTGTACCAATAATATGTGCTGCAATGGTAACATGTATGTTCGTTTGGTTTGTGTAATGTTTATAAGTGTAACCAAATCTGTGTTAATAAATAAATATTCTATTCTATTCTATTTGATTTTCAGCAATTATTTTTGTAATATCTACAAAATGTTAAGATATTATACCAGTACTTGTTATTCTATTTCAAAAAACACGTATTTTTATACAAGTATAATAACTGGGAAACTAAACTATAGAATAAAATTATAAATTATATAAATAAAAGCTAGGTTGCAGTAATAAGTGGGTTAATTGCGTAGTAACCTAGCAACCCGAGTTCAACTTTAGGGAATACTTACTCGTATAATTTCCCCATAATCATCAGCTCGAGTGCGCTCCTCGTGGAATGGGTACATGGCGTGGTGTCGCTTGTTGCTCTTGAAACAGCCGGTGGGCCTGGTGTCGTGGCGCACCGGGATGTCATGTCGCCCCGTCACCACCCACATCTCCAGCTCTCCCTCTGACTCCGAGTCCGAGGAGACACCGCCAGTTTCTTCTCTGTAACAATCACATAAGTCTTCACATCTAACGTAAAACTATGCATGATCAGCTAATTCCATTTGTAATCTACGCTGATTGGCTGCATTCTGCGAAGAGATGTCGGCGCTGTTTGCAATCTCTATCGCATTTACCACAGAAGGAGTGTTCTGAGGAATTGTTCGAAAGGATCCGAACTACTGATTTCCTTTCCGCACATCACGGCAGAATTCTAAATTCTATCGACGTTATATTGATAGTTGGAGTTCCACAACTGCTCCCTTTTGACTTAACTTTCACTGTCGCCAAGTGAGTGTATGATGTGTGTGTGTCAGTGTTTCGGAATCGGTAGGATTTGGGGACCTTCAAGAAACGATCCTACTCCTTTCTCAAAGGCTTCACAGCTTCTCTGGTGTTGTGAATGTTTAGTCAGCGCGTAAGTTGAATGCAGAGCTCAGAAATGCGATAGTGACGTATAACGTAGTAAATATAATTATTGAGGACCGTAATGACAGATTTATAACTATTCCTTAAGTTTGCCATTTTACATTAGGTTGCCATGATGAAAAAAAAACATTCATTTTTATAATTATTTTAGAAAACAAATTAAAAAAAACATTAAAATTTAATAATCGCACACGTCTAAAATCATTATTAACGCGATAACACGGGAAGCGTACGATAACTGTCACTTCACCTCACGCCCCGACTGCATTCAACTCACGCGCTGACTATATTTGGGCGATGGTGATCACTTAAGATTGGGTGAACCATAAACTCGTGTGCCCCTTTTCCCATAAAAAAATACAGATTTGGGGTCGGTCAGTCATTTTTGTTTGTAAGGAGGACTCCTCTGGATACTGCCTGGATTACCAGATGGTTTCCCGTTCTCTGTGCCACAGCCGTCGACTGATATCATGATACTATAACTCACTTAACCGTGTTGTTTATCTTCATCCTCTGCTGCTGCATGAAGTCCTCTAGCTCCGCGCCCTCCAGTCTCACGCGGCGTTTCACGATCAGCTCTATTGTTCGATCACCTCCTTTTTCTATCAAATCCCGAGCCAACGTGCCCGGAGTTGTCCTTTAAGTTCAAAACGCATTATAACTCTGTATGAAGAATCTATGACCTACGGTGCAGACTTGGACTCTGACCTTTGGGCTGGTCCACAAACTTAAAGTTGAGCGATGGAAAGAGTAGACATTTCTCTACGGGATGAATGGCAAAGGTAGTCGACATAGGTCTTAAAGTTAGCAAGTTGAAGAAGCAGTGGGCCGGCCACATCTGTCGAGCCAGTGACGTCGGTGTATAGGATTGGAAAGATGCAAAAATTCAAATCATCCTTTAAGATAAGTTCGATACGTACATACAAAGCGGAAATGATAAACTATACCTGGAGGTTAAAACGATAGCATTGGATTGGTTCGGTGCCCAAAGTAGGAACAGGTCTCTCGCGAAGCCGACCTCCAGATCGGGGAACGAAGCCAGCACCACCTTGGGACCTGGTGTCCTCGTCACCTCAGAGATAGAGTGGCAGAGCTGCAAGTGACGAAGGGCGAAGGGATTGCTGCGTGCGCCCTCGAACGCGCGAGTCAGCTTGTCGCTCATCCATTCTATCTGTAACACATAAATATAAATAAAATGCTACTTATTAAAATCTTTCTTTAACGGACTAGACAGAAATAGAAATCGCTGTTCCTTTTTTGTTAAGTTTATATGGTCTCATATACGACAGTTGATTAGACTGTCACCAGAAAACAAAACCCACTTCAAATCGAATCAAACGTCAAACGGTATTAGGCACGGACGACCTCTTTCTATTTACGAATTATCGTAGGAATATAACGAAATAGAATGAGATTATCAGAACCTAACCTCTCGTCAAACTACTACCGGATAGGATGTACGTTAAAAACTGTACGCGAAAAAACGAAGTTTCGATAAAAAATAAATCATCGAAATCATTTGGCGTCATATTGAGTTATTCGTCCATTTGTTGCTCATTATTATATTATTAAGTATAATGGAAATTTAAAACTTATACCACGAATACCATATTCTCATAGATGCTATTGTGAGAATTGGACCAAACTAGGCATACTCAGTAGAGCAAGATAGTATTTCACGCCTGCTCACCGTCTGCAACTTTACAAGGCGCAAGTACGGCCTCAAATGGAATACTGTTCGCATCTCTGGGCCGGGGCTCCCCAATACCAACTTCTTCCGTTTGACCGTGTACAACGTAGAGCTGCTCGAATAGTCGACGATCAGGGTCTTTCCGATCGACTCGACTCAGAGAGAGTCTGCGAAGAGATGTCGGTTCTCTTTGCATCCTGTATCGCATTTACCGTGGGGAGTGTTCTGAGGAATTGTTCGGAATCATCCCAGCTACCGATTTCCATTACCGCGCATCTCGGCAGAATTCCAAATTCCACCGCCACCATCTTAATGGTTGGCGTTCAACGACTGTACGTTTTTCGCGTAACTTTCTCCCACGCACTGTCAACTGTCGCCAGCGGTGCTCCCGAACGTTTACGATTTAGGGACCTTCAAGAAACGAGCCTATTCCTATCTCAAAGGTCGGCAACGCACCTACAGCTCCTCTGGTGCTGTGGATGTTCATGGGCGACGGTGATCACTTAAGATCAGGTGAGCCGTATGCTCGTTTGCCACTTTTCATATTAAAAAAAAATGGGTCCACGTGGGAAGTACTAGCTTTAAAAAAAAATCGGAAGTTCGAAATTTCTGAGGTAACAATAATTTAAAAATAATACAGAAGAATTGAAAACCTACTCCTTTTTGGTGGTCGGTTAACAAATAAATGTCTCCTAATTTATCAGTATAGATATATTAGTATACTATGTTACGTTATGCAAGAAGTGGAAAGAGTGACACAGTCGCCAATGAACCATTTTATCGCAAGACGCTCCACTGTTCACAAAATTGCCAACCCACCTCACAGTCATGAAGGTACATGAAGAAGAAGAATCAAAACTATTGTTAGTTAAGTATACACCATTTAATGAGGGTAGACGGCTGACCTGCGACTTAGCAAACTCAAGGACGTTGTAGCTGACATTAGACAGTAGGAGCAGTGAGTAAGCGACGAGCCCTGAGTCCTTGTTCCGCCAGAGCTGGTCCAGCATGTGCGCCAGCTCCAGCACGCGGCCCGCCGTGTCCGTACATACCAGCACGGAGCCCCCACCACGTAGTGTGCTCAGTATCGTTGCTGCAATCACATACACATATGATACTTTTGAATACCCACATTGTAATCGATGGGAAAGACAGACTCGGGCAAATAATTCCAGTCCTTTGCTGTACGGACAATGAAAGACGAAGAAAAGCGCTCCATTCAGGTTTGAGGGTTGTTCATGACAAAGGGATGAAATCCAGCAGTACATCTTGAAGTTCGATGGTGACCGTCTAAGGTACATTTGAGTTTGTTGCATTGTACTGTTTCTCCATGGTAAAGCTACTGTTTGAGTGGTAGTTTGCCTTCTCGCGCGCTTGTACTGGAATGTTAATGTGCTGGACGGTTGTCCAGGACGAGGTAACCTTTCACAAGGGGAGTTGTTGTTACTCCTACTACTTAGACCTAAATACTTTGCACACAAATCCGGTGAAATAGTGCAGGCTAGTGTCACTGGCTAATCTATATAGCTTGGCTATAGAGATATCTAGATAAGTTGCTATTGTGTTTAATGGCTGAGATCAAGGCCAATTTGACGTTTTCTTTTGGGTGTTCATCAATTGTTTTATGGAAAAAGGGGCGTAAATTCAAATAACTATCTATTAACTAATATCTTATTTATGACACATAGGCTATCACACGGACAAAATTTCAGCTAGTGATTTTTTTAGTCTAGATGCGAACCCCCTACCATAAAATCGTAAAGGCGAAAGTAACTTAGATATTATCATTCAATTCCTATTTATTTATTAAAACAGTATTATGTACTACCTACCACCCTACCTATAAGCACTAAACAATGCAGAGCATAGAATTGATTTAGGCTGTATGGTTGATTATATTGAATAATTATTCGTAGTATTGCGACAACCAGTGGCATGAAGAGTGATATATACTCGCAACATAAATTCATCTAATATGTATAGATTTTTCTCCTTTGCAGACGCATTAATTACTAATATTTCATTAGCTAATGGCTATTCTCATATTACAGGGGTGGTTATGGGGTTGAAGCACTCACCTTAATTTTTTTAATAAAGAGCAAAACTCATCACAAGAACTCTAGAGCACAAGGCTTTGTTGATTATTTTAGATATAATACCATAGACACCATTACTTTGATATAAACATGGCACATTACTTAGCATCAGTTTACCATAGTGTTAGCTTCTTAGCTCCAAAGAAAAACTTCTGGATCAAGAATGGTGAAGTATTCTAATTCTACAGATTAATATCTATACAATTAGATGATGCCATTATGGCAAATAGTGTATTCTATGTTACTCATATTTAAAGGGTGTTATAAAAAAGAAAAATGATATGGAAACCTGTTTATTCTCTTGTTAAGATACATACTCATTAATTTCTCATCACGCAGCCTACGTCTCTGTTGTACATAGTCAGCATTGGCTGCCCCGAGCAACAGTAAAGATGGGCGCATTATCTTCTCAATCTCACAGCCATTAAGATGCCGCTCTTTCTTGTGATTAAAGTCAGGTGCATAGATTATATCCTCTTCACCTGGAGCCACTATCCTCCATACGGTGCCACCAAGAGAATGTCCAGCAGGAATTGGTGTAATCCTCAATCCGTGACCTTTACCTGAAAACAAATAAAGAATATTGTTAAAATGAGCATTAGTAAAATAATTTAAAAAATCTTTTTCAAACATTAACGCTTCCGCTCTCATGGTAATTCATTCTTCATTTTTGACATAGCGTGACAATTAATGGTTTCAAATGATTGCCGAAGCTCTTCATCATTGTATTTATCTTTTTTATAGCATGAAGGGGTGATAAACAGTGCACAAAACAAACAATTGCTAATTACAGCTACAACACAAGTTTTTCCTGGGATGGGGTAAGAATGTCTAGACGGCATAGGGATACCGTAATTCAATTTTATAACAATAATAATTCATTATTAAATAATTAAAAAACAAAACAACACAGACACTATTTACAATTATTATATGCTATAAGTATTATAACCATTTATAAATACACCTAAACTTGGAACTTCCTATGTGATAGGCAACTATAAATAAACAAATTGCTACTGCCAAATTGAAAAAACACCCCAAAATTAATATTGAATGTGTAGTAATATGGTCATATGATGTTAGTTCTTAATTTATGTGTTTGATTTAAAGTTAAGTCTGAACAATTAGTATATTGTTAAGAGAAAATGAATTCAACCAAATCTAAAATACTAAATAATCAAATACCTTTCATATCAACACTTTGGTTGTATTTCAACTGAGTGATTCTGTCAAAAGCAGCATCTACATCATCAAGGGTAAACAGATCAAAATCGGACACATTTCTATATGCCTGGTACAGGTCGTACATGAACATCTGCCCCATCTTGTATACTGGGAGAGTGGCGTATATAGGACAGTTAAGTCCCAGTTGCCCTACTGCATATGGCAAGGCACCAAGGTGAAGAGGATCTGAATGGGATAGCAGCACTGCATCTATGCTATTCACATGCCTGAAAGAACAATTTCTATGATTATCTATATACCATTATTATATGTCGACAAGTTAATGTTAGTTTTTATTATTCTTGTTACAACTTTAAAGATTGTAAGGGTGCTCTTGAATTGAACTAGTGCTCTCCAACTGTTTCGACCAAAAGAACCAAATACAGACTGCATGAAAGAACTTGTTGATGAGCCGTAGCCAATGACTCGGAGTTGTAGCTTGCTCATCACTGGTATAGACAAACATTACAAAAGCTTAGCTAATAAGTATAAATATATTATAAAAAATATAGTTTAAAGAGCACAAGCTCTTACATCTTTTAAGCCTTTTTTGATGCAGTTCACAGAAATTGCAATTGTTCCCTTAGCTTAGTAAGTCGCAAACTCATTGCTATAAACCACCCGGGAAAAGAAACCGTGACCGTGACCGTGGGCTACGCACTGCCTTAAAAATATTATAATTTTTTAACTTGCACATGTGGAATTTAAATCCTCCATAAATCTATTTATTCAAGAGTTCGGTAGCTTAAGATAGAACGGACCGATTTTATTGACTATATAATTAAACTATTATAACGTCCCTAAGTATAGTATCTTAGGTTGGAATTTCACTGATGTCGTTTCAAGTTTTTCGCACACAAAACATAACCTCAAGTCTAACCTTTTCAATTCCTTTATAAAATCCATATCAAACTTTTCATCCCAACCACAGTCTAAAAGAAATTTGAATTCATCCACTTGCAGCACGTAGCATGGTGGAGATTCATCTCCAACACCAGAAAGGCAATGTAATTTTATGATTGAAGTCATTTTACTATAAAATTCTACTATAGGATATAAATTTTAATACTGTATATGATTCCGTTTCATGTCATAAGATTCGTCATTGAATAACTATTCGTTTATTCATAAATATAATAAGAAAAACAAGTAATATTTGAAACTCTGTTTATCATCAAATTAACGGAATGAAAGTGTTGTCAGTTGTCATTAAGGCAGTGACACTTGTTGTTGTCAGTTGTTTGTTTATAGCTTTTATGGTTTGGTAACAAGACCTTTAGGCCAAGTCTTTTAAAAACACAATTAATTCTTACGTCTACGATGAAAATGAAAATGAAAGTTCGATGATCCCGCCCATGAGTCTCCCTAGCCTCTTGATGTCAGTTGAGTTCTGAATTCTCACAGATAATACGACTATGTAGGATTGGTCTAAATCTACATGACCTTCAGGTATAAGGAAACGACTGAAAAGAAGGTGTGGTCTTTTGTTTATATTTTTGACGTTAATACACAGGCAGTACAACAGACCTGGCTGGCTGCAAGTGGAGGAAAGCCGAAGATATGGCTAATTGGCTTGCCTTGGTAGAGGCCTTTGTGCAGCAGTGAACTGCAGGTATGATGATAAATTCAAATTCATATGTGATAATAACGATTATATAAATAAACAATTCTATGGTATTTAATCTTGTATATTTTTCAAAAGATCTGACAAGCATTGTTTTACTTCTTCAATCACCAAGTCTTTAATAGGCGGCATATTCGAAATTGATTTAGTTTCTCTGTTTGCATTGTTTGGTAGTAAAACATTAGTTTTTAAATTATTATTTATTCGACTATTATTAATGGTTTTTGCGTGTGCATGAGAACCATATATTTTTTTACTTAGCTGAACGTTATGAAGGCTTATTGAACGCCGAGAATGATCTAGGTCACTAATATTAGGATATAGTGTCCTAACCTTCAAGGGCTTGTAATCGCTATCAGTTAAATTACAGAATTTCTCTTTTTGCATAATCTCATTTTCAAGTCCAATTGCAATTAATCTCGCTCGGCAGTCCGTTTCTAAATTATTTGAATTTTTTTCTATAATTCTCTTTATTCTTTTTCCATGTTTTGCGTCTGTGAAAAACAAATGTATATTTTTTGTCAGAGTTAGTTATTTTGATATAGCAGTATATTTATCTATATGGACCCTATCAATTTAACATCGTGCTCGTTTGCATCTTTTTAATAAAAATCATAGCTCTTAGTGATATTGTGGCATTCATTACATATACTTTAAAGAGTTAGTTCTGAAAAGAACTGAGTTGTTCTCAAGGAAACTAGTAATATAGTCCTGAAAAGGACTGACAGATAAAGTTCTCAGTGAAACTATTAATATAGTCCTGAAAAGGACTGATAGATTGTTCTCCGTGAAACTAAAACACATTTATACGGGCACAACACAACGGCCGCGCAAGGTCACACGCCACACACCGCGCCGCACATTACACACGTGAGGCCCGCTAGGGAGCAAATGAAACGGAGTTTTTTTTTTGACGAACTAACACAGTTGGCACAGAGAAGCTGGCCTTTACTGCTTCACCGGATTGAGAGGTGGCATAGCTCTTAGGTCACTTAGCATGAACCTCTATTAGGTGGTAACTCGACACAAGGGTCCCCCTGGTGAGGGGTAATCTCGGCTTGGACGATTAGGATGAAACGGAGCAACCACGGCACAATATTAAATCAACAGAGCGTCAAGTACTACAAGAAGTGTTCTTACTAAAATTCAGTAAAATTTTCCTTAAATATGTATATCCAAGATAACTGTTAGTTGTTATAACGTTATAAAATAGAATAAAAAACATAAAAGTTACCGTTCACTTTCAATACAATAAAGTTTAGTAACAAACATACAAGATATATGCCAAGGACGACTAATATGTAAATCCACCATTCGGCCCTTAGCAACTGTTCCTGTGGAATAGACAATAATTTTAAACAAGTACTAAAATGGAGGTTTTATTTTTCTTTTCTCGAAATCCAGTATTGTTCGGTTATTCGATACATCAAAAAGTAAATATGATTGATGATATTCTACTTCTATAAAAATAATGTCAGATTTTTTTCTTAAATCAAGTCCATACGCCTTTAAGAATATTTTAAAACCGAAAAATAATACCAATTATCAAAATCTGTACTATCATATCACGATCCAACGTCGTGAGACGTGTGGAGCGATGGCAGCCCACCTAACCAATTTCCTAGCTTGTTGACAGTTCTCCATAATTCACTTTTAGGTGCACTAAGTGACTTACCAATTTAAACATCACATATATTCTGAAGTATTTCTATTATAGCGTGTAGCTTGGTTCATATACTTCTAGAAACTTTAATCTTATATTTATGGTGCTGTATTTACCTTGACTCGTAATTCATATATCACGTTGACATTTAGAAACTAGTAAAACATTAACTAAGTTGACAGAAGGTTATTAACTTTTTGGTGTTGTTCTTATGATTATATAGATTTGAAAGACGTTCGCCGGTTGGTGATTCACTCTGGAGCTTTATTTTTTATGGAATGGTTGTCCGTGATATCTGCCTATCTGTTCTTAGGGTAGGAGGCATATTAAGTATAATTTTTAAACAAGATAAGCGAATCCGCTTCCTAAGTCTGAAAATATGCAGAGACAAGTACACTTCTCTTGATATCCTCGAAGCGCTAAGCTGAAGTGTCATTAGAAAAGGTTATTGTCATTAGGTGGGTGTTTGCGAAATTTAAGACGAATCCTCAAATCTTTAGCTACCACCAGGCATCCATTTTAAAGGAGAATGTTTCTTTTAACACCTGAATCGGCTTAACTCCTTATCATTGGACACAGGTAAATTTTAGTAGAGTAATACATTTCGTAGCTTCGTAGAGGTTTATTATAAAATTTTATTTACGTTATTCTAGGCAACTATTTATAAAATATGTAAAAGAATAGATGTAACTTCAATTACAAAAAAAATATGTTTATAAACAATTTACTTAATTTTTTTTGATTAGTGTCGCGTCCGTACATTAGTTTTTAATATTCTTTTTTATGTTTGATATTGTATTTTTTGGGTTCCAAAATGGAAAAAGCTTTTAAAATACAACTTTAATACAAAAGATACTTTTATGACATTACATAATTAACAAAATAACACATCAGAATTAATGATGTTTTAACACAAAATGGCGGCTGTCTACACACAGGACAAGTAACAATGCAAGGTAAAATAGCTAAATGGCTCACGACACCGTCGTCTATAGAGAGATCTAATCGTCACGACGGGTGACAAGCAAATGTTCCTGGTGACGGATCATCGTTCCTAACATATCGAAATTCGTTGGTCGCCATTTTGCTTATAGTATAATAACGAATCAAGTATACTTTGTATTCCTATCTAGGCATAATTCAGTAAGCCTACAAGTGCGATAAATATAGCCGGGAAACAGTAGCTATCTGTCTGTCCGTTTCCGTGGCGTGGTGGTTTTTGCATTGGCTATTGAAACCCGTCCGCACGCGTCCCGTCCGTGAATCAACGTGTCAGTATTGTGTAATAAATTTACGAGTAAAACCGCAAGGCGCAGCTGTAGCGTTCAATAATTAAACGCAGGAAAAAGGTTCGCATGTTTTCGGACAAATTATATTGATTGAAAATTTCGCAATAAGTGAACAGCGATAGGATTTAGACAGTTATACATTGACTTATCAAACATTTTAATCTATACAATTATTACAGGGGTTAGTAAGTAAGCGGCTAAATTTTTTAAAATTATTGTTTTTAACAATACCAATTACTCTTTAATTTACTAAGACTGGCTTAGAAAGAAAGAAAAACCGGTAAAACGACGCTACAGTTATTTTGAATTGAATACTTGAAGTTAAGCACGTAATACCCATTTACCATGAATTTAAGCCATTAGGTTATTACTAAATACAACGCAGCTTTGTATATCCGTCTTATGTTTCGATATAATATGTGTTATAATCTGTAGGTCTCGTAGAATAAAATAGTCCAACAACTAATACACTCGCTTTATTGAGACAGCGTAACGTTGTACAAAGAATTATTTATATCGAGTCAAACGTCACAACTGCGCGTCCTCGCCATCTTTACAAAATTAATTAGAAGTCAGATTAGGAACTAATAAGGTTAAACTATTGTTTACAATGCCAAGTTCATGTGACGATCAACTAAATTATTAATTATGAATTAAAGATACAATAAGGTTCAGGTAAACTATTAAGATATCATTGGAAGTAGTTATTATGTATAACAATCGCTGGGTGTCAGGTGTTGCCAGCTAACATATGCTTCGTGTATAAAAAAATTTGTGCTTTATTTTTTTTTCTAGATTAAAGCTAAAAAGTTAAGGTTACAGTTGTTCCACTGCTGGGCGAAGGCCTTCTCTGTAAAGAGAGAATAAGGGCATAGTCTTCCACACGGCCCTAGGGAGGATGGGTAGACTTCACGTCTTAAACTTTCTAAGATATAGGTATCCTCACGAATTTTTCCTTCACCACCAAGCGCGTGGTAAATCAGCAATCAAAATTGCAACAAATAAATTCATTGATGTCAGACACCGGGGATCGAACTCGGGTTGCTAGCGTACTTGAGGCGACATCACGAACAGTGAGCTACTACGGCTCTTTAATAATGACCTAATTTTGTAAATTGCTTTTATTAAATTATCTGAAAGAAACATAAGTTTTATTCTTTCAAGATAAACCGCTTGGAATCGCACACGAGTCTCATTATTTCTTAATCTCGGTTTAACGAAGCGTGCCAGCGCATGTGAGACGTATGCTGAAGTAAAATTTAACGACAGATTAAACAAACTGTTTCGAATTACGAAGAAATTGTTATATTTTTAGCCTGAAACAGTATTTTTGTTTAATTGTTTTCGCCTTAAATGGAGACTAAACGTTAGTTTAATGGTACGATTTTTCTATTACAACTTCAACTATTTCATCTAGAAGGAATACGTAGATTGTGTTTGTGGGTATGGGCGTGTATTTAATATATTACAACAAGAGATATTGTATTTTAATAGTTCTTCTGTATATTCATACGAGAGGATATGAAGATATTTAGTAATAGCCTTACATATTTGTAGTGATAGAGTATATTTGCCTCATTTACTATATTGTACAAAAATCCCAGGTGTCTGGGCGCAAGGCGTGGTTCGTTGTCAAGAATTTAACGTCCTAGCGCCTAGAACAATGAGCACTTGGCATGGACTAATAACTATATATATATTTTTTGTTTTTATTTTATTGTCTATCATTATAATTTTGGGTTTGGTTTCGCTTCCTATCGGCCCTCTCTCATTCCGCCTAGCTCACACATTCGGACACGCAGTTCATCGATCGTGAATGATCGATTACTCTCGGCTCAAGAGCAGCGGGACACGACCGTAACGTTACATTTTGACGTGAATGCTACCCCGCTATCATCAATTTATAAGACGTTGTCACGTATTTTGTACATATGCCAGTTACGTTTCTTATATCTAAGGCATAGTGCAGACTAATTGTCTGTATCATACTGTAGGAGCAAGAGAGAGCAGTGCGCTCGCACGTTTTCATTCTCTCGATCGATACATAGATATAGATGGGACTACAGAAGTTTTACTTCAGTCGTGTGTAAAGTTTACACACTCGTTTTATTATTTTATATTCTTCTGATATTAGCACTACCATTATTTATTACGGCTATATATGCTTATTTAAACAAAGGGAACTCGGCGGCCGGAACTAAATTCGTTTCGCAGTTGCACATGTTTACGCTGACAACACCGAATTTGCATTCGGCGCACAGAATAATGTTTTTGTTAACAATTTGCGGGTAGGTGAGATTTAGTTAGTTTTGATAATTGTAGATCTGTTGTTGAGCGTGTTTATGTGTTGTGTCGTGCGTTATGTGATGTGGGGAATTTATGCGGAGTTAGTTTATGACACGAGTTTGATTAATTTATGTCATCATAAGCTGTGCCTGCAACTGGAATTATAGACATATTGAAAATATATGCTGTGACGGACTTTATTGCTGGACTATTTAAGATAAACATTTCAGTCATATATTATATCAGTGTAACAAAAGATGCACACAAACGAATTAAAAATGCGACGGTGGGCAACGGGAATTACGAGACTCGATACGAAATGAACCCATCAGAGGCTCCTTCAAAGTTGCACCCATTGTGGAGAAAATAGTGGAAAGTCGTTTGCGGTGGTACGGGCATGTGATGAGGCGAGATCAGATACCAAGAAAGGTAGAGGACGACCGCAGGCCACGTGGTAGACAACCGTTGCCAAAGATATGCAACGAGCCCAAATAGAGGTACAGACAACCCAAGACCGTTTGTTTTGGCGCCGCAACACGAGGAGGGCCGACCCCAAATAAAAGGAAAAGGCAAAGAAGAAGATTATATCGGTGTAAATCCGATGTGTCAACTTTATTATTGGAAAGTTCCACCAAAACCATTAGTTTTTGCGTGAAAGAATAACACTTCACATACGTACTACTTACACGTTAATAATATTAATAGGATTTAACGTTACACCTGTTTATATATAATTATTATATAGAGTTATTAACTATTTGAGATATTTTTACGTTGATATGTATTATGCTAAAGTGAACTATTTTTAAGTTATTATGATTTTTGGCATTTTCAAAATAACCAAAAAAATGCAACATCATAAGTATCGGTCCAAATTTAAAAATGTGACATGGAAAAACTGTATAATTTTATTGTTTGATTGAGATTTATCTCGACGGAAAAAAATCTATGAAACTTGACTGGCATATTATTTTAAAACATACCGTTTTAAGAGCTTAGAAAACGGTTATGTTACAACAATGCATAACAACTAGGAACTTATTTCAAAGCAACTAAAAAAAGTGACCGCAATGGAAGCATTTGTATTATTTTCGTTAAATATGCAATAAAAACTGTCTCTTAAAGTGGGGGAACTATTTAAATAGATATACGACGTGTTTATGAAACGGGAATGTTAAATTTTAACAGGATCGTAACAACACGGGTTACCCCTATTACTTTGCAAATGTAACCTCGTTTTATAGCGTTAGGTGGGAGGCCGTGGAAGTTAACATTATGTTTCGACATTCTGCGTTCTTTATCACTTGGATATTACGAATATTACAGCGGAACGTTGGCTGTTTTATATAAACTTACTTGAATTTGATGTGAAAACTTGAGTTGTTAAATTTCTAGTGTATAGGACAAGTACCACAGATGGCACTTCACATCTTCACGTAATGGGGGAGGGGAGGGGGAAAGGGAACATGTAGGGTACCAGTATTTTATCCGACATTAAAAAGAGGTTCTCAATTCGTCTGTATTTTTTAAAAAGTATGTGTACTTACAGTACACATTGCTAACTAGAAGTGAAGACAAATTAGTTCAGAGGAGCACCGGTTCAACTACCTGACTTTAACACGATTGACTTGTTTGTCTTTTTTAAACGACTTCAAAATAGTTTTTTTAATGTTTTTTACCTCATAACTTTCAACTTGGTGAGACGATTTTATTGTATTTAATTGCTGTTGAATTGACAATGGCGTCCATGAGAAAACAAGATAAGTCTTAAGTTTACATTAAGTATGTTTTTTTTGCGATCCCACCTGATGTTAAGTGGAAATGCGGTCCTAGATGGTAAGACGCACTAGCTTAGTAAATGCCTATTCACTCTACTCTTAAAAATATCACATGTTCGCGACAAAAGGACGAATAAGTCAATATTACGCCAACCGATTTCGATGATTAATTTTTTATTGGAAAGGATATACTTCAAGAGTTGTTTGATGAAAGTTTGGTTAGGTTCTGATTACTTCTATTTCGTAATATTTCTACGATAATTCGGAAATACGTTTAACGTTTGATTCGATTTGAAAACCGTGTTTGTTTTCACACGTAAATATACCGTCTGTTTACCCGTATTATAAATGTCGGGACTCAATAAATGTCCTTAAATAATTAACTTATTAATGGTGCTACAGTTTTGCAGTTTGTATTATGATGTTTGATTATCAAGGGGGTCGTCATAAAAATGTACGCGTAAACTAAAACAAACAAATGATGTCCCTATTAAGGATTGTCTTTTTGGAACTGTAACACGAGTCGTTGTTGATGTGCACATTAGAATAACACCTAACGAGTCATGAAAGTGGAAAATAGGGGGCGTTAATTTTCTTAATTTCAGCGGGACGTTGCGGTGCGCCTGATAAATTGTTTCGCCGCAATTAGTGGCTGCGGTCGACACCAAGTAGTGGCGAGTGGAGACTGTGGAATATATTTTAATCGCCTACATATTATATTCTTGTTGTTTTTAATAGAAACGTTACGCTTATTTGCAATTCTGTGTCGCACGTTAATGGAAGTGTGTTGAGTGTGGCAGAGAAAGCATGTAGAAAGAAGTGGCGATTAAGAACTATGGTGGGAGTAACTATAGATAGAAGGGTTAGAAAATTGAAAAGGATGTTGTAATAGAGAAAGGCATGTCAATGGTTTGGGAGTAAGAGAAAAAAAAAACAAATCAAACGTCAAACGTTAACAAATCAAAAATTTGGCATACATATAGATTATAGTCTGCAATAGCACATAGGCTGCTTTTTAATCGAACAGAATCAATCAGTGCGTCCTACCCGTCTTGACAAATGGAGCCGAACTGTGGACCTTCAAGGCTAGGCTGCTCCACAGGCTAAAAGTGGCTCAACGAACTATGGAAAGGGCTATGCGACGATCTTCGCACGACGGCTGGCAGAAGCTGGATGAGAGTGGCCGAGCTCAGTGGCATGTTTTTGGGGACGCCTATGTCCAGCAGTGGACTGATCCAGGCTGATGTGGATGATGATGCTTTTTATTTAACCGACTTCAAAAAAAGAAGGTTATTGTTCAGTTATATACTGTAAATTACTAATTCGTTGAATAGTAGTTTTGTGCTTTTGTAGATAAATTATTTTATGGTTAGTTAAATTTTATGTGCCTACACGTTTTAGTATATTGTTCTTAGGTTAGTTATAATTTAGTGCCATTTATTTATTATTTGCTGGTTTTAGAAATAACCTTCGCTCGGCTTCTTTATCTTATCATTAAAAGTCTGTCTCGATAAATACGGACCTGATTTAGATTTATTGATTTGTTGTATTGGTTTTTATTTGAAATAACTTTTTAACGAAAGTGACAAGTGTCAAGTGAAAAGTGAAACTGACGGGTGATAGGTCAGGTGACGAAAAAGGTAAGGTTGCATTTATATAATATTGTAATGTAATTTTAACTTTATATAAACGCAATAGAATTCAATTGGTATTTGTACTTACGAGACAGAAGTGCTGTCGTGCTGCATCAGAGCGGACTGAAACAGTTAGTAATCAAATGAATACAAAATAAATGGTATTTTCTGTGACTATGTGTAATTGACTTTCAAAGAATATGCTTAAACCCTATAAATAGGTTGGTAAGGCTAAAACTATACGTAAACAGTAATTCTTGCTCGTGTACTAGTTTCCGTTCGAATTCGCCCAGCTAATGAATATTTAGAACATTTGTCACTGCCGGCCTAATTGTGTTATGAAGTTTAGTTCAACGTCGTGGAGTGAACAATAATTTTCCACGGCCGAGACATAATTTAATTATTTAAATAAGGCAAATTATATTAGACATTTTTTTAGCGTACTCCTTTAAGCTTAGCTACGATGGTTAACAAGAACCCCGCAACACGCGCGTCCTTCCGACGTGCCCCGTAGGTTCAAATTCCCCTATTCTAGGGAGCTTTTGAACTCGTATTGAGTATTGAGACTCGTAGGCCCCCCCCTACGGGGGGCTACGAGTCTCAATCGAGACCGAGAGGTCGGGAGGGCGTAGAAGATACATTCGTCGCGGCTGACGCTTGAGGGATTAGCCCCGACGTAAAAATAGTTATTCCTAAAAAATTCGTTCCAAAACGGTACGCAAGACCAGGGGAGCAGTCACCCCCTGTGCTGATAACCCGGGTAATGGGGTAACACCCCGAGGCCCGTACCTGCGAGGTTCCCGTGAACCTTGTAGATGACTCGACTCGACTATTAACAAGAAAGAAGTATATTTACGACCAAAAACAAAAACCGACATCAAAAGTAATCAGAAACTAACCAAACTCTCATCGAACTACCTTTGAAGTACATCCTTTACAATAAAATAATCATCGAAATCGATTGGCGTGATATTGAGTTATTCGTCCATGTCGCGCACAAACTTGACGCAAATTTACGACTTATAAAGTTTTCTCATGGATGCCTTTGTAAGAATTGAACCATATTTAAATGGGACCACATGGGAAGCATCAAATAGGTTCACTCAGTCGTAAGTTATGAGATAACAAACATAAAAAGAACATACAGACAGAATTGAAAACCTCCTCTTTTTTGAAAGTTGATTTCGTGATATTCTTAAGCTAATTCGATAATAGCGTTTATCGTTTGATTTTTTTTGACGAACTACACAGGTTGGCCAGAGAAGGTGGCCTTAAGTGCTTCACCAGATTGAGAGGTGGCATAGATCTTAGGTCGTTTAGTCTGAGCCTCTATCAATACTAACTCGACAAAAGGGTCCCCCCGGTGAGGGCCGAACCACGATCCGGCCGGTTGCTATTTCACGGATAATCTAAGGGACATTCAAAAATTGACTAACTTTGAGTGCCACTTCGGTAAGCGTTGGCGCTGGGAGATATTAACGCTTGATTAGATTTTAAGTCAGTTTCTGTTTATACTCGTAAATATACTTGTTTTGTGTAACGAAACAATATTATATTAGTCATTGCAGCGGCTTACGTGTGACCCCATCTAGATATGATCGAAGTACAATGACATCGAAGAATACTGGCTTCAATTAGACGTATTAATACTTGATTGATTGATTACATCCGGCGAAAAGATGGCCAATGATCTGACTGTTAGGATAAGATGCATGGTCGATTGCAAATGGAAAAATAAGTTATATCTAAGTTAATCATGTCGCCGTAATTTACTAGTTAGCCCCGTGGTTTCGTCCTATGGTTAGGGCGATGCACTTAAGTTTAAAATGTTCTGTAACTTTGCAAAATTGACTTTTGTAAAGAATTTGCTTTAATCCGTATTGCATTGCAGCAAAGCCGAGTGACTGCTTTAGTTATCTCAGCGCTGCAGTTGACAAAAGTTTGTAGTTGGTTATTAAATACGCGTTTATGTGATTTCCAGCGAACTGTGCGAAATTTAATGCTCAGCAAGCGAAATATACTAAGTGCTTTGAACTTTTCGTCTGTAATCTTATTACTGTTAAAAAGTAAAAAAATGTTATTTTCTGCATACCCTATGTTTGCAAAATTTCATGATCATCGCAATCAATTTGACCATGATATGACATGTCGTAGTAGTTACTATAATTTATTTTTTTATTTTCTTAAAAAGTATGATAACAATACTTTTTTCACGAATAATATGAACGTTCTTGTTACATTCCAATTGATCTTAGGCTTGCGTCAGGAGGTGGTTCACATCAATAATCAAATGGTGGATTCGAATCTAAACCATTAGGCTACTGAAGCTTTTTTCCACGTACTGTGAACAGAATTTCACAAATAAATATATTAAAATAAACGTAACTATGCTGCCGAAGAAGTACAATGCTAACAATGCCAACTTTACAAATTGGAATGGAACTTGAAATTAGTTTGCTGGCTGTAGCTTCGCATCTTACGTTTGGATTCCTAATACATAATCCAAGTAAATCTATGACACTACTGTAAGTTCTCATAATAGGAAATTTAAAATACAGTACCCGTTGCATCAAAAATCAATTGAAAATATCGACTTTTCAATTTGTGGCGTTGGGCTGTATCACATATAAGATTGAATAAGTTCGGTGAAAAGCGGACAGCAATTGCTGCCTCTGTCTACCCCGCTAGAAATAGTAGGAAAATATAGCTTATTTTTTTTATCCCTGTTGCTTTTATTTACCTATCGATTCATTTAACATTTATATTTACGTGCGAAAACAAAACTTTAAACAACTGCCGTTTAAACAAGAACTATGCACGGATGGTCGAACTATCGCAGTTATATTACGAAGTTCAGGTGCCTTAAATCTGTTTCTTCTTCCACATTCGTGGTCGTTATCGTTAAAGAGTATCTATTCTTGCATTAATATTATAATAAAACAATATCACAAACGGCAACATTTTTGTATGCGATTTTTAGAAGTTCCCTGGTATATTTCCCGAGCCCAAAGTCTCATGCTTACAATATTAACATGGAAACTAAAAACTTTGAAACGTCAATAGCCTAATGGTTAAGGGTACGACCTGCGAATCGTAAGGTCGTGGGTTCGAATCCACCATTCGACTATTGCCGTGAACCACGTCCTAGCACAAGCTTACGAGTAAGCTTAGTTGGAATGGTTAACAAGATTTCTAAAAAAATTAATAGTAATATATAATTAGTAATATTTCTAAAAAAAAGAAAAAAAAGTAATATTGCTAGCTTTCTTTTTTAAAAAAAATTAGTGCAAAAACATTAAATAATATTTTTTGTTTATAACCCAATTTGAAAAAAGAAAAAAGAAGTCGATACACTTAGTTACTGTAACTCACATTCATCCAAACAAGACCATCACTCGCTCAAACAACTTCACTGGGAATCGAACTACGGTTAGGGAACACACAACTTTAGGCGACGGCCCGGACACTGAACTACCATGGCTCTTTCTTTTCCTATAACACTGTACTTGTGCGGGATGGCCAAAGGCTAAACGAGCCGTAGGGTCTATGGCGACCCACATATTTGCTGGCTCGTGATTGGTCGTACCATATGGCCTGTGATTGGTCGACCAATCACGACGCTTTAATTATTATGCCAAAATAGTATAAATTGTACATAGTTTTAATAGAGGTCACTTGCAGTCGACCTCTATTAAAACTATGAATGCCTGAATCGATCGCTATGATAGAGATGGCAGCGCTTCGTGGACTGTCACGCCTCACTGAATCGCCGCGAGACATCTGTATATTCGCAACAAAGATCTCGAACACCGTAGCAACACTGAAAACGTTGAAATGCGTAAACTACATGTACAATCCGGAAGTTTCGAAGACAATCGTAGACAAACTTACGCCCACGCTACGCTATAGATTTTATGACTTCGCGAATACACAACCAAGGGAGGACCCAGACCTGTTGAAGCTAGAAAAGTTCCTTAGGAGAGAAGCGGAATTATGCGGCCCGTATGCGCTACCGGAGCAGGTGACATCGCATACGCCTATCGTCGTACAGAAGAGGCCGCAAAGAATACACAACGTTACGGGAAAAACGTACACGCCAAAGTGTCCCGTCTGCGAAAAAGCCGGACACAACGCAACAGAATGTGAACAGTTTAAAAGTCTGGATGCAGACGCAAGATGGGAAACAGCCAAGTCCAAACGCCTATGCTTTCGATGTCTTCGTTACAAAAGCAAAATGCACAGTTGTCGAGCCAAGTCGTGCGGTATCAACTACTGCAAATATTATCATCATAAGATGCTGCACTACGACAAGGTGGCAGACATAACAGAAAAAAATGCAGACAAAGAAACTACAGAAACCATTAACTCGGCGTGGACTATTAAGAAGAAACAATCCTATCTAAAGATCATCCCGATACAAGTTAAAGGGCCGAAGGGGATATGCAACACCTTCGCCTTATTGGACGACGGCTCAACGATCACGTTAATCGACGACAATATCGCTAAGAGCGTTGGAGCAACGGGACCTGTCGAACCGCTAAACATAAAAACTATAAGCGATAAGACATCAGAGTCGGCTTCGAGGCGAGTAAGCATTAAGCTAAAAGGACTCAACGATCACGAAGAGCAGATACAGGCGCGCACAGTAAAAAACCTACGAGTATCGTCACAACGAATTTCTAGAGATGGTCGAAAAGTGCAGACATTTAACAGACCTTCAAGAGTACCTCACGTACGCAGACGTGAAACCAGGAGTGCTCATTGGCCAAGATAATTGGCATCTATTGATATCAACAGAAGTGAGGAAAGGAGACAGAAGCCAACTGGTGGCCTCTCTCACACCTCTGGGTTGGGTACTACACGGAAGCCAGACCCGCAATATCGAGCGCAGCATCTACTTCGTCTCTCATATAACGGAGAGCGGGAAGATAGCTTAGAGACTCTTGTTAAGCAGTGTGTTGCAATGGATACGCTCTGCTTAAGCAAAAGAAACCCACGACAGACCCAGAGCAACAAGCACTACGTGTCCTCAAGAAAACGACTACCGAAACAGAAAGGGACGATACGAAACAAGTCTTCTATGGCGCAAGGAAAATGTCACATTTCCCGATAACTATGAAACCTCTCTAAAAGGCTCTTCAATATAGAAAGAAAGATTGATCGAGATCCAAAGCTGAAACAGAAATATACAGAACAAATGGAAGCTGTGATCTCTATAGGATATGCCGAACTCGCTCCGAAACAAAAGTTGAAACAGAAAACATGGTACCTGCCGCACTTTGCCCTCATCAACCCGATGAAACTTGAAAAACTAAGAGTAGTCCATGACGCTGCAGGCAAGAGAAAGGGAGTATCGCTTAACGACATGCTACACAAAGGACCCGACCTCCTACAGTCAGTTCTATTTTGGTGAACAATAGCGCCTAACGGGGATATTGGCGTATCGCTCATCGTAGCAAAGGCAAAGGTGGCACCTTTAAAAGTGATCTCTACCCCGAGGCTAGAGCTCCAAGCGGCAGTAATGGGAGCGAAACTCGCGGAAACGATAACCGAAGAGAACGAAAGAAAACCAGACTGCAGAATATTTTGTACAGATAGTAAGACAGTACTCGCCTGGATACGAACCGGGTCGCGTTCGTACAAAACATATGTGGCTCATCGACTAGCTACTATAGAAGAATCTTCAAAAGTATCAGAATGGCGTTGGGTACCGACAAAGATGAACGTCACCGACGGCGCTACGACAGATGTACCTGCCGCGTTTAACAGAAATCATCGTTGGTACATAGGACCCGACTTCCTACACAAAACTGAAGATGATTGGTCGATAGAAAATCGACAATAGAGACAGAAACCTCCAGTGAAGAAATGACGTATCATACAACTAACACTAGAGGACTAAAACTAGCCGATGCCTTACCCGAAGTCTCTCGCTTCTCTAATTGGGGCAGACTTCGATATTCAGCAGCGAGAGTTATACAATTCATCCAGCTATGTAGAACAAACAGAGATAGCGTGAACTACCGAAGAAATAAGAAAAACGCAGAGGTAGATCCGAGCTGGAAAAATACGAAAAAGCCTACGCTGACAATACGAAAACAGTTAAAAATACATCGCCGCCCAAAGCAGAAAGTTTCGACTCGCGGATATCTTTTGGACGCGTTGGTTGAAGGAGTACCTACCAGAGCTCCAATACCGGCGGGAGCCCCATGGTCGGGAAGCGGTAGTACAAGTCAACGATCTACTACAGATAGTCCTGCCACGTAACGTGTGGTTCCGTGGCAGAGTCATAACTACATATCCAGGACCTGACAACGTCGTGCGCACAGTGGACGTCCGGACCAAAGGAGGAATACTACGGCGAACTGTAAGAACACTGATGATCCTACCGTTGGCCGCAGACATCGTACCCGCACCGGAAAATGATGCGGCGAAGCCGCACGGCGGGAGTAATGTGCGGGATGGCCAAAGGCTAAACGAGCCGTAGGGGGTCTATGGCGACCCACATATTTGCTGGCTCGTGATTGGTCGTACCATATGGCCTGTGATTGGTCGACCAATCACGACGCTTTAATTATATTGCCAAAAACAGTATAAATTGTACATAGTTTTAATAGAGGTCACTTGCAGTCGACCACTCGGAAAATAAACAAGTGAAAATACGAAGTGTTTCAGTTTTCTTAATACACACCAGTGTACAGTGAATGTGCAGAAGCGTACAGTACTATTGCTATAGTGTTTAAGCTAAACAGCTTAACTTAAGCTTGTACTAGGGGATGGTGCACCCCGGGAAGAAGGCGACATCGGCTGGCCCGTGTCGCCTTGCACTGCGAGGGCGCAGGGGGAGAGGGATTAACCTTCCTCCCGGGACGTGCTCTCCGAAGAGCACACTGCAGAGGGGCTCCGATGCGTTCCACTGGAGATCCCGCAACCCCTCGTCATGCACGAAGATTTCCCCCCGTCAACAAGAAGAAAATAAAAAAAGGGGTTGGTGCACGAAATTAGTTGAATAGTAGATTCAAACTACGATATTTCGTTTCGCAACTTAATCTAAAATTTTGACTATGACGACGTTTCAAATAGAATAGAATAGAATATTTAATATTAGCAGATATATTTTAATGTTTAATGTGAATTATTTTTTCTTAATCAGTCTTTAAACAATGATTACAATTATTCAAAATTTAGTAGTGTTGCTCCAGGTATCAAAACTATAGAAAAAGATTCCCTTCGCCTTCTAGGTTCTCCAATTTTAGATGAAGCAGTGCCAACTTTTATTGAAGAAAAATTCTAAATTATCGTAATTGCTTAGACCGTCTTCAAAAAATTAACACTCATATGGCTATTTATATTATTCGTTACTGCCTTTTTGTCCCAAAATTTACGTATTTCCTTAGGTGTTGTCCACTTTGGAAGCATCCAGAGTTATTACAAAGTTTGGATAACATCGTGAGGGATACACTTACGTCCATTTTGAATATACATTTAGAAGATCGTGTTTGGACGCAAACTACCTTACCCATCAGGTTGGGCGGATTAGGTATTCGCAAAATTTCTAGTGTTTCATTACCAGCATTTTTGAGTTCGGTCCATGCTAATGAAATTTTAATTCGGGAAATTTTAGGTAACGCATTTGCAAAAATCGATATAGTTGGCCGGATCGAAGGGAGGAATGCTTGGTCGATGGCCTGCCCTCATTTTGATCTACCCACAGACCTGTCCTCGCAGAAGCAATGGGATGTACCGCTTTGCAGTTTGGTCCGGGAGAATCTCGTTGATACGGCCCAAAATACTGCAGAGCGTGCTCGTCTCATCGCTGTCAGTGCTTGGGAGTCAGGTCTGTGGCTGCAGGCTCTTCCATCCCCTAACACTGGGATCTTAATGGATTCCACTTCGTTCCGATTAGCAGTATGTATTAGGCTGGGCGCTGCATGTTTTATGCCACATCGTTGTCGCTGTGGCGAAATGGTCGACCAGCTGGGACACCACGGGCTATCATGCCAGCGTAGTGCAGGACGCATTTCCCGGCACTCCAACCTCAACGACATCATCCGTCGGGCTCTTACCACCGCTAATGTTCCATCAACTTTGGAGCCAAATGGACTACTGCGTAGTGATGGTAAGAGACCAGACGGTATGACTCTTATACCCTGGAAGATGGGACGGCCTTTAGTATGGGATGCCACATGCGTCGATACTTTGGCGCCGTCACATCTTCCAGAATCTTCTGTTGAGGCTGGAGCGGCCGCTGCAACTGCAGAAAACCTCAAGCGGCGCAAATATAGTAACCTCGATACGGGTTTCATATTTGAGCCGTTTGGGGTAGAAACTTTGGGTCCGTGGGGTCCTAGTGCACATCACCTTTTTAATGTGTTAGCTAAGATGTTGGTCGACACATCTGGTGACCAGAGGGCTGGCTTATACCTTGCACAGAGGCTAAGCATTGCCATACAACGTGGCAATGCTACCAGCCTTCTGGGCACGCTGCCAAGCGATGACGGTTTGGCACAGTTATATTTTTTGTAAATATTTTGTAAAATCTTTTAAATTGTAAATATTTCTTTATTAGTTAGTATATGTAATTATTAATTATGAAATAAAGATACAATAAAGTTCAATAAATGTAAAAAAAAGAATGATGTTATAATTATAAATAAATCTTGATGTTATATTTATTGTACAATTTTTCGCTTTTATACTTACATGTAATAGACTTTTAATGTTCGTAAATTCTAAAAGGTTTGCGTTATGTGATATTGTTTTCATTCGTTCTCATATTCCAAGCAGAATAACACCTGTCGTATCCCTGGGGTCTTAAAACCGTTCGCGTAGATTCCAGTAAGTGTTTTACTGTCACGTTAGCGTTATAACACTCGTATATAGTGTGATTCCGCTGAGACATTAGTTGTCATATCAGTACGGCCGGAGCCGGGTGAAGTGTAAGGGATTGTGAAACAAGCGTACTCCATTAAAATGTGACGAATGATCTCTAGAATTAGGTAAGTATTATAGTCACTATAACAAAAAAAAAGAGAAAAACATCTATTTTAAAATTGTTTCTGCTTAAACTTTGGGTCCGTGGGGTCCTAGCGCACACCACCTTTTTAATGTGATAGCTAAGAAGTTGGTTGACACATCTGGTGACCAGAGGGGCTGCATTGCCAAACAACGTGGTAATGGTACCAGCCTTCTGGGCACGCTGCCAAGCAACGACGGTTTGGCACAGTTATATTTTTTGTAAATATTTTGTAAAATACCTATTTTATTGTAAATTAAGTAATTTAGTTAAATTAAATAAATAATTGTAAAATTTCATTTGTTCGTGAAAATTTGTTAGTTAATAAATAATTCTTGCTAAGAAAAGAAGAAGAATGAATGAAAAATTATTCTTCGTCATCTCACTTGTGTCAGATTAGTCGTGGTCATCGCGATCTGGAGGATTGGTTTAGGGTACGGTCTGCGAATCGTAAGGTCGTAGGTTCGAATCCACCATTCGACTATTGACGTGATCTATCTCTTAGCACAAGCTTAAGCTTTGTGGGAAAGGTTAACAAGAATGTTAGTAATGTTTTCTGGAAAAAAAATTGATAGCTTAAAAAAAATATATGTATATATATATATATATATATATATATTTAACTTAAAAGGTAACTTTAACTTTATTTTTCAAACAGGCCTCATATAAATTCATTGTTGTCGAAAAAACGTATTACAATACCCCGATTCCATCAAATTCTATCCGTATTGCGGATACATCTCGTAAAACATAAGAATTTTAAAGTTGTAATAATAATAGTGAAAATTGTGAAATTACGTACGGGAAGTATTCCTTTTAATTCCCTATCCTACACAGAAAGTTTCCCAGCACGCAGAGTAATAAAAATATATCTGCACTTCTATTCCCTTAACGTCATATAAAGATTCTCGGCGGCCGCGGCCAATTACTGCTTCAAAAGGCTTTAGAAATATTTTATGGTAAGTTGGAATCGATGCCCGCACACTTTATCTCATGCTTATCTGAATGTATATTTGTTTATGAATAATTCACAAAAAGATAGTAGACATTTCATTGTAAGCTTTAATTCTAAAAAAACTTACGCCTGAAGTTAAAGATACAGCCTATATATCGACGCTGGAAAGCAAAAACGTAGTAAGTGACACATATGGCCATTTTCACCACGTCGTTGTAATCAGAAAAAAAGACGCCTCGAAAAATAGCGAAAATAGGATTTTCAAGATTGACACTTCTCTTTATTTTTTGAACCGTAAAACGATTTTCTTTTAGGAAAACTCTTGGTTAATGCCGTGGTACATAACTTATTCAACAAAAATAATAAATATTGTGTCCAAAAACGACAGCTCTAGATCCACAAACACGAAAGTTATAATTTAAAAAAAAAGTTAAAATGGTTTTTCGGCTCTGGTGAACAATTTTTGTGGGTTACTACGGTTATGTACATATTCCACTGTTGGGCACAAGCCTTCTCTGTAAAGAGAGTTTAAGGGCATAGACCGCGACGTCGCCCTAATGCGGATTGGCACAATTCACATGTCTTGGAAAATTTTCTATGACATGTAGCTTTCACGATTTTCCTTTCCCACCGAGCGCGAGGAAAATCAACACTTAAAATGGCAAAAATTTAATTTGTTGGTGCCGGCACCGCGGAACGGACTCATGTTGCTAGCATACTATACAACTTAAAGCGGGTGCTTCTCGTGGTCCTATTTAAATTTGGTCCAATTCCGACAATAGCATCCATGAGAAAACTATATCGGTTTTAAATTTGCATCAAGTATCGCACAACCGATTTCGATGATTAATTTTTTATTGCAGTACGCACTTCAAGAACAGTTTGATGAGAGTTTGGTAAGGTTCTGATTAATTATATTTTGTAGTATTCCCACGATAATTCGGAGGACGTCCACGCATTTGATTCGATTTGATGTCGGTTTTTCTTTTTGCTTCGTAATTATACTTGTATTAAGAAATTAATATATTTGTATGTAATATTCCACCTAGTACGTTATAGGTTTAAAAACGTAAGATAATATAAAAAGAGGGGTGGTGCACTAGGAACCCACGGACGCAAGTTTCTACCCCAAACGGTTTAAATATGAATCTCTATGTTACTATATTTGGGCCGTTTGAGGTTTTCTGCAGTTGCAGCGGCCGCTGTAGCCTAAACAAAAGATTCTGGAAGATGTGATGGTGCTAAAGCTTCAACGCATGTGGCGTCTCATCTTCCAGAATATAAGAGTCATACCGTCTGGTCACTTACCATCACTACGCAATAGCCATTTGGCTCTACAGAAGATGGAAAGAACTCTACGTGTTGTTGAGGTTGGAGTGCCGGGAAATGCCTCTTGCACTACGCTGGAATGCCACGTTACTAAATATATTACATTTCTATTAAGAATCGAAGCGTTACTGAGAAATTGAAGTCGGGAAACTAATTTCAAGTTCCGTAGCAGCTCGTAGTTAGCAGCTTGGCGTTGTTAGCATTGAATCATACCCGATTGTATGAACGTTAAGTTTCAGATATACGATCGCTCTGTGTGATATTAATATTACACTTGACACTGTAATTATTCAGTTTCTTGTAAACAATGCTTTTTTTTGACAAACATATGCATAGGCGGCCAGAGAAGCTGGCCGCGACTGCTTCATCATAATGAGAGGTGGCTAAATCTCTTAGGTCGCTCAGCCTGAATCTCTGTTTACGCTTAACCGATAATTATGTATGCGCAAATGTATGGTTGTGAAAGAGTTGTTAGATGGTACTTAGTAGAAGTACTTGATCTCTGTCTACCCCTCTGGGTAACGGGTGCGAGTATCTGCCCCTGCCACCCTGCTAATTGACTTTTGAGGTCAAACTTACGCACGCTTGACTTGCCGCGTAAGTCGGTGAATTAGTTTTTTCTTCTATTTAACTTTCTAAGTATGTACTTGACCACGATCCCACCTGATGTTAAGTGGATATTCAATCCTGGATGGTAAGGCGCACTAGTTTAGTAAATGCCTATTCACTCTACTTTTGACAATACCAATATTGTAATCGGACTAAAAGACAGACGCGGATAAACTATATCCTTTACTATACTAATAATAAAAGTGTGATCGGGCGAGGCGAACGGAAGTTGAGAGGGAGATAAGAGAGGAAGGAACGTTTCGTATATTACTGAAGGAGCAAGAGAGAGCAGTGCGCGTACACATTTTCTTTGTTGCTTGAACATTCATGTATATATTATTCATATTTACATACACATAGGTAGATGCTTGGTATTTCTCTAATGGATTTAATCCGAAAAATAGAAATTCGACGGAGAACAAAGGGAGTGGACATAGCTCTTAAAGTCAGCAAGTTGAAGTGGCAGTGGGCCGATCACATCTGCTGAGTCAGTGACGGTAGATGAGGAAGCTACCCAACATCTCCCATGATTTCATCAACCTCGAGGTTATACGGGCCGAAAATCGCACCTTCTTGACTCCCTACAAGTTCTTTAACAAGGCCAACGACCGACGATTGTATAAGGATAGCCGGAAGTGGATGGATGCGAAAAGTGGAGGATCGCATATGATGGAAGGCATTGGGAAGGCCTACTTCCTGCAGCGGATAGATACAGGCTGATGATGATAAGGTAGGGTTACAGATTTTTGACTTCAGTCGCGTCTAAAGCACACTCGTTTTTTTAAAGATACATTGTTATTGGTATTAATTATTAAAGCATAGATTAAATTCCAAATCCTTTTATATAATAAACATATTACATACTTATAATACTTAAAAGGGATAAAAGCGTGTCACTACAAAGAGGAAAAAAGAATTCTCAACTCACAAGCGTTCTCTTTGATGTTGCAACTTGGCGCCTTTGAAAGGGGCGTAATGGAGTCACGTAAATGTTTAAGCGTCTCGATTCCTTCTGTAGTCAATCTTTTTCGGTATCGAAATATATCAAGATTTGATCGTATCTCGACTTTGATGTGTCGATTTGAATATATTTATCAGGACTTAAGCTACAGTGCAGCAGTATGTATTTTAGTTTACCTTGAAAATGAACTAATTTTAAGACTTATTTTGATTTAATTTTTTTTTTTTAATAAATTTAAAAAATACGATTTAATAAAATGAAAAATACCAAGCAGGTATACATCCATATTACAAACGGAAACCAACTTTATTTATTCATATACATAGTGATCATTCAATTCATAATTGAAACATAAGTTTCAAATGTACTAACGTTCGTCGGCAGCTCGTCTCGCTAGATTTTCGTAGAAATTACTAAACTTGTATCCATAAAGCGTTCACGCCTGTCACTCAGTAATGCGTCTGCACAACTGACAGGCTGTAGGTAGCATCCATTTAGATCGTGCACGATCCTGACACCTTCATATTATACGTATCGATAACTATATATACAGTTTCTAGGTAACGGATTCTCATATAAATACATTGTTGTACATATTAAACACTACTAAATACAGATACAAATACTCACGCCCGTGACCCAGAAGGTTAGATAGAGTAGTCATTTATTTAAAGTACTACAGCATCGTACATATATATACACATCTTACAACAAGTAATTAAAAGAAATTAATCTAATACATACGACAACATACGTACACAGTACTGGCAATTTTTCTTTTTTACACTTTCTAAGCAAGTGCTTAACTACGATCCCACCTGATGTTAAGTGGAAATCCAGTCCTGGATGGTAAGGCACACTAGCTTAGTAAATACCTATTCACTATATTCTTGAAAATACCCACATTATAATCGGAGGAAAAGACAGACGCGGGCAAACTATTCCAGTCCTTTGCTGTATGAATAATGAAAGACGAAGCAAAGTGCTTCGTTCAATGTTCTTCAAAAAAATTCATGCAATGTTCACAACAAAAGCAGTGCGTCTTGAAATCCGATGGTGGAACGTTAACGGTTGGGGGAATTAGATCATGTAGTTACCTGAGCAGACTCTCCAAAATACAATCTGTAGAAAACCTAAAGGCTACCTTACGCCTGTGCTCAAGTCTGAGCAGATTGGTTTCAGCTGCGTCACCAAATAGCGTCTTAGCCCGTTTTCCACCGAGTCCAAAGATACGAATCATGAATAGGATTATAACATTAATTAAACACCTATATATGCGCTGTTCATATTATAGATGCAGTTTATTGTAATGTAATGATTGTAGTTGTTATTTTATTTGTTACACGGCGATCAGTTGAAGTCTGTTTTTTAAAAGGCTCGGTGCGTTCCTCTGGAGATCCCGAAGCCCCACAACATGCGCCGAGGAAGGGCCACCGGGGAGGTTTTAGTGGGTCAAACCCCACATAACCGCCGCCTTCTCCCCAGAAGGTGGGGTATCTTTTTGAAGATTTCCTCCCCATTGACAAAAAAAAAGGTTTTTTTTAAAAGGCTGATAAAAACGATGATCGGCCAATCAAGATTTTTCGGTGTAAAAATCTTTCAATGCACTACACATCCGTAATTCAACCGAAAACCGACTTTACCGCAGACTCAATAAATCTAAAAGATTTCTATTATAGATAATACCAGCGGTTTACTATGTTTCGTTTTGCGCCACTGTTTCTTGGAATTGTATTTATGTGAATTACAGAATTGGTCCATAGGATAATAAACACTATTGAAATAAGACTTTAGCGTATTATAGTCGTTTCTCAACGCTTAGTGCGTCTAATATTTCTTTTGATCTTGTATATGGGCTGGTATTGACGTCCCAATGTCAGCACTAACCGTTAAATTTTAATTGTATTGATTTCGATACACGTAGCTTATAATATATTGAAATTTTGCTGCCGTGTGCTCGGTTTTAGATTTGATTATTCTAATCATAGGATCCTTACAGTAACAGTATTCATCGTTTTTTAATACATGATGTATTTAAAAAAACGATGGGTCCAGTTAAATTTAGATCAAAAATGGGAGTGAAGGTGAAAAAAATTACTCCCTGAAAATCTTTAAAATTGTTTAAAACAGAACCATAAATATAATAATAATTAATATAACTAAAACTGGACAATGTAACTTAACTATACAAACAAAAAATTACATAACTACCCTAGGCAGTTGGGAGCCGCCTGTTTCGAGGGAACCTCGTCTAGTTGGCTTTTTCGATTTTATTTTATTGAGAGTATGGTAAAAGGACTGGAATAGTTTGCTCACGGCTGTCTTTCCTTCCTAATACAATGCGGGTATTTTCAAGAGTAGAGTGAATAGGCATTTATTGAGCTAGTGCGCTTAATAGGTGGGATTGTCGTCAGGCAAAGAATAAAAGTATAAAAAGATTTGGCTAAGAAATTGGCGAATGATCACCAACATGCTGTTTCTACGAGATAATCAAAACCCTTAGCATTGAGAAAAACAATGCGAGAAGAAGTCAATATGGGAATTAATTAATATAAGTGTACACTTTTAATCAAAGTTGCCATTAAAATAATTGTGGCCCCCCAAAGCTTCGAAATCAAACATTTAAATTTGAATCAATTCAATCTATTTTATTGTCTCTATTACAATTCAGCTCTCAAGCTTTTGAAGCGTCAATAGCCTAATGGTTTAGGGTACGGCCTGCGAATCGCAAGGTCGTGGGTTCGAATCCACTATTCGACTATTGCCGTGAACCATGTCCTAGCACAAGCTGAAGCTTAGTTGGAATGGTTAACAAGATTGTTAGTAATATTTCAGGAACAAAAAAAAAGAAATATTGCTAGCTTTCTTTTATTAAAAAAATAATTTCTCGCCGTCTTAAGCAATTTTTAATGTTAAAGAAAAATACTGAATAATGTTAGTTTGGAATATTTTACTCCTTAATTTTGACCTTTTTGTACTCAACTTTTGTACTCAAATGATCTATTCTATTACTTTTTATATAATATTTAAAGACAAGGGCAATTTTCAATGACAAAATGTGAAATCTATAAATAGTCAAGTACTAAGTAAATTCATAGCAATATGACGTTGAAGACTGCATGGTTGGATGAAGCTTGTAATTGTTTTTGTCGTGCATAATAAAAAATAATAAATTTACCATATAAGACGTATTTCAAAATGCCAACGCTTACGAAAAACTCACTGTATGTGCTACTTATTATAAGTTTACTTTTGATACGGACTTCTCAGTTGGCAATTAGTTGCAGGGTGTGTTTATGAATTATTTATAACCCTGCCTTCAGTTTCACAGATTATAAGCAATAGAATTACATGTCAATCGGGGAGAACGGATTTTAATGGAGAATTGTATATGTTTTAAATCAAAAAGTATACTTTCCAGATAAGTAATGTACAATATATTATATAGATAGAAATAACTTTATTGTATACCAAAATTAATCAAGGAGCATTACAGAACTAAGGTAGATTTTACAATTTGCTGTACAATGAGCGACTTTATCCCAAAGACCAGCGTCAACGCTTCCAGTAGTGGCACTCAAAGTTCGTTTAGTTTTTGAATGTTCCTTAGATTATCCGAGAAATAGCAACCGACCGAGTCGTGGTTCAGCCTGGGCGCCCTCGGATCGGAATGCTTACGCGTAACATAGTAACCGTCCAAGGCGAGGTTACTTCCCACCGGGGGGACCCTTGTGTCGAGTTACTAGCGATATAGGTTCAGGCGTCGTTTGCATTGTTCGTCAAAAAAAATCTCTAAGAGCGATCTCTTCCAGGTAACAGGAAGTATTTAAACATATAAAGTAAAAGTATACAGAGGGTATAAATATTATAACTAAACTATATTATTACTATACTATACTATATTATTGTTACTGAATAATCTACACTAAATATACCTACATAAATAACTTATCAATAAATATACTAATACATAAAGTATACACATATCATAGTTTTGACGATATTGCTTGTTAATGACGCCTTAATAGGTAAATACGTGTACTAAAAACTTATCCGAATCATACATACATACATACGTACATACATACATCTTATGTTAAAATATCGTGTCTATCCCTTCTATAGTTTTTTATAGTAAAAGGTAACAAAGAAACCTACACCCTTTTTTTAGTATAAATGTTGTGTATACCAGAGAAGAATTTGTGTCCACTAAGATTTGTGAAAAAAAAATGGTTTCTTAATTTTTTTTTAATATATCACTAATTTCTTTTTAAATACCAAAATATATTCGTCAGGATCGCAGCTTTCATTTGCGACTAGACGGTGGACTGTGTTTCGAATTACCACCATGGCAACACTTGCCTGTGGAAATGGATCACCACATCGCGAAAGTAAAAGAGGCGCTGGGTAATCCATCGTCCACAAGAGATACGAGAAGATTTAGCCTAAGTATCACTAATAGGTATGTTACTTTATTCCTTAAATTACACCATATTAATGGTTGGTGTCCCATGCCCGTACGTGTTTCTCGTAACGTCACGTTGAGGATGTTCATGAGCGACCGTGATCACTAGTCAGACAAGCTGTAAGATCCCTTCTCCTTTTTCCAATGAAAATAATTAACTTTAAAGAAAAGAGGAAACGTCAATAGCCTAAGGTTTTAGGGTACTGTCTGTGAATACACCATTCGACTATTGAAGTGAACCATCTCTTTCTTCAGCTTTGGACCTTGGTTTCTGAACAACGTTATAAAATCTCATCTCAACAATTCCTAAAAATCGTGTAAAGAAATATCCCGGCTGGGATTCAAATCTCTATCAATGACAACGCCATTAGATAATCATTGTATCGATGTACAATCACAAGCCTGCAAAAAAAATTGATAGCTGTTTTGCGTAATTCTTATTTTTTAATTCTTATTCTTAGTTTTTGGGTGTGCTGTATCCGAAAACGACTAATCCGGAAATTTAGTAGTAGAACGTCACGTTTTAAAAAGATAAAATACCAAAAAAAGTTTTAATTTATAATTGCGTAACAATTTTTTTATCTAAAATACATGCAGTAGTAAGCACTGAGCACATTTCTTTTCCCCGCCAATTTTTATCATTAAATTATATATTGTTGGTATATATAGTATGGAATTTTATTCCTAAATATTGTAAAGAAAATTGTTGTAGCAAAATAAGTCAATACGTGGACACGGTCATCGGTCCGTTCTTGGACACGTATCACAAAAACATCCAAAGTTCATATCAACAGATGACGAACAAGATCCTACGCAAAACAAAGGACGAAATCAACGCGGCGATAAGACGGAAGCAACTAATTTACGACGAGCTGGTTAAATTGGCGAATAAATTAGCTGTACCAGGTAATGTTAACAACATTTATGAGATAACAAACATCAACTTTAAAACAAATCTAACGTAAAGAAACGAACGTTAATTTTGAAAGTTAGACATATAAAAATTATAAGTAAGAATGATATACTAGGAATATAACAAAAATGGAGGAAGTTTAAAATATAGATGTTAGAAAGAAGAAAGAATGAGCGAAAGGAAATGTCCTTGACCAATTGTGTTAGGAGAATGAGACTGCTGTGTAACATTGGCTAGACATGGGCAAGTGAATTAGAGGAAAACTACCAAGCTAGCCAAGGTAGCTATATATCAGAGAAAAACAGGCCTTATTACATAGAAAAAAATTAAACGCTGCTATGTCTAGAATCTCATAGAAGTACCATAGTTATATTCTATATTGCCTATATTCTCTTTCTTCTTCCACATTCGTGCTCGTTTTCATTAAGGAGTATTTGCCTAGTCTTATATTGTTTATACATACCAATATCTTAATTAACAAGCACGATTTAAAGAGTTCACTAACTCTAGGTTCTTAGTCAGCACAAATGTATTTACGAGCAAAAACAAAAACCGACTTCTAATCGAGGCAAACGTAAAACACTATTACGCGCGGACGTTTTTATCCTCCCCCTTTGGATTTCCGAATTATCGTAAGAATATTACGAAATAAAATTGATCAGAACCTAACCAAACTTTTATCAAACTACTCTTAAAGTACATTCTTTCCTGAAGTGAATCCTTCTGAGAACCTCCTCCTTTTGAAGTCGGTTGAAAATTATTCCAACTACTATTAAGCATTATTCTTTTACCATGAATGTCTGTCTTTGCTACCCTACAGATTTAAAATTTATAAACCAAAAGTTGGTCAACCTCCTACCTGATGTTAAGCGTGGAAATGCAATTTTTGCTGTTAGGCGCACTAACTGAAGACGAAGTGGTTGTGATAACTTATCATTTTGTTACGCTTTAGCAATGTGTGACGAAGAACGTCGATACACTCGCACTGTAGCTAGCAGACACGTTGCCCAAATCTACAAATGCACTGAAGAAGCGAGGAATACTATTACAAAAATGGGGAAATATGCCGAGGAAATGATAACAATTACACGCAATCACATGCAAACAGCGCTGGAGAATGCCACGAATAAGATCGAAACAAAACTACATCGTGAAAGGGACTATGATAAGTATAAACTGTGTTTTTATTTTTTATCATTATTGATTAGATCACGTAATCATTCTTACTAGTAGTCAACCTAAAGTGGAAATTCGACTTTAACTCACGTTTTAATTCCTGAAATTACTTATATTTCGAAGCTCGTAATTTATTCGGTGAATCTGTCAGTCATTATTTATCACAGTTCCTTCTTTTTTTGTTGACGGGAAATCTTCAAAAATATATAGAAGAAGATATAAGAAGGCGGGGCCTTCTGGGGGGAAGGCGGCGGTTATGTGGGGTTTTTACCCACTAAAACCACCGCGGTGGCCCTTCCTCGTTGCATGGTGAGGGGCTTCGAGATCTCCAGAGGAACGCACCTGAGCCCCTCTGCACTGTACTCTCCGGAGACCACTTTCCGGGGAGGAGCCGATGAAGCTATCTATTAATCTAAAACGAAAACCTATTAAAAACCCCAGATTCGCAATCTGAAGATACAAACATGAGCAAACTTATCCCCCGCACGACATACAGCCGTACGAATTAACATCTATCGGCACAAAGGAACAGACTACTAACACCTTCACATGTCAACTACATCATAGCCAACTTAAAACAATTCAATAGCAGTCAATAAACAAAAACCTAATCATCCTAAAATATATATAATCAAGAAACTTAAAAAATAATGAAACCAATTAACAAAAAACCAAATCAAAGGTATCAAACCCATAGTTTACTATGGATCACATTTAAAAATTTTTTTCTTTTCAGAGTAAATCCGAGCGCTTGCCTCAAAGACCTGTCGAAAGCGGCCGTCTCTCTCGGCTACGAGCTAGATCTCAGTTTGACTAACGCACGTCGTTACAACGAGCAATCTTGTGAGAAGCTCACCACCTGCTGTTCGAGAGCTCGTAAGGATACCGAAGAATCAGCCGCCGCTTTAAAGGAGTATCTGTACCAATGTGTTTATGCTTGACATTGAAGTTTAACTCGTGTAATCTATATTAATAAATGAGGAGTAGTTTCTTTGTTACCTTTACGTAACAACTACAGATGGTAGACTCGATGCTAAAAGCATAACATGCAGTATTTCGGAATACGTTTTGGTATATAACTTCTTGCCCGGCGTTCTCCAACAAATTTAGATCACGTGGTCTATTTACATGTGTATTAATGTCTAAACTAGATAAATATTAGACACCTTACTATGCCTAGACTCAAGTAAACAGTAACAAAATGGTTGCTAGGTCTCAACTACGAGTAGACCGAAATAGTTTTCCTCGGTAGACTCTGGAGCGAAAGAAAATGGGTGCGTGTACTTGTATGTACCCCCGTGAAAGATCTTAGGAGGTCGTAGGAGGTTCTTTGGCATCATTATAGAGCAGTTTTAAATTGCATGTAAATAATTAATTACAATAAAATACTAATAGGGCTGGCAAAGGACAGTCATTTACTGACTTTCCTTTTCCAGTTATGTAATTTAATTCAATTTAAAAGTTTAAGAAAATATTTTTTTTTCTTACATTAAGTGTAACATAAATTAATTATTCGAATGTAATATTTAATTTATCCACGGCCATAGCATTCTTCCGGCCATAGCAATGAATGAATCGGAACTTATCAGTGGCTTATGATAACTATAATTAAAAATAGCGCCATCTATCTAAAGTAGAAAACACTAATTCAATAAAACTCGCCTCAAGAAGTATGCAGCTTCAACCTGTTACTTTTGTGTTACAGTGTTTTGCGCACATCTTAAAATTTCTCATCATTTGTTAGCGTTAAAGAAGTCTAGCTTAAAAATACGCACCCAACCACACGCATACACATGAACATTACAACCCAAACACATGCCTTTATAAATAATTTATATTTAAAATTATATTTGCATCATAATTAGACAGCACCAATAACATCGTATCTGAAAATACCATACTGCAACTCAGCCAGAGATTAGCCCCAAATACGCGAGCATAAGATACAAGCGTCTGCTTAATTTGGGAGCTGTTTACAAAATTTATGTGCTGGAACGGTAACAAGACAATGTTCATATCTAATATTCTCCACAGCAAGTATATTTACGAGTAAAAACAAAAGCAGACTTCATATCGAATCAAACTTTCATCAAACTACTAAGAGTAGTACGTACATACCTTTCAAAGAAATGAATATTCGAAATCAGTTGGTGTGATAGTTATTCGTCCTTTTGTAGCGCACAAACTTGTCTCAAATTCAAGACATACAGTTTTCTCATTTCAAATTTTTAAAAAATTGTAAAATTTGTTTACCCAATCGATAGCTATGCGGTAACAAACATAAAAAATACAGACGAATTGAGAACCGTTTTGAAGTCGGTTGAAAATATTCTATACCCGTCGTAAGTATGGAAAACAAGCATTTATTAACTTTAAAAACTCTTAGAAAACACTGTACCGTGTACGGTAGACTTATGAAAGAGAAATGAAATTCTTGACACGCTCTCAATAAAATCAGAATCGTTCCATTTTTGACACTACAATAATATTTTGGCAATTATTATCGAGTTTAAAATAAACAGACTAAGGAGATTGTTTAAGAGATGAGACAAAGGAATGAATGAACAAATGAATGAGTAAATGTGTGTGACTATTCTTTATTGCATAACAAATAACACGTACGCGTAAGCATTATTTAGTCTGTGGAGTGATTTTAAACATTTTGGACTGCTAGTTATTGTCGCCACGACTTTATCATATTTATACTTAGTCTCTTAGTAAATGGATTTATTACTCTAACTATTAAGAGTAATAAATCCATTTATTTTCGGAATCCTGCATTTTTTCTGAATTCAAAACCTGAATCCTTCATTCGTATGTAATATATAAGACCTTCTTAGATGTCTTTACTTCTTATCGATATTTATTTTTAAATAGCTGTCACCACTGACAGCTAACGGATTTTTCATTTTATTGTGTAAAATTTTAAAGGTGGCATGAAATGACAACAAGAAACATTAAGTGTTGTTTTATAATGTTTTTTCATTGGTTCTCTTACCAAATTTACGAAATAAAAAACGTGCGTTATTTACAATTATGTTGGTTAAATAGGCGTTCCCAACAGAATTTGTGAAAGTTTTGTTTGGAGAGATAAAGTGTTAAGTGTGTGGACCTATGGATTAAGTGTGTGTGAGTGTTAAGTGTTAAGTGTGTGGACCTCTGGGTCGATAGTTGTGCAGTTAAACACGTCGAAGTACTGCTGTGTTCGATGTTGCAGCCATGATGCTGAACAGCGGGAGATTTATGTGAGTTATTATTGTGGTTCTCTTATCTTGTTGTTTGTACCTTGACGTACCGTATACGCTACCGTCACCTCCGTGGAATTCTGCCAGAGCAATGAGGAAACCTATTGGGCTGGCGGTCTTAAGCCGGCATAAAAGAATAATTTGAATAATAATCATTAGTTATAAATATCGATGTACCCACATTATGTTAAACATGCGGTAATCTTAATATTTATCAATCTACCCTATTTATGAACCATTCGGGTACATCCATGATATTTATCCATCCGCATATATATAAATAAATACGAATATATAATAAATACATAAACAAAATATATTAGAATATGTTCTGCATGTGTGTGTATTTATCTTAATATTTTATTAAGCCTTTTATCTTTTCCTTGATGATTACACTCGCCATATTGTTTTTCTCTGTTAACTGGTGGAGAATGTTAAGACATTAAGTCGGCCTTTGTGAACCTTTGTTTGTTTTGCAATAAGTGTAAATAAATAACTGAATAAAAAACCGAAAAAAATGCCAATCCATTGGTACAAGCCGACACGGACTCGAAGATGCGACCGACATATCGTAATTCGGTTAAACTAGGCTATCATTACTTCAATCCTGTAGTTCTGGGCTCTCAAGAATAAGACTACGGTATCCCCGCGTATCCTGGAGATCCCATAGCCCCTCGTCGTGCACCGTGGAAAGGACCACCGGGGAGGTTTTAGTGGGTAAAAACCCCACATAACCGCCGCCTTCCCCCCAGAAGGCAGGGTATCTTTTTGAAGATTTCCTCCATATGAAGTAAGGAATCGCCTAACACATTATATGTAATTAGTTACAGTCTTTATATATGTCCCACGACAGGGCACAGACCTTCTCTGTAAAGAGAGAATAAGGACATAGTCCGCCACACGGCCCTTGTGCAGATTGGCAGATTTCACATGACTTAGAAAAATTTTCTAGGACATGTAGGTTTCCTTACGATGTTTTCCTTTACCGCCGAGCGCGTGGTATATCAGAACATAAAATTGCAACAACAAATTTATTAGTGCCGGCACCGGGGATCGAACTCGGGTTACTAGCGTACTATGCAACTTGAGGCGACCGCCCGGACACTGAGCTATCGCGGCTATTTGCTTAAAAATATATAATCTTCTTCTTATTATATTATAGGGTTTTGGTAAATAAAAGAAACCGTCAAAACTATTGGCGTGGTATCTCACCATACTAGATAGATAGAAATACTCTACATGCGATGCAATTATGTCAGACGCCGCGAACTTTGCGCTAATCTGTGAAAGGTTCGCTGCATTCTGCCCGCAGCCACATGTTAACGACACCCCATTTGTCCATTCGGCCGCAGCATTTAGCGAGAATTAAGAATATTAATGTGACCATTTTTCTCTTTTGACCATCTATGTGAAATGGGACCGATTTAAAATACCGCGATTTTATTTTTCTATTAATACTAACTGACCAGGCAAACGTTGTATTGCTATACATACAGGGTAATTGGTTTACTATTAGACTATTAATTAACTAGGTTAGACTATTTGCGATAATATTAACTTTAAATATTATGCAAAAAGTGAACCATTGTTGAGTTATCATTTTTTTAGCTTGTTTTAAAATAAGTCCGAATTCGATTATAAAAAGTATGAATTAAATCTCATTATTTGAATCTGGTTTATAAAAACGTTATTTATCAATATTAAAAACAATTATCGGTCTAAATTTGAAAATGCAAGTTGAAAAACGAGATTTCAATTGTTTTTTTCTGACATTTATCTTTACTCAAATGCCTTAAATAGCTGAACAAAGTATATGAACTTTGTCTGATGGATTATTTTAAAAACATAACCGCTTTCTTAGCTCTCCAACAATGTTTATTAGTGTAGTTTATTAGTACAAGTTAATTTAGAACACCGAACAACACTATTAGAAGCATAATACCCAAGTAAGCTGAACGAACGACCGCCAAAGCTTTTTACGTTCGAGTGCACGTAACAGCTTCCATCAAGACCTGGCCATTTATTCTTTTTAAAATACACTATTTTCAGGTTCGTAAAGTTTCAGCTTTGAGACATGTGAAAGGAAATACTAAATAGCAGTGAAAATTTGCAGTAGACTAAAATGTAATATATACTGACTTCTCGTAGGCGAAAATTGCTTCAAATTATTAAATTGTTTAAATATTATATTACATGTATCAATTATTATTATACATTATTACTTATGAAAGTATTATTATAATATATTTAAGATACCATGTAGAACTACAGAGCTACCTTATTCAATGTAAGATTGAAGATTTTACCCGTAACACGTTTTTCAACCGGCTTTTTTAAATGTTTTCGATCGGGTGAACCGATTTTGATGATTCCTTTTTTTATTTTTAAAGCTGGCGCCTTCAGTGTGGTTCCATTTCTGAATCGAACAAAAAAGTACAAGTTATTAAGTAAAATAAAAAACATTTTTTTTTCGATTAAAAATTATTTAAATAATTAATGCATACTTCAGTTAGTAATTAATTAATAATAAGAGACTATCGGCCGCCGTGTGTCGGACTATTATAGCGCTTGTCTTGTTATATTTTTACGGTTCAAGTTTCACAATTTTTTAGTTCGGTTACGCACCCCATACCCTTATCTCCTCCAAGCCTGCCGTAAGGAACTTCGGTCAAATAAATTAAAAATCATTGAAAATAAAACCCTATAAAAGCTGTGACTCAAATTCCTTAAGATATGAATGCACGTAGACACTGTTGTGTTCTTGACTAAATTCTCGTAAGATGCATACAGCATTGTCATACTCAAGATAATGGCGTGATTGCCGATATAAACAGATGCGACCCGGGAGTTGTGGCACGTGAATAGGTTCTTGTTCATGTCTTATTTACGGGCGAGGCATGCCTGGCATAGTGCATGTTATAACAATACTGTAAAAATATGAAACGGCGCTGTTTAAAGAATTGTTTTGCAATAGGGATGCATTGTTTTCCTTTGAGAAAGGTGTAGCCTTGTTTTTGAAGGTCAAAAGTCAAGTGGCATCGGTTAGGAAACACGGTTGGACACAATTGATTCTACAAGTTGTAAGTGGATGGAAGAGAAACTGATGAAAAGCGGTCAATATAATGTCGATTGGTTGGGATTCTTTTGTTCTGTGCGTAAATAGTATGATACTACTATTATGGTAATCTACTAGGAATACTGTAGTAACTGAGGTAGATACGGTTATCAGGAATGTGAACAATGGGGAGGGAGAGATTTTTTTTTTATACTAAATATGCTCACGTTTGGCTTCTATCTTGCTTGATGGAAGGCGAAGATGAAGCCTAGGATGGAGCACGTGAGCCTATAAGGTTTTCTTGTGTTAAAAATACTGGCGAGGTCTTGTGACTGTTTGCGATAATTTTAATTCCTTTATGTATTATGCAAAAGTGAACCATTTTTGTGTTACCATTTTTTTTAATTTTCAAAATAAGTCCGAATTCGATTATAAAAAAGTATCATTTTTAATCTTATTATTTAAATTTGATTTACATAAATGGAAAGCAAACAATGGGGAGGGATAGATTTTGTGTTCAAATATATAGTGTAATGACTTGTAGGTCTTATGGAATGAAATAGTCCAATAACTAGTACACTCACTTTATTGAGACAGCGTATCGTTGTACAAATAATTATTTTAACGAATACCGTCACAACTGCGCGTCCTCACAATCTTTATACAAAATATCACAATCTTTATACAAAATATCACAATCTTTATACAAGCGGACCTGAAACGCAGGTAATAGTTATATTTAGTATTCGTGTTTTGATGTTGTGTGTTGTGTATTTAATATTGTATTGTTTTGCTGTTATGTAAAATTTATTATAAGATTTTTATGAGGGTGATATGATCAATTTTGATCAAACCCTCCATAATAAATGAAAAGAAAATATACAAAATTAATTAGAAGTCAGATTGCAAACTAATAACGATAAATTATTGTTTACAATGCCAAGTTTAAGTGACGTTCAAGTAAATTATTAATTATGAATTAAAGATACAATAAGGTTCAGGTAAATCACTAAGATATTATTGGAAGTAGTTATTATGTATAAGAATAGCTGGGTGCCATGTGTTGCCAGCTAACAATAGCGAGGTCTTTGTATCTTAAGTTATCTCGTGCATTTTCTGAGGTTCTTTCCCTATGAAAAGTATGGTTCCTTGTAGCGTCTAGTCAACTGTTCTACTAGTATGTTTTAATATAATCGTATTTACCATTAGAGATCTCTTGTGTTTCAATCAAGATTAATCTCTTAATCCCGAGAATCCCGAAATAATCACGTCTTCAGCGACTTTTTCTTCTAAGTAAGGCTCATTTAAAAGCTCTTAACTTCAATTAGTCTGTAAGTTATATTGTCACGATCATTTGAAAAATACTTTACGATTAAAAAGCGTTAATTTAAAGAAAAACAAATAAAACTGCTTCTTCACGGAACGCCTGGCAATGTAATTGATGTGAAACATTAAAATGAGTTTCATTCATATTGTCTAATGAGGAATAGACATAGACAGACATTTTATTTATTGGCATAATAATATACAAACAGATAAAAGAAAGGAAAATAAACAAAGGGCTATTAAAGGACGAATGAACGGAAAAATTGTACACGGTGGTAAAGCGTCAATAGCCTAATCGTTTAGGGTATGGTCTGCGAATCGTAAGGTCGTGGGTTCCAATCTACCATTGGACTATTGACGTGAACTATCTTCTAGCACAAGCTTAAGCTTAGAAATTGCTTGGAATGGTTAACAAGAATGTTAGTGATATTTATGAAAAAAAAGAAATATTGCTGGCTTTCTGTTCATCTTAAAAAAAAGAAAAAAGATGCCACCATTGGACACCAGCTCAGCATATGCTGCCGCAGCGTTGATTTATCTCTCTGTCCTCAATTCTTAATTTGAAATCATTTTTGTAATAAAAAAATCTTAAATTTACACACTATAAAATTTTATAAATTTAATTATGATCGATTTTTTTTCTATGCCATCATCAAAGGTGTCATTAGTACTATCGTCTGTCTTCATTTTCGGAAGTGGTCTCCTAATACTCCTAATACAGGGTGTATTGTCACTCTTTAAACGTTGCTTTATTTTAAATATTTTGACATTCTGACATACGAGTATATATCATAAATCTTACGGAGTTTCTTCTCGCTTATTTTCTATTTTGATTCTTGTCTGTGTGAATGCATGAATGAATGTGTATAACTTATTTTGATTTGACTGAGTTACTCAGAAAAGAGATGAGTGAATGTATGTGACCATGATTTGCTTCGAAAAAGTGTTTATAAATCCTTTCTGCAACCGCTTACACACACTGTAAAATTTAATAAATTTAATAACACACATTAATTTTTTTTTTAATTTCAAAGTTTTTCTATCAGAGAATGATTGCAATATCAAATTAAAAATCGATATGAGAAACCAACCCGCCGTAATGATCTAATGCTCTGCCCTAATTCACTTCGTTGGATAGGATTATAGGCAGATTTAATGCTACGCATTAGAGAACTTAATAACGCTCTATAATGAAATGAGAATATCTATTGTAGTTTTAAAGTCGAGAAGAGAAAAGAGAAGAGATGAGTGAATGTATGTCACCATTATCAGCCTTAAAGTAAGACTTGTTTTGCTCTAAAAAAAGTGTTTAAAAACCTTTCTAAATTAACATTTTATGTTAACAGAGTGAAGCAAGTTTGCATTGTGAGAGTAGTTAAGTGCCCGGGCTAATTTAAATGTAAATTTATTTTACAACGACCTCACTACCTGAATGTCCGAAGGATATAGGATGTTTTTTCTTTGATGTATTTTACACAAAGTACCGATACAAAATAAGAAGGCACCTATAGCTTAATGGCCTAGGGAGTAATAACGTTTTAGGTTCAAATCAAACATTTGTTTGTTGTAAATTTATCAATTTACTTGTCAAATTTACTCGCGTTTCAAGCTATATTTTCCCCCATTAATGATAAAACGCTATTGTCCAATTCTTCCCGTGATAGTAATTTTGATATAAAACTCAAACTTAAAACCCTATATGTCCCACTGTTGGGCACAGGACTTCAGTAAGAAGAGTATAAGGGCATAGAAGCCGGCTGACTCTTGTATATATGGTATACCTTCTAGAAATTATTCTAATACCATTACCGCATTTAAGCCCTTGAGTATGAATGGCGTACTGACACGACGCATGTGTCAATACAAATTTGAATTATAAAACAATAGAATATCATCATAGTAAATAAAAGCTGTATTTGACAGTTCAAAAAGAGGCGTGCTCGAATCGTCATCAAACTTTACAGGATTACCAGATCAATCTGAAGATTTTATAGAAGTTTCATTGGAATCGGTTCAGCCGATTCGGAGCCTATAGGGAACAAAACCACACACTTTGTCTTATATATATATTATTTCTATTAAATAGTTCTCTCAACATTTTAGATATTTCAATTGCAATATTTAGAGAACAAGTATAAATATTGTCCCGTTCTCATTGTAGTTTTGTTGGGTCTCTGTTGCCGTGCGACGTCGCCTCCCCAGTACTGATCCCGTTGCCAATTCAATTGCAGCCTCTTTGTTATCTCTGGCACTTACTTTAATGGAACTAGCTTCAATAACAACTCTCTGGTTAATTATTACTGACATTGTTTACGTCGGTGCAAAGAACAATAAACAAAGAGGATAAACATTTAATTGTTAACAATTAATGATGTGTAGAGCCGTGGGAGCTCAGTGTCCAGACAGTCGCCTCAAGTCGCATAATATGCTAGCAACCCGAGTTCGATGCCCGGTGCTGGTGATACCATCGTGATGGTAAATTTTCTAAGACATATGAAGTCTGCCAATCTGCTATTATTATGTCTCTATACTCTCTTTACATAGGAGGCCTTCTTTTTCCTGGGGATATGCCTACGCATACACGCCCTCGCGGGGCTGATGACGTGTTATGTCATACTCGCACCGACCGAAACCCCACGGTTGTCGCGCAAACGGCCCAATAGTGGGACATATTTAGGCAGCAACTTTAACATTATTGCTACGGGAAGCATTGACCGATGGCGCCTAAATCTTTTTTGGCCTAAACCTTATCATTAATGGGGAATATCAAGTAAATATCATAACAATAGAATAAATATATGTATATTATTAACAAACGTATAGTGGGTTTGGTTACAATGTTCTACTTTTGTTTTATATATAACTTCATCTACTTTTAACTTTAAATAAATGAAATCAAAACCGAAATGGCTATTCATTAGTACAAGCAGTGTGGGATGCAAACCCGCACCATCAGATCATAAGTCCAACTCTTTACCCATAAGGCTATCACTGCTAAGAATAATATTATCTTAGGTAAGATAATCACTATTCAATACCAGCTTCAAAAAGGGAGGAGATTCTCAATTCGTCGGTATGTGTTTTTGTGTTTTTGTGTTTGTAACTTTCTAATTTTCGACTGGGTGAACCGATTTTGATCGATTATTATTTTACAATTGAATGCTGACGTTGTCTTATATAAATGTCGTTAAATTAAATTATGTGTCTTAAGTTTATGTATATGCACGACAAATGGACGAATAACTCAAAGTCACGCCAACCGATTTCGGTGATTCATTTTTGTGAAAGAATGTACTACAAGGGTAGTTTGATGAGAGTTTCGTTACGTTTGATTAATTCTATTTCATAATATTTCTACGATTATTCAAGAGAAAGAGAGCGTCCGCGTCTAATAGCGTTAAAAGTTTGATTCGATTTGAAATCGGTTTTGATTTTTACTCGTAACTATACTTGTACTGAACACAAACAGAAATGTTCGTTCCTTTCCCAAAACATACATAAATTTTTCCTCTCCTGGAAAACAGAGAGATTGTATCATTGATAACAACTCCATCAAACAGTATCATAGATAACGTCACTCTAACAATGTTTGCAGCGACACGATGTCCTCGTAGCGATCCGTGACATACTGATCTATCACTCAATTCAAATACCTATCAAACGCCACAACCTATATCCTATTATATATTATATTCTGATATATATTTTATTTCAACCGACTTTAAAAAAATGAAGTTCACAATTCATTTGTATTATTGAGAGCTCTTTTAAAGTAAACTCTTTCAAACCAATAATAGTATTACAGGTTACTCCCTCCCCCCCTGTGCCCTCGCAGCGCAAGGCGACACGGGCCAGCCAATGTCGCCTTCTCGGGTCCACCTTGGTGGACAGCTGAAACCCCCACCCTTGTCGCCCAGTGAACCCGAGGCCCCTTTTAGTCGCCTTCTACGACAGGCAGGGGATACCGTAGTCTTATTCTTGAGAGCCCAGAACTACAGGGCTGAGATCTTACTAACCTAGCGCGTACCATCTTTAAATTAGATCACCGCTTAACATTAGGTGGGATCGTGGTCGAGCACGGGTTTATACACCATAAAAAAAATGTTATTTTATTCGCGGTCGGTAATTTTTATCGGAAAGCGGTGCACGAATATTATCAAAAATACGTGACGAATTGAGAACCTCCTCCTTTTTGTGCAGTCGGATAAGTAATTGACAGCTCACAATAGAAGTTGACGAACTGATTTGATGTTAGTTTTCATTCAAATACAGATACATAATCCTACATGTATACTACTGTAGAAATATCGTCAAGGAAACGTTAGCTTGAGCGTTGCAGCATTCATATTTAATATGAACCGTCCCAGAGCTTTAAGCTTCAAGTAATCTGATTATAAACGTCGGGTACACTTATATGTGCGCTTTAGAATCTTCGTCGAGTGGTCATAATAATATTCAAATCGTTCTCCGTTTAGATATTAATATGAATTTTATAATAGGCTTATGTTAGAGTAATATTTTTAGCTAAAGCTTTTGAAATTAAAGGAACTATTTATTCTATGATTTATTCTATATTATTGCTATTTTTCAACCTACTTCAAAAAAAGAAGAGGTTCTCAATTCGTCTGTGTTTTTTATAATGTTTGTTATTATAATATTCTTCTTTCATTTGAAAGCTGGTGCTATCAATATGGACCCATTCTGACAATAGCGTCCATGAGAAAACCATATAAGTTTTGAATTTACATCAAGTATGTGCGTCACAAATGGATGAATAACTATCATATAATAAATGAACAATATCACCCCAGCCGATATCGATGATTAATTTTTTTATTGGAAAGGATGTAGGGTATTTCGATGATAGTTTGGTTAGGGTAGTTCTGGGCTCTCAAGAATAAGACTACGGTATCACCGCCTGTCGTAGACGGCGACTAAAAGGGGCCTCGGGGTCACTGGGCGACAAGGGTGGGGGCCTTTGTCGTCCGCCAAGGTGGACCCGGGAAGAAGACGACATCGGCTGGCCTGTGTCGCCTTGCACTGCGAGGGCACAGGGGAGGAGGGAGTAATCTCCCCCCCGTGAAGTGCTCTGAAAAAGGGTTCAGATTAATTCTATTTCGTTGTATTCGTATACGATTTGAAATCGGTTTTGTTTTTACTTATAAATATACCACAGCGGTCACCAGACATTACGTCATTCGTATGCTCACTAGCCCCTCCCTATAAAGCTATACAGAAATAAATATGTGGGTGGAGGAAAAGTACTAATCCACGATAATAACCTATGTCTTGTCAGTACTGAAATGGTGTTTAAAACTTTAAGCTGAGCAAGATTGGCTGCCGAACTTGCAGCTTAATCTTAAAGCGTTAAGCTCAAATCAACTGACGTGGGGACAAAGGGGATGGTTCACAACTTCTGCAAATTGCTAATAGTGCTAATAGCTCTCGTTCAGAAGCTCAAAACTTTCCCTTGTGAATTATTTAAGGGGAACGTCGTTTCATTTTAATGTAGAATTTTTATAAATTAAAACCGAATGAAATGTTATTTAAAACAAATTAAAAAAGGATAGGGTTCTTAATTCGTTTGTTTGTTTTATAGTAACATAACTTTCTACTGGGTGAACTTATATTGATGATTATATTTTTGTTTGATAGCTGGTTCTTCCCACGTAGTTTCATTTTAATTTGGTCCAATTCTGACAGTGGCATCCATGACAAAACCATACGAGTCTTAAATTTGCATCAAAAATTAGCATTATTTATTGGACAGGAGAGATTTTGGTTATGTTGTGATTAATTCTATTTCGTAATATTCCTACAATAATTCGGAAATGAAAGTGAGAGAGGGCATCCGCGCTTATAACGTTTGACGGTTAATTCGATTTGAAGTTTGTTTTTTTTAAAGAAAGCTAGCAATATTTCTTTTTTTTCCTGAAATATTACTAACAATCTTGTTAACCATTCCAACTAAGCTTAAGCTTGTGCTAGGACATGGTTCACGGCAATAGTCGAATGGTGGATTCGAACCCACGACCTTACGATTCTCAGGCCGTACCCTAAGCTATTAGGCTATTGACGCTTCGGTTTTTGCTAAGACTGTTTTTTTTTAATTTCTAAGACATGTGTAGCCTGTCAATCCGCACTAGGGCCGTGTGAAGGTCTATGCCCTTATACTCTCTTTACAGAGAAGGCATGTGCCCATGCCATAATTAATAAATACATATTAATAATTCTTTAAAGCGCCACCTGTGATCAGAGATTTGAATTACATGGTTTTTAGTCACGCTATCGGCCGTGAATTATACAACACCGTTATATATTTTTCTTACTGTGTTATACTCCATTTTTTTCTGTTTGGTCGCACAGCAAAACTTCTATATCCTTCAAGCGTGCTGTAAAGAACTTCGATCCAATAAAAGAGTCTAACAGAAATTTAATCGCAACATAACCTACTTCACTTAACATTATCTCGATAGCTACAGAACCCCTTGAAACGAATGGTTCGTTTGTTACTTATATTATACTTAATTCAACTAAGTATTTTTGTAGCTCTTACTAGAACATGTAGCTCGTTAAGTCTTAATCTCAGCGCAACGAGGCAAGCTTAATTACGGAAGCTGTGCTTGTTGCACGCGAGCGACACAATCATATTGTGGCCTGTTTTCAGCTGAAATTCTTAAAACATGTTGCTAGTAATTATTTTAGTTAAAAGGTAAAAGACGATATATACGCTCGTTACTTTTTTTTAATAATTACGATTCACCTGATCTTAAGTAATCACCGTCGCCCATAAACTTTCGCAACACCGGGACACAGCTGTAAATGCATTGTCAGCCTCGCAGAAAAGAGTAGTATCGTTTCTTGAATGTCCCCAAATCTTAAAGGTTCGGAAACACCGCTGGTCATACTTGATTCTACAGGTTGACACTGCGTGGAAGAAAGTTACATTTTGACGGGATCTTCACTGCTACGAGTAGATAGCTGATGTTATTTATAACTTACTGTTATTTTAGAAAAAAAAATAGTATTTATTGGCGTCTGTTATATAATTATTGTGTGCATTTATTTGTCTAAGTTGTTTTATATTGTCTTCTAAATTCATGCTTTTGCACAATTGACGAAATAATAACATTGCGAGGTTACCTCACGATCACTTTTCCACCGTTGACCGCGCGTAGCCGATAAATGGATAGGAATATGTAACAAAAGTAACGAAATTATACTAGTATATAATATGTACTATCTATGTATGTATATGTATAATATATACTACAGGTAGAGTAATACGGTTTTCTTTTATTTAAACAATAAACTTACATAATTAAATATTTAATTTTAACTCTCACAATATATTAAATTATTCATTTCTCTCCGTATTCATTCTCTTCTGATCTCTTCTCGAGCGGGCGAAGATCATTACCTACACCCATGTACATATCAGTAAATACAATATCATTCTCCTTCCCTATTTCAAAATTCTTAATTATTAGAAGTACAATGAAGTAGATGTATTCGTAAATATATCTACTTCAATATGGTTCATAATGACATAAATATACACAACGCATGTGTCAATACAAATTTGGGTTATAAAACAATAGAATATCATCATAGTAAATAAAAGCTGTATTTGACAGTTCAAAAAGAGGAGTGCTCCGATCACCAAACTCTACAAGATTACTCGCCAGGTCAATCTGAAGATTCCCCGAAAGTTTCATTGAAATCGGTCCAGCCGTTTCGGAGCCTATATCGAACATACCCACATTCTTTTTTATATATAAATTATTATAACCCTCTGACCGTTATAGATTATACTTCTGTACCTCAAATGCAGAATCGCCGTTAACTTAATAATATCTATCGGCTAATCCGACATTAGTATTCTCCAGCATTGAATCGCTGATCATGTTCGACTTCAGTCGTAATGGCAACGTAATCAACTAGACAGGGAACTGAATGTCAATTATCTGGATTCATTCAATTTGCTCCAACCTCCTCCAACACAGTTCACAAATTGTTTTCGATGTAGATTCAGACAGCACATACGACTTGAGAACAATCTAAGTTTTGTTAAATGCATTTATTTATAACTAAGGGAACCTGCAAACGTTGTTTTGCCATATAAATTATTTTTTTCACTATAATAACAACAATTAATAACAGGACGATAAATCTCTTAACACAAACACTATTTGAAAAACCGTTTTTCTATTGCGAAAGAAGCAGTAATTATATATGATCGACATTTATGATATGACGTATAGTCTATTTGAAGTTGTCATTCGTTGGCTGGACAGCTGTACGTCCTTCCGTCTCATTATCTTTTCTTTAATGAGGTTTTAAAAAATTTTAATAGGTATACAAAGCTTGTCCTAAAAGAAGAAACACAAAGAGTAAGAATCATCTAAATTGCAGTATTTCGGAAGTTATGCGCGTGCTAGCTTGATAAATGTCTAATTATTTTACTCTTGAAAACACCCACATGGTAATAGGGAAAGACAGACACGGGTGACCTATTCTAATTCTTTGCTGTTCGAATAATGAAAGATGAAGCAAAGCACTTAATTCAGGTTGAAGGTATGTTAATAACACAAGGATGACAAAGAAACGTGCTTCTTGCAGTCCGACGGTGAAGGGAAATAAATTAATATATTTACATTTCCGTGGCAGTGTGAGCCGTGGTAGCTCAGTGTCCGGGCGGTTGGTTCAAGTTGCATAGTACGCTAGCAACCCGAGTTCGATCCCCGGTGCCGGCACAAATAAATTTGTTGTTGCAATTTTATGTGCTGATTTACCACGCGCTCAGCGGTGAAGGAAAACATCGTGAGGAAACCTACATGCCTTAGAAATTTTTTCTACGACATGTGAAGTCTGCCAATCCGCATTAGGGCCGCGTGGTGGACTATGCCCTTATACTCTCTTTACAGAGAAGGCCTCTGCCCAGCAGTGGGACATATATATACTAAATATATAAAGGCTGCAACTTTATTTACATTTCAATTATAGTGACAATTACAACAAACCAAAAAAAGGTTAATAGCCTAATGGTTTAGAGGCTCTCTTGGTTAACAGCAAGATAAACTTTAATTATTTATTTTATTGACTGCGTATTGTTTTATATTTTAACTTTTATACGATAGTGATTGACAGTCCAATTTGTATCAACAAAAAAAAATAGCCTTATTTTTTTACTGGGTATATCGTACGTTTATCCCATAACCTATTTGGGATAGCGAGAGGTGATTTTTATGAATTAATGTAATGTCAATAAAAAACCCTTAATATTTTGCGAGCCGTGGAAGTTCAGTGTCCGGGCGGTCGCCTCTAGTTGCATAGTACGCTAGCAACCCGAGCTCGATCCCTGACGCCGGCACCAATAAATTTGTTGTTGCAATTTTATGTGCTGATTAACCACGCGCTCGGTGGCGAAGCAAAACATCGTGAGGAAACCTACATGCCTTAGAAATTTTTCTACGACATGTGAAGTCTGCCAATCCGCATTAGGGCCGCGTGGTGGACTATGCCCTTATACTCTCTTTACAGAGAAGGCCTCTGCCCAGCAGTGGGACATATATATACTAAATATATAAAGGCTGCAACTTTATTTACATTTCAATTATAGTGACAATTTTAATTACAACAAACCAAAAAGGTTAATAGCCTAATGGTTTAGAGGCTCTTTGCCAGGTCAATCTGAAGATTCCCTGAAAGTTTCATTGATATCGGTCCAGCCGTTTCGGAGCCTATATCGAACATACCCACATTCTTTTTTATATATAAATTATTATAACCCTCTGACCGTTACAGATTATACTTCTGTACCTCAAATGCAGAATAGAAATTAATAATATCTATCGGCTAATCCGACATTAGTATTCTCCAGCATTGCATCGCTGATCATGTTCGACTTCAGTCGTAATGGCAACGTAATCAACTAGACAGGGAACTGAATGTCAATTATCTGGATTCATTCAATTTGCTCCAACCTCCTCCAACACAGTTCACAAATTGTTTTCGATGTAGATTCAGACAGCACATACGACTTGAGAACAATCTAAGTTTTGTTAAATGCATTTATTTATAACTAAGGGAACCTGCAAACGTTGTTTTGCCATATAAATTATTTTTTTCACTATAATAACAACAATTAATAACAGGACGATAAATCTCTTAACACAAACACTATTTGAAAAACCGTTTTTCGGTTGCGAAAGAAGCAGTAATTATATATGAACGACATTTATGATATGACGTATGGTCTATGTGAAGTTGTCATTCGTTGGCTGGTCAGCTGTACGTCCTTCCGTCTCATTATCTTTTCTTTAATGAGGTTTTAAAAAATTTTAATAGGTATACAAAGCTTGTCCTAAAAAGAAGAAACACAAAGAGTAAGAATCATCTAAATTGCAGTATTTCGGAAGTTATGCGCGTGCTAGCTTGATAAATGTCTAATTATTTTACTCTTGAAAACACCCACATGGTAATATGGAAAGACAGACACGGGTGAGCTATTCTAATTCTTTGATGTTCGAATAATGAAAGATAAAGCAAAGGACTTAATTCAGGTTTTATGTATGTTAATAATATAAGGATGACAAAGAAACGTGCTTCTTGCAGTCCGACGGTGAAGGGAAATAAATTAATATATTTACATTTCCGTGGCAGTGTGAGCCGTGGTAGCTCAGTGTCCGGGCGGTTGGTTCAAGTTGCATAGTACGCTAGCAACCCGAGTTCGATCCCTGACGCCGGCACCAATAACATTTGTTGTTGCAATTTTATGTGCTGATTAACCACGCGCTCGGTGTTGAAGGAAAACATCGTGAGGAAACCTCATGTAGGCTTTTAGAATTTTTTCTAAGCCATGTAAACTATGCCTATCCGCACTAGGGTCGCGTGGCGGATTATGCCCTTTTACTCTCTTTACAGAGAAAGCCTGCGCCCAACAGTGGGACATATATAAAGGCTGTAACTTTAAACTTTACTTTTATTTCAAGGAAATTTGTTTGCTTGATGTAGTGATTATATGGAACAGCCCTGTAGTTTTGGGCTCTCAAGAATAAGACCACGGTATCCCCTGCCTGTCGTAGAAGGCGACAAAAAGGGGCCTCGGGTTCACTGGGCGACAAGGGTGGGGGCCTTTGTCATCCGCTAAAGTGGACCCGGGAAGAAGGCGACATCGGCTGGCCCGTGTAGCCTTGCACTATGAGGGCACAGGGGGAGGAGTAACCTCCCCGGGACGTGCTCTCCTTGAGCACAGTGCAGAGGGGCTCCGGTGCGTTCCACTGGAGATCCCGGAGCCCCTCGTCATGCACCGAGGAAAGGGCCACCGGGGAGGTTTTAGTGGGTAAAAACCCCACATAACCGCCGCATTCCCCCCAGAAGGCGGGGTATCTTTTTGAAGATTTCCTCCCCGTTAACAAAAAAAAAAGTGATTATATGGAAAAGGTGCAAAGCGGGATAAATAATGAATACGGTTCGAATCATTTCTGTACTCCATAAATCAAGCGCGGTGTTTTTCAGTGAATCTCCCGCGGGACACATTACAATAACCACGAACTGGCTCCCAGTGTAAATGATGGCTATATGACAAATAATAATATGAATAAAATCGTTTATTTTACAAGCTTCGGATATAAGAATATCTGGAACAAAAGCAATATTGTTATATAATAAAAATAATTTACTCTAATGTCATTTAAAATAAAAGTGGCTTCTAAGTCTAAATTAAGAATTTACTAAAAAAAAACATTAAATTTTGACATAATGATAGCAGATGCGCGCACACACATCCACACATAAAATTTCGAAATTATTTTTAATAAAAAAAAATAGTTATTGGCTACACAAATTGGCCACAGAAGCCTTGACTGCTTCACTGGATTGAGAGGTGCTCTTAGGTCGCTTAGCCTGAACCTCTATCGCTAGTAACTCGACACAAGGGTCTGTTCGATGATGGGGTAACCTCGGATTGGACGGTTACAATGTTACGCGTAAGCATTCCGAACCGAGAGCGTCCGAGAGGTCCAAACCACGACTCGGTCAGTTGCTATTTCATGGATAATCTAAGGGAAATTCAACTAACTTTGAGTGCCACTTTGAGACGTCGCCCTTCGCTTAGAATAAAGATGCTGGTGGAATATTAGCGTTGAAGACTTCCTGCCATGCCACTGCCACTTGATTCAGAGCTCACCATCATAACTTTTTAGTGACTAATTTTTATTTCTTGTAATTGTTCTGCATTACTCATCCTCTCCTCATTCCATTTAAGCGTCAATAGCCTAATGGTTTAGGGTACGGCCTGCGAATCGTAAGGTCGTGGGTTCGAATCCACCATTGGACTATTGCTCTATTGCTGGTTCATGGCCTAGCACAAGCTTAAGCTTAGTTGGAATGGTAACAAGATTGTTAGTAATATTTCAGAAAAAAAATCTTGCTAGCTTTCTTTTTTTTTAAAAAAAATCCTTCTCTTCTACAATCTAAACCTCTAAAGCATACCTTTCTTGATTCTAGTCACAACATCTTTCAAAACATACTTTTCGTTAATCACGCAATTCTTTACCCTGTCACAGGTCGTACGCTTACTCCTTAAGTATAAATATTGTTTGTAATTATTTCATTGCGTTAAAAATATCACATCGGTGTATTGTTTAGGCGTGTCACTTAGCCGCGTACAATTTTATTTAAAAGCATGCAAATAAAAGTTTTGCATTCCGGTCACGTGCCGGATCCGTCGCGTAACGACACGTGGATAAAGTGGACAAGCCCTCGACTCTTTTATGAGGCGACGTTGCTGTTTTTTTTTTGTAAAATAGGCAATGTTCCACCAAGCGGGTTAGCGGTTTAACGGAAATGTTATTGCTATATAAATAAACGCGAGGTTTTTGTTTTGAACGCAGAAATGTGAGCTTATTAAATGCTTTTAAGCTCCGATTGACCTAGATAGATAAGTGTTTTAGATAATTTTTCGTGGAAAAGATCTAGACGAGTTTTTTCATATTACTAATATTACTTAATATTAATATTACTATTATATTATATTATATTATAATATTAATATATTAAAATTTAATATTACTAACATTCTTGTCAACCATTTCTAAACTTAAGCTGTTGCTATTCGAATGGTGATTTCTACTCGATGATCTTAGGATTTGCAGACGGTTAGACTTTTTGAAGATCCCTAAAATTGATAAAAATCTTATCCTGAAATTAAATCAAAACATAGGTTTCGGATAAATAATCAACGATATATTATATACTAAAACTTTTTTCTATAAAATGCTGCATCTTATTGTTAGGTAAATAATATTATTAATGGGACAACATTCAGTTTCAATCTACCTACCCTCTCGCATTAAATATCATAGTACCCACTTTTAGATAGACCCGTAAAGTGTACCAACTGTAGGAATTTGTCGATTCGAAAATAATATAGTTGTGTTATGCATCCGTGTAGTTGCATATTGCATATAAACGGCCACATTTTGCAAGCATTAAAGCAAATAAATGACACCGTGAACATATTTACGGGCATTGCCCGGGTTAATTATGCGTAAACACGAAAATTAAAAGCTCATATTGCATAACCATGTTAACGCATCAGACGTATGAATCAGCATTTCCGATTGGAAATATAATTTCGTTCACATTTCATAGAGTTCTTATTCTGCACTCCAGTCATTACGTACTCTTAAAATCATAGAGCTGGTCGCTTTAACGGTCTGAATATATCTCTATTGAAGGCGTGACGTGAGATTTCTACTCACTGAAACCCCCGATAATCGTCCTCGGTTCCTTGTGAGGGGATCCAGGATCTTTAGCAGAACTCTCTCCCCTTTGCACTACGCCGCAGCACGACTTAAGGGAAGGTTGCTCCTCCAGCAACCGCGCTGTGTAATGCAACACGAGACCACTCTGTGTTGTCTTCCTCCAGGGACCACTTTAACGGCTATAAGCCCCGTTGTTCTTCGTGAACCGGATAGCCCCTATTAATCAGCTTTTACGACAAGCTGAGGATAGCATTATCTAATTCTATAAGTCCAGAATTACAAAATTAAAGCAATCTGAACAATCATAATAGAAAAAAAGGAGTTAATCAGGTTAACTATAATAATCGAATCTTATCGAATAATTGTTGTATACATTTGTATCGGATATACAAAAAGGATTCAATGATTTGAATCAATTAAAAATAATAAATAAAAGCATCGTACTTACCATTGACCAATGGGATAGACAGAGTATGTACTAACATTTATCAAGTTTCTGACACACCTCTCGCTTATTCTATCTACTCGTTTTTGTATCAAAAAATATATTTAGTTTTGATTAAAAAAAAACTTTATATATAATGTGTTATATAGTATATATTCAGAAGCAAAGCAATTTTACACAAATAATACGAGATAATTTTTTTCATTTTGACAACCTTCACCCTTTTAATAATTATAAAACAAAAACACTTTACTTCATTTCCTTAGTGTTTTTTAAGTAAGGCGTTCCCACGACAAGGATGGCGATTGCGGTCCCAGTCTACCCAGCTTGGGTTAAAATGACGTAACTGCTTAAATAAAATATAAAATATTTCTATGTAGATGGATTGAAAATATCATTACACGTTTCAAATGCCAATTAAAAAATAATACGAAACTTCCGTCAGTCCGTTCCATCGAAATAGACTTCACTAAGTTTGGTACGGTAGTCGCTGAAGTGCTGCCAGTATTTGGTACACTGCCATAAGCGTAACGAGCGGTGTTGCAAGTGGATAGGCCAGGGTGAAATATTTTTACTACTCGAAAAATGATTATGGAATTATAAACAAGTATATTTACGTTAAACGTTATTACGCGCAGACGCTCTGTTTGTATTTCCGAATTATCGTAGCAATATAAATAATCAATGAGAACCTAACAAAATTCTCATCAAACCTGAGCACAATCTTTCCAATAAAAAAATAATCATAGAAATCCGTTGCCGTGATATTGAGTTATTCCTCAATTTGTCCCGCTCACACTCATTACAATTTTAAGACTCATGTTATTTTCTCATGGATACTATATTCAGAATTGGACCAAATAAAACTGAGACTTCACGCGAAGCCAGCTTTCAAATGAAAGAAAGAATCATTAAAATCGGTGCACCCAGTGGAAAGTTATGAAGTAACAAACATAAAATATACAGACGAATTTAGAACCCCTCCTTTTTTGAACTCGGTTAAAAAAGTTCGCACGCCCTTGAATACTAATAAGTAGAATTATGATCACCTTAATTCTTGACCATGTTGCTCCTTTTATCACTCACATCGTCAATTATTCCCTGTCTTCTGGATGTTTCCCTTCTCTTTGGCGGAAAGCATTTGTTCGTCCTCTTCCTAAAATTAGTAATCCCCAATCTCCTGCACACTTTCGCCCAATATCAATACTTCCTTTCCTATCCAAAGTACTTGAGGCTGTTGTGCAAAAACAAGTTTCCGCCTATATTTTAAGCAATAACTTTTTAAGTATGTACCAGTCTGGTTTTAGACCTGGACACAGTACTGCGACTGCACTACTAAAGGTTGTTGAAGATATCCGAGCCGGTATGGAGGAGTCGCGATTGACTGTATTAGTTTTAATAGACTTCTCTAACGCATTTAATGCTGTCGATCACGATATACTTCTTACCGTATTGGATATTCTGGGTTTCTCCTCATCAACACGAGACTGGTTTTCATCGTATCTGCGTGGTCGTCAGCAAGCAGTCCGGACGGGTCAAACTATTTCGGATTGGTGTCCACTGTCTGCTGGTGTTCCACAAGGTGGAATCCTTTCTCCTCTTCTATTTTCTGTATTCATTAATCTTATAACTACCCACATCCGCAGTTCGTATCATTTGTATGCCGATGACCTTCAAATTTATGCTCAGAGTGACGTTACAAATATCAATGATGCAATAGTTAGTGTAAATAATGACCTCTATAGTATCCTTGATTGGAGCAATAAGTTTGGGATATCAGTTAATCCCATTAAGTGTCAGGCCATTATCGTAGGGAGTTCCCGCCAGCTATCCAAATTAGATGTAGGTTCTTTGCCCTCAATATGTTTTAATAGTATCACAGTTCCCCTACACAACAACAGTCAAAAACCTTGGTTTAATATTGGATAATACTTTGAGCTGGCGACCGCAGATCATTGAAGTTAGTAAGAAGGTAACCAATACTCTGCGCTGTCTGTATCGCTTCAAAAAATCTTCTACCAGCGTCCACTAAGACAATACTTATTCAGAGCTTGATCTTACCTTTACTGGATTACGCCGATGTATGTTATACTGATCTTACTCAAGAACTTCTCAGCAAATTGGATCGCCTACTCAACAATTCTATTCGCTTCATCTTTGGCATACGCAAGTACGACCATATTTCTTTCTTTCGCTCTCAGCTTAAGTGGCTTCCAATGTCTCAACGACGATCCTTCAGAACACTTTGTACATTATATTCTATTTTACGTGATCCATTTGCACCTGAATACTTGAAATGTAAATTTCAGTATCAGGGTGATTCACACGACCGTTGTCTTCGTTCTACTGATAGTAATTTTCTCCATATTTCTTCCTGTCACACTGATTTTGTGTATAAATCCTTTACCTTTACCGCAATAAGACTTTGGAATGCGCTGCCAACAAATTTACGTACAGCTGGAACTAAATCTACCTTCAAACATTTACTTTGGAAGCTTTACCTAAGCAAGGAATAGTTTGTCAATTGCTGTCCCTATCCATCTATAATTCTATATATATGTATTTATATATGTATCTATTTATTATTATATATAATTATTATGTTTATATGTTTAATTTATTTGTAAGTATGCCTGTATTTATTATAGTTTTCTTTTATTTATTATTTTCTCATATAGCTTGCACCCGTTACTTTGTCTCTTCACAACCCCAAGGTAGACTGGCAGAGAATGCCTACTGGCATTAAGTCCGCCTATTTGTACCTTTATTTTTTGTATTGTGTGCAAATAAAGAATAAATAAATAAATAAATAAATAAATAAATAAATAAATAAATAAATAAATAAAATACTTAGCGGGGTAGAGCTTTTTACGTATCATAGGTCACTCGGTGGAAAGAGGTTAATTGGTGATACAGCTAAAATCAAACTGAACAGTTTTGGGCACAGGCTAAAGGTGGCTTTCGGTTTCTACAGATTTCATTTTGGAGATTATGCTCAGGAATTACATGATCTAATTACCCCATCCCCTTTCCACCATCGCTCTTCAAGACGCACTACAGTATTCACCCTTTTGTTGTGGACATCTCTCAAAATACGAACGAAGCGCTTGGCTTTGTCTTTCGTTATTCGTGCAATGAAATAGTTTGTCCGTGTCTGTCTTTCCCTCCGATTACAATGTGGGTATTTTTAAGAGTATCTTTAACTAACCTAGTGGACCTTACTATCGAGGATTACATTTCTACCTAACATCAGGCGGGATCGTGTAGAAAATGTAAAAAAAAGAAAGCACCTGCTCTTAATCACCAAAAAAATTAAAGAAAATGTTATTATAATTCGGGAAAATAGCACTTAGTTCGTCTTTGTACATATATTTTGATGTAATAAAGGATTTATCTTTTTTGAATTCGGTTAAAAATTACTTAAATCCCTGTTAACATGCAATTTACTGATGATATTCAGCAGTAACTTGATTTGGAACTAAGCCAGAACACGTGGGCAAATTGTTGCCAGCCCGGAACATTTTGATATGTGCTCTGAATCTTACTGTCTGTACTCAAATGTAAACATGTGTTCTGCATAATTCGAATAGGCGACGTAACTGGATTGCAGATTTTATCCTTTGGGAAATTAAAGATATGCAATGATATATAAATAAAGGAATAGGTTAGCAATGCACGATATTGTGATTGCAGGGAAAGACAGATGCCGGCAACCAATTCCAGTCCTTTGCTGTACATCTAGTACCGCTAAAACAGCGTTAGACAAATATACGTTAACTCATAAATACGTCTATATAAATATAATATCGTATACTTGTATACGGCGTTGTTAATTGCGGTATTTCAGCCTAAAGACATTTCCGTTAAGAATTTCAGCAATACTGTTTCATTTTACAAGAAACGGCGGAATCTCATTTAAGACATTGAATTGCAAATTTTATTTGATCTCGCAAGCCTTTGATTCTTCGATAAATTTCCGCGAACTTAGTTTGCGAACAATTTGAATTTGCTAAACTCAGAAGAAAAAGTTGTGGCAATCTGCTCCGATATTCTAGTAATACAGCTATTTCAACGACTCGCTTTAAGACTTAACTGAAGTTAGTTTATTATTTTAAAATAATCTGTCTGAAGTTTAAGGTAAGACAAAGTTTAGAGTCGTCATAGAATAAAATATATTTTGATGTAATAAAGGAGTTATCTTTTTTGAATTCGGTTAAAAATTACTTAAATCCCTGTTAACATGCAATTTACTGATGATATTCAGCAGTAACTTGATTTGGAACTAAGCCAGAACACGTGGGCAAATTGTTGCCAGCCCGGAACATTTTGATATGTGCTCTGAATCTTACTGTCTGTACTCAAATGTAAACATATGTTCTGCATAATTCGAATAGGCGACGTAAGTGGATTGCAGATTTTATCCTTTGGGAAATTAAAGATATGCAATGATATATAAATAAAGGAATAGGTTAGCAATGCACGATATTGTGATTGCAGGGAAAGACAGATGCCGGCAACCAATTCCAGTCCTTTGCTGTACATCTAGTACCGCTAAAACAGCGTTAGACAAATATACGTTAACTCATAAATACGTCTATATAAATATAATATCGTATACTTGTATACGGCGTTGTTAATTGCGGTATTTCAGCCTAAAGACATTTCCGTTAAGAATTTCAGCAATACTGTTTCATTTTACAAGAAACGGCGGAATCTCATTTAAGACATTGAATTGCAAATTTTATTTGATCTCGCAAGCCTTTGATTCTTCGATAAATTTCCGCGAACTTAGTTTGCGAACAATTTGAATTTGCTAAACTCAGAAGAAAAAGTTGTGGCAATCTGCTCCGATATTCTAGTAATACAGCTATTTCAACGACTCGCTTTAAGACTTAACTGAAGTTAGTTTATTATTTTAAAATAATCTGTCTGAAGTTTAAGGTAAGACAAAGTTTAGAGTCGTCATAGAATAAAATATATTTTCCATTTGATTTGGCCTTAATTTTGTCAATGTTGGAAATTTTTGCTTGGTATTGATCTTGTCTATAGTTATGCGATACAAGTGAAGAAGTTATACCCTTAAAATTTCTATAAGCATATATTTTTTTTATTGGAGAAGGGGCAAACCAATATGTAGCATGATATTTCTTATATACATGTATGATAGTATACCGTTTCACGTTTGATAATATGCGAGACCATGGTACTTCCAATTTTTTTTTTTTTTTTTTTTTTTTTTTTTTGACGGGAGAAAATCTTCAGAAAGATACCCCGCCTTCTGGGGGGAAGGCGGCGGTTATGTGGGGTTCTTACCCACTAAAACCTCCCCGGTGGCCCTTTCCTCGGTGCATGACGAGGGGCTCCGGGATCTCCAGGGGAACGCACCGGAGCCCCTCTGCACTGTGCTCAAGGAGAGCACGTCCCGACAATGGCATCCATGAGAAAACCATATTTAAGTCTCAAATATGCATTGCGTATTTGCGTGACAAATAAACTAATAACTCAATATCACGCCAACCGATTGGTTTTGTCTTTCGTTATTCGTGCAATTAAATAGTTTGTCCGTGTCTGTCTTTCCCTCCGATTACAATGTGGGTATTTTCAAGAGTAGTGTGAATAGGCATTTACTAACCTAGTGCGCCTTACCATCCAGGACTGCATTTCCACTTAACATCAGGTGGGATCGTAGTCAAGCACTTGCTTATAAATTATAAAAAAAAAAAAACTTCGTACCGCCTTATGTGGAAGCGTCAAAAGTCAAATGGTTCAGGGTACGGTCTGGGAATCGTAAGTTCGTAGGTTCGTATCCACCATTCGACTATTGACGTGATCCATCCTAGCACAAGCTTAAGCTAAGTTGGAATTGTTAATAATGTTAGTAATATATTCTGAAAAAAAAAAGAAATTTTGCTCTTTCGTTTTTTAATAAAAAAATTTAACCGACTTCAAGAAAACGAGGAGGTTCCCAATTCATATCTGTATGTTTGTTACCTTATAACTTTCGACTGATTAGTGAACCGATTTTGATGATTTTATTTTAAAACTAGTGCTTTTACAATTAATTCTGGCAATGGGATTACCATATAATTCTTAAATTTGTAACAAGTATGTGCGTTAAAAATAGACCGACGACGAGGGACTCACCTTTATATGTATTCAACTTTATTTTTTGCAAATAAACTATATTATTAACTATATTATTAACTATATTATTAACTATATTATTAACTATATTATTAACTATATTATTAACTATATTATTAACTATATTATTAACTATATTATTAACTATATTATTAACTATATTATTAACTATATTATTAACTATATTATTAACTATATTATTAACTATATTATTAACTATATTATTAACTATATTATTAACTATATTATTAACTATATTATTAACTATATTATTAACTATATTATTAACTATATTATTAACTATATTATTAACTATATTATTAACTATATTATTAACTATATTATTAACTATATTATTAACTATATTATTAACTATATTATTAACTATATTATTAACTATATTATTAACTATATTATTAACTATATTATTAACTATATTATTAACTATATTATTAACTATATTATTAACTATATTATTAACTATATTATTAACTATATTATTAACTATATTATTAACTATATTATTAACTATATTATTAACTATATTATTAACTATATTATTAACTATATTATTAACTATATTATTAACTATATTATTAACTATATTATTAACTATATTATTAACTATATTATTAACTATATTATTAACTATATTATTAACTATATTATTAACTATATTATTAACTATATTATTAACTATATTATTAACTATATTATTAACTATATTATTAACTATATTATTAACTATATTATTAACTATATTATTAACTATATTATTAACTATATTATTAACTATATTATTAACTATATTATTAACTATATTATTAACTATATTATTAACTATATTATTAACTATATTATTAACTATATTATTAACTATATTATTAACTATATTATTAATAACACGCCAACCGATTTCAGAGATTCATTTTTTGTTGGAAATTATGTAATTCGAGGGGAAGTTTTAAGAGACTTTGGTTAGGTTTTGATTCATTTTATTTTGTAATATTCCTACGTTCATTTGGAAATACAAAGATGGCATCCGCGCGTAATGTAATGTTTAACGTTTGTTTCGATTTGAAGTCGGTATAGTATTTACTCTAAAATATATTTTAAGTGAGATGGTAACACAGTCAAGGTGTAATTAAATTATATATTATTATTTAATGCTGTATAAATATTACGGACGACGGTAGAAAATGAAAAATGTTACAATAAAGAATAAAGAGCGCGATATCTCGCAGGAGAGTCGAGGATTTGTTCACAGCGTCCACGGGATGCGCGCCGCACGTGACCGGACTGCGGGCCCTCGCCTTAGCATATTATCTATATAAAATTTTACTTTCATCGTAAACCAGTGTTATGACGTAAATGTTAAACTTATCTATACATAAAAATTATATTATTATATACTACTATCTCACCCGGCAAACTTCGTACCGCCTTATGTGGAAGCGTCAAAAGTCAAATGGTTCAGGGTACGGTCTGGGAATCGTAAGTTCGTAGGTTCGTATCCACCATTCGACTATTGACGTGATCCATCAAAGCTTCAAAGATCATCACAAGCTTAAGCTAAGTTGGAATTGTTAATAATGTTAGTAACATATTCTGAAAAAAAAAGAAATTTCGCTCTTTCGTTTTTTAATAAAAAAATTCAACCGACTTCAAGAAAACGAGGAGGTTCTCAATTCATATCTGTATGTTTTTTTATGTTTGTAACCTTATAACTTCCGACTGAGTGAACCGATTTTGAAGATGCTTTTTTTCTTTTAAAACTAGTTCTTTTACAATTAATTCTGGCAATGGGATTCATGAGAAAACCATATAATTCTTAAATTTGTAACAAGTATGTGCGTTAAAAATAGACCGATAACTCAATAACACGCTAACCGATTTTGATAAATAATGTTTTATCGGAAAGGACGTACTTCAAGATTAGTTTAGTTAGGTTCTGAATAATTCTATTTCGTATTATTCCTACGACAATTCGGAAATACAAAGAAGACGTACGCGCGAAAAACTAATTTGGTGCAGCAGTTCGAAAGTTATACATGTACATATATTTTGGCGATACATTTTTATTTATATAGATTACTTACAGCCTTTATATATAAATATTCCACTCTCGGGCACAGGCCTTCTCTGTAAAGAAAGAATTAGGACATTACATGGCCCTAGTTGGCAGACTTTACATGTCTTACAAAATTCTCTAACACATGTAGGTTTCCTCACGACGTTTTCCTTCACCGCCGAGCGCGTGGTAAATTAGCACATAGAATTGCAACAACAAATTCAATGGTGCCGGCACTGGGGCTCAAACTCGGTTAGCTAGCGTATTATGAAACTTCAGGCGACCGCCCGGACATTAAGCACTTCTTGTATCATTTACGAAAGAATCTATACTTATAAAATAGATTTTATTTAGTTAGTTAGTTAAGAATCCTAAAAAAAATCAGATTTACAGTGTAAAGGTACGTGTGAATATTTCATTTAATTTTGCAAACTGCAATTTAGTACTAAAGGTAAGTTTCACATTTTTCTTGCATACAGAATGAATTCCCTCAGAACGTTGCTGATAAAATAGACTTAGGACGTGATTGAAATACATAAGATTCAGAAGGTGGGCAAGTCGAGTTGATTTGCAGCTTTGTTCATTTTTACTTTTGTACGGAATATTATAGAATCACTGGGAATACAAGGACAAAAGTTCAAACCCACCTTTCGAGTAGTACAAGATTATCTTTATTGTACTGAGTATTAGGAAGATAGATGAATATATAACGACCAGATTGGTGCCATACTAAAGAAAGTTAGCATAACATTAGAGGTTTTTTTTTTGGACGAACTAACACAGTTGGCCATAGAAACTGGCCTTTACTGCTTCACCGGATTGAGAGGTGAAGCTCCTAGGTAGCTTAGCCTGAACCTCTATTAGGTAGTAACTTGACTAGACTTAGGTAGTAACAGGATAGGGCGCGAACCGACCGCGCAATGCCACCATTGTGGCTGTGACCGGGATTCCGCGCAGCACACGCTAGCCGTGTGCTCCGCGTGGGAGGCGGAGCGGCGGATCCTGGTCCAGCATATCGGGCAAGACCTCTCCCCGCCGGCGGCAGTAGCGGCTGCGCTGGCGGGGAGATCTAAATGGAAGGCGCTGGTCTCCTTCTGCGAGTCAGTAATGACCCAGAAGGAGACCGCAGAACGGATCGGGAGAGGGCCGATCCCGTTCGGAGATGGCGCAGGCGGGCCGGTGGGAGACCGGCCCGCAGCCCTGTAGTTCTGGGCTCTCAAGAATAAGACTACGGTATCCCCTGCCTGTCGTAGGAGGCGACTAAAAGGGGCCTCGGGTTCACTGGGCGACAAGGGTGGGGGCCTGAGTCGTCCACCAAAGTGGACCCGGGAAGAAGGCGACACCGGCTGGCCCGTGTCGCCTTGCGCTGCGAGGGCACAGGGGAGGGAGTAACCTCCCCCGGGACGTGCTCTCCTTGAGCACAGTGCAGAGGGGCTCCGGTGCGTTCCACTGGAGATCCCGGAGCCCCTCGTCATGCACCGAGGAAAGGGCCACCGGGGAGGTTTTAGTGGGTAAGAACCCCACATAACCGCCGCCTTCCCCCCAGAAGGCGGGGTATCTTCTTGAAGATTTCCTCCCCGTAAACAAAAAAAAAAAAAAAAAAAAAAGGTAGTAACTTGACACAAGGGTTCAAGGTACGGGTTAGCAGTCCGATCCGTGGGCGCCCGAGAGGGCCGAACCACGTCTCGGTCGGTAGCTATTTTATTAACAAAAGATTATTGGGACAATCTAAGCTAAATTAATGCCACTTCGGAAAGCGTTAGCGCTGAGAGAAGTGCCCGTAGAAACTCCAGCAACGCTCCTAATCTTATTGAGGGGGTGGTTTCCCATAAAATACTTATATCGTGCAAGGATTTTTCGCAACCTCCGACGGTCGCGAATAGACGCTTTGTGGATTTGTAAAGATCTAGCCTGGGCAACGGTGATCACGTCGTCCGGATCGTCGAGAACATGTTTCGGCCTCCGAGCGACGTGTCTGAATTTACAAGTAGGTAATGTTTTGTAAGTGGTGGCACTCCCAAGAAGTTTATTTGAATGTCTGGTGGCAGTCTCGAAAAACCGTCGAGATGCCTGCTTAAAGAATTGGGACATTACAGGTTCAGGCTTAACGACATAAGAGCTTTAGTCACCTCTCAATCCGGTGAGGCAGTCGCGGCCATGCTGGCTGCTCTGGCCTGCTCTGGCCTAGATTCGTAATCCGTAGGTTCGTGAAAAAAATCTACGCACGGATGCTTTTTTTTATTTCCGAAGTATCATAGTTATACTACGAAGTTCTGGTGCCTGTATTCTCTTTCTTTTTTCGCATTTGGGCCAGTTGTCGTTAATGAGTATTTACCTAGTCAGAGGTAAACCTCAACCTACAAATGTATTAAATAAAAATGGTCATGTATAAAATAAGTAGATTAGAATAGTAGTTAGTAGATAACAATGACCATAAATATATTAACAATACAATGATGCTACAAAAACTTTATGCAGCAATGCAAAGACCCATAAGGTCAATATATATATATATAAAAAGCTCAACCTTCAAGCATACTTCCATACGAGTTTCCTAGTATATAATATATATGCGAAATCCAAGGTCCAATGCCAACAAAAATCAGAGACCTAATTGAAAAAAAATTATTTTGAAAAATAAAATTGAAATAGGTTCAAAAATGAAGACGCTATTATAACACAAATTAAAAACAGAGTAATTCATCCTTCTCTTTTGAAGTTGGTTAAAGAAATACTACCCTGTAGAGTACTGGACAGACAAAATTGCATGACCATGTACGCGGAAATAAAAAGGATATTTATATAAAGACATGTCTACAGTGGTCACGTGATACAACCATACGTGTTCGGAAAACAAAGCGTTAGGTAAAATACCTTTTGTGAATAAAATATTCCGTGACACAGCCATAATGCGATCGTGAAGTGGGTCGCTTAAATGCCTCCATTACAATGTAAGAAAAGAGGGGTGTATATTAAAAACATTATTGTAAGCGCTCATGGAGACGTGACGCTTTCAAATTTTTCTCTCTAATAATTGGGGGTGAAACTAAGGGCTTATTACGACATGAACTTTAGAAGACCTGCACATATCTGAGAAGGGAATAGACGCTTCATAAATAATGATTTCATGTTAATATTTGGGGACAAGTGTTTTGTTATAAACTTATTATAAAAAGAAAAGAACTAATATATATATATAAGGAAAATAAAGAAAAACCTTGTATTCGAACGTCAATTCGTTACATCAAAAGTTTAGCGCAGTGGTTATGTTGGAATATATTTAATTTATATTTAGTATATTATAACTTTAATGTTCATCGTATACAATTGCTGTGAAGTACTCATAAATTACCGGAGCACTGTACTTACAGTTCATTAACGTAATGCTACTGAGTTTGTACACGTGTATAAAGCGGAAAGCAGTGCGCGACCGGGTAATTTGTCACTCAAAGTACCGTGACTGCAGCAAAGGTGGGAGAACTCGTATTTAACTTAACTGAATTTCAAAGCGTTATAATTATAAATCACCTCTGTCCCCTACCTTTGAGACTAAAGCAGCGTGCAAGCATGTTTCGTAGCATCGTTTGTCGTAGCATGCTTACGTAACTACTTGTAGTCTACAGCTATCGTAACCACACAAGCATATTTTGTGGCGTTATTTATCGTGCTACACTTCCGTAGCATCTTCAGTTCTATAGCTATCGTAACCGTATCGAACGTATTTTGTAACGTCAATTTCGTGGCGTAGCAACGTAGCAATTTTATCTATATAGCTTTTAGAAAGTGTACGAAAAAGTGAATGGCGTCGTTTGTTATGTCACTCACTTTTTCAACTTTATTACTACTTAATGTGAAGTGAGGTTTTCCTGTAAAAACCTTTGATTTGGTACGATCATAGCACGTATTGTAATTGTAATTGATTCTCGAATAAAATATAACATTTAGTAGAATAGTAAATTTTTAAAATTTAATCCACAGGTATCATACGTAGTTATAAATAATGTTGCATTAATTTATATTTACGATGTTTTAAATTTAAATAAAAATAGATCATGTTTAGTTTAAAAGGTTATTAAGATAATTCGATCATTTCTCTCAGATAGTTATTTTATCAAGTTAATTAGGTCTCAAAATGTGTGCATGCAATTTCAAGTTCTTTAGATACTATATATTAGAAGATAATTGTACCTGTTCAAAAAAACTAAATCTTAATTTTAGAAATTAGCTGAGAAATTCATTAATAACTTACGCATTTATTATTATTTTAACGCAACAAATTGAATAATTTTTACCATTTTAACAAATTAGCTGAAGTTCGTACTGAAATGTTAAATATGCTTACGAACGTTTATGTTGGCTGGCGGGTTCGAGGGCCGAGATAAAATCCAGTTTAAGCTTAAGAGATTCACAGTGTTCAACTTTATACCTGATTCAACAGTTTACTGACGTTGCAAAGTAATGAGTGTACTCGTGGGAAGCTCGAAAGTATTAGTAAGGCGACAAACGTTGGGAGGGACGAGTTTGACGTTTATAAACACTAACGATACCGAAAATAAAAAGACAGAGTGGAAATCGAAATGAAAATTTGAGAGACCACTCTCTTTCGTCTTGTAAAATTTCTGCATCACTCAGCTTCCATTATCCTTTTCTTTCTAGTAGCAGTGTATTTAATCGATTTATAAAAAGTAGGAGATTTCAATTCGTTTTTGGTTTTTTTTAATGTTTGTTGTCACATAACTTTCGATTGGTTGAACCAATTTTGATGATTTTTGTATTGTTTGAAAGCTGGTGATATTTGGTCCAAAATGTTGGTTTGTTGCAATTCTGACGATGGTATCTATGAGAAAATCGTTCAATTTACATCAAGTATGTGTGCCCCGAATGGGAAAATATAATGAGCATAACTATACAACAAAATACCCGCACACGTCAAGAGGGTAAACACACTTAGCGCATTCAAAATGCAACTTGCTAAAGTCCCGAACGATAGCTAATTGTTTCCAAGCAAATTAATGCGTTAGGTGACTCCGTCTTTCGTGTGGCGGCGAACTTATTGTTTTATAATATTAGTTATTTTATTGTTCTCATGTAAGTGACCTCTAATGTCTAGAGTGAGAATAAAGTTTCTTAAACCTAAAATCTAAAAACAACTCAAAATCACGCCAATTGATTTCGATGATTATTTTTTTTATTACAAAGGATGAACTTTAAGACTTGTTTGTAGAAAATTTGGTTAGATTCTGATTCATTTTATTTCGTAATATTCCTATGATAATTCGTAAATATAAGGAGAGCGTTTAACGTTTAATTTGATTTGAAGTCTGTTTTAGTTTTAGTTTAGTAACAATATCCTTTTTGAAGCAACACTTTTCCGATACTACTCACTTTACAATCCTACTACCTCATTCTTTCTAATCTGAACTCTTCCTGTTTTAATGATATTAAGATGTTAAAGTTTACTAACAAGGTTTCCCGCGTTTAATTTAGGAAAATGTACGTCGCATAGGTCGGGCAATATCTTGCCTAATGACTTCTAAACAGGAAGACGCTGTCATTAATAACAGGGAGGCTCGTTGACGTAGTTAGTGGTCTATATATATATACGCATATTATATATATTGGAAGTGGAGACTTAAATTTAATATAAACAGTAGTAGCTTAATAGCTTAGCCTACGACTATCGATTTGACGTTTAAGTATACGAAGGCTAGCCGGCTTCTAACAATAGGTTTTTACGCACGTACAAACGTTTTTTTAGCGAAAAAGCTTGTCCCGATTGACCCCATACAACCACCGAAGCTCTGACCTTCTTCAATCTCTTCGACCTTTGGTCTCCAGGCCTCCAGGTCTCAGAACCATAGTTTAGTATAGGTCTTTGGAGCGTCTAGCAGTAGCACTTTCTTTTTCCGGGTTATAAACTTAAATCGCAAAGGCTTACGTTATATACGTATATACGTTAATTGTTCTTTAACAATAATCCTTGAACCTAAACAGTCCTTTGGTCGATAAAGTCAAAAAAAGTCCAATATAGCCGCAAACCAATTAAACAACCTTTCCAGAAAGCAAGAACCATATAATTTTTACGTTTCGCCTTATTAAATTCCAGCAAAGTTGCGGAAAATAAAAAAAAGTCGAATCACCGTCGAGGGGGATGTTAAAGGGATGCGAATGGGGTTGTGTTTTATTGAGTTTTCACGTTTGTATAGCAAGCTGTTATAAAGTTATATTGCAATTTTTTGTTTTATTATACTTGGAAATCCTTATCTTTAAGAATCTTTTGAAATCTTGTTGATGCGTGAATACTTTAAACAATAGAGGTGTTCTTTAAGCCATAAAGCCCTTTGTGTTGGCTTGGTCGAGCATTTTCCTCCACTTCCACATCGGTCTATCCGTGGCCACAGTCCTACAATTACCTATGCCAATTTCTTGGTCGTTCTGATTTACATCGTCCAACCAACGAAGCTTTGGACTATATCTAGGATCTATCTTTGGATTATTGGATATTTTTTATGTGATATTTTTACAAGGGTCTCATTTTGTTTTATCGACATTATACCATAGATTTGGAAGATTTTCTGGGGAGCTCCTGACAATTGATTGACAATTAAATGTACTAATATATTAATCGTAATATTAATAAGTAAAGTAAAAACTTTGTACACATTTAGGAACATTAGAACATTACATTATATTATTCACAATATTTATCTCTCCTTTGTGAGAGACTGGTATCTGCACTACTGTCAGACAGATTACCAGGCCCTCCGCCGCGCGTATCACTTATTTCTGATCAGTGTCCCTATTTATAGTAGTATTATCAAAATCTTGTCTATCAATTAATATTTCTATGTAGGTTCAGGATAATCGACTTAAAAGCTGTGTCACTCCTCAAAGAAACCCGGTAAAATTGTAGAGGTCTAGTTAATTAGGGTGGTTCATCAAAGAAAAACATGCTTTGTCTGTTAGTTTAATCCAATGTAAGTAATCCGCTCAAGAAAAAGTTCACAGAAGCTGTATTTTATTTAAATTGCATAAAATAATCCAGTTTCTCAATAATCTTTTAATCTGATTTTAACGAAGCGTTTTAAAAAGAAAATGAAATACAGAATACATTCGCAGACGGATGAAATAATATGGAGTAATGTAGATATTATATTTAACGGTTAGGATTCATTTTTTTTTGTTGCGGGAGGGAGTAACCTCCCCCGGGAAGTGCTCTCTATGAGCACAGTGCGGAGGGGCTCCGGTGCGTTCCACTGGAGATCTCTTAGCCCCTCACCATGCACCGAGGAAGGGCCACCGGGGAGGTTTTAGTGGGTAAAAACCCCACATAACCGCCGCCTTGGGGTATCTTTCTGAAGATTTTCTCCTCGTTAACAAAAAAAAGGATTCATTTTGTGTCGGAACGTAGGATTGTATGCGTTTTCAGATTAAGGGGAAATATTATTAAGTGGCAGTGCACCGGCCACATCTATCGAGTGGCGGCAGATGGAGGAGGCAAGACTTAAAATGTGTGAGCTACCTTGCTCAACATCGTACACAACATATTTTATCATATTATTAACAGCAATACATCAAGAGCGTTAGAGGTAATTTATTAAAGACTTACTGATTTTGTTTCAGAAATTCACTTTTAAAGGGCTTTTCCTCCAGCATAACTCACTTGTTCTAAACTGTACACTAATTGTCTACAGAGACAGTTCTCTCCTTTTTATCCTAAATTTCTAGTATATGCATCTCTTTAAAAGACGGAAGCGGAAACGGCCTTGGTTGCCGACAACCGCCGATAAAAGTACTTTAGTTGACTAAACTAAAGTACTTTTATATTAGTCAGTACATTAAATTTATAGATTATAATATTCAGTAGGACCAACTGTCGCTAACAATAATATTTAAAACTAAATTGGCATTCAGTAGGACCAACTGTCGCTAACAAATGACCGTTTTGCTGTATTGGAGTTGTGTGTTGCAATTAAAAGTATTTATTTACCCACGTGGTATCATCAGCGAAAGAAAACATCGTAAGGAAATACATGTATTAGAAAATTTTCTAAGTCATGTGAAGTCAATCCGCACTAGAGTCGCGTGGTGTACTATACCCTTATACTAGATTACTACACAGGCTAATAATAATGATGAACACTTAAGAATAGAATAATTTAAATGCATAAATAGACGACATGTTTAGTCGTCTGTCATACAAATGTTAGTAAAACCTTTCACCAGAGTAATTAAGGGTCCTAATATCAGGGTTCTAAACCTTTAAATGTTTTTATTATTAAACACGTTGTTAAATTTGCATCAAGTACGTGCACCACGAATGAACGAATAACTCAATATCACGCCAACGGATTTCGATGATTCATTTTTTGTTAAAAAGGATGTAATTTTAGAATAGTTTGATGAAACTTTGGTTACGTAATATTCCTATGATAATTCGAAAATACAAAAAGGGCGTTCGCGCGTAATAGAGTTTAACGTTTGATTACGTTTTAAGTCGGCTCTTGTTTTTGCTCGTAAATATACTTGTGTTAAAATGCTTTAAGTTAACAAGTTGACTTATTAATTAATTAAAAAAAGGGTTACTAACAAATTCAGTGAAAATTACATTCAAGTCAGAGGAGTAATGACACAGATGGCATGTTAAATTTCCTCACGCATGTATTACGGAGTACGTGGCACTTTTATGCTTCCGCTCTCTGTCGGGCTTCGTGTACATTGCAATCTCTTTTTAACGTTGGGAAATTTCAACTTCATTCTTTTAATATTGGACGAATATCCAACATGAATGCGACGCTTTCTACGTTCGCGTCTTTATGACTGTAATGAAAGAGATGATTTCAAAATTAAATTAAGAGAAATGCTCTTGGGTGAATTAGACAGAACTTTGCATACAGAACGACATCATTACCTTATAATGCGTGTACGCAATCTTGCTGAGGAAGCAGTGCCCAGCGAGAGCCACAGAGAGAGAGAGAGCTCGGCCGGTGTCTGTGGTGCCTGTCTTTCCTCATAAATAAGTTATCTATATTTATAACAGAAAATGTGTGTGGGTTTGATCCGTATAGGCTCCGAAACGGCTGGACCGATTTTAATGAAACTTTCAGGGAATCTTTAGATTGACCTGACGAGTAATCGTGTAAAGTTTGGTGACGATCGGATAAATCCTCTTTTTGAACTGTCAAATACAGCTTTTATTTACTTTAATGATATTCTATTGTTTTATAACCCAAATTTGTATTGACACATGCGTTGTGTATATTTATGTCATTATGAACCATATTGAAGTACAATGGAGTATAATGAAGTATACTGAACTATATTAATAATAATAATATCTATTCGCCGCGAATGTATCCCTTTACTGATGCTTTTTCTTCATCTTTGCCCGCTCGAGAAGAGAATGCATACGAAGAGAAATGAATAATTTAATATATTGTGAGAGTCATTTTTAATATTTGATATTTAATGATGTAAGTTTATTGTTTAAATAATATAAAGCAAAATCTTGTGACTTATAATTTGTATGTCAGATTATTCCTTGGCTGGCTCTTACAATATTGGCAAAGCAGGTGACAAGTTATTCACGTCACGTGCTCTCGTTATACCTCCAATTGTAAATTGTTCAGTCATATTCAATCACACGTGTCAAAAGGCAATAACGAATAACTGATTAATTTTGAAACAAAATTGCCTGATTATGTTGACTGCGCGTAATGGAGCGCGGAGTTTGCGATGGCATTGATTAACTAATTTGTGATCAAATTGTTCAATTGTTTTAATCTAACGGATTCAATTATTCGACGATCATACTTTAAATTACAAATATATTTACAAGTAAAACAAAAATTCGATATAAGATCGGATTAAGCGATAAACGTTATTAGGCGCATACACTCTATTTGTATTTTCGAATTTTCTACGATTATTCATAATATCACGAAATAGAATTGATCAGAACCTTACCAAAGTCTCATCAAACTAATCTTGAATAACCGTTTTCGTTGCCATATATCAAGATTCACACGCAAATTGAAAAAATATTATTAACCTCATGACAAACACACACACATTTCACTACACATTCGCATAACTTCTCGACTATGACTGTAGTTCTTTCCCTTTTTTTCCTTTTGCACAAATTTTTGTTTCATTTATTTTTATGATTAATACATAATCATTTAATTTAATATATTACTTACCTTAAAAACTTAATGTACTCAGGACTTACTGTTTGTGACCCTGGAAGGCACTGTCTCCTGAGATACAGGTACACTGTACCTACTCCAAGAGACAGAGCTACTAAATATTGTAACGTGTTTGCTTGTGTAATATAAATATTAATAAAGTTATTATATATACTAATAAATGCGGACGGTTAAGGAATGGAACTCTATGCCGAGATCAGTCTTTCCATACGGGTACAATCTGGACACCTAATACACAGTTTAATATGAATAGACACCTTATAGGCTCTCGTTCCATCCTACGCGTTATCTTCGCCTTCCATCAAGGGAGATAGAAGCCAAACGATGGCCGCATCAAGGGAGAGGATAGTGGACTACAACCTGAAAATGGCCATGAGAAGCAGGGACACAGCGGTCGCGGAGAAGCTAATAGCAATGCAGCGGGGCGTCTGCGACGCGTGAACCCAAAACGATCTCTGGCCACCTCCAAATTCAGGCATTATATATATATATATATATATAAAAAAGGAAGATAGTAACTGTAGAAGTAGCACTTTTTAACAAACGCAGAGTAAACAATTTAAGTGTATTGGAAAAGATCACGGACATAGGTCTGTGGTTGCAATATAACAATAAAAAAAAGCCAAACGAGAGCCTATTTTGTATAAAAAAATTAATTAGAAAAATATTTAATTACTTTACTTATTTACTTAAAGTACAATTACGACTTACTTCCATTAAATTACAGCTGGGTGTAATGTAAACTGCTCAATAACTTAGTCGAGTCCGAAGTTGATAAGAAATCAAGGACTTCGGTAAGTTAACGGTATTAAGGCAATTTGCAATTCAGCAGTTTCGATCTGGGACCATTTTTATACGTAACTTAATATATAGTACTTATCTTCTTTAAAACTTTGTTATTTACTTTGTTAATTGGGGTAGTAATTAATGTGTCGCTTATTTATCTTTATTTCTATGCTTTACACTTTAAGACAAATGATTGAAGCAAGTAAGGGTAATTACAATACCAGGTTAATGGCAAACTATTGCACATTTTCCAAATTATTTGAATTATATAAATAAGACATTTATTACGTTTACGATAAGTTTTCTAGTTCTGTAAATTTTATTACATTTAACGTTTTATTTTTTCTGTTTGTGTACAAAAATGTACAAATTAAATCACGACAGTTCTTTGACAATAACAGTGACACGAAATGACTTAGATTAGAGCCATGGAGGTGGGATAAAAGACAAAGGTATTTTTTCACATATACATATAATATTTTGATCAACCAGAAGTGAGAATTAAAATTAGATCCCGCGAAAACCTAACCCTTATTTTTATTTTCCTGTATTTTTATAATAAGCCAGCTTTTATCGTTTTACTGGGTATAGTGTTATGACAGAGTAGGCGTAAATAGGGGTATATGTAATATATATCATTAATATTTCTGTTAAAACAAGTTAAAATTACAGCCTACATTTATGTCCCACTGCTGTGCACAGACTCTATCGGTAAAGAGAGTATGTGGGCATAGTCCACCACGCGGCCCTAGTGCGGATTGGCTGACTTCACATATATTAAAAAAATTACTGACACATGAAGGTTTCCTCACGATGTTTTTTATCGCAGAGCGCGTGGTAAATCAGCGCTATAAATTGTAACAAAAAAATTAATTGGGGTCAACACACTCCTAACTTCTCTGTACTAACTTTATTAAAATAAAATCTAATAATATTTATTACTCACAGTACTGTACCCTGTACTTTATATATATTTTTTTTAAAGCAAATCATGAATTTTTGGTAATTTCAAATAATTACCTTATTTGAATATAAAAAGTCCACAGGAAGAAAATTCTTTTATTAATAGGAGAAAAAGTGCATTGTAGCTAAAACTTATCAATTCAAATTTTCTCAAAATCGTCGCTCACACCGGTGCATATCGATACATTTACGTGAATATTTTCCTCGGGGACCGAAAGCATAAACACGTACTATGCATAATTCAAACATATAACATCGTGCATGCAAGGATTTTGAAACAAAAATACTCGGGAATGTTTGGAATAGATCAATACAATTTTAAGGCAAGATTTGAAAAACACTTAAATTTATTTATGTTATGTTTATATAATATATTGAATCAATTAATTTGTTAATACACGTATAATCATGAGTAAAAAAAACCCTTAGATTCGATTTGAAGTCGTCAAATCAAATCAAACGTTAAACGTTAGGACGCCCTCTTTTTATTTCAGAACTATCGTAGGAATATTACGAAGTAGAATTAATCAGAATTTAACCAAACTCTCATCAAACTACTCTTAATATATATCCTTTCCAATCAAAAATGAATCATCGAAATCGATTGGCGTGATATTGAGTTATTCGTCCATTTGTGGCGCACATAGTTAATGCAAATATAAGACTTACATGGTTTTGTCATGGATGCCATTGTCAGAATTGGACCCAATTTAATTATTACTGTAGTGTTTTGTGTTTGTGAGCACATATAACAATTTGATACAAATACATATATATATATATCTATTCCGACATACCGTACATATTTCTCATATACCTAATCTACTCATTACAGATTGTATATTCTCTAAGCGTGAAGCCGTTTTCTCTACACAACCCTACCAAAAGTAGACTAGCAGAGAATGTCCTTTAGAATTAAGTCCGCCTTTTGTACACTTTTATTTTATGCAAATAAATATTAAAGAATTAATAATATACACATAGATATATATATATATATGTACATATATATATATATAATAGACAGATAAATTGTACGGTTAACAATAACCACGCAGTGATAACCATAAACAAAATCAGTCTTTGATCGATTATTTCTTAAAAACTATCAAGAGATGGCGCGACGGGTCACTTCACCAACATACATTAATCTCGGAAATGGCTTTAACGATTTTCATGAAGTTTTCCAGTGGACTTTTTTTTCTTTAACAGAGGACTTTCGGGGGCGATAAATCGATCTAGGGATTAATTGTTAGAAAATATCATTTTGTCCATGTATACACTAAAACTTTTTCACCAGAAGGCATTGCTAAGCGACACTAAGCCAATGAGTGGTTTGGTTTGACGTTAGACCAAGAATCAATTGTTTGCTTATATTATAGTGATTTTTTATTTAGGTAACCAGTTCTGTTTGTTTAATTATGTCGCTTAGATCGAAAAATATTATTCATATTTCATAATTACGTAATTCGTTTATCTAAGTATATTGGTCATCCTGGTTTTATGTATTATAAACAAGTGGTTAGTATTAAATAAAAATTAATGTGTTTCTACTCTTGAGCAAAGTAAAGCAGGGCGTATACCTTTTGCCGCCAACTTCACATTTTTATGATACCCATTATTAAATTCGGAATTACAAAGAGTAAAAAGGTGAATTGCCCTCAAGTGAAGTGCTCTAAACAGAGGAACGAGGCGGATATGAAATGGCTCTGTTGAATTTTCACACGTGGGTAATAAAGCGGGCTCTCATGGCGTAATAAATATCTTCTTGTGTTTGCATTATTTCCAGCATTCCATCGCTGGGTGCGGTTCTATAACAAGTATATTTACGAGTAAAAACAAAAACCGACTTGAAATAAAATCAAACTTTAAACGTCAACGCGCGGACGCCCACTTTTTGTTTCCGAATTATCGTAGGAATGTCACGAAATAGAATTAATCAGATCCTAACCAAACTCTCATCCAACTACCCTTTGAGTCCATTCTTTTCAACAAAAATTAATCTTTGTAAATATATCGGTTGGTGTTATTTGCCCATTTGTCGAGAACATAATGCTCCGTTGTCTGTATGTTCTACGTTGTCGTGGTATCTCCCCGGGAAGTATATGATTATCTAATCTTTCACATGTGGTGTACCAGTGTGGCAGTTGGTTTTTTATTCAACCGACTTCAAAAAAAAAGTATTAAATTTGCTTTAAGTATGTGCGCCAAAATGGAAGAATAACTCTATCACGCTAACCGATTTCGGTGATTCATTTTTTATTGGAAATGATGTAGTTTGATGAAAGTTTGTTTAGGTTCTGATTAATTTTATTTCGTTATATATTTTTTTTAATTGAAAAGTGGCGAACGAGCATACGGCTCACCTGATCTTAAGTGATCACCGTCGCCCATGAACATCCACAGCACCAGAGGAGCCGACCAGGTGCGTTGCCGACCCTTGAGATAGGAATAGGCTCGTTTCTTGAAGGTCCCTAAATCGTCTATATATTCTTACAATAATTCGAAAAAACAAAGAGGGCGTCCCCGTGTGAGAACCTTTGATTCTATTTGAAGACGGTTTTTGTTTGTTTTACTCGTAAATTAACTGGATTTTTTTAAAATTATTTGTTATCATGGACGATGTAATTAAATGTATTGGCACTGGTGTTGTCGGGGACATTGTGAACGCTCGTCAAGAGTAAATCAATATGTCAATGTTGCTGTAATAAATTCGCACACATCCGCTGGTCCGCAGCTGAGACCGTTAATTAAATGGTAACATCAACACGGTAAATAATTTAATGTCTTTTTTTATTTTTGGCGCTTGTTAACCACCTAATAGTAAAATAGATTTTTGAATTTTTGAAGTAAACGTGCGTGAATAATTTGCGCGGTAAGCTGGTGTATCCATTACGATAAGTGTGATCACGCGAGGCGAATGGAAGTTGGGAGGGAGATATAAGTTAATAAAGACAGAAAGAGAGAAAGAGTCTGTATCACATTGTAGGGACAAGATGGAGCAGTGAGCGTGCACATTTTCTTTCTCTTTAAAACAGTCGAGTATATATTATACAAATACATCTAAATAGACGGAGGTAAAGAAGTTTTACTTCAGTCGTGAGGTTTATAGCACCAAGTGTGCTAGTGTGTTTTTTAATAAAATCGTTATGAGTCTCTTGACTAGAACTAATAATACAAGCCCCTATAGACATTAAGGTATTTGATGATGACTCAAAAATGAACTTTGTATATTTATAACACCTGTATCCTGTGTGTATGTGAACATGTATGGAGCGTGTATGTATATGTAACATAAATATAAGTATTATGTTTAATTTTTTTCCTACCAAGTTCATTTGTTCTTCTACTACAGTTTTACTAGCACTCGTTGAAACTTTAACGTGAAAGTTTTAACTTAGTTTGAAACAAGTCTTACAAAGGATGCTATTAAGAAACTGTCTTACGGTAGTTATAGATTCTCACTTGAAATTGTTGCATTCGTTCATTCTCGCTGGCCGTAATCGCACCTGAGGCTAACATTATTTCATGGTATACTAGATTTCGTTTCTTCCTCTTATGGTAACAATTTTTTTTTTACTTTTTATATATTCTACTCATTATCTGTGCCAATGTTTTATCATTCATTGTCTAAAAGTTATAATAAATTATGTAAATTAATTAATATCGATATTTTTAAGGATTATTTTACGGTTTTAAAATTAAATCGAATAGACATTTTTATAAGGTCAATCAGCCCACCCTATGAGTTGTTGCTATCGGTTACGTGTTTTTATTATTTTATTTGAATTGTTAAGTTGGTCTTCAAGTGTGATAAATATACAAAATTATAGTTAATTACATATGCCTACCATAAGAAGTTTCCCGACATTGCACTTCCGCAGTATTACCTAGGACTCAAGTTAATGCTGACGCAGGAGCGTTAGCCTCATGCCATCGGTATTTAATATCGACGTCGGGTCACACTTCGATCCAATAGTTTTGGGTTAGAAGTCGGTAGTTATAAGTAATATTGAACTGTAATTTCTTTTTAAATCATTTTGGTTTTTTCGATCCTCCGGCTGCAACGTACGTAATTTGTTCCTTAGAAATTATGTTTAATATATGTACCCAATATAAAACCTCCTTGGATTTGGTAATGGTATAAAGAATGCCATATTCTTCTAATTTATAATTATTTTTAAACAGCTATCACGACTCAAAAGCATATTATGTTCACACATTTTAAAGTTACATTGAAATAGAAACATAAAATATTGTTTCTACAATAACCGGAATAAAAGGAACCGCAGTTAAGTTTTTGTAAACTTAGTAAAATAACCGATTTATTTTTCATCTTTATAATATTAACAACAACGCTATCACATATACACTTTTAAAATGAGTCGAATTCATAATGATAGTTTAAAACAATATTAACGGGTTATTTGTTAATGCTTCACATAGCGTGTGATTGAATAATTCGCAATTGGAATTATCACAACGGTACGTGCCATGAATATCCTATTTCCTGTAATTTGTGCACGGCTCGTACGCCGTATATACAATACGTGTCTATAAACAGAATTTACAAGATCACCGGGGATAAATTGCAGCAAATCTGAATGATAAATTTGTCAAGTATCTAATCCATATGATATTCTTATAGTAAATCCTTTGAAGTCTAATTGCTAACCCAGTTCCAGGAACGCTTCGACGCCCTCGGGAATGCTGTCGTTCAGAGTAACCGAGATCCTCTCACGGGGTTCTTGCGCCTTGTTTTTCCCTGAAGAGCTTTCAACCTAGCTCCTAAATATGTGGCAGACATACATTTTGACTCATGAAGTTACCTTTTAACTATTGATAGTAAACATATAATTAAAGAGTCATTTTAATTGAAGTAAATGTCGTGGTTACTTTTAAGCAATAGGTGCACAAACTAAGCACAGTCTTCGTGCTAAGTTTGTTAGTTAAGTAGTGTAAGAGGATTGACGGTATCAATAATATCGTTTATTGAAACGTCAAGTGCTGATGTACCACGTGCTAGGCGGCGATGGGAAACATTCCCAATGTCTTAGAATTTCTAATGCGTGTGAAGTTCTCAGTCCCATAGGATCACGAGCGGTCTATGCCCTCGCTTATGTCCAACAGTGGAAAAATATAGGCTATGTACTTTATAATTTTTTATATATAATTTGATTGCTCTCGGTCTTGCCCTTGACAGCGCTGTTACTGTTTATCATGGCGTAGCACGTGATTGTAGCACATGCCGTAGCAACGTTGTGATTAGTATAAATATTAAAATATGTAAGATGTATTAAGCTATTAATATAAGCTATATTTTTTTATTAATAATAATTTGTAATACTCGTTCGGTAAATAGATTGATCAGCGACAGATGCGCCTTGCGGTTTATATTTGTGAATGAATAACACAATACTGGCACGTTGATACACGATCGGCATTCGAGCCAGACGGGTTTCAATAGCGATTCTAAAAAACCGCTGCACGCACGGAAATATGGAGATGGATAGCTACTGTTTTTCAACTTTATTTATTGCACGTGTGGCGGGCTGGTCTAGGCTTTATTCGCAGCGCCGTCAAAGCTCAAGCACCGATAGGTACGAGTGGACGGGAGGCATGTTTTAAGCGAGACATATGTACAGTTGGCGGCAAATAACTTTAGCACTAACCGTTAATACGCAGAAGTTGAAAATAAGGTATCAAAGAATGCTCGAATGCTTATTGGCTCTCCTGTGGTACTCTGCCTTGCGAACCGATACCACTCCCAGTTTGCTCCTGATGTACAGTCTCTTTCTAAATTTTATGTTAATTGTCATTTGTTTTAGTTAAGTTTCAGCTATAGTTTATTTTAATTTAATTAAGTTGTGTAGGTTAAATAGTAAATATGTCAATATAAAAAGTACACACAAAAACATTTTATTCTTAATTGGTAGAAATAGATAATTATGTGCGCGACTGTACATATGCACAGCTTTCCACGTTTCGCTCAGCGCTAGAGTTTTTTTTCTATAGTTATTTTATCTTCATTTGAAGACATCAAAAAAATTTGTATCAGGTGATTTTACGAGTGACACCTAGCTAATGACTGTGTCGTTATTCGGCTTTCGAAGGCGCTCTCGGTTGGAATGCTATCACGATTAGATTAGGTCCAAACCGCGGTCTCCTTTCGAAGCCCCTTGCGCCGGTTTACACCCTAATATGTTTCAAACTAAACTTCACAGACTTAAGACATGTGCCATATCTTAATTTTCCTTTGTGTCGAAATTTTCTAACATATGTCAACTTGAGGTGACCGTCCGGACACTGAGCTACTACGGCTTACGTAACATATATATCCACGTAGACTTTTTGCGATAACCACATAGGATTATGACACGAAACAGCATGATCTCGTGGAATGTCGGCTTAAATGTTTCGGTATTTTATACTTTTGCTTTTCACCCAATAATTGCATTTGCATACTGGTTTGTAATAAATAATAAATAAATAATGTAATTGACGAAAGTAAAAAAAGAAGCAAAGATAAACATGAGTAAAGAGCGATGTCTTACGTATCACTGTATTTCCACACTGTTCATGTAGCTTTATTGGTTTAGTTATGGTTTTATTTAATTACTACGTCAACAAATGCAAGCTGCATTTACAATGCTGAAATTCACGACCGCAATACTGACACGTTGATTTAGGTGGGTAAATATCTAACGTATTTTAATTGCAATGATGCAAATATGTGTATGTACTTTGGACTTAGACTATTAAGATTAGCTTGTGTTTTCTGGATGATCTCGTGATTTGCTTGCGAACTTGGTTGTGATGAAGTTGTTTTATAAATGAGTGGAGACTGAGACACAAAGTGGAAAGTCGGAGTGGAACGATCTAACACTAGATGAAGCGATAATCTTAGCAGGACGGCTTGCAGGAGCTGGATGGGAGTGGCCGAGGATCGTGCTCAGCGACATGCTTTTGGAGAGGTACTTTGGTAGGCTACTGGACATAGCAGTAGTGGACTGTTGCAGTCAGACGGTGATGCTGGTGAAGTTAATGATTAATATTTATTATTGACAATACCTGTACACAAGAAGATTCATAGAAAATATTTCCGCTAAAACTATTCTGCACGGTCCAGTGCATGCAATCAAAATTTGTCAAAGAGTATTCCAGAACAGATATGACAGCTATGTGTACTGGGTTGACAAAGAAGCATAGTTTTTAGAGTTTTGTTTTTTTTTTTTAAATAAAATATTACTTTACATTAATTACAGCATTACTTTTATTAAGAATTATTAGATAATTTTCATTGTCATTGTCGACAAGATGCAGGAGAGTAGGCTGCGATGGCTAACTTGGCGCTACGACATTCTCTAACTAACTGGACAATGATCCAGAGAAAGACGCAAGACAAGGTGGGATAGTATAGTGTGGAAAGATGGTAGTGCAAGATTTCCCAAGATGATATCGGGGACAGAGCGAAGTGGAAACCAAAAATCAGGAAAGTTAAGTCCACCACCATGTGGGAACAATAGCGAGGAAGAGAGAGATAAATTTCCATTAAAAGTAGTACAAAACATTTTAATTATTATAGTCCTAATATTATTCTTTTATATGTACGTAAGATAAGAATCCGTAACTTGAATCCGCATCTTTATTTAATTGTCAGTTTAAAATTTTATTTTAATTTATGAACACGAACGAACTTGTTTAACTCTTAAATACACAAGTTAATAAGGTTGAGCTATAAACTCGCTGACGAGCTACGCCGTAGAGTGTGAAACCTCATGAAAAATCATTACGAGGTACAAAGGCATGCTCAGATGTCCTTTGTAAACATTCCCTATTTCACGTCACGCATTGCGTTTGAACTAAGTGAAAAGGCTTTTCACGTTCATGAACTGTAATTTAAAAAATCAAACGTTGCCTATCGTTTTAAGCATATATATATATATATATATATATTACGATCAAAAATATACAGTTATAAATTCCTCCATTGGTACTGTTTACAGTATAACTATATATACTTAAAACTACAGATTGCATTTTGTAGAGCGTGCTCAGGAACTACATGATCTCATTCCCCCATCCCCGTTTCACCATCGGACTTCAAGCCGCACTGTAGGATTTCATACTTTTGTTGTGGACATCCCTCAAACCCGAACGAAGCGCTTTGATTCGTCTTTCATTGTTCGTACAGTAAGGGACTGGAATAGTTTGGCCACGTGTGTCTTTCCTTCCGATTATAATGTGGGTATTTTCAAGAGTAGAGTGAATAGGCTTTTACTATGTTAGTGCGCCTTACCACCCAGGATTGCATTTCCAATTAACATCAGGTGGGATCGTAGTTAAGTACTTACTTGGAAATTATAAAAAAATAGTATCTTACTGCTGTGGATTTTGTGAAAATAAATTAAATCTTAAGGACCCATGGTCCTGTTGTATATAGTACATAACAAATGTTTTATCAGAACCTACTATGAGCAATCATTTAAATTTATTCAATTATTTAATTATGGTTTTATTTTATGTTACATTTTCGTGTCACAATGTTAGTAAACATATTATATATGAAATTTTATTTACATATTCAGTAGGTCGGAGAATCGGCTATTATCTATTTTTCATTTCTTCTTCATCGTATTCTTCATTTCTGAAGGTCGTGCTTATCCTGAAGCGCTTTCAAGGAGACGTCGACGAGCTGCTTCCACACTGCTGAGCCGAGGACAGAGCAGTGTGGAAGCTATTTTTCATATCCCTAAATAATAAGGGTGGGTAATGATAATCGTTTATTTTTTATTTTTGGATAAAAAATACGTACAATCCTCTATTTCATACTATATTTTCACCCTTCTATTACTAACCACCATTTTTTAGTAGCGATATTAGCACTTTCGCTAAGATATTGTTTTCTTTTTTGTAATAATTATTGCTAGAGATATAAATTTATTGTTACATTAATAATAAATAATAAACAATGAAAAATGTGAATATAAAAAAAAAATCTTGTTTTATTAGTATTATAGGTCGTCAACGTTTGTTTCATCAAACCCCATACACTTTTAATGAGTTGTTATTTTTTATATTATGACTACCAAAATATTCACTAGCACTAATATAAATGGCAAAACAACATTTGCGGAGTTAGCTTGTATATACATGTAAAGATCTCCCAAATATACTGTTTCTCGTATATCTATTCGTATATATATTCGTTTCATATCCTTGTCTCATTACGGGAACGCACTGAAGCGAAACGAGCTACGTTGCCCGGATGAAGTGTTCCTAATACCTATAAAGTATACTGTGTCTACTATATAATAAGCTTATCTGCAATTTAAAAGAATAAATTAAATATTCCGGAAATTATAATGTACTTTGGAAATGATATTGTACTTTGAACAAAGGTAACTTATGAACAACTTTCATGAACATTCATAGTTTTTTGTGTCAACTGTGACAAGTTAAGGTCTATGAGTTCCTTTGCCTCAACTTCAAAAAAAGAAGGAGGTTCTCAATTCGTCTGTATTTTTTTATGTTTGTTACAGCATAATTTTCAACCAATTTTGATGATTCTTTTATATTTGAAAGCTTTCCGTGAGTCCCATTTGTCATTTGTCATTGGTTAAATTTAGTCAGGTGTCAGAGACACTAGGATCCATGAGAAAACCATATAAGTCTTAATTGCATCAAGTACATGCGCCACAAATGGACGTATAACTCAATATTTTGCCAATGAATTTCGATGATTCATTTTTTATTCGAAAGGATGTATTTCAAGAGTAGTTTAATGAGAGTTCGGTTAGGTTATGATTAATTCTATTTCGTAATATTCCTACGATAATTCGGAAATACAAAGAGGACGGCCGCGCGTAATAGCGTTTAACATTTGATTTGAAATCAGTTTTTGTTTTTGCTCGTAAATATACTTTTTCTGTAAAAATTTGCTATGTACTCGCCCTCATTCATCCCTAATAAGCTCGGTGAATCGTGCAGAGCGATTGCATTTTGTCTACTCTGGTGAGAAAGAGAGAGAAAGGAGATTTTTTTATAATTCTGAATATTGTAGCTTTTCTTGTATTTATTGTATATTTAATCTATGCCGTCATATATTTAAAATTAGTTCCTATATTTCCCTATGGTACCTTAGTTACGCTGCAGTGCACTCTAATTAAAAGCTCGCTTTTCTTAAAGTTTGTATTACAAAATTCCATTTTCCACATGCAGGTAATGCAGGTAGAGTCGCAAGTTCACCCACTACGTAGCGTGGTTGAATAATAAGGCAAGATGCAACTTTTACGCAACTTCAAAATTAACTTTGTAATTTGTTCGTCTATTTCATTTCATTTAATGTGACCTAACACATATGGTTCTACAGAAATCAAGAAGAAAAAAGGTCTTACCGATACTTACAGTAAGGTAGTTGTTTAATCGTCGCTTCTCGTACTTAGAAATAATAATTCTGTAAGGCAAATCAGGTTTTTTACTGAGCTACAGTTCAAATAACTTGTTATATCTGTGACAGCTGGAAAATTGCTGAACACTATCAGATAATTGTTTCCATTCGGCAAAGTGAGCTCAGCGTAACGGTGGAAATAAATTTCATCCGCAGTAAATTTTAAAGACTCCAATTACGTTAATGTATTTCAATGCTATCTCATTTTTGTAAATCTGTCAAAGATCCGATCTGTCAATCCGATATCGATCGATCATGTTATGGTATGAACAGTTACGCCAATATCCACACAATATGTAGTTCAAAAAAACATTCTTACTAGTAATCTATCAACCCTCAAACCTGAAGGAAGCGCTTTGCTTCGTCTTTCATTATTCGTACAGCAAAAGACTGGAATAGTTTTTCTGCGTCTGTCTTTCCTTTTGATTACGATGTGGGTGTTTTCAAGAGTAGATTGAATAGGCATTTACAAAGCTAGTGCGCCTTACCATCGAGGACTACATTTGCATTTAACATCATTTGGGATTGTGAACAAGCACTTGCTTAGAAAGTTTAAAAATTCATTCCAACTAAGCCTTAGACAACTTGGGCTGAGATGGTTTACATCAATAGTCGAATAGTGGGTTAGAACTTACGACCTTACGCTTCGGAGACCTACCCTAAACCACGAGGCTCTGAATGATCAAAACAATGATTGGTCTTTTTACAAAATGTCTACATTAAGCACAGTGCCTGTAACATTTCGAAGCCTAAACTATCTTACATATTGGAACAGTATTCGCGAGCTACGTTGCGTTTAAATATGTAATACTTGGTTTAGTAAGTCAGCGTGTTTTAGAATTCGTACCCTACCAAGACTATTGACTTTATTTTGCATAACTTGCCACGCCGTAATAACTAAACCGTACCAACTATTTATATTATACAAGATGCGGCCCGCGGCGTTAGCCGCTATATAAAAGTATATCTTTCTCTGTACCCCTTGTATGCAAAATTTAATGATCATCGGTAGATTCGTTACGGCGTGAAAGCGTTACAAAAAAACTCAGTTTACTTTGTAATACGTTGTTTATCGACATATCTTTTAATTTTAAATCATTATCTACAATTATATCATTTTTATCAAAATTTAAAAGAATTAAACCCCGAAAAAATCCCTTTAAGTAGTTCAATTTAATGTAATATCATTTATATGATTTAATACACAAATATTCCGCTGTCGATGCTAAGTGAAGACTATGTGAAGCATTACTAGGAGGGGCACTTTAGAAGTTCCACAACTCCAACAATACAAACGCGAGAGTCGTTAAGAATGCTGAATGAATACATTCTTTCCAGAGTTTCGAGCTGTTCAAGTTAAACACAGGAAACTTGCCGGAGTCCTGGCACCATGAAATTTGTAAAGTTTAAACGGCCGTCTTGTATTTTGATTCTACGTTTAATATCACTTATATTAAAGACTACTTGTCTTTCTCTCCCACGTTATATAGTACAGTTTTTTTACCAATTATATGAGACATGGTTAATAGGTGGATGTGGGAGTCAGGAGGTCAAACTAAGTAAACTTGTGTTATGAGTCTCCTGGCTCCCCCCCACCGCGGATATTGTTAGTATACAAAATAGTTTATGTTTATATATTTATCTTTGTAAATGTAGGAATTTCTGTTTCCTAGTATTCCGTTTCCATAAACTTTTTGATTTTTTTTCTATTATGCTATTCGATTAAGCTAGCACGTCTTTACCATCCAGGACTGCATTTCCACTTAGCTTAGTGGGATCGTGGTCAAGCACATGCTTAGAAAGTAAAAAAATATTTTCGCCATCTCTTGTTTTTGTACAACAAAGTGTTACAATAGAGTGCCGGTTATATATTATTGTATACGTTTATGATAAATTGTCTTACTTTTTGTCTATTCCGTTTATCATCTCACAAATGCCCAAACTTCGCATAGTAAAAGTTGGCCTGGTATTAAAAATAACTCGAACGACATAGTATCAAAGGAAATGCTCCAATATTATGTCGCAGCGATTGTACAAATATGATAAAGGACAGCTTCTCGTTTCGTTTCTTCTTATGGAATTTCATTACTGCCTTGTACTTTTTTTCAATCACAGGCTCTAACAATAAATCTCATAAGTTATTTATGCCGCCTACGGGCATTGTGTTACTTGTCAGAATTAAGAAATAAATCTTAACATTCTCCCATTTTTCCCCGATCTGATTACTAAAAAAAAGTCGAAGGAAATTGTACATATTTCGTTCGTTCTCTTTGAAAATAATTTAGTGTAGACAACAAAGCTAAAATTGAGGGCGAATATTATTATTATATGATTTAAAAGTATTTAAACAAATTTATAAAAGCTATGAAACTTTTGTGTTAAGTAATTGAAAACCAATAATCAAAAATTTTACGTGAAAATTTACGTAAAATTTGTTATTATTTTTTTTTACACTTATTGGCAATAATTGTCAGACAATATTTCTGAAAAAAAAAACTATTGTTAGCTTTATTTAAAAAAAAAACCTTTAAGTAATGACGACCGACTGATCACTTAATTCTCTTAAAAAATTGTACATATATGGTTCATTCGGTTTGTAAAATAGACTATTGAATCTAAAATTGAATTTCAGCTAAGCAATATAAAATACAGACTGCATTTAAAGTTAAAGTCACATCCTATGTATGTCTTAATGTTGTCATAGGCCTTATCTTTGAAGAAAGTGTAAAGGCATAGTCCGAAATGATATTGCATACAAAAAAATTCATAGGTGTCGGCACCTAATCGAAGTCGGGCAACCGCCCGTACACTGAGCTTCCACGGCTCTTCGATTACATGTAAAAAGAAGCTAAAGAAAACTAAATATAAATATAAAATATCTATATTTATTAAGAGAATCGTATCAATTAATCTACAAATAAAAAAAGTTAAAAGGAAAACTAAAAAACAATGGAGCGAAATTCATTCGCTTATTCGGAACACATTACTCCCTTAAGGGCAGGCATAAAGATTTATTAGACTGACCTCTACTTCATACAGCGACTTTTTATGTTAAGAACGTTATAAAAAACCCTATTTATGAACGCACAAGAAATCCTACTTCATTGGCGTAATTAAAAAAAACGAGTGTGCTTTAGACAACTCGATTGGAGTAAAACTTCATTAGCTTCGTCTATATCTATGTATAATAAGTACACTATTATTCAAGAGAGAAAACGAGAGAGAAAGCGCACACTACTGTCTCTTGCTACTACATTAATGAACGAAACGTAACTCTCTCTATTCATTAACTTATAAACAAATACCTCCCTATCAACTTCCCTTCGCCTTGCCCGATAACACTTTTCGTAACGCGGTCGTCACGCATTCATCAGCTTATTTTCCGAGTCAAGCGTGCGTAAAAGCATAACTTCAATAGAACTTTTTCCCACCCGATAAAAAAGTCAATGTGCCTTCATTTCGAAATGTAACACATTTTACGATTATTTGTACCAGTCAAACAAAACTCCCGCGTTATCTTTTTCATCTCAACTACCTTATTAAAATACCTTTTATGAAATTCAGTACCACTATAAAGAACGAAGAGGCAAATTAACCTCAAGTGAAATGCTTCAAAAGAGATATGAAAAAGCTTTGTTGAATTTTCACACGTGGATAATAACGTGAGCTTTCTTGTTAATATATTTTCTTTATTTGCCTTCTTACGTCCTTTGCGTGATAAAATAAAAAGGATCTTTCTAGAACATATTGGTTTGAAGGAATCTCTAGAAGTAGAATAGTAGTTAAACTCTCAAGTCCTTTTTAAACCTAAAAGTGTTATTAAGCTTATTAAGAATGTGACAAGCGATCAATACAGTGAAACAACTGTTTATTTTAACTTAAAATAACAATTGTTTATTTTTATTTTTTTGTTTTAGAATCTCATTAGTTCAAGGTGGCTGAGTAAATTGTATTTGATAGACCGTAGGAGATACCAGACTAGACCTTTCTCAGAGACCAGTACGCACTTGCTGCTCTTCCGGTGTTGTGGTGTGGCGACGGTGATCATTTAAGATCAGGCAAGCCACTCGTTTACCCCTATTACGAAAAGAAACAGCAGGAAGTTCAGTAGGAAATACCGTAGAAGACAGATTGTCGTGGAATTTTACGAATTTGATTTAATCAAAACTAAACTCTCATCAAACTACCTTTGAAGTACATCCTTTCCAAAAAAAATGAATCATTGCAATCGGTTGACGTGATATTGAGTTATTCGCCTATTTGTCACGCACATAAAAGACTTATATAGTTTTCTCATGGATGCTAGAATTGAATCAAAAGCTACCATACTGGAGGCATCAAATTTAAAATAAAAAAAATGGTACAAATCAGTTCACCCAGTCGAAAGTTATGAGGTAACAAACATAAAAAAAACATACCGACGAACTGAGAACCTTACCCTTTTTTGATGTCGGTTGAATAATTAGTACTGCTAAGTTACTGAAACAAAAGTAAACGATGGTATTTTGTTAAACTTTCAGATTTATATTTCGTAACGCAATTCGCAGTCGTTACTCCTTTGTGAAGCGTTATGTGACGCAATAATGTAAATCCTTGTTTTGTTCATTGTATTCATTTTCTTGATATAAAAGCTCTTACGCACTTATCATCATCACGATAGGTCTTTAAGAAGCAATGCTGAATTTAATCCCTTTGTTGTGGACATCCCTCAAACCCGAACGAGGCGCTTTGTTTCGTTTTTCATTATTCGAACATCAAAGGACTGGAATAGTTTGTTTCCGATTACAAAGTGGGTGTTTACAAGAGTAGAGTGAATAGGTATTTACTAAGCTAGTGTGCCCTAAAATCTAGAACTGCATTCGCACTTAAAATTAGATCAGATTGTGCTCATGCTCTTGCTTTCAAAGTAAAATAATAAATATACCAATATTGTAGACGTAATTTGAATGTGGATGGCTATCGCTATCCACATTCAAATTATTACGTCCTTTATATGGTTACATAAGCAGTTTCACATACGATACGACTGTAATTCAGACTTCCGACTCTCTGACCGTACATCGAACCCTTAGCCAAAACGAAATCACTGTTGTCCTTTCATAATTATTTAATTGGTTTGCTCACACATTAAATAAGTCAAACATATATCTGTATTTACGGATGTGCAAGAAGTGACACAGTGTCGTCAAAGACGGCAATCCGTCTCTGCCTACCCCTCTAGGTCCGGGTGGTTTTAATTAACTAGATTAATTTGTTTTTTGGATTTAATCATTTTAAATAAATATTTTAATAGTTTCCTTTTCTTAAAATATTTAATTTTTCGTAGCCTTAGCGTAGCGTACGAGTACGTCTACGAAAAAATTAATGGTTTGGAAAAAATAGTTTTGGACTGGACACTAAAAACATTAACAACAAATTATTTATTATAAATATATTAATAAATATTATTTAAAATTACATTTATTTATAACATTGTTAATACAAAACGTTTAATCCGAAACATTTGTTGCAATGTACAACATAATTCTTTGCGGCACGAATATATCAACAATTTAGCAATGTTGGTGTAGCCCAGCTTGCAGTAAATCTGACGTCTTTCACAGACCGTTACCTCAAGCTTTTGCGCAACGCGGTAATAAAAGGTTCAAAGCAGCTAGAAGCATTTAGGTCCATTCACTTTGCCGTGACTCATTATTCTGTATTTCGGTTCGGAGAGTTCGTGCATTTATCCTTTGCCTTTGTCTCGTGTGACTAAACTAAACATTTAAAAATTAAAATGGTACTTTGGCAGTTCTTTAATGAATGACTATAAATATGTCAAAATATTATTTTTAATATTTGAAATGAAAGTGATTTCTAAACGGTGTTATAGCAAGTGATATTTGGGCTAGGTGAAGATAAAACTCAAAAAAAAATTGAATGAAATAGTTTCGATTTTCATATCGCATTTTTAAATTTAGACCGATTGTTGTTTTTTATATTGAGAAATATAAAATGTTAAAAAAATAAATCAGAGGTATTAAATACTTTTTAAAAATAATATTCAAGTGGTATTTCCGACTTATTTTGAAAAAAGCTAAAAAAACATGACAGCTAAAAAATGGTTCACTTTTGCATAATGCTTACAGGGGTTAAAATTATCGCAAAGAGTCACTCATATCACCTTTTAACGGATATATTCATTGAATAACCAGTAACGCTGTATAATATTGAATATACATTGTAGTATGTAGAATGTGTATTAATTTTAATATTTCGTTATATCCCGTATGTATGCATTTCTTTATGACTAGAACTGCCAATATGTTTTCTCTCTTAACCAGGGCTGGTTAATAATGCTGGCATGAAGTCCACATATATAATTAAATAAAATCGTTATTTTATGTTGGCAATATGGATGGACCTTTATAGTTGAGATACGGTGTTACCTGTGTGTAACTATGTTTAAATATACTTATTCATAACATTAGAAATCAGTTTATTACAATGACGTGATATATGATGTTTAGTTTAGGTTAATGAGTTGTAAACAGAGCGAGGGTAGGCGCGTCGTTAATAACGGGAGGCTGTCTCGAGCAGCTCCTTCTGAATTTGCTCCCCGTCTCCCTTTCTCCCCTGCAAACCCTCCCCGACTGTACCGCATATCTATCTGGGAATTAATGCCTAGCAGGAAATCGTTACTAAATGACGAGACGCCATGTCTTTATTAAATTCTTTATGACTTCAACTAACATTTGTCACATTGCATGAATTGTTACGTTTTATGTAAAAATTCGTTTCTTTAAATTATTGGAATTGCGATTGTATAGTGAGATTTTTGTCTTGTTAAATTAAAGTTTGGCACGACTTACAACCCGCTTCAAAGATCATTTTATCTATATCCTGCAAAATACTTGCGTCCGACAGATTCCAACAGATTTTCAACAGCCAGTAACAATAGATGTCGCTGTTTGATAATGATAACGTCATGCCGAAATCGGCTACGGCTACGCTTCTGGAATACCATGTCAAGAGCCAGGTCACGTTGCTCTTTTGTGTGCCCTGTAGTGGCTTGTACATCTAGTCTTTCTTGTATGTAACGGTTACTAAAAAAATAGAATAAGGCAGCTGGTGGCGGGGCCTTCACGAGGTCACGCTTTCGGTCTAATTCGACCTGCGCTTCTGTTCCTCCACTCAGTTCGCTGAGCTGCCATATTCTTCCACTACATAATAATGATAACGCTCATGTCATAATTTGAAGATCGATGCAGCAATTGATGAATGCGATCATTCATATTATTATGCAATCTGACTTAAAGATTTACAATCGTCCCTTTAATAAAAAGTCCCTTCCATCGCAATCAGGTAACAAATAATCGAGTGGTTCAGCCCTCTCAGGCGCCTTCGCATCCGAATGCTTACGCGTAACATAGTAATCGTCCAAACCGAAGTATAAGATAAAGATAAAGGTTCAGGCTAAGCGACCTAAGAGCTATACCACAACTCAATCTGGTGAAGCAGTCAAGGCCAGCTTCTCTGGCCAATCTGTGTAGTTCGTCATAAAAACATACAATCTACTTAAGTAAATGTAATTTATAGCAATTATATTAACATTTTTTTTCTTTCTATGCCTCTTCATTTCTCATCCGCGAAGCCACAGCGAAGTGTGACAGGGCACAGTTAGTTTATAATAAAAATTATGAAGTAAAATTCAACATTACATTACTTTAGAATTAAATGACTTGAGAAATCGGATAATCGCAAAGAGACTAATGAAGGTGCACCAAGTAACAAAGTGTTGAACTATCAAACACTTACGTGAACTGAAGTTCCCGGCGTTGTTAACTTGTTGTGGTGAATCAAGTTTCAGTCAGCTTGTATGTATTTAACGTTAAGCGACCAAGCGTACAGAAGTTACAGGAAGTAAAGTATCGTTGCCCTGTTCTACCTTAGCGATCTAATTTATAACGATAATACATACTCAAACATTGAATATAATCTATTTATTGTTTCTCAGTAATTTTCAACTGACTTCAAAATGAACAGGTTCTCAATTAGTCTGCATGTTTTTTTATGTGTGTTACCATAGCATAACTTTCGGCTAGGTGAACCTAGTTTGATGATTCTTTTTTATTTGAAAGCTGGTGCTTCTTTTGTGGTCCCATTTGGTCCACCATTCGGTTCACTGAGTCTACAAAAACATACAGACGAATTGAGTACCTTCTTCTTTTGAAGTCGGTTAAAATAAGAAAATATCAGTTTGGATTTGCAAAATCTATTTGTACCCAGCGTCTACATTGTGAAATAAGTAACTATGCTTAATATAAAGTCAATCGGGTGCATAATTTTTGAAGTATTGGGCTTGGTAGGTTAGTGATATTTTACCTTTATCATAATTATATAGATGTGCATTAGAGCCATAGTAGTTCAGCTCCCGGGCGGTCCAAGCGCTCGACGGTGACGGAAACCATCGTGAGGAAACCTTCATGTCTTAGAGGATTTTCTAAAACATGTTAAGCCTGCCAATCCGCACTAGAGCCCCTTGGCGGACTATGCCCTTATACTCTTTTTATAGAGAAGGCTTGTGGTTAGCAGTGGGATATACATAGAGAGGCTGTAACTTTTTTCCAGTAAGTCCATATGTGTCAATGTTCGTAAAGCTCCTTTCACTACGTGTGGCAATTGAACAAATACGTCTCCCAGTCACGTCTTGCCCGTTAAAGCGTAACTCGAGTCGGTTATTTGCCTTTTTATACATTTCTAACTCTGGTGGAATTTAATAAACTGAATCATCAAAGTAAAAGACCCTTGTATTATAAGATAACCTCAATTTGACTGGTGTAGTGTAATATTTTTATTGAGAAAATCCACAAATAAACAAAACACATGGTTTTTTTATTTGTGGGATCACTGATGTGTCGCGGGACACAAGATAGGAACGAAGTTCCTTATTATAAAAATATTAATTCCAGGTTCTATTCGAGGTAAAAAGAAAATAATTATTAGGTTCTATATTTTTTATTATGATTTTTTTTATCGATCAAAATCAAAAGAACTACTTTACAAAATTATAATAAAACCCTTATTTTATTTACTATTTATTAAAATATGTAATTAATAATAGTGGTACCCCTCTGCAATTGCCCATTAGGTCCTTTGTTCTAATAAAAAAAAACACAAATTTCTAGACTCCGGTATGTTTTTATAGGAAAAAAGACAAACTGGCTTACGGCTCTCTCCTATCTCAATTGAACGCTCGTGAATATCTACAACTCTACAGAAGCTGTAGATGCCTGTCTTGTAGATGATTGTCTTTGGAAACACGTTTCTTGAAGGAGATGGTTAACGCTGACTAACCTCTGTCATATATTGGACACAATAACCTCGGTGATTAAAAATAGACATACATGTTTTTGGCATCATTCGAACATTACAAACAAAATATGAAACATATTAAAAAAAAAAAAAATACAGTTAAAAATGATAAAACGGACAAATAGGATATAGGATTTGATACCAACATTGGACACCGTCTTATATGCTGTCGCAAGGATGCGTCAGCGCTGTCAGTGACCAGTCGTGCGCGCGCAATACTGTGTTTACATGGAATTTATACAGTCGAAAAAAATATATATAATACAATATATATAAAACGTGTATAAATAGTTATTACAATTATGTATATTATATACAATAAAGTAATAGATGAACAAAATATTGTTATAAATAAATATATTATTTAATTTAAAAAAATCACCTTAATCGCTTTTACAAGTAATTACTATTCTTTGTATAGTAATAAAAATGATCGCGTGAAATTAGTCTTGTACATACATAGTAGCCGTGCGAGGGGCAGCTAACATCTTGTAACAAAAGCCATGTTAGAGTCGTCATTAATAACGCAGGGCACCTCGCGCAGCTCCTACAATAACACCCATATCTCAGCCTCCCTTATTCCCTTACTTACCTTAACAGGCGCGTACGTAAAAGGAAAATAGCCCATTAATATTAAGACTATACTTCCTTCATTTATTTAGTGGATCTAAAAGTTTTATCTCCATCTATATATATAAAAGAGGAAGTGTGTGGGTTTGTTCACTACAGGTTCCGAAACTGCCGGACCGAATTCAATGAAACTTTCAGGGAATCTTTAGATTGACGTGATCTTGAACTGTCAAATATAGCTTTTATTTACTATGATGATATTCTATTGTTTTATAACCCAAATTTGTATTAACACGTGTATATTTATGTCATTATGAACCATATTGAAGTGCAATGGAGTATATTGAAGTATAATGAAATATATAAAGTAAATAGTAATAATCAAGAATTTTGAAGTTTGTTGATGCTGCTGATATGTACATGGGTGTAGGTAATGATCTTCACCCGCTCGAGAAGAGAATGAATACGGAGAATTAATAATTTAATATATTGTGTTTGAGTTAAATTAAATATTTAATGATGTAAGTTTATTGTTTAAATAAAATAAAGCAAAATCTAGCCCGGCGAAGTGGGCTGGGTACGCTACTACTAAATTAAAATGACCTATATTTGTTCCAATGCACAAGCTTTGTTTCATAACCGACTTCAAAAAGGAGGAGGTTCTCAAATCAATTTCAATTGGTCCAATTCTAACAATGGTATCCTTATGAAAACTAAATAAGTCCTCAATTTGTATTAAGTATGTGCGCGACAATTTCACGAATAACTCAAAATCACACCAACCGATTTCGATAATTCATTTTTATTGGAAAGGAAAACCTTCAAAGGTACTTTGATGACCTTGGTTAGGTTCTGATTAATTCTATTTCGTAATTATCTGTATATTCAATAATTCGGAAATACAAGGAGGGCACGTAATCGTAAGCGTGTTTAACGTTCGATTCGATTTGAAGTCGCTTTTTGTTTTTACTTGTAAATATACTTGTTTAGGTAAACAGTTAAAGTTACAGCCTATTTTTGTCCTTCTAGTTCACCCTCGTCAATAAAAGAATGCCTTCTTTGAATAGACCTGTAGTTCTGGGCTCGTAGAATAAGGCTACGGTAACCCCTGCCTATCGTAGAAAGCGACTAAAAGGGGCCTCGGGTTCACTGGGCGACAAGGGGGCCTTTGTTGTCCGCCAAAGTGGACCCGGGAAGAAGGCGACATCGGCTGGCCCGTGTCGCCTTCTTCCCGGGTCAACAAAGCGTCAACAAAAAGAGGCCTCTGTAAACAGAGTAGGGCAGGCATGGACAGACTAAACACTTAATAGAAAAGATTCTACCACATAAATGATTTCTCGATGTTTTCCTTCACGTGGTTTCTCCCTTAATTCTTTCACTTAATATTGCAACAAATAAATTTATTGGTGCCAGAGATCGGAATCTGGTTGCTAGCGTACTACGCTACTTGAGGTGATCACCTGGAGCCACCATGGTTCTTTGCTTGTTTGTATTAAATACTAAATAAATCCTTAGCGCCCACACCGGGGAACAGTTCCTGGGATTTTGCAATTTGTTGCTATTCAATACAGGGTATACAATGCAATTTATGGTCCAGCCACTGAGCTACCACGGTTCTCGCTTTATAGTTATGGTAAAAATTTATTTGTATAATATGCTAAAGCGCTTTTGTGCAGCCCGCTCACGTAACGAGCGCATCTCGTGGACTCTGTGAGCAAATCCTTGTCTCTCCTGCGAAAAATCATGCTCTTTTAGCTTTATACATTCTCAATCGTTTTTTTAAAAGAAAGCTAGCAATAATTCATCTTTTTGTTTTATTTTTCAGGAAATAATACTAACATTCTAGTTAACCAAGCTTAAGCTTGTGCTAGGAGATGGTTTACGTCAATAGTCGAATGGTGAATTCGAACCTAACGATTCGCAGACCGTACCCTATAGCATTAGGCTATTGACGCTTCATTTGATTTTGAACTAGTCGTGAAAATTACAATATGAACAGAAACGTGAACGAAAAACGATCAGAGAAATAGAGAGAAAGTATATCATACTTCCACTTTTCACCCGGTGAGGGAAGTACCCGAGACTCGACTCTTCTTGCGGTTTCTTTTAGAAGGTGTAGTAATTGTATTTGTGTGACTTAACATCAGATGAGCCATAGGTTCACTTATTGCTAAGTTACCCAAAAAATATAATATATTAAGATTATTACAATTATCAATTTAATCCTTCGAACCGGATATGTGATAGTACACCACGCAGCTCTAGTGCAAATAAGACTTCACATGGCTTTGAGAATTTTCTGATGTAGGTTGCCTCACAAGTTTTCCTTCTTCACCGAATACATCCTTAATCTATTCTCTCTACTCCATAGTACTAAAAATCTTAACAAACACTTTTAATAGTGCTGGAATCATCTCTGCTATCGGCCATGCGTAAGCGCTCATTGGTTCTCCTGTCGTACTCTGCCGCACCGATACCACTTCCCGCTCACTCTTTGCGTACAGTCGCGTTCAAAATGTTATGTTAATTCAATTTTGTTTTCTATTTATTGACTGTTCTAGGTTTTTTATTTTTTAAGTTATGTTTGTATTGTATTTAAATTTTATAAATTTATTTGTAATTTTAAATAGAGGATATACCAATATAAAAAATACAATCAAAAACACTTTACTCGTAGTTTTTAGAAATGAATAACGGCGTGCGCGACTGTACACAAGCAAATATAGCTTTAATGGTAAGTGTTGTCTTAGTCGTAAATTGTCATAAGTTAATGTGTACCGGAACATCCAACTAACCATTCCATGATTTATATCTATAAAGAATATTCAGCAATAACTGATTTGGAACAATTCCAGAACACGTGGGCAAATTGTTTCTCATATGGAACTTTTGATATGTGTGCCGAGTTCTACTTTCCGCACTCAAATGTAAACATGTGCTCTGCATAATTCGAATCGGTGTTGCCAGCGTCATGGTTACAACCTATTGAAACCTTTTGGCTTGGATAAAGCCCGTCTCTGCCAAATGCAATGACGTATTTGAATGCATTGTTGCTTAAAGTGATTGAATGCTATTTTGCAACCGACTTCGTCTGATTTTTTTTCTATGAACACTATTTTTACAATTTGAATCCTACATATAAGTCTATATATACATTAACTCTACTAGCACGCATTAAAATTTTAATTTAACTCTCACAATATATTAAATTATTCATTTCTCTCCGTATTCATTCTCTTATATTCTCTTCTCGAGCAGGTGAAGATCGTTACCTACGCCCATGTATATATCAGTAAATACAATTTCATTCTTATCATTTATACAAAAACATATCGGGCTCAAGTTAATGTTAGATATAAAAGTAAGCTTGTTTGACAGTTCAAAAAGAGGAGTGCTCCGATCGTCACCAAACTTTACAGGATTACTCGCCAGGTTTCATAGTCTATATGGAACATACCCACACACTTTCTTTTTTGTATATGTAGATTTATAAATATATACCAAACTATTGGGCTATTTGATTTTAACGGGTCCGTCATCATCATCATCATCAGCCTGTATCTATCCACTGCTGGAAATAGGCCTTCCCCAATGCCTTCCACCACATGCGATCCTCAGCTTTCCGCATCCAGCCACTTCCGGCTATCCTAAAAAGGTCGTCGGTCCATCTGGAGGGAGGGCGCCCCACGCTTCTCCGACCTATGCGCGGCCTCCATTCCAAGACTTTCCTCCCCCATCTACCGTCGCTGACTCGGCAGATGTGGCCAGCCCACTGCCACTTCAACTTGCTGACTTTAAGAGCTATATCGACTACCTTCGTTCTCCGTCGAATTTCTTCGTTTCGGATTCTATCCCTTAGAGAAATGCCGAGCATAGCTCTTTCCATCGCTCGTTGTGCGACTTTCAGCTTGTGGACCAGTCCAACGGTCAGAGTCCAAGTCTCCGCACCGTAGGTCATGGCTGGGAGGACGCACTGGTTGAAGACTTTTGCCTTCAGGCATTGAGGTATTTGCGAAGTGAGGATGGTGCGGAGTCTTCCGAATGCCGCCCAACCCCGGGTCTGCCCGGGTCCGTAAATTGCGTTATTTCATTTCGGAAGGATGAAGTTATTCTTTAATTAGCTATTTCTCGGTACGAGTTTTGTACTCGCTGAATTCATTATCCTCACGTACTGAGATTATTTGTGAATTATTATTTTACCGGAACGAAATTAAACATGACTCTTATTTAAATTCTGTCTGTCGTGAAAGTAATTTAAATTCATTAGGGTCGCAGCTGATTTGAATATTTCATTTATTTTATTACGCTTTGTTGGGATCAGAAAATTTCAATTAATAAATTATAACGGAAATTACAAAAAGCTCTATTGTAAAAGAGTTATATTAATACATAATTTATTTTAAAGAATGCTAACAATTTATTTTCAAGTAACACTTCTTGGCTTAAGCTGGTGAATGCGTTATGAAAAATGTGATTTTTGTGTGTATATATTATACGTATATAATCATATAGATATACACACAGATTGAGCTAAAGAAGTTTTACATCAGTCGTGTGGCTCAAAGCATACTTGTTTTTTTCCATAAATATTGTTAACATTTGTTAACCATTCTAACTAAGCTTAAGCTTATGCTAGGAGATGGTTCACGTCAATAGTTTAATGGTGGATTCGAATGTACGATCTTGTGATTCGATTCGATCGTGTGACCGGACGGGAGGCATAGCTATTAGGCTATTGGCATTTCAAAATTTAAAATGTTTGTTTTAAATTTTTGTGTTATAATATTGAATCATTGTATTTCTCTCAGTAATATCAACATATGTTTAACATTTCGAGCGCCTCGCAGTGCTGCAAAGGAATTTATAATGTTAATTCACCTCGGAGACGCAGACTACTTGTATATATTTAAAACTTTCTTAAGAAATGTTTCTTAGTGAATTTAATTCCTGTGATTTTCCTCGGCGAGTCTGTCATCAACTTAATGTACATCAGCTTACTGGTTATTAAATTGTGTAACTATTTATTTTCTAAAATAATTTAGAGTATTTATATTACAGTCAAAATAAAATACAATCTTTGGGATAATGGACTGATGATAAAGCGGTTTCAATTTTTTTTGGTTATAATGCTGCTTTGTATTTTGCTTAATGCGTCGTTCCACTCTGCGTTTATCTGTCCGCGGACTCCACAAAGTTAACGGCTGGCTAACTTTGGCTATGTCGATGTCGATCTTCGCAGGACGGCTGGCATATTCTGAATGAGAGCGGTCGTGGATCGTTCGCGGAGCGATGCTATTGGAGAGGCCTATGTCCAGCATTGGAGTTCAGTGTAATGGAGGAAGTTTTAAGATTATAAAACGTCCCGTTCCTAAGTTACATTGTTTTTAGTATTTATAATATGGCTTCTGGGGCAAGGGGCTGTCTTACTTCGTCTTTGTACTAATGAATTTGTGAATTTAATTCCTGTGATTTTCCTCGGCGAGTCTGTCATCAACTTGATGTACATCAGCTTACTGGATATTAAATTGTGTATCTATTTATCTTTTGAAATAATTTGGAGTATTTATATTATAATTATAATAAAATACAATCTTTGGGATAATGGACACATGACAAAGCGGTTTCAATTTTTTGGTTATAATGCTGATTTATACTTTGCTTAATGCGTCGTTCCACTCCGCATTTATGTGTCCACGGACTCCACAAAGTTAACGGCTGGCTAACTTTGGCTATGTGGATGTCGATCTTCGCAGGACGGCTGGCATATTCTGAATGAGAGTGGTCGTGGATCGTTCGCGGAACGATGCTATTGGAGACACCTATGTCCAGCATTGGACTGTTGCAGTTCAGTGTAATGGAGGAAATTTCAAGATTATAAAACGTCCCGTTCTAAAGTTACATTGTTTTTAGTATTTATAATATGGCTTCTGGGGTAAGGGGCTGTCTTACTCCGTCTTTGTACTAATGAATTTGTCAAATTTCCTCCGATACACAAAATAATCTTAGTACCCACTGCTGGAAATAGGCCTTCCACAGTAGCTTCGATTTATGCAGTTTGCGGTTTTCTGCATCCAGCCCCTTGCAGCTGTCTTTGTCAGTCCTTTAAGAAGGAGGAGGGAGGGAGGGCGCCCGGCGCCCTACGCTTCTCCTATGCGCGTTTTATTGTAGGAGTTGTTTGTTAAAAAAATCTTGCCTAATGTGATAAATAGATCCACTCTATTTCCGTTACGGCAATGATTTGAGGCTTAAGGACGATTTCCGTTGCGCATAAAAGGGTTCAAAGTTCCCGGATTGTGTCGTAAATTATAAAAGTTAAGATAAATGATTCGTAAACAGACGACGCTGTGAAAGCACAATGTACATTTACACTGCAAATATCTTTTGTAAAAACAACAATCCTCTATAAAAGCCAGCTAAAGTGTTTTCGAGACAATTTTCTTTTCTTTATTAGCAAGGTGCCTATGTTTCATTTAAGAAGCACTAATAATCTTTTAACAAGTATATTCACGAGTAAAAACAAAAACCAACTTCAAATCGAATCAAATCGTAGGAATATTACGAAATCAAATTTATTCAGAACGTAACAAAACTTTCATCAAACTACTCTTGAAGTACATCTTTTCCAATAATAAGTGAATCATCGATTTTCATTGGAGTGATATTGAGTTATTCGTCCATTTGTTGCGTTACATACTTGGTGCAAATTTAACAAACATGATTTTCTCAGGGATTCCATTTTCAACATTGGACCGTATTTATATGGGAATACACGGGAAACACCAGCTTTCAAATAAAAAAAGAATCAACAAAATCGGTTCAACCAGTCGAAAGTTATGCGGTAATAAACATAAAAAAATACGGAAGAATTCATTCTCCTCTTTTTAAGCAGTAGGTTGAAAATAGTAACAAAAGCCAACCTAATTCCGTCCAGTCGTTGTGTATCCACGGATATAAAAAAACAAATCTTTTATTTCAACAATAACTTAGCCTAAATATACAAATGTCTTATATCTACGCAAATATCTCTTATATCTTTTAACATTATTTTGCAGGTATCTTTTATTAATGTTTGGCTAGTTTTGTAATATCAGATAACTAACTACCGTCCGTACTAGTTACTAATATACGGTATTTGCTCGAATTTTCGAATTTCCCTTCTCCTTTCGCCATCCAGTGGCCATTCCTATCGTGTAATTTTAGCCATTGCAATCATGCACAGTACTTGTTTAGTGTATTTTTAGAATTTATAAAAAAAGTGTAACACATTTCTATAAGCCGGCTGGCATTAGAACCCTCGATCTTAAGGCGAATGCTTAGCCAGTGTAATGTTACTCAAATTTATATTGCTTTTAATAAGCGCAGATTGCGTGCAGCGTTAAGGATTTTAATTTCTTTTATAGGTAATTGCCCTTCATAATTTGCTGAAATCGCTCATAAATCTGTCCAGCATTTGATTTATCAGCAGTTGCCCCTTAAAGTAATGTAAGAGATTAAAGTGAGCTTTAATTACTATTATTTACTGATACAACAAACTTTACAAGGGAGAGTTTAAGGAGGCAGGTCTGTATTTTTTAATGTTTGTGCACTCGTACCGTCAATTATGGACCTCTTTTTCTTCCTTTGGTCTTCCCACATGGTGGAAGGATTAACTTTCCGGATTTTAGCTTTCCACTTTGCTCTCACCGACATCATCTTGGGGAAACTTGCCCTCTCTCATATCGACACTGTACTCTCCCATCTGCTCTTGGGTCTTCTTCTGGATCTTCTACCGGGGTGGGGTTGAAGAAACCTCCTACGTAGTCAGCAGGCCTCCTCTTAACGTGCTCATATTAATTTATTTATTTTTATTTGTTACCTCATTACTTTGGACTGAGTGAAACGATTTTGATGATTCTTTTTCATTTGAAAGCTAGGGCTTCTCAAATGGTCCCATTTGGCTCCCAATTCTGACAGTGTTAAATTTGCAGCAAGTATGTGCGCCACAAATAGACAAATAACTCAATATCACCCCATCTGGTTTCGATGATTATTTTTTTATTGGAAAAAATGTACTTCAAGAGTAGTTTGATGAGAATTGGTTACCTTAGATCAGAGTGCTTACGTGTGACATAGTAACCGTCCAAGCCGAGCTACCTCTCAATCCGGTGAAGCTGTCAAGGCCAGCTTCTCTGGCCAATCTGTGTAGTTCGCCACAAAATGAAATACAAGCCGGCTCTTTGTATTTTTTTAGGTTTCCGATGATCGTAACAACGCTTATCACTGTTCCAATTCGTAATAGGACTCATCTTTGGAAAATAAATGCAGTGAAAACGTTTCTAGTCAAAGTTGGACGTAATTTAGACAAGGAAACATTGTGTGTTCAATTCACAAACATGGCCCTGTTACATTGTAGCAGGTGCACCTCTAGAAACTTTTAGAAAGTTCGTGTTCGTGCATAATTACTTTTCATGAATTTAAAAATTCTAGTTGCGGCTCCTGGGTTACCTATTTCACATTTAATACGAGTACCTGCTATTGATCTCTGACGCTAGATTTCTGATCTAATTCCCCTTCCCTCCTACAGTCGGACTGCGACGCACTGCTAGATTACTTTATATAATTATTATGTGTTTATTTTACTGACCTGTCAACAGATTAATACTTTTCATGAATTTAAAATTCTAGTTGCGGCTCCTGGGTTACCTATTTCACATTTAATACGAGTACCTGCTATTGATCTCTGACGCTAGATTTCTGATCTAATTCCTTCCCTCCTACAGTCGGACTGCGACGCACTGCTAGATTACTTTATATAATTATTATGTGTTTATTTTACTGACCTGTCAACAGATTAATACTTTTCATGAATTTAAAAATTCTAGTTGCGGCTCCTGGGTTACCTATTTCACATTTAATACGAGTACCTGCTATTGATCTCTGACGCTAGATTTCTGATCTAATTCCTTCCCTCCTACAGTCGGACTGCGACGCACTGCTAGATTACTTTATATAATTATTATGTGTTTATTTTACTGACCTGTCAACAGATTAATACTTCTTCATTATTATTTTCTTGTTGACGGAAATCTTCAACAAGGTATCCTGCCTTCCCTCACTAACTAAAACCCTCCAGTGGTCCTCTTTGGTGCTTGGCGAGGGGCTCTGGGATCTCAAATAGAACACTGGAGCCTATATATGATAGAAATACTTTCAGTAACCCTTAATATATTTTGTAAAAGAAAAGTCTTTGCGACTTTTCCCATGCCAGATTTAATTTCATCATGTATTTTGTACGTAAGAAATCTGTATTTATCGACGGTGGAAAGAAAAAACGTAGTAAGTGACAAATATGGCCAGTTTCATTTTTTTACGTCGTTGGAAAACGACGCGTCGAATGATATGACTTGTAACAATTAGATGAAGAAAAGTGAAAATAGGATTATCAAAATTGAGACGTCTCTTTTATTTTTTGTACCGTAAAACGATTTTCTTTTAGGAAAACTCTAGGTTAATGCCGTAGTACACAAAATAATTAATATTGTGTCCAAAATCTACAGCTCTAGGTCCACAAATACGTTATTAAGAAAGTTATAATTTTTTAAACCGTTGTAATGTTTTTCGGATCTCGTGAACAACTTCATTGTTGTGGGTTACTACGTTTTTTTGTTTTACAGCGTCGATATGATTTTTTTAATTTGTTACCTCATTACTTTGGACTGGGTGAAATGATTTTGATGATTTTTTTTTCATTTGAAAGGTTCCCAATTCTGACAATGGTCTAGAGAAAGTCATATAAGTGTTAAATTTTGCAGCAAGTATGTGCGCCACAAATAGACAAATAACTCAATATCATCCCATCTGGTGTCGAGTTACTAGCGATAGAGGTTCAGGCTAAGCGACCTAAGAGCTATGCCACCTCTCAATCCGGTGAAGCTGTCAAGGCCAGCTTCTCTGGCCAATCTGTGTAGTTCGCCACAAAATAAAATACAACCCGGCTCTTTGTATTTTTTTAGGTTTCCGATGATCGTAACAACGCTTATCGCTGTTCCAATTCGTAATAGGAATCATCTTTGGCAAATAAATGCAGTCAAAACGTTTCTGGTCAAAGTTGGACGTAATTTAGGCAAGGAAACATTGTGTGTTCAATTCACAAACATGGCCCTGTTACATTGTACCAGGTGCACCTCTAGAAACTTTAAGTTCGTGTTCTTGCATAATTACTTTTCATGAATTTAAAAATTCTAGTTGCGGCTCCTGGGTTACCTATTTCACATTTAATACGAGTAACTGCTATTGATCTCTGACGCTAGATTTCTGATCTAATTCCCCCTTCCCCCTCCCACAGTCGGACTGCGACGCACTGCTAGATTACTTTATATAACTATTATGTGTTTATTTTACTGATCTGTCAACAGGTTAATACTTCTTAGTTATTATTTTTCTTGTTGACGGGAAATCTTCAACAAGGTATCCTGCCCTCCCCCACTTACTAAAACCCCTCCAGTGGTCCTCTTTGGTGCTTGGCGAGGGGCTCTGGGATCTCAAGTAGAACGCACTGGAGCCTATATATGATAGAAATACTTTCAGTAACCCTTAATATATTTTGTAAAAAGAAAAAGTCTTTGCGACTTTTCCATACACCGGGTCCCAATTTCATCATGTATTTTTTACGTAAGAAATCTGTATTTATATTAGTCTATTTTTATTCCAATGCTTCTCACTCTAGTTCCATAATTCACTTGGAATTATTACTCTTTGCCAATATAAATGACTACACTCGACATAGTGTTGCATAGACACTTCCAGTGATTGATAGATGTACTTGTCACGTGTCGCTATGAGGACGCCGTGTTGCAAACATTGTCAGAGCGATGTTATCTCTGGTACTGTTTGATGGAATCGTGATCAATGATAAAATCTTTTTGTTTTCATAAAATAAAAAAAGTTTATTGGAATTTGAAAGAATAAAAATTTCCATGGACTAAAACCTTTTTTAAATAAACAAAGTACGCTAAGTACTAAATACCTTATGAAGTGCTGATTTTAAAACACCCTTAGTTTCATGGTATTAGGGACGGTCTACGAAACATACGATCCCTGAGTCTGATATTACAATTGTGTCAGAATGAACTTCATTTACTTCATTGTCGATTTTTGCCAGTTATGATACTAGCTAGTTGTGTTGTGCCGCATTGTTTTTTCGATAGCATACCAATAACACGCCAATAATGTTGCAATTGATAGAGTTTAATAATCTCATCTTAAATTAAAAAAAACTTCTTATTAAAAACATTTAAAAAAAACATACATAACTTGGGATTGAATTAAAACTACAATATTCTAATTCCATAAATCAATTCAATTATTATTTCACAATTAATTAATTCACTTTATTGATTTACTCTTACTTCTGTATATTTTTCAACCGACTTCAAAAAGGAGGAGGTTCTCAATTCATCTGTATGTTTTGTTTTATGTTTGTTATCTCTCTCCCTCTCTCTACTCTCCGCTGTCGCGCGCGGTTGGGTTTGTTAATACCATCTCACTGCACATTGATATATTTTGTTGCACAGAGTCTGTGTTTATCGAAGCTGCCTACAAATGCGTAGAAGGTGTTTGACTTTATTATATTTATATATTATTGTCAATACATCAAGCAGCTTTTTATTTGTTTTAATTTTAATAATATATATTTTACTAAGTTTTTATAACATAATATTGGTATTATCTGTAACGGTGTTATAATTTTTGTTGATTTAAATAAATAAATAAATAAATCTCATAATTTTCGAGTGGGTGAACCGATTTCGATTATATATTGAAAAGGATGCACTTCAAGGGTAGTTAGATGAGAGTATGGTTGGGTTCTAAGATATATTCGGTAATACAAAGAGGGCGTCCGTGCGTAAAAGCGCTTAACGTTGATTTGATTTAAAGTCGATTTTTGTTTTTAATCTTAAACATACTTAGTTTACGACTTTTTTATGTATACAGATCGTGGAACAGCCGTGGCAACCGTCACAAAATCGTCGCATCGTTTCGTTTCGGGGTAAGTTTTTTTATTTTTGCTATTTTGCTACAATAGAGGCAATTGCTCTTGCCATGCGCATGATTATTATGCAGTCCGTACGAACCTTTTGTAGGTTACCTGGATGAAAATGCTAAATAGTATATAGCTCGCGTATGTACAATTATTTTGGTGCATGATATTATCTATCTATGGAAAGAAATCATGATTGTTAGCGACAGTTGGTCCTACTAAATGCCAATTTAGTTTTAAATATTATAATAAATAAAGTTAATGGACTGACTAAAATAAAAGTACTTTAGTTTAGTCAACTAAGGTACTTTTATCGGTTGTCGGCAACCAAGGCCGTTTCTGCTTCCGTCTTTGAAAGAGTTGTATATACTAGAAATTTAGGATAAAAAGGAGAGTACTCTCTCTGTAGACAATTAGTGTACCGTTTAGAACAAGTGAGTTAAGCTGGAGGAAAAGCCCTTTAAAAGTGAATCTCTGAAACAAAGTCAGTATGTCTTTAATGAATTACCTCTAAGGCTCTTGATGTATTGCTGTTAATAATATGATAAAATATGCAAAATAATAAATAAATAATATAAATAAGAAATGAGCAAAGTAGCTCACATGATAATGAAAAATGTCATTGATAAACAACATAATATATTTACGAGTAAAAACAAAAACCGACTACAAATCCGATTTTCTTCTTTGTATTTCCGTATTATGGTAGGAATATTACGAAATAGAAATCAGAATCCTAACTAAACTACCCTTGAAGTTCATCCTTTTGCAATAAAAAATCAATCAGAAATCGGTAGGTTTGATATTCAGTTATTCGTCCATTTGTCGCGCACATTTACTATATATGGTTTTCTCATGGATGGATGTCAGAGTTGGACCAGATTTCAAATCATCAGAATTGCGTCATATATTTCAAAGTTATGACATAATAAAAAACATACCGAAAAAACACAGAGAAACGGACAACTGTTTTGAAGTCGGTTGAAAAGTCAGGTTATTACAATAACGTTATAATTTTGCGACAACCGCCCTTTTGCGAATGAAATGATAATACACGACCAATTTGTGTAATAGCTTCACAATGGGAACCTAGTTAGGGCTTAATTGCATTTAATTTCAATCGTTTACCGCGCTCATTAGTGGAAATATTTGTTATGTTTCGCTCTTTCGTCAATTAGTAATCTACTGTGGCTTTGCGCGACGGCTGAAAAATATCATATTGAAATAAAATAAATAAAAGCACTCACGCCTTTCCATTAGAGGGGTAGGTACATCTTACTTTTGCTTTGTCCACATCCATGAAATTTCAATCATGTTCGTCGGTTTATAGAACTTTTTTTCTTTTTTAACTGACTTCAAAGAGGTTCTCAATTCGTCTGTATTTTTTAATTTTTTTTTGTTACCGCATAACTTTTCACTGGGTGGACCGACTTTGAGGATATTTTTTTTCTGAATCTGTTTTCCGTGTGGTCTAACCCTGACAATTGGATCCATGAGAAAATCATGTCTTTAATTTGCATCATTTATGTGCGCCACAAATGGACGAATAACTCAATATCACGGCCGGGGATTTTGATGAGTCATTTTTTATTGGACAGGATGTACTTTAGAGTGGTTTGATGAAAGTTTGCTTAGGTTCTGAAGTTTGCTAATATTCCTACGATAATTCGGAAATATATTACAATGGGGGCCTCCGCGCGTAACAGGTTTAACGATTCAATTTGAAGTCGGTTTTGTTTTTGCTCGTAAATTTACGAGTACTTGTTAAAGTAATGTTAACAATCAGGCTGACACTCTTCGGCTCTCTTTATCTCTTATCCACTCCATTTGAGTGTTTAGGTCAAACTATCAGGGCATACTTGTTTTAATTCTAGTCACAACGTATTTTCAAAACTTCACTTCTCAATTTTACATTTATTTATAAATGCATATATGCAAGTAGTTCTAAGCGTTCAAGGAAATTACTCGAATCATGGTGTAAACGACATCATAATCTAAAAGAAGGTTGAGTTTACCGTCTCCAGGTGGGTGGGAGTGGATATCAGATTTGAATGGATCCCGGTGTTAGACCAGAAATATATTTGTAAATAATACAAGAATAATATTTTTGTCACTATTTATTCAACCGGTGCTGCACCATACAATAAATTATGTGTTACATCTATGCATACAACTTCGTCACACACGAAATACTTAAAAGAAGTATAATTTTAACAAATAAAGGTATATATTTGACTGGACTATAATTTTGTACAACTATATACTAATAATTAAAGCTCTAACTTCTAAAGTACTATAGTATTTAGTATATATATTTTTTTTTGTAAAGAAAGCTAGCACTATTTCTTTTTTTTTCAGAAATATTACTAACAATCTTGTTAACCATTCCAACTAAGCTTAAGCTTGTGCTACCTACGACCTTACGGTTCGCAGTCCGTACCCTAAACCATTAGGCTATTGACGCTTAATTGTTGCACATCATTGGTTTATTTATTCATTGTTATGACGTAATGTAGTTATCTCATTAATATGTTTGATTCAATACAGCAAAATAAGAATATGACATACGTAGTATCTGAAACGAGATATAATAAGTAATTACAATAACCAAATACAAATAAATCTATTAACTTATGCCTTCGACCATGAACACGCCACTCTCGTTTCTTTGACAACTTTCATACATATTGATTGGCTTAGAAATTACCAACGAACATAAATTAATACAATTGTACGTAAGAAATCGTACAAATGTATAATTAGATTGTTACTTGTATGTATGTAATAGTATATACATGTATATATGTCATTGCTTTATATTCTATATCCAATTAAAAATATATATAAATAATCATAGACCCTTTAAAAACCTTTTTAGAAACAAATTTCTGTACATCCAAAGCCTGTCTGGAAAATATTGCTCTTAGCGATAAGACCGTCTTTGGCTTGTGGAGTTACTTAGTGATGTACTTGTTAATATATAATATAATAGTTTATTTATTCTATTATTATTTGTATTTTTATTATTTAATAATATATTTATTAAATGATACCACTGGTTTGCCTTAATCGTTAAGCAATAAAGTATAATCATTCATACATTCAAGTTTAGTACAAAAAAAAATTGTATAAATTTTGCGCCTAATCATCCAAGACTGCTATCCACTTAACATCAGGTATACACCAGATATCCACTTAACATCAGGTGGCATCACGGTCAAGAACTCGCTTAGAAAGTGTAAAAAATAATGTTTATGTACTTACAGAGACAAAAGTTTGTCGGGATAATGCCACATAGTGCCCTGCCCTCAACACCATGGGCTTGGCCATGCGCATCATGACAAACAACAGAACACGTTTGAACTTCAAGTCCTGTTCATACCAGGCGCACTTATATACAACTGTCTGTAGTTCTTCACTCTGTAAAACAATACGCATCTACATAGACAACTCGCTACGAATAGTACACAAATACATAACACTATAAAAATTATTACCTTAACTCGTAATATAAGCAATAAAATCTATACAAATAAACAATCTATACTAAAAAATATACGGTACGTATACCAAAATAATTATCAATATATCGTCAATAATGGTTCAGGGTACGGTCTACGAATCGTAAGGTCGTGGGTTCGAATCCACTATTCGACTTTGACGTGAACCATCTCCTAGCACAAGCATAATATAGTAATATTTCTGGACTTTTATTTCAATAAAAAAAAATTACAGTGGCAGTAAGCTCGTGTCCACACCAACAGCTGACAAACAGTTGGCTTATCATCACAGATAAATACGTTACAATGGAGGCGAACTGCAAACTGCGCCAATCCACCTGAAAATAATGTGTCTGTATGAATACGCTTAAAATTTAAGGCATATTTTGTGTTTAAATAAAACTATCTTTCCGGATGATAAGGGTTTGGGTTTAAGAAACTTTATTTTCATTTAATATAATACATTATTAGTCACATGAGAACAATTAATCTGTATTTCTATATATACAAAAAAAAGTGTGTGGGTTTGTTCCTTATAGGCTCCGAAACGGCTGGACCTATTTTAATGTAACTTTCAAGGAATCAGAATCAGAATTCAGATTGACCTGGGTAATCCTGTAAAGTTTGGTGACGATCGGAGCACTCCCCTTTTTGAGCTGTCAAACAAGCGAACTTTTATTTCTGACTCGAACTTGTTTTTGTATAAATCATAAGAATGATATTGTATTCTGGGCTAGGTACGCTAGTTTTTTTATATAAATGAATGTTTGTCCCTATGTCCTTTATGTAATCTGAAAACTATGCATTTGAACATGTGATGATCTTTAGCAAAGTGTTGTGTATGAGTCTACGAAGGTTTCTTAGTTGGATGGACTGACAGATGTTTGTTTGTAAAATAAAATAAAAGATTTTTTTTATTAACATTTTATAAAATCTCGGTTGATTGCAATGACATTCCGTTGTTCAGCCAACTAATGTCAGCAGTCATGTCATAAATGTCAATCAAATTCAATTACTGCTTCATTCGCAACAGAAAATCAGTTTTTCAAATAGTTTTTGTGTGACGAGGTTTATCGTCATGTTATTTATTGTTGTTATAACAGAGCATACGTCATGTCATAAATGTCAATCATAGAATCCCCTCTGGTTCAAATAGAACCTCCTTGAGGTTCGGTACTGCTAACTACTAATCTAATAATAGCCAAAACTATATCTAATAATAATCAAAAAATAATGCGGTACGAAGTTAGCAAGGTGTATATAAATACGTAATAGAAATAAAATATTTCTTCCATAAATCGTTTGCAACTGATTCGAGTATTTTTAATTTTTCTTATCAAATAATTGATAAGGATTGAAATAAATCAAGAAAATAATAAAAAAAATCTTACCACTAAAATACGCAGAGCTGACATACAAATCAATCCAACACTGCCAACAAGTTGGAAAAATAGGAAACTGTGAAAAGCGTCTTCGACCAGTTTGGTGAATCTAAAAAAATAAAACACGTATTTATATATTTGTTATTAGATTTAGTAAATAAACAAGTATATTTAAGAATAAAAACAAAAACAGACTTGAAATACAATGAAACGTTAAACGTTACGCACCTGAATCAGAACCTAACCAAACTTTCATCAAACTACTCTTTTTAATAAAAAATGAATCACCTATATCAGTTGGCGTGATTCGTCCGTTTGTGGCGCACATACTTTATGTAAATTTAAGACTTTTACGGTTTTGTCATGGATCCTATAGTCAAAATTGTACCAAATTTAAATGGAACCACACGGGAAGCACTCAATATTGTTAATATTTAAGCCTGATGATGGTAATGGCTATCATAGATTTGAAAGTTAAGCTACTACGCAGTATTATTATTACAATACTGCCCGGAACTTCGTCTACGGCGTAGACCCTACGCCATGTTTTGCTAATGAATGTTACAATTTTTTCTACGACAACCTAATAGGTTAGTATTAATACTATTTTACTGTCAGGAGTTTAAATCTTAGCCGACTTACACAAACAAGTGTCCGTGTCTTTACAAAATCTGTACATAAGCACACGGCTCTCACTCTGCCCAGCGGTATATTATACTGAGTTACACATTACGCGAATAATAGACATTGAATGTAACTAGTTTTATTGTATTGATTACGGCGTGTTGCTAATCTGTTAAAAATCAGTTATAAACATCAGCCTACATAGGTCCACTTCTACACCTAGACCTCTCCAAAGCACGTTGTTTATTTTATTCACACCAATTGAGATGGAGTCGCTGTATCGATGATTGTCATAGAAATAATTCATAGTCACCATTCGTTTTTATTTAAATTAATATTATATATGATGCCGTAAAGCACTTCTACTTACGATACTACAGCTTGATGTCGTTTTATACAATTTATTAACTCATTATAATTGTGCTCCAATTTTCTTTTCCTGTCGTCAAAGTTACTTTCTGTTTTTTCAAAGGATTTAATCTGTAAATTTAAATCAAAGGAAAAAAAGATATTTTTTGACACTAAAATAACAGGTTGACAAATTTGAAATATCTTGGATAAATTCGGATAACCGGACTTTGGCCAGTATTTTTTTTTCTAAATCATGTGTTCTGGTAATTATATTTAGATAAGAATTACATAATAATGAAATATGAATAATATTTATCGATCTTAGCGACATAATAATAAAAAAAACGTTGCAGTAAATCTTGTAAGCGTAGTTCAAAAAAGTTGTATACTATATGTTCTACCATAGTCTATTGCAACCAAATAAAACCTGTCTCCACGCGCTATATCTTTTTTCTAAAGTGAACATCGACTACTTTATTGATTCACCACTAAGCATAGACACACGTATTTTATAAATAATTTTGATTGAAATTGATTTTCTTGCTCTAACGTCAAACTTATTGCTTGTTGTTTAGCAACGCCATCTATTGTATTATACTTTGTACACCGTGTACCCGGATAAAACGACATTTTCTAAAAATGAAACCTAGCTAGATCGATGTATCGCCCCCGAAACCTTCCGAATTTCATAAAAATTGTTGAACCCGTTACCGAGATTCACATTATATATACAAGAATTACTCGTTTAAAGATATTAGATAGATGCCATTTTGAAGGTAGTGAACATAATCGTATTACTGTAGTAAATTTTGGACTACTGATGAAAAACATTGCGACAAATTTTTACAGTTCTCTCTTGATATTAACCTAATACTTTTGAATGAATTCTGAAGAGAGAAACAGATGAAATCTTGGGGTGTAAGTCGAGGTTATATGGTGCATACAATCACTTCTTAATCAAGCGCTCTCAATATTTGCTGACTTCCTAAAGATGTGTATGAGGTTTAATGACACCGCACCCTTTGGAACTCCCCTTCGACTTATTTCATTGATTGCATTCATGTTCCAGTTCTGTTCAGATCGTCAGACATATAATGGATTTTAAAGCAACAAATATACTTACGTTTAAAACTGTATCCTTGATTATATCAATTTGCGCACAACTGAAAATGACCATAGACAATGCAACGCTGTCTACACCAAAGTACATATACGCACTCATGCATATTGTCACCAACTGAAATGCATAGCCTAGCTCGTACTGTGGAGAAAATTCTGGATGTACTGGCATCCTAGGAAATTAAATATAATAATTGTACATTTTTAATAAGCTGCAATTGTAGTGTCCAGATAAATATGCATATAGATGATCTTCTACATATATATTAATATTGCTCAATGCTTGTCCTAGACTACTTAGCAAGTTGTACTTTTCTCTCTTCTCGAAGTCTACGATTTAACTGTCCATTATATACTCCGCCTAGTAATGCAAGCTATAGGCTATTTTAACAGAGCATGTAAAGAATTCAATAACCTTTGAAAGAAGTACAATAATGTCGACCTATTTTACCTCAGTGATGCCTCCATACGTAAGCTTTTTATAAGTATATTTGGTGAAGTTTTATCTGCGGAACCATGATGCGATTTTCCAATCCTGTGTTACCTAAAGTTTGCATATCTTTAGTTTTTTTTTTCTAACTTATTTGTGAAAACTTGTTATCTGCTAAACTAGATATATATCTGTTAATTATATAAGAAGTATAGAATAGCTGTAATTTTTCCTGGATTAAATAAATAAAATAAAAATATGGAATGATATATGGGGCAACAGTAGAGATTTTAATTGGGTATTCATTTGACAGAATATCGCGCAAAATTTTATATTAATACGATGTTCTCGTATAAATCTCTTAAAACTCTGCCTTCACCATGTCTTTATATATATGAAATTCCTTACTTTTTCAAACAGCAAATCTATTTAAAAAAGAAAAAAAAATATCCAAGTATCCGAGTAATAGAAATTTTTTAGTTGAACAATACTGTGGTCACCCTTTTTTTTTCTTTAACTAGAAAGAAATCATCAGAAAGATACCCCGCCTTTTGGAGGGGAGGCGGCGGTTATATGGGGTTTTTACCCACTAAAACCTCCCCGGTGGCCCTTCCTCGGTGCATGGTGAGGGGCTCCGGGATCTCCAGTGGAACGCACGGGAGCCCCTTTGCACTGTGCTCAAGGAGAGCACTTCCCGGGGGGGAGGTTACTCCCTCCCCCCCTGTGCCTTCGCAGTGCAAGGCGACACGGGCCAGCCGATGTCGCCTTCTTCCCGGGTCCACCTTGGCGGACGACAAAGGCCCCCACACTTGTCGCCCAGTGAACCCGAGGCTCCTTTTAGTCGCCTTCTACGACAGGGGATACCGTAGTCTTATTCTTGAGAGCCCAGAACTACAGGGCTGACTGTAGTCACCCTGCCCAATACAACAAAAGTTGTTTCCCTATAGCATTAAAATATTTTAAACGCTGCCCCATCTTTAAAAAAATACCTCGAAATAAAGTTAAAATATGCCTCAAAGCCTGGTTGCACAGTAATTGTTTTTGTCTTGAAAGAATATTTTCAAATGAAAGTGAATTTAGACACTGTTTATAATTGGTTATTATTTATAGTTGCTAATGTTTAACTGTACTCTCTTGCCTTACGAGAGGCTACATAAACATTTGCATGTGACTTAAATAACTAAACATGTGACCTTTATTGTATTGGAATTACCACTCGTCTCTTCTATTCTATATTTATATTTATCTAGTCAAAATTGAAAGGTCAAATACATTTAAATAACATCTTACCACATATCAAACGGAAATTTGCGACTTCCTGCATCATCGAACAAGGGTTTCAGTGCCCATAACCCACAGGTCGTTTGCGAACTTATCATAAAAGCAAACAGAAGTCTTTTGATGCGGGCAGCGTGCCATTTTAAGATCCTATAAAAATATTGAAACTTATGTCGACATAGATATTGACACTTTATAGATGTTTATATTATTTTATAGATCTTCTTTTACGAAGTTCTTAAATTAACCTACTGTTTAAGTGCACAAATACATTCTACTGTGTGAATTTTTCAGTTTTTTTATTTAATTAAAAGCTGGTGTTTCCCGTGTGAGTGTACAATTTGGTCCAGTTCTGACAAATGACATCTACGAGAACCATATAAGTCTTAAATTTGCGTTAAGTATGTGAGCAACAAATGGACGAATAACTCAATATCGCGCTGACGGATTTATTTTTTATTGGAAAGTTTGATGAGAGTTTGGCTAATTCTGATTAATTTTATTACGTAATATTCCTACAGTAATTATGAAATACAAAGAGGGCGTCCGCGTATAATAGTATTTAACGTTTCGAATTGAAGTCGGTTTTTATTTTTACCCCGAAATATACTTGTCTAATGTATATCTCATAACTATCTTGCCCACTCCAGTGTTTCTGTATTTCACTGGAAATATTTTTGATGATTATTGACTTCATAGTCATTGGTATTGATTTTACTGTCGGAAATTTGAATCTCAGCATTGGTATCGATGAGTAACTTGCTAAAATCCGTGTCCAAAATATTGTTAAAGTTTGTGCTTATATGAATTGGGATATATGAATTGGTGAAAAGTGACAAGCAATTTCCATCACTGTCTACCGTCTAAACAGCAATGAAGACGACGTGAAAGCTCTATACTTAAGATTAATTACCTTTGATGCTCTTCACCTTGTGGCTTAAAAATATTACTGTTCATTCGTTCCAGTAGATCTCTGACTAATACAATGTTAACATGAAACACAGTCACTTTTAAACATAGGCACGCTTGTGTGAACAGTAAATACGATGCTTGAGATACCGCCTCCAGGTCACCCCAAACCTGGACAATGTATATTGTTTGAAAAAACAAAAACGTATACTGAAGTGACATCATAGATAGTCTGAAAATTTTCTGAACAAAAGACTCATTCAGTGAAGGGATCCACACTCCCAAATATTTCATTACAAACTTCGCCCTGTTTAAATAAAGAACTTCAGACATCATGTCTTGGTGTTCTTGAATCTATTTCTCTTTTAAATGTGGTGAAAAGGTTTTTAAGTTATTCAATATGTACAAACTATCTTCGTCCATTAAAAAGATTGGATAACAAGGTAGGGTAACACCACCCGTTTTGACACTCTACATGATTGTAATGTAATTAAAATTATATGTAATTAATACATTTTTTACTATCCTTTTTTTGGTTGAGTTTTCAATAATCTTATATTTATTTGTCGTAGGATTTTATCATACAAGAAAATTAAGTTGCTGCTTTAGAGATGGACTAAATATGTAGAATTTAAAATTCTATTGACACCCTCTGAATGACTTGCGTTCCTTGACTCCGTCTGTTTTATTACACATCGTTGCACAATTTTCTTCCACTTGTGGAAATAACTTTCACCAGCCGTGTTTCCAAATTTTTAAGGTCCCCAATACCTTCTGGAAACGAGCCAACTTATTACGGTGTCTCAAACGCCGGAAATGCATTCCTTTGCAACTCTTGCGGTAATGTGTATGGTCACGCATGTGGGCTATGGTGATTTTAAGCTGTTACTTAGATCAGTTCAGCCGTAAGCTCGTTTGCTCCCTTTTCCTGTACAAAATATAGAGTTCCAAATTCCATTCATATTTCATCATCTATCATGATGGCATCTTACCCGTAGTAGTGTCCCCGACTTTATCCTAGGGATTTTTTTTATGTGAGTAAATGAAAAGTAGCAAACGAGCATACAGCTCACTTGATCTTAAGTGATTACCGTCGCCCATGAACATACAAAGCACCAGAGGATACTGCATACATTTTTGTTGTTCGAATTAATATTTAGATTCAATGAAGTTGCTACTTAAAAGACCAACAAATGGGTGTTTTACCCTAATTTAGGAAAATACAAACCACATTGTTATATCGACAACCTGTAATATTGTAACATGTATTCAGTATACTCTTAGAATCATTAGGAGCCTATTTGTTAAATTACCCTTGTTTTTGCTCCACTACTTTATTACTACGTAAATATTATCGTACATATTAAAATTCTCACCGATAATCGATATTGTCGACGCTGTTATATTGTTACGAGATTTATACCAGAGAGAGAAAGATTATCGACGAAAAAGATCTCCACTCATTTCAAATATGTCGTATTTTGTCATTCACCATATTGACGTGAACCATCTCAAGGTTAAGATTGGTAGGATTTTTTGCTACGTTTTCTACCGTGCGTCTACTTTGTAGCTTAAAACTGAGTTAGAAAATAAGTTAATTCAAGTAAATAAAGAGAGATAAGTTGTGTAGAAAAAGGTGTAAAAATAATACGTATTTAAATTTGGTATAACGATTCCTCAATGAATTTTTATTAAAAGTCGTAGCATAAAAACAAGAATAAAAATCCCTCATATTCTTATCATTCAATTTTAGCGAGGGAGACACTTATAGCTGCTCGCTTTTACAATCTAGGTCTTGTGAGATTAACCGTCGCTAGTTTCTGTAACTATACGATTTGGGGACCTTCAAAGACATACCTGCAGCTTCTTTAGTGTTGTGAATGTTTATGAGTGGCGGTGATCAATTATGATTTAAGCTCGTTTGCGGTTTAACCGACGTCACAAAAGGAGGAGGTTCTCTAGTCGACTGTATTTGTTTGGTACATTAGAAGTTGTTACAATACCATATTAGTCTTAAAGTTGCATTACGTATGTGCGAGACAAATAGATGGGTAACATAATATCACGTCAACCGATTTCGATAATCATTTTTTTATTGGATGTACTATGAAGTTAATTTGATGAGAGTTTGGTAAGGTTCTGATTATCTGATATCTCGCAATATTTCTATTATCATTTCGATACACAAATGCATCCGCGCGTTCGGTTTTCTTTTTCACTCGTAAATATAGTTGTTCTATAAAGAAAAATCTATGCAGATGTAATAAATATACACATATACATAAAGGACATTATTAAATTATGGTATAACCATTTCATATTCATTACATCTAATTTAAAATGAATGCCCTGTGTGCTTTCATTGGCTCAACGATATGTATAAATACGCGGCACTTATTTGCGGCGACATCCCGGGTTAATTAATGTATGTAACATTCACGCCTGCGGAGGCAATTCACACCACAACCTCACCTGCACGATCTCCGTTACCGGGTTATATTCTGAATTTGAATGCATCGAAATTTTCATTTTACATTCTTTATAAACAAGTATATTCACAAGTACAAATGAAAGCCGACTTTAAATCGAATCAAACGTTACACGTACACGTGGCAAGTGTTGAACAAGTGGCTTAATGCTTTAAAAATTTATAGTGTTTCCGAATTTCTTCGTTGAAAATGTCCGTTATCTCTGTCTCATAGTTAGTAGTATTGACATATATTTAACAAGTTATTGACATTATATTAAAAATTACAATAAATTTTAATTTGCATGCTTAATTATAATAAGCGAAACATGTCGGCCTGTCTGTAATTATATGTATAACATCAAATAATAATATGTTTTCAGCGAATAAATAAATCTTATCTTATCTTATCACATTGTTACGAATTATCGTTGGAACCAAACTCTCATCAAACTACCTTCGAAGTACATCGTTTCCAATAAAAAGAATCATCGCAATCGTTTGGCGTGATATTCGTCCATTTGTCGCGCACACGCTTAATGCAAATTTAGGACTTAATTTGTATGGTTTTTCTCATGGATGCTATTGTCAGAATTGGACCACCCTGAAAGCACCAGCTTTCAAGTAAAAAAGAATCATCAAAATCGGTTCACCCTGTTGAAAGTTATGTGGTAACATATAAAAAAACGTACAGACGAATTGAGAACCTCCTTGGTTTTAAGTTGATTGAAAACGATATTAAACATTATTTATTTAAATATCCTCTGTCGCTGAAGCAATCTAAATTCATTAGGTTCTGTTCTCATCTGAATATTTCATTTATTTTAGTATGCTTTGCTGGTTTTAGATAATATCAAATTAATAAATTGTCTCAAAATTTTAAGAGGTACAAAGAGCTCTCGCTGTTATGAGAAAATTCCGAGCCGTTACTGAATTCTTTGACTATAAAATTTAAAATGTTTTACCTCTTAGTACATCAAAGAACTTTGCCACAGCTATCCGTTACATGTAACAGGAATGTATCTTCTCCACTTGGTAATGACCTAAGTTACCTTATAATTCTATAACGTCTGCTGAGGTACGATCAACGACTAAGTTCTAAAGTAGGTTCGTATCTGCCATTTGACTATATAAGTTTTCGGTTAATGACTAATCATTTTTGTGCATCCTTTTTATGTCCTGTGAAGTGTAGAAGACACTTATGTTTGTTATTTAAAAGCAAAGCCTGTGCACAATAGAGGGATTTGGATATGGACTATACTCCTTAGTTATATTCCATTTGAACCTTAGTCTTTATGAAATTTTTGTTATTCTACCCATCTAAAGCAAACAATTTCATTAAATTAATATCTTCTATTACTCAGCTAATCAAACTTTACGATAATAATAACGAAATTAATTCCAATTTGATAATATTAGTATTAATATTAATAAGCAAAGCATACCATCTAAATTATATTAAACATTTTTAAATACACGGAGTAGCTGTTCTCCAGTAAAATTTTGTCAGCAGTTAGGCGTTCAGATATCACAAGGTTATTCACTTGATTGTTCGCTAAACCATATAAATAGATAAAAGAGAACAAAGAAAATGTATGAGGAAAAAATTAATGGTTGTGTTAAAAAGGTGTTTGGTGTAATAACACCTAACACGTGACGTCAGCCGCACGCGTGGCGTTTTGCCTGCACGTCGAGCTATTTCAGTGCATTATACGGAACTGTCACGACTGAATGCATTCAAGAATTGTAACAATCATTTAACATTCTAACATAAGTTAACTTTAATATTATATTTAATAAGTTAACTTTCACTTGCAATCCTCGCGCCCCACAAAAGGGTGCTGGGCTGCTAGCAAATTACTGAAGTAGGTTTTTAAAAGTTTTGAGAAAATTGTATAGCGGTGCAATGTATGCCTACACCGCTATGGTTAAAAATATAGTAAAATCAATGTCTGCCAATCCGCACTATGACCACGTGGCAGTATGCTGTAGTACTCTTTTTATAGAGTAAGGCCTGTCCCCAACAGTGGAATGTAATTTGTATTCAACTAGGCGCTAACTTCGTATTAAAAACATCAAACGAAATAGAAATCTGTCACAATCGTCTAACCTTATAGGTCGACATAAGAGCTTTCAATAATTTAATTCATGTTATGATTTCCAGAAAATAAATGTTAATAGAAAATTTTTAAACGTTATGTCACATAACAAGTATTGTAATCAAGGCTCACATTTAGAAGTGAAAATAAAATGGCTGACGAAATGTCAAAGGAAACCTATTAGGAAAATGTGCCAAGCGTTGGTAATTTCAAATTCTATTCATAAAAGGGACGCCTTTATTTTAGTGCTACTTTCGGATGAATGCTTCAGTAGTTCCTTTGTGATTTGATGCGTGCTAAACTTTCTTTTAGAAAAGCTGTGAAACTTTAAGAAAAAAAAAACTATGGTTTCTTTTACACAATATTATATTGGTATTAATGGTATAAAATAATTTTTGTGCCTTTGTTGCAACTTAGACGTGTTGTGAAATTTGTGGTCTTGAATCGTGACTACATTTCATAAACAATAAGTCGTCTATTAAGAGTAGCAATTCCTCTAGTTAAAAATAATACTATTTATATCATTGACATTGAATATCATCAATTAAACTTGAAGTATCCAAATTAATGGCACCTCTGAATTATTTTTTTATAAAAATTGCTTAAGTTGTCGTGAAATTAATTGGGGACTGGATTGTTTGCAATCTCAATTAAACGAATTGGAGCCTTAAGTAAAAATTAAATTACCGTCGCTGAACTGCTGCTTCAATTCATTAGCAATGAGTATTAATTTACACGTAATATTTACTATCTTAAACATAGTATACACAGAAAGTTGTTTGTGCTCGGTGGTTGGACATACCAAAGCCCAAAGACATATTGAACCAAACTATACAATTACAATTAGGATCTCTAGATTCATAACATAATACAAAAATAAATTAATCATCAAGCACCAAAGACATCTATTGATATTGCGCATATAACAAGATCGTACGCCTCGTAGCGACGTAGCCGCGTAGCCACGTGCTAATGACGTGCTATTAGTCAACTTGACCGCAACATTCTGTGCATATTAAGAAAATAAATGTTGCCATTTTTCATTTTCTGGTTACTTTTAATGAATAAGGTAATAAAAATGCATCTATTAATACAGCATCGGGTGATAAAGTCGAAAAGGTACTCGAACAAAAGCTATTTGAATTTTTTTTGCGACCAAAGTCAATGATGCACCCATCGTAGAATTAGTAACTTAGCCAGAAGTATTACTACATTACATATCACTGTAGCGGACGACAAGGGCCGCTCCGTGGACCCGAGGCATCTTTTAGTCGCCCACGACAGGCAGGGGATACCGTAACCCTTACTCTACGAGCCCAGTACTTCAGGGCTGCGTGAACCATCTCCTAGCATAATCAGTAATATTTATAAAACATATACTTTCCTATTTAATACGATTAATTTACAATTGCTAATATTATCACCAATATATCATATATAAAAATAATTATATGTAGTTAAAATTTACTAAACTAAACGTTATTAACGTCTGTAGAATATTGAACCATTAATAAAGTTAACGTTTCGATTTATCTTTTCGGGAGAAAAAATCATTTTTAATTTCTCATAAATTCGACGCGAAACGAGAAATGCTAACGCGAAACAAAACGAAGCATGGAATGCCCCTTGGTATTATCTATAATCGAGATCTAAAAGATTTATAGGGTCTGTGGAAAAGTCGACGGCGTTTTTCGGCTAAATAATGGACCTTTATAGACGTAGTTAATGCTTATATTTATGGAATTTCTAATATTACTTATAATAGTTTATGATATTTATTTCATTATTATCTTGTAACTTTAACCTTGTGTTTTAACCTACTTTCTGTGTGTGTTTTTTTTTGTTTCTTGCCTTATAACTTTCGACTGGGTGAAACGATTATTATCATCCTTTTTTTTATTTGAAAATTGATTCTTCCCATGTGATTCCACTTCATCGTCCCATGTCGTCTAGTTCGGACAATGATATCTATGTGTGCCTATATATCACACCAGATAAGTCTTAAATTTGAATAACGTTTGATTCGATTTGAAGTCTTTTTTTTACTTGTAAATATACATGTTTTGTTAAAAGTTGTATTATTTAAAATAAATTATATTAGGACAGAGCAATCATGGTTCTATAATAAAATAATTATTTGAAAGCAATTTCCTAGTAACTTTATTTGCTTAGGAAAAATATTACTTTTTAAGGAAAAATATAAAAGTTGTGTGAAATTAAATTTATTGAAAATTACATTTACCCAGATATTTGAAGTGAGTTTAACCGTTTCTGTTTTATAGAAAAGGAAGACGAGTTGAGACACTTTATCTTAACCAATAAGAATTTTTGTAAACCACCGTTCCCACAGTCCTCTCGTTAAACCCCAGATGCTTTAGGGCACATACATAGGATCCCAGACTTTTTTTTTCTCAAATACCGCTTTGACTTTTCTAAGACACTTTCTTTACTATTGAAGGCAGATAAACTTTTGTGAACCCCAATTTTTTATCACGCCCCCTGGGTTTAAACTAACGCTTTAGAAATAAAAATATTACAGATATCAAATGTGTCCGTTATTAACAATTTTTTTTAATTCTTTCTAAGCAAGTGCTCGACTACGATCCCACTTGATGTAAAGTGAAAATGCTTATTAATTCCATTCTCTTTTTCTAATTTAACGCAATGCATTCATATATTATAAATTTACGATAAAATTTCTGTATAGAAATACTGTAAAGATCGATATCAAAGGAAATCGGGACTTAAACGCACACGTGACTTCATTACTTCCTCAGAGGGGTGTGAGTTTTAGTATCAAATAGCGAACATTTATGTCGAGTGCATAAAATAAAACAATTTTGTAAAATTAAAATTCTATTTAATAATACGAAAAATATTCTAAATAAAATTACGATAATTTTTATTATATTATATTCCCCTATTAAAAAGAAAAAAGTTTTGTGGAGATATTTTTCAAAATATTGATTTGTGAATTAAATATTTCCCAATAGACGCGAGGTATATGTTCCTTTGAGGATTTAATAAAATTTCATTATATATGAAAAAAAACGACAACATTTAACTATGAAAGGGTATACAGACACAGCAATCGATAATGACTATTGATTTACCCTAATTTTATTATGTCCTATATGTAGCAAAGGGCTGCGCTTAACATCACCATAGCTCAATAGTCAAGCTACGGTTTACGCTTAGCACATATGTTTTTTCAAAGAAAGCTAGCAATATTTATTAAAATATTACTAACATTATTGTTAACCATTACAACTAAGCTTAAGCTATTGCTAGGAAATGGTTCACGTTATTAGTCGAATGGTAGATTCGAACCCACGACCTTACGATTCGGAGACTGTACCCTAAACCATTAGGCTATTGACACTCCAATACCACTTAATGTCTGCAAAGAGCATTTAAATACCTTATTAACATACAAAACATGTTACAATACAAAAGGCGCTCTGTCTATTGAACTAGGTATAGATCGATTCGATATCGATTTGAGTGAGTACTGTTGTATATATAATTTTATCCTCCGAGAGTTTTCTTATGACGTATCGCATAAGAGAAAGCAAATTACGTTAATAAAAGGTACTAGTATTATCTTATACGACGACACTTCTCAACCTTAAGACAACAAACCTAAGATTAAAAGACGCGAATCAAAGATAAATCATTTCAAGAAAATAAATAAAAAAAGCTCTTACACAAATAAAGATAAACCTCAAATACTGCAATCACTTTCGTCTTTTACCAATCTTAGTGTCTCATATGGGACGGTTGTGAGATGGTAGAGTGGACTGGGCTATCACTTCTTGTCTTAAAATTTTAGATATAGAATGTTCATATTTTTGAATGGTTCAAGCTTTAAATTTTGCTGAAAAACCATAAAAGAAATATGCCGAGAAAAAATTGTTTCAAAGGTATATCAAAATAGAAAATTCACACTGGAGGCACGCACACGTGTTTGAAGAATTTTGGCCACCGGGAATAGAATAGTTATTCCTCTTGCTATAAAATTCTTCTTTATTATTTTAACGTCGTATATTTAAAAAAAACAATTGGCAGTTTTGACAACAAAGGATTTACTGAATACAAATACCTTTACGAATTTTATCGCAGTTTAATTTTATTTTGGATTCTCGTTTTGAATATTTTCCTGCGGCCGAACCATGGGGGAGGTTGTGTGAAAATGATCTCTGTATGTGGTCGAACCGTCGGGAACTGAAAACTAACATTTAAATGCGATAAGATCAGTAAATATTGTTTTATTCAATGAGTGATACTCGCGTTAATATGAAGAGTTATTACAAATGTTCATGCTATTACATTACTAGTTAAAAATATCCAGGATATGTTATTAATTATTAAACTTTCCTTTTATTTTTAAATCTTAAGATTTCACAATATTCATATAAAAAGTAAAATATATAAAAATACCATACAAATAATAAAACATTATGAAAACCTAATCCAGGGGGCCACTAGTAGGGAAGCAGGGCAATCTGTGGTTAGGGCGACATAGAGAGAAATCACCTGACGATGCGTGCTGTGGCTAGGAAATATTTAATAATCGTTAGTAATAATTATTTATATTATTAAATAATATTGATATCGTAATATTTATTAAATGACATGACAATGAAAATATTTTATATGGGATTTTAAAACTTGCAGCCTCACCATAACAAATAGCCACCATAAGAAACTAAATCGAAGTGCGTGTACATATCGAACATCATAACGCTGTTATTGAAAATGTATGATGACAAGATTTTTCCATACTAAAAAGGAAATTTATGCGATAACGTCCCCTGAAAATTGCTTTTTCCTTTTTCCTTATTCATTAGATTTATTGCCCTCCTTTCGATATATAGCATATTTTTGTTTTCTGTTCGGTTCAGATTAAGAAAATGTAACGATCATATTTATTTAAATATGATCGTTACATTATTTAAAAATAGCAGAATTCATTAACTACAATGCTAGGCAAACGGCCGCTATTCAATACAAAATGGCTACATTTCTTGACTGTTTAGGGGATAAAATCATTACTTACAGGTATACCTACGATTAAAAACATAAATCGACTTCAAATACTAAAATATGAATCATCAAAATCGGTTGGCGTGATATTGAGTTATTCATCCATTTATCGCGCACATAATAATTGCAAAAATAAGACTTCTATGGTTTTCTCATGAATGCCACACTCAGAACTGGAATAAATTGAGATAGGACAACATATTATTTTCAGAAATGTCGTATTTTGACACAAACTATTTCATTGTAACTTGAGTCGATACTTTCGTCGTTTGTCGGCAGTTTTGGGTAGAAACTTTGGGTCCGTGGGGTCCTTGTGCACACCACCTTTTTAATGCGATAGCTAAGAAGTTGGTCGACACATCTGGTGACCAGAGGTCTGGCTTATACCATGCACAGATGCTAGGTATTGCCATATAACGTGGCAATGCTACTAGCCTTCTGGGCATGCTGCCAAGCGACGACGGTTGGGACAGTCATATTTTTGTAAATATTTTTAAAATACCTATTATATTAACTTCTTTTATAGATAGATAAATGTATTATACCAAATGTATATACAGAGGTACACTTAATGCTATTTAGCACTTTCTTCCAGTTAACTATTGGTGGTTAACGGCAAGATAAAGCTAGTGTCACTACCGTTTTAAAATGAAATGTAGTTAAATTAACATTACCATTCAATAGCACAAATATGTCAATATAAGTATGATAATATATAGATACCTGGTATATATAAAGGATAATATACATATATCAGTTTGCAATTTTACCTGTTTGAGTAGAAAGTAAATTGATTTAAAGACATTAGTTTTATGTCTGTAGCCTTCTTAATTTTGGAATACTTTTTGAAACACTTACAATGTGTATGTGGAAAATAATACTCTATTAAAGGATGAAGAACTAAACGTACCTTATCTCGTGATATTCGCCATCGCAGATCCGATGCAGAAGTCTATAACTTTTGAGAGGAACAACTCTATCTCTTTAAAATATGTCTTCATACGTAATATATTGAAACGAAAAGTCATGAGTCTACAACGTAACTTCCGCTACAGCAAGAGTCGATGCTAACAATGCCAACTCTACAAATTACTACGGAACTTGAAATTAGTTTCCTGACTTCAATTTCTCTGCTACGTTCGAATTCTTAGTTCGAAATGTAAAATGTTTAAGAATTTATAGATTATTTCTATGAATTCTTATATTTTAAATATATTATGGAATGTACCGGATAAAGATCTCGCGGTTAATTAAATGTTATGTAAATGACGCTGGCGATAATCAGTCGTAAAGGTAAAGGGAGTAGCTAACAAAGCGATTATTTCTCGGTCATACGTAGAATAGTGTAAAATAATACGTAGAGGAATACGTAGCACCGTAAATAGCGCAACACGTAGCACTGTTACCGTCGTATTTTGAAGAGTTATTTTATATAATAACATTTTATATATAAAAGAAAATGTTGTTATAGAAAATACATATACGATTACTAAGTATTTCTATAGCAGAAGGGTTGAGAGTATAGAATTTAAACGATACTGTCGTCGTGCGTATTCCTTTTTCTTTTTCATCTTTATCAGATTTAATCGTCTTCACTTAATGTAGCACATATTTGAACAAGGAAAAAAAATGTCATTTTTTCCTTGATCAAATATCGTGCATGAATTTAATACATCTTGATTGAGGGAAATATTGAACGCGAATCAGGTTGAATAATATTTTGTAATAATTGATCACCTGATGGCTTTAGCGTTCGACGTTAGGATCTCATGGTCGAGGTTTGTAGTCCCAGTATGCCCGACTAGTGGCGATAAGGTCACCACTTATAACATAAAATGGCATCCAATAAGTTTAGTGAAAAGCGGATGGTTACCGTCTCCATCTATCCTGCTAATAACGTGATATGTTATATTTTTGATGTATTTGTATAAACTTAAAACCTTTCTAGAAATATATTTCCGTATATACGAGTATATGAGAGATCAGAGCAAGAGACCGCCCATTGCGAATGCAATTATATCGACATATATCAAAATGTAAAATTAATTATTTCTGCGATGTATTTTTTAATTGTTGTGCTATAAAGTATTTTCATTAATTATTTCAAAATATATTCAATTTTATCTATATAGCTTTTTAAACGAGCATACTTCTCACTTCATATGTGACAGAAGTGTAGCCTGGCAGAGGAATACGTAGCCTATCTCAAATAGCAGCTCGTTACGGCAATTGCTACGAATCCTTGTACACTAAATTCGACGCTGAAGAGCCGTCCAATTAGCGCACGGCGATCTCTATAAATGTTCATGTTTAAATTTTTGTCAAACTATGTCCATATTTAGAGATGTAATGAGGCTAGCAGCAATATATCTATAATAACGTCGCTAAATATATCATAATGCAAGCAAATTTCAAACAGCGTAAGATCTCGTACCTAGACTATATTCTTGTGTGATAGGTACCGCCTGTTGTCTCTATAAATGACGGGCAAATAGTAAATAGTAGCAGGAAAAAGATTAGTGGGAAGAAGTAAGAAGTGGCTGAGGAACGTCAGGGATTAAGCCAGAATAAAAACAGTCGTAGAACTATTCCGCTTAGCCACGAACGAGGACTTTAGAATACTAACTTCTGACTTTTAATAATGGAAAGACGCTTTAAGCATTAGAATTGAGTCTATATTCTTGTTAATGAATCTAAATAAGCTTGTGCTAGAATGCGTTACTGATGGTTAACGAATATAGAAATGGTGCATTTGAAGCTTTGTAGTAAAGGTTCGTATTACTTATTAGGAGATTGCATTGTATTTTGTATATTTTCGTTAACTACAGTATATTTTAACTACTATAGGTAGCCATGACAACGGCGATCAATGCAATACATTCTTGCAGACTCAATACCCTGTATATGGCTCGCTAATCCTTTTGTATCTTGGCGCTTAAGCATGTTACGTGGAGCTTAATACTGTTATTGATTGTTGAAGGCGAATATCCGCTTTGCTACGGAGCGTACGGTATCCACGTCTTCTCAATTAATTACTAATCCGTAGTATAACATTGATGTTGTTACACCTTGTTTTAGTCAACGCTCATTTAAACGGATAGAAGATCAAAGAAGTATATTTTGTTATTATAATCTAAAAATGAACGAAAGTGTTAAAGAATATATGCAAATATAAAGTAACAAAATTGTGTACGTCGTATTTCAGTACCAATACTACACACGGAAGTTCTTTTTAAGCTTAACATGATGAGAAATATATATTTATATATCATCCTTCATCGACTTCAAAATAGGAATAGGCAGTTTTGAACGTCTTAAATTTGTATTATGTTTGTGCACCACAAGTAGACGAATAACTCACACGGATACGGAACGGATTCATAACGGATTTCGATGACTCATTTTTATTAAAATTTTTGATCGGAGGTACTTCAAGAGTAGTTAAATGAAAGTTTGGTTAGGTTCTCATTAATTCTATTTCGTAATATTCCTACGATAATTCGGAAATACAAAGAAAGAAGTGGCATTTGTAGTCGGTTTCTCTTTTTACTTGTATTTCTGAATTACTATAGTTATATTACGAAGCAATGACGTCTAAATTATTATAATTAGTCTATACGATTAGTGTTAAGGATCACTTAGTTGATTGACTTACTTGAACATACAATCTTATGTTTCGCAGACCCCAAACGATTATGCTATTGGTGCCTAATTGGCAACCTTTTTATGTAAATAAAACCGTTTAAGCTCCCTGTTTACAGGTTATTCAATTACAAACATATAAAAAAAGCTTCACAAAGCGGTCGGTAATTTTGAACGTTAAATTCTCTCGAGCTTTTTTTAATAATATTCCCTTTCACGTGATTGTAATTAACTCGCTCTTCACATTTTATTTCAAACGAAGTTCTGTTAAATTTACCATTTTGAAAAATATATTTCACTTGTTTTGTACTAATTGCTTGTCTTTGTTAATTCATTAAGAACATAATTAAAATAAACGAAAACACTTTTATGATATACTTGTAAGTATACTTAATGTAAACTGTGAAAAAAGCGTCGTAACTTTGAATCGATCACTCGATTTTTGACTTGAACCTTCTTCTACCAAAAGTTAATGTTAGAAAAGGAATCAAGAATGTTAGTAATATTTGTAAAGAAAAATATTGTAAGCATTCTTTTAAAAAAGTTATAACAACACAAATGAGCACAATCGAATTTAATTTTCCCGTTCATAATTTAATAACATTTGATTGCCGGAAATCGCGCAATTCGCTATAATCAGATACAATTTTCACTTCGAAGAATTGAATCGTTTCCAACAAATCAACATAAGCAATATTGTTCCATTGAATTTGATGCGGATATTTACATTGAAATCTCAGTTAAATTGCTGCCTCTTTCGCGTTTTAATTTTCTTTGAATTTTTGCTCTTTGTTGGCGCGTAGAGTAGTAGAGAGTAGAAGACTTCCAGAGTGTCGAAAGAGATGCAGAAGTTGATCATTATCTAAACTCCTTCTAATCTAAGAAGCCCGAAAGAGGAATACTTTTTCTAACCCTAATCCTGGTTTGAGCCAACGCCGGCTTTCTTTGATCTTCTCCGATATTTTCTCCGGTCTTTGGCATCCTATTCAATTTGATCGTTGGAGGTCATGTTCCTGCGAACGATTTCCAGACAGCTTTAAGGATGGACCTGTGTTCGAGGTTCAGGATTCTCAAGGGACTAATTCAGATTTCCAACGTACTCCTTAGGCTTAAGATACGTGGCCGTACCATTTCAGCCAACTGTCATGAAGCTTTTCCCACCAAAAAAAAAGAAAGATATTGCAAAAACATTGCAATAGGACTACAGGGCCCTAATTGGTTCGTATACTAATAAAAATTACCTAAAATCAACTGTTCGTCTTGTTTTTATCTGACCCGACCTCAGAGGGAGCGAGGAAACTGGTGGCTATGGCCATGCAACATTGATGACTTTCTTTCTCGCTTCATGCGATCGTTGTGTGTTACCGAAATTAGGGTATGATGGAGCTGACATGCCCAAAAGGGCATCCATAAAAAATAAAGAAATAAAAAAATACTGTTCATCTATTCGATTTGAAACGGTGATAGCTTAGTAAACATTCTACTTACGATTTGAAGATCGGAATGGGTTTAACTTTTTATTTTCTTTTATGCAAAAACCAATACGTGAAAACTAGTGCAATGTATACATACGTAGATACTCATACAAATGGAGCCAATAACCTTGATAAAAGCTACAAGTAATTTCTATCTAGCTATCACGCGATATAAAATATATGAAAGTTTTTTCATTCCACTTTCAAAGCACAATTAGAACAGGAATATATAGATATAATAATTTAATTTTATCTACCGAAACTGAAAATTCACAGCAACCTTTTGTTCAATAATAAATAACCTAAAATTAGTAAAGTAGTTGGGAACCGCAGCCGATAAGTTGCACCTATTTCATAACATCGGACGGGCTCTGCGTCCAACTTATTAAAATGATAGTAAGCAAAGACAAACAGTCAAAGTAAATGAATAAAGGCATAAAGAGACGTCTCAAGTGGCCGCCACGACAGTTCTGCATCCATTCCGCGTGCAGGTTAACGAACCTGTCCCTTGAAGAAATTGTTTTAGGAGATTGTTTCTTAAAGCACTCTCAGTTGGCAGCTACTCCACAGACTAGCAAATGTAATAATTATATAGAATTCCACGTATAAGTTCCACTAGACGCTACAATATAATTTATAACATGTTTTTGACGAGTAAATGTAATCTTATCTCATCTAAGCTATAATTTCATTAGGTTCTCAAATATGTTTTTAAAAATTTGTGCATTTGTAGCGTCGACATTTCTGGGTCGATTTAGATTTGACGCTTATTTTTTTGTTTGATAGGGTTTATATTTAATAAGGTCCAAATATAGGCGTGAGCAAAAATAAAGGGTCGGTTTAGAAAGTTTGAATATCTCGGAAGATAAAGACGCTAGCTAACTGAAATAAATAGTGCATGATAGGCAATTAAATATCCTTAAAATAAAATAAAATAATTTTATTATTTATTTATATTTCATTAAAAAACATAAATTTAAACGAAAAAGGATATCTTGCGTAAACTTGGATAATACAGTATTTTTCATTAATTTTTTTCTTTAAGTCTATTTCATCAAATTCTTACAATAATTCGTAAATACTAACTGGGCGTCCGCGCGTAATAGCTTTTACCGTTTGATGCTATTTGAAGTCGGTTTTGTTTTTGCTCGCAAATATACTTGTAGATAGTAATACATAACTAATTTTAAAAAGTCACTTCACAGACAATTAAGAATTCGGAAAAGAAATCACTTGTTCCGAATGGATTCTATTATTGGACGCTCATCACTCCCTTGAGGAAAACATGTGTTCAGAGAGATTTATAGAAGTGACCTTTCCTTTATTTTCTTTATAGGGCCTCCTTCCAATAATTGCGACTGAAACCTTTTAAACATACTGCTTTCTATAATCTGTCATTAAACGCATACATTTATACGAATAATTCTGTCTCGCCTTTATACTGGGTAGGAAGAGACAATCACTGTCTTTTCAAGAATAGTAAAAAAATCACTTACTTAAGGAAAATACACAATTTTATAAATTTATGCTAAGCGTTATAGTTTTAGAAATATGTTTAAGGTGTATGTATTTATATGTTTAATAATAAAATAATAATAAAAGGTTTCATAAACCAGTTTAGTATCAAAAGATCGGGTTAAATAGTGGGTGATTGAGAACTGCAAAGTAATTAAAGCAAACTACATTTTTTAAATAAATATGATAAAAGACGGTGTTCGTGTTTGTAACCAAAGTGTATTCAAACGTAAAGCAATTCTTTTTATACAAAATATGTATATAGCCTCTATGTTCGATCCCCGTGAAGTGTGGTGGTTAAACTGAATAAAGATAAGTGTTTTTAGAAATCAAACCGCTAGGCTGTCATGGCCTTACGCTTCGGTACTTTTGGATACCAAGCAGAAACGTTATTTCAAAATATATAAAACACAAAGAATTGAACATTACTGACGTAACACTGAGGGCAGACTGCAATAATTATCTTATCTAACTCTTGTTTCGTTTTATACACTTTGTAAATGGCCATCGAAAATAATTGCTATTAACTTTTTTTATATTATTATTATTTAATATTCTTTATCAAGAATATAAGTATCGTACTTATGTTTTGCTTAATGATTTAATGTGAAATCATCGTTATAAGCCAACTGTACACAGTAGGCTATGTTAGCTTCATTACATATCTACCAATTTACAAATTGAAATGTAACTTTAAGTAAAAGACATTAAGTATAAGTTAGTCGCGTAAAGCGACATGCATTTTTAAATTTTACTCCCACAATTCACAGGCGCGTCGTACCAAAAATGTGATTGTCCGCACAGACCTGAAATATTTACGCGTCGCATGTATCGCGGGCACGACCACGGATTGTGCAGCGTGTTGTTATATATACAGCTCGAAGACCAAAACAACTGGAAGTGGCAAATTATTAATAATAGATAAATAAATATAAAATAAAATAATAAATAATCTACTACATGCATATGGTAAATACGGCACAATATACCAGAATAACATTTTTACAATTTTTGTCTGTCAATTTCTTTCGGCTTATTTCTGGAACGGCTGGACCGATTTTGGCGGGACTTTCACTAGCAGATAGCTGATGTCATAAGGAAATATACAGAAAAAAATAGTTTTTAATCGCGGTTAGCACTGGTTAACTAAATAATACACCCTCACGCCCTTTTCACGCACTCAGGATTAAGAGAAATCTACCACTCTCTAAAATAAGATAATAATAAAAATAAATAATATTAGAAGTTAAATATAAGAAGTGAATAGATAAGAGCATTCAAGACGTTTATCAATAGGGGTAGGCATAGATTATTTATTTATTGTTGATAAGCATCACTCTTTGTTATTAGGGAGCTAAGGTTGAACGTATACCTAGATGATTCTTTAACTCCGTGTTTGCGTGCCACAGGATGGCAAAATGCCAACGGCTTAACCCTCCAGTATCTCACGTTACGTGGTTCTGTTCTGTGATAACATAGGCATAAATGAACTAAGTTATCCTAAATTATAACTATCTTTTTTGCTACCAGACACATTACCCAGTGAAGCTGGTCTTTACTGTTACAGCATTCGTGAGATGGCAAAGCTCTTAGGTCCGCTAAACCTGTACCTATATTTGAGTACAGAGTTGCCTGGAAGAGATCGTTCATAGCGATAAGACCGCCCTTGCTCACTATTAGATTAAGTTTAGTTGTTAATTTAAATGATTGTAATTATTGTAAAAGAATCTATCTATATTTGGGAGTAACTCGACACGAGGGTCACCTGGTGAAAGGTAACCTAGGTTTTGACTTTAGGGCGCCTGAAAATGCAAACCACGACTTGAAGCTCTACCAAAAGCTAGGGGCATTTTAAATCTGACAACTACCTCAGCTCATTATTTCAAAAGAATATTAACATATTTTTCCTTTTATTTATAACTAGAAATCCGCCCTCGACTTACATAGCTTAGCCTAAGTGTTAAATGGGAGCCGCATTTACTCAGTGTACAGTCAGCCTCAAGTTGCATACCATGCTAGCAACCCAATTTGGATCCCCGGTGTAGGTACCAATGAATTGTTGTAATTCTTTTGTATTTATTTTGCAATTTTAACTACTGATTTACCACGCGCTCTGAGGTGATAGAAACATCGTGAGGAAATATAAAAATTTAAATTTTCAATGAGATGATAAGTCTGCCAGGGCTGCGTGGCAAACAATGCCCTCATGCTATCTTAACATAGATGCCCTGTCCTCAATAGTGAATATGTACAATATAGAAATACATAAATGTATATATTTCTGGCTAGAACTTTTTTAACTTTTACAATATAGAACCTATTTATATACTATATATTATTTTAGGTCTAAAATGAATAGGCTATTTTGTTGAATTAACCTAATTAGGAATGAAATGTACAGTTGTTGAATATTAATTGTCAAGTCAGTGAAAATTAAATGTGGTAGTCTGCCGCATCGTTAATTATTCCAACCTCCTCGTTGTACTCGTATATTACTCGGTGCACATATTGAATGTATCGCTTATCGTTATTAAAATTATGCATAAATTTTATCAAAGACTTCAATAAAAATATATTTGTTAAAATCTATGTGAAACGGAACGAAATTACCGTCGCGTGAAGGGAAATATTGTGTGAAAGTTCGAAATAATATCGTTGAAAATTTCAGGCCGCTTTATAAAGCTTTTTTAATATGATTTTTATTGAATGACCTATAAACACTGTGTTCACCAGTTTCAGTGAAAATAAATATTTGTTGGTTTATAACTAAACGGAGATCAGTGGTTAGAATTTAAATAATGCCACGATTTTGGATCGAAAATCAACTGAGCGATTTAAATATGGCCTGAATAAAAGTGTATACTCAATTTTATAAATAGCGTAACGTTGTACAAGGAATTGTTTAACGAATCCCGTCACAATCGTCCTCACAATCTCTATACAAAATTAATTAGATGTCAGATTTGGAACTAATAAAGTCAAATTATTGTTTACAATGCCAAGTTAATATGATGATCAACTAAATTATTAATAATCAATCAAAGATACTGTTAAGTACAGGTAAATCATTAAGATATTTGAAGTAATTATTATACGTCACAACCGCTGCGTGACATGTGTTACTTAGCTAACATTGGTTACTTTTAGACAAATAACAGTTTTTTAGACCGAGTCTACCTTACCCAGTACTGTACTGGGTGTCTTGAACTAACAGAAATAGGAAATGGTATCCCCAGGCTCTCTTACATGGTGATAAAAAAACAATTCTTGCCGTAAAAGTGGTCTCGGGAGGAAGTTGGCGTGGAGTGGTTCGGTATTGTCTAAGCAGGCAGTACCCTCGGTACTAAAGAGTAATTCCTTTCTTTGTCTTTGATTTAGGAAGGAAAAAGTATGAATCTCATTTACGCATGAAGAAAAGCCAAGGATTTCGTATGAATGCCCAGAGTAAATATTTTAAGTAACTCCTACACACATTCAAATGTATTTTATAAAATACGGCGAGACTAGCCTCATGTCTTTGCTCAAGAGTGGTCAGATTTATTTCAGCTTTGTCCTGGGAGGTAATTCCTTTCACCGAGTTAAAAACTACAAGATGGTAAATGATTGTCTTCGGTAATTTAGTTCGCAAGAAAACTATTTTAACTGTACCCGCGTAAGAATGTTCCTTTGTATTCTCTATTATTCTTTCTTGGTTCTCATGGCAGTCCACGGTATACGGAGCAGCCTTCGCCAACACCACATCTCGAAGGATCTCGAAGGAATCACACGACTATTCCGACTTCTCACAGTCCAAATTTCGGTCTAGTCTATTTATTTTACAAGTGATCAAACTTCACTATAACGCTATACATCAAATCAATTTTTCTATATGATTTTGTCCTCCTTATTAGACTATTATCAATTGGTAGTTCAGTATAATTGAATCGCATCCTCACCTAGTCAAATTGTAAGCTCCATGCGAAATACTGGCACGTATCCAATATTCAACTTTTCACCATTAAGGTTTCCGCCTATTATTCAATTTTTGAACTAAATTTTCTATAGAGCAATTTTCGTGTCTTTCATATATTTTAGATAAAATTGTAAGTATGAATCTACCTATATGGTCTATATAGCTAGATTCACACTAACAAGTAGACAACTTTAGTAGATACGTTTTATCATGACGGAGGGCGCCTCACTGTGGGAGGTTTTAGTCGGTAGGAGCCATAACGCACTCGCTATGCCTGGCGTGTTAAACGTGCGTAAAAGTAAACGCATTTCCCCCCACGTAAGAAAACGTGATAGGTAGACTTTTGTCAACTTCTACGTATAAGGGAAGGTGGAGGGAGGGGGGGGGGCGTTGAAGGGGGAAGGCTTGCTGGAAATTACCTATTGTCACCTTATTGGTCATGATTAAGTGACGATTACTACCATCATAAAAAGCGGTGTTACATGTCAACAAGAATAGTTATCCGGATTCATAGATTTAATTACTAGATTACTAACAACATAAACATACAGAAAGGTAAAATAAAATTCTATATGTGCTAAAAATTTATCAGAGCATAGACCTCTCGTAACCAATCACGAAGATAGAAATACGCTGTGTATCTCGATTAGTTATTGGTGCATAAACAAAATATAGCGGATTGGATTAGATTTTTTTCAATTTATTAGGGTTTTCATAGATTGTAGGTTTAAGTAATTTCGTAACATACGATATTTATCACAGTTTACATAATGTTATGTGAAGAAGTGATAAGGATCTGCAACAGTCTAGTGGCTTCGGTTCAACTTACGATTTTTTGGTACTTACGTTGCTGTCGTACGTATGCTATTACGTTAACTATCTCGTATCTATTGACTTAAGTTAAAAAGTTGCAACTTACATATATATTTGTACAGGCCTTCTTAGTAAAAAGAGCTTAAGGGCATAGTCCACTACACGGCCCTAGTGCGGATAAGTTGACTTGGAATAAGTTTGGTTTTATCAGGATGTTTTTCTTCACCGAGTCCGTCGTAAATTAGCACTTAAAATTGCAACGTAAAATTGGCGGCGGAATCTTCAAAAAGATGCCCCGCCTTCGGGGTTATGTGAGTTTCTTACGCACTAATATCCCCCCGGTGGCCCTGCTTCAGTGCATGGTGATGGTGAAAGCACGTTCCGGGGAGATTAATGCCTCCCCCAGCACCATCGCAGTGCAAGGCCATACAACTGTACAACAAGCGCCCCCACCCTTGTCGCCTGTGAACCCGAGGCCCCTTTTAGTCGCCTTCTTTGACAGGCAGGGGATATCGTAGCCTTATTCTACGAGTCCAGAAGTATAGGGAGTATTACGTAATGAGACAACCGTGGAGACACTAAACTACCATGACTTTATATAATCTTTTTAATTAATTATATCGTATAAATTTGTAGAAAAATATAATCTTAATCTAGAAACGAAAACAAAACTTGGGTTAGACTTTGCCAAGTTTCCGAAAGCAGTCTCTTATCATATGTACAATAAACAAAAATTCTGTAGACAGTTTCTGAAATCTTTTTAAAATCGTAAAATAATGAAACTGTTCTTGGCTATCACAGTCATTGCGTCTTCCTCGTAGCAGTAGCTTTCGTTAAAATATAAAAATGTGTTCATTTTATATTTTCAAATGTTAACTAAAAGTAATGATTTTAAATATGGATAAATGAGAGTATTTACCATTAGGTTCAAAGTGAAAGGGAGATTGCGGATTTCCATTTTGCACAGACTGGACATCCCGAATGCGTGACGAGAGCGTTACGAAAATCATGCATAGGCATCGGGCGAGGCGAACGGAAGTTGAAAGGGAGATATCAGCTAGTGAAGGTAGAAAGGGAGGTACAGTACTACAGTAGTGGCAAGAGAGAGAGGTGCGAACTTTTGCCCCTACTGTAACTCTTTATCTCTTTTTCTCTTAGCCATTCGTATACTAAGTCTGGCCATAAATACTGATACAGTTATAAAAAATTAAGAAAAAGCAAGTCTATTCTCTGTATCACACTAAAGGAGTAAGAGAAAGCAGTGCGCGCGCACATTTTCTGTCTCGCTTGAACAATATTATATTTTGTATATATTTCACATACATAAGGATGGGGCTAATAAAGTGTTACTTCAGTCGGTCTAAAGTACAATTTTTTTTTAAATGGCCATGAGAAATATGGCAACGTTCGTGGAGAAACTAATGACAATGCAACGGGGCGTCTACGATGCATGAACCAGAGCATTCTCCAATATCACCTTCAAAAATCAGGCATAAAAAAATTGTAGTAACTACACTCTTGTTAAAAAAGTACAATCTTATTTTTTTATTCCAGCAACAAAAATTTCCTCCGGTTGGATTAAATCAAATAAATGGAATTTTTATTTGGAATAACTTTAGCGTAGCAGCACTGATAATTCATAACTAGGTCTCCACAGACTGCTAAAAGGGGTGAGGAAAGATTACCTTACTTCCTTACTCACCTTACCTCTATAATAAAAAATTAGAGGGTGTATGCGTCCAAAACTGTCTTGCATATTGGGACATAATTTAAAATGACGTACTGCTTAAATATTTCAGAAGCTGCTAGTGTGCCGGTACGTCTTAGAGTTTATATCCAACCCGAGTCTATTGCATTTGTAATTTAGTTTACTTTGTTTGGTAAGGCACTTTAGCGTTCCTTTATATATATGGTAGTACCATATAGTTAGTAGTACCATTAGTACCACATTTTTGGTTGATGGATCTAGATGTCTTAATAAATGTACTTGAACACTGCTTTTTTTGTTCATCCTTAATTAATTCAGACTTGCTTTAAAGTTAGCATCGCAATCGCATTGTGGTTAATTCAATTAAATGTCGAAAATATATATAAAACATACAATAAATAATTCGTGTATAAATAAAGATTTAGAAATAAATCTAATATATATATATAATAATGTCTTTATGTTTGTTTGAAATAAAAGACAAAACTGCGTTTCTTTAAAATATGTAGAGAAACAACATTTAATGTTCGTATTACAATTCTATCTTATTTATAAATGTCATGACACATTATATTACAGTGACATTTTACATTTCAAATTATAAAAATACAAAAAAAAGTAATAAATATAAGTAAAGAGGTTTTATATCTTTACATATATAGTGATGCTATTATGTTTTTGCACTCTATTGCAATTGATGAAAATTAAAAAAAACAAAGTAACAATTAATAACAGATTGTATGTGTTTTTGTGTTCCACTGTTGGGCGTAGGCTTTATCTGTAGACAGACTGCACGGACCCATGCGACCCTAGTACGGATTAGACAGATTTCACATTTATCTTTCAATTATCAGAAATGCAGGTTTTCCGTTTTCCAACCGACTTCAAAAAAGGGGGTTCTCAATTCGTCTGTATGTTTAATTTTTTTTATGTTTGTCACCTCGTAATTTTCGACTGGGTTCACCGATTTTAGCGATCATTTTTTTATTCGATAGCTGGTGCTTCCCATGTGATCCGTCCAATTCTGAAAATGGCATAGATGACAAAACCATATAAGTCAAATTTAACACTTGATTTCTTAACATATTTACACATTGAGTATGTGTGCGACAAATTGATGAATAACTCAATATCACGCCAATGGATTTTGATGATTCATTTTTTTTTGGAAGGGGTGTACATCAAAGGTGGATGAGAGGTTAGGTTCTGATTAATTCTATTCTATTTGAAGTTGGTTTTTGTTTTTCTCATACTTTCGTACTCATATTTGTGTTGAGTTGAACACATGGTGAATCGATAAATAAAACTTCAACAAACAATTTATTTAGTGTCGGCACCGAGGATCAAAGCGTACTATGCGACGAGGCGAGTAATCATAGAGTGGATAGGTAATTAAAATTCAGGTTAACAACAAAATTTTAACTTTTGTGTACAAATTACTTATTACAAAAATTAAACATATATTACAAGATAATCTAGTCCAGTGGTGGGCAAACAACGGCCCGCGGGCCAAATCTGGCCCGTTAAAGCGTTTCATCCGGCCCGCCAAGTGTTTTTTGAGTTAATATATTTGATGTGTTGCAATCGGTATTGTATAATATGTTCTGTTTTTAGTTATATCAGTAGTGTTTATAAGGTTTACAATCTTAACATTTTTGGTTTGATTAAAAAACGTCGTAAATTTTTACGTAAAAAGACAAAAAAAGTTGCCACCAGCAATTTGTGTAATTTGCTAAATTAGCCATTAATTTATTTTTTAAAGATTTAATAAATAAAAGTTTTTTTCGGTAAAATTTTGGCCCGTTTAATTTTTTTTTTACAATTGGTGGCCCGCCAACCAAAAAGTTTGCCCACCACTGATCTAGTCGTATCGTGATTTGATTTAATTATATTTGAAAATTGAAATTTAATAACTTGCTTTAAGTTATACTAAATTCTCGGAGAAAGTAATCTTCTAGAAACAACTTTCAAAGTATATCCCAAGCTTATGAAAACTTGATAGCATTTGGCCCTAAATATACTTTCGCAACTTTCATGTTGATGTGGGAACATTGAAGTTGTATGAATAAATGAATAGTGGTTTGGGATGCAGTTTTTATACATACGGTCGTAAGATCCAATTCAGGAATCGAGTCTTGAATTACCTAAAGAGAATCTAGAAGATGGTTAAAGATAACATCAAGATAAAATCAATCATGAGTTGGAAATCTTCAATCATAATTTTCGTAAACAAAACTCTAGTAACAGTAACAACCAATTTTTTTTATTATTAGGTTAGGACCTTATTTTTTCATTCTTTTCCTTTTTATTTCCATTCCCATTCTTCTATACATTATCATTCGTTCGATACATTTTTTTAAATAGGAAAAGTGGCAAACGAGCTTACGGCTCATCTGATCTTAAGTGATCACCGTCGCTCATGAGCATCCACAGCATCAGAAGAGCAGCGGGTGTGTTGCCGGCCTTTGAGATAGGAGTAGGCTCGTTTCTTGAAGGTCCCCAAAACGTAAAGTTTCGGTAACACCGCTGGTGACAGTTGATTCCATAGGCATGGAATTCTTTTCCTTCTTTCTATTATTTTAACATTTCTGTATCCTTATTTGTATGTTATTTATAACATTATTTTTCTTATTTCTATTTCATTTTTATAACATTTCTTGTCCTTTTTTAACATTCCTTTGTCTTTATTTATATAGCAACAACCTATTGACACCTAAGGTCATTGAGAGACGAAGAAACTATTTACAAAATTTGGGCTGGAATGAGCTAGATCAATATAATAGCAGGAGAGAAATTTAAGTCAGAATTTAGAAATTGGGAGGTTCCAGAAGACAATTTGCGTGAGGCTAGATGAATGAGTATCGACTAGATTAATGACTTATTCAAAAGGGGTCATCACTAGTATTAGAAATTAATTTTGTGCTATATGTGATTTGGAAATTGGGAGGTCTTTTAGATTTTTTTTGGTGAGGGTAAATGAGTGTATATTGATTATATTAGTAACTTAATTAGGAACTGGTAAATTTATCTCTTACGATTTTTTTTATGTAACACAAGGCTTTGACTACTGAATGATATCAAAATCAGAGATATATTACCCTTTGTCATGTTTACTCTAAGAATAGTCGTTAGCTTATGCTATCTATAGTTCCCCTTGGCTAGGATGGTCAGGGTCTATCAATATCCTTGCTTTCATACATCATCTATTTATTAATACATACATTTTACATTACACTTTTCACTTAGCTAATTACATATCTATTGCTTATTCTACAACATATTTTTAATTCTTATTTTTACTGATCTTCTTACTTTTATTCTATTTCTATTCTATTCTATAGGTGTATAGACTGTGAGGTCGTTAAGAGAAATTTGGGTAAGGCGAGTTGAGTGAATATCGACTACATTGGTAACTTATTGAAAAGAGGGTAAACAAAAGTATTAGGAATTTATGTATCATGGTTTTGGATATTGGTTGTTTATTTATAAAGAGAAGTTTTAAAGGTGTTTGAGAACTTTGGTATTGTATTAAATTTCTATATATTCGTTATAAATAATAATTATAGTTACCGATTGCTGGTAAGAAAATTGCAGTTCAAGTAAGGTAAAAGTAAAATTTCCTCACGGTCTATTTTATCAACTAAGTGCCGAAGAGCTTACTAAGTAAGAAGCGCCACCTGAATTAATTAGTAAGTGAATTAAATTTTAAGCTCCGACGAAAACTTTTAAAGAGATATTTTCCTGCTTCTACGTGGAAACGAAGAGTTGGCATATTTTTAAAATATTACTATAAGTCCTGTACGATAGGATACTCGTGATGAGTTTTTTTTTAAATTAAATCTTCTGATCAGCCAGATAGACTGCAGTTTCACCGGTTTGTGAGGTGGCATAGTTTTTAAGCCGCATAGCTTGCACCTCTTTAGGAAGTAACTCGGTGAAAGGACACTTGGCTTGGGTGGTTGCTCGACTCATGACGCGTATTCGAGGAAGTTTTGTAACAGACAATGCTTATTATATCAAAAGCTACAGTGTACGGTTTGCAAAACATAAGAACTTAAGTTTTTTTTTTAAAGAAAGCTAGCAATATTTCTTCTTTTCAGAAATATTACTAACACTCTTGTTAACCATTCCAACTAAGACGTTTGTAATTGACGTTTGAAACCTACTGTGCTGTGGACCACCTATCATTTATCACCTGTAAATTAGCTCAGTGATAAGCGGATAGTAATTAATATCTGTGTCTACCCGGTTTTAAAGGAGTTGAGAGTTTGTTTTGTAGGAAGTCACTCGCCACTACAAAGTTTAAGGACGAAAACATTTATCATATAAGGTTGGATATAATACAGATATACAGGAAATACACAGGTAGATGTAATACGTTAAAAAATAACTAAAAATGATTATGTTTTTTTTTTTTTATTTATTTCAAATAAAATTTTACAATAAAGGAATATACTTATAACTTAACGCTATATAAACCGCAATGGTTTGTCGCTAGCGCCAAAGCGTCCGTCTTGCGTTCCTAAATAACTTTTTAGTATAGTCTTAATGTTTTTGTTAGTTATACAATTAAAATAGTGATGAACACCAAGATAGAGCGGTGCTTGTTTTTCAACCGTCTTCAAAAAAATGGGACTTTCTCAATTCGTATTGTATTTTCTTTAAGCTTGGTACCTCCTAACTTTCGACTGAGTGAACCAATTTTCATGTTTCTTGTTTTATTTGAAATATAGTTCTTCCCGTGTAATCCCACTTAAATTTGGGTAAAAAATTATGACCATGGGATCCATGAGAAAAGCATATGGATCTTAAATTTGCATCAAGTATGTGCGTCACAAATGGACGTATAAATCAATATCGCGCCAACCAATTTTGATGATTAACTTTTTATTGGAAAGGACGTACTTCAAGATTAGTTTGATGAAAGTTTGGGTAGGTTATTCCTACGATAATTCGTAAATACAAAGAGGGCATTCGCGCGTAATAGTGTTTAACATTTGATTCGATTGGAAGTCGCTTATTGTTTTTGTTTGTGAATATACTTGTGTATAGTTAAAACCCCCGAGCAAAATTTTTGTCGATTGCACTCCCGCGCAGGTTATGCATACCACTTTCGCGATAAACGTTTGTTATAGTATATTTTATTTTGCTCCTTTACTATAATTAGTTTTTCTTTTATTTCTGCTTACTCCTCCTAAATTGCTATACTTTCCTTGTGTAAATTGTGTGCCATTATACTATCGATATTTACAACCTGATATATTTTCAGATATAATATAGCAGGTTGTATCGATAATACGCGATAAATTGTACAAATACATCGCTATTTTTCATACATCAAAATTTGTTTATAATTAATTAGCGCTTAATATTAAATAGAAAAGTTCTGTAGGAATAGAGTACTCGGCGCGTAACTCAGGAGTTCTCGCTTCGGATACCAATCCAGACTATTTGATTTGATTTGATTCTGGTAGCAGTACAGACTACATGCATAGATTATAAAATTTATACAACGAGTTCTGTCATCGTGAAGTGTAGTATGTTACTACACTCCTACTCGGAGTATACTAACAAACTACACTCTTCGTGATGGCAGCGCAAGTAAGGGTTTTATTCTATTCAAATTGTCAATCACAAAAAAAAATAAAGAATGGAATGCTTTTTTATTTAATTTCTTACTATATTTCGTATATCGGATGAAATGGATCGATATTAGATGTAATATCGATATCTATCGTGCACTTCTACATCGAGCCCTACAGTTTTATTACCAATTCAAGTGTAATAAATATAAATTTACATTTTAACTTTTTATATAACAACACTGACAGGAAATGTTTTCTTTATGAATGGCAATATGAAACATGGCGGCGGAGACAATACGTAGGAGTGTACCGTGCACCTGCGTCCGCACGTCTCAAAGTAAGCTGTCGTAATCTCGAATCTTCGAGTTTCCATTTACTTTCCGCTAGGATCTTCACCACACATTTTTATTTTCATATTTTGTTCACTCTAACGTCACTTCGATAATTTCTACTTTTGTCACAAAACTTTCATAAAAGAAATTATTAGATTTTTAAATGTTTTGACTGTTTTTTTTAGTATAGATGGAAAGTCATTTAGCTGTATCTGACAAATGATCCATAACATCGGAAAAATGATCAATAAATATTATACAGTTATTTTAATAATATAATAATAAAATAGAAAACAAACATTTTTAAAGCATTTATAGCTTTATTGCTAAGTATTGGATTTTACGATGTTAAGGCAGCGGGTTAGTGTTGACGTGAGTTACGCCTTCAGAAAAATCGTAACAGTATATTTAAAAGAAGACATATAGAAACTGAAGAAGAGCGTGAATCACGGCTTCAGGAAAAGCGTGGTTAGGAATCTTACTTGCGACCTACCGAGATAACTCAAAAACGTACCCAAAGACTTGATGCCAACCGTATGTGTATTTATGTCGATGTTGGTGTTGCTGAGTGATGACAGACCCATTGTTTTGCATATAAAAATTGAGCCAGAATAATCGCCTTGGCTTCTTATTGATAAAGAAAAGTAAATATTTGCTCTTTGGTTACAATTATACCTCGCAACTTGAGTTTTGCAAAATAAAACACCTTCTGAACAAATAAAATATTTCGTTTGATCATTTCTCTCTTTGAACGGTGTGGAATAAACGAGACGCTTATCACAAAGCGTAGTGGGCTGTCGTTAGCAATAAAACACAGGAGACTCGCAATACGATAATCCCTTTTCTACATTTCTCGAGACATCAAAGATTATTTATTTTTCAAACTTGGAGTTTTGCTTGTAAATTTTAATAACGAGTGGAGTGTTTCCCATTACATTTGTGTTATGTACATAAGGTACTAGATTGTAACACAAACATGGGAATGTAATCAGGGATGTAAACAACAAAATTATCATATCTCTTGATAAGTTTTTGAAGTAGAAGAAAGAAGAAGTTTTCATTGCGCACGCTTAACTTGGGAAGTGACCTGTATGCGTGATGAGAGCGTTACGAAAAGTGTGATCGAGAGACGCAAACGTAAGTTGCATGGGGCATGAGGTGAGCACACATACAATCGCATTAATTATAGAAAATAATGTTTTTTTTATTGAAAACCAGTAACAAATCTAAATATTTGTAAAAAATAGTAATACGTATATATGTATATACCATACATATTTAGACGAAGCTAAAGAAATTTATTTCCGTTGTGTATAGGTCGTCACGCTCGGTTTTTTTTGGAGAAGGGAGTTTCCCCTAGCCTTATATGCTCACTTGGTCTTTGATCGTTAGTAACCATGCCGCCCACGAACCCGTACTCGAAGGATTGCATATGTGTTGCGAATCTATTTTTAACCGTTGTGGCACCAATTCACCTCTTAACCCGTCTTTCTACCAAGTCCACAGCTGTGATGATTTAGCAGCGCCTGTCATATGTGACAACAGTGAATACACACGACCTGACTTGAGAACATATCAAATACATAACAAATAGAATTATTGTTAACCTGAAATTTAAAGATATTTACGTGCATATGTCCTGCTTTTGGCCACAAGCCTTCACCTTTCCCTAAAGCGTCAATGCGCTTACATATTTTAAAAATTCACTAAGGCATGTAGGTGCCGATACTCTCGAGCGTTCTTGGTAAATCACTACTTAAATTTATAACAAACAAATGAATTGGTGTCGGCATCGGAGATCGAACGAGGGTTGCTAGCATCAGCCCTGTAGTTATGGGCTCATAAGAATAAGACTACGGTATCCCCTGCCTGTCGTAGAAGGCGACTGAAAGGGGCCTCGGGTTCACTGGGCGACAAGGGTGGGGGCCTTTGTCGTCCGCCAAGGTGGACCCGGGAAGAAGGCGACATCGGCTGGCCCGTGTCGCCTTGCACTGCGAGGGCAGAGGGGGGGAGGGAGTAACCTCCCCCCTCGGGACGTGCTCTCCTTGAGCACGAGCAGAGGGGCTCCGGTGCGTTCCTCTGGAGATCCCGGAGCCCCTCGTCATGCACCGAGGAAAGGGCCACCGGGGAGGTTTTAGTGGGTAAAAACCCCACATAACCGCCGCCTTCCCCCCAGAAGGCGGGGTATCTTTTTGAAGATTTCCTCCTCGTAAAAAAAAGGGTTGCTAGCATACTATGCAACTTGAGTCGTCCGACCAAACACAGCTAGCATGGCTCTATAAATTTAAAGCCGTAGTTAAATATGCCATGTATTTCACATTAGTATTCTCTTGGAATGCATCGGTGGTCATGTTTTACACAAATTGGAATAGGACATAATCAACTAGATAGGGTACGGAATTAAATTAAATGTATTTATTCACTTTGCTCGTCTTCAAATGTAAGTTCTGAATCTTTGAAGTAAATTCGTACTGTGCACCCAACGCAAAGGAAATCAAACAGTTATGAAGGGTTTATTTTTACATACACATTTGTAAGTGTGATAGCTCAGAACGTGACTTATAGTCTGATGATCGTGGGTTGTAATCCCAGTCCGTTTGTACCATTAGTTGGCGTTTTTTAATTAAAAAATCTCTTACTATAAATTTGTGTACAGTGGTCTCTGCCTGTCACATAATTAGCTTAGTGAAATGATATACGAAACGTAATTCTGTCTCTTTCTATCTTCACTCTCTCTACTAACTCACATCTCCTTCTCAACTTCGCATCGCACGTAAAGCATTTACCATCTTACACCCCAAGTCAAATGTGCGTATAGAAGTTTTACTTCATAAACATTAAACTCGGTATTTCAAAGTCGACTTTAGAGAAATAAAGAAATTAAATGTGTCACAACAAAATAATTTGAATTTGAAAATCAAAGCGCCGTTTGATAAATTGCAGACGATTTCTGTGAGGTTTTGACTTGATGAATGGACTTTACGTTCCCGTGCTTGAATACGACAGATTCTGATTGATGTATTGTTTTGTATTGAATTCAGTTAGGTAAATCAAAATATTAAAAAAAAACATATTAGGTTAAGCTTTAAAATGACACCTGCAGAGATTATCTGCTTCTACCTGTTGTCAGATATTTTTTTAAGACAAGTACGAGGAAATTTTCAAATTTACGAGCAAATACAAAAACGACCTCAAATCGGAACAAACGTCAAACGCCAATACGCGCGTCGACCCCCTTTGTATTCTCGAATTATCGTAGGAATATTACGAAATAGAATTAATCAGAACCTAACCAAACTTTCATCAAACTACTCTTGAAAGGAAAAAAAAAGGATGTACCCTTTCCAATAAAAAATGAATCATCGAAATCCGTTGGAGTGAAATTCATCAGGTTGGCTTAATTACTACATGTCACATATGCCAAGAATAAGACCTTAATATGCTTGGTAAGAAGCGGACAAGGTAAGCTGTCTGTATCTACCCCGCTTTTAAAAGGACTTGAGAGCTTTTTTAGTCGGCATGAAACATTTTATTTAAATACCGGAATGGAAGTATTTATTTTTGTAGAATAAATCTTATCCCGCAGTGAATTGCAAATATGCTTAACTTTCTTAAATTACCGCACAGCTTTGGTATCGTTTAAAATTCTCAAAGAAACGATAATTGGTTCCTATTTTTACAGGGAAAAGTAAAATTTACAGCCTATCTATATATATAAAAGAGAAAGTGTGAGGGTATGTTCCATATAGGCTCCGAAACGGCTGGACCGATTTCAATGAAACTTTCAGGGAATCTTCATATTGACCTGGCGAGTAATCTTGTAAGTTTATTGTCGATCGGTGCATTCCTCCTTCTGAACTGTCAAACAAGCCATACGTCGTACTTTTTTTTCTGACATTAACTTGAACCCGATATGTAAATGATAAGAATGATAATGTATTTACTGACATGTACATGGGTCTTATAATGATTTTCACCCGCTCGAGAAGAGAAAAAAAGAGAATGAATAGGGAGAGAAATTAATAATTTAATATATTGTTAGAGTTAAATTAAATATTTCATTATGTAAGTTTATTGTTTAAATAAATAAAGTAAAATCTAGCCGGCGTAGCTGGTGGGCTGTGTCCGCTATTGTATAAAATAATAGGAGGCCTTCTATGTAAAGATTATATCATCTTGCATAGTCCGACCCTCGACTCTAGTGCGGATTGGCAGGCTTCAAATGTCTTAGAACATTGTCTAAAACGTGTAGGTTTCCTCGCGACTCTTGACCTGTATCACAGTTAAGTCGTATTTCAAAGCGTAATCACTATTACTAATTAAAAAGAAATTGCAATGTGATCAAAGTTTTCATGTATTATCATTTAAGTTATATTTTTATTTTAACATTTTCAACCGACTTCAAAAGGAGCAGGTTCTCAATTCAGTTGGTGAACCGACTTTGATGATTCTTTTTTTTTGACAGCTGGTGTTTCCCACGTAGTCCCATTTTTATGTAGTCCAATTCTGGTAATGGCATCCATAAGAAAACCAAATAAGTCTTAAATTTGCGTTAAGTATGTGTGGTACAAATGGCCAAATAACTCAGTATTACGCCAACCAATTTCGATGATTTATTTTTTTATTGGAAAGGATGTACTGAAAGGGTTTGGTTAAGTTCAGATTAATTCTATTTCGTAATATTCCTACGATGATTTGTAAATACGCCCGAAGATGGCGTCCGCACGTAATAGCGTTTAACGTTTGATTTAATTTGAACTTAGTTTTTGTTTTTACGTTTAAAGATACTTGTTTAATATTATTTATAATATTTTATTAAATACCCATTAAATAGCCCAATGGTTTAGGGTACGGTCTGCGAATCGTAGGTTCGAATCCACAATCCAAATTCGTCAATTGACGTGAACCATCTCCTAGCACAAGCTTAAGCTTAGTTGGAATGGTAACCAAGAATGTTAGTAATATTTATGAAAAAAAAAAGAAATATTGCTGGCTTTCTTTTTTTTAAAAAAGGAAATTTTGATCTATTCTTAAACCATAGGTGAAATAAAAATACCATACATTATTTTGTTTATTTTCTTGTTTTTTATTTTTTACATGTATCATTGTTGTCTTCAAAATTAATTAACGAATGAATAAATACTTTAGTCCTATTTAAGGCAACAGTTTTTAATCTTTCAAATAATGAATATATTTTATAATCGCTTCAGCAGAAATGAAGCTCTCGTATGTGAATGCGAGTCGAAGCCAATCTCGCTCGATCAATATTCAATGATCTAATATATTTCATATTACTCATTCATACGCAGTAACGTGTCGTAAGTTCCTCCGGGGCAAAAAAACGGCGTCGCTCAATGATCGTCGAGAAAAATACTGTAGAAAAAACTCAATATTTGTCTGGACACGGGCGGAGTTAAAGTTGGTTAAAGATGGCAATTTCACAATAGCCGAAGCTTTAACTGAAAATTAAAAAAATTATAACTCATTTTTCTTAAGAGATCACCGTGGCCCATGCTCCTGCTTTTGGAAAGGAGAAGGCTTGTTTCTTGAAGGTCCCCAAATCGTAGTTTGGTTGCGTTTTTACAAAAATCCCATGACCCTCGGAGACATCGACGTCGACCGGGTTTTAGCCGGATATAACAAATCAGCACATACACTTATTTTGTCTTAAATTAAAATTATAATTATAGTGTACCTCGATATACGAGTATCCAAATATACAAGTGTTTTTGCAAGATTTGAGATACGAGGAAACGCACATTACACCGCTCTAACAGTTTCTTCCACTTTCTAGACTTCTTTATTTGTGCTTGTTTTCCTCGATATCGAAGCAGTTTTAATAAGTTGGGTCGAGAACAGTTTTAAAATTAAAAAATACATGCGGTAATGACGATAGGGAAAATTACTTTGAGATACGAGCAATTTGTCATATGAGCAAGGTTACGTAACTTGAATGGCAAGGTACCACTGTACTTCGTGCTAAATTACCAATATTGTAATCGTCATCATCATCATTAACCTGTGTCTTTCCACCGTTGGACATAGGCCTTCCTCAATAAATTCCACCGTTATTATTGTAATGTTGCGTTTTAATTATATGAAACGCAACCTCCGTTGATTTCCATCAATGACGTGTATTTTTCTTACATTTACTCGTCACGAAATTGTGAAGTAGCGGGCATAAAATGCGACATGATTAAGGTTCTCGGATTTCATATTTCGTGATCGTAATAAAAAAGATTCGAAATGTCGCGAAATTTTGTTGCGCAGCTTTTTTATTTTTCAACCTGTAATGTACAAAGATATGAATTATTTTCTTTTGTACCGCTTTAGCCAAATCCAAATTGGATTGGCTATTAAATAACGATTACCTATGTTGACAGGCTCATAACATATCGGAATAGACAGTTTAATTTTAAGATATTCATAATTTACTTAAACAACTGTAATTGTTTCTTATAACTTCATTTCCACATTCACGACGACACATTGACGAAATAGACATCATATATCATCTTTCGCAAAAAAGACGAAATAAAATATTATTTTATTACAGAAGTTGAAGAACATGTGATAGCATTTCAGAATCTCGATAAAATCGATCATCTTTTGATAGAACTTGCCTGCACAGCTTAGTGTATTTTTTTTACAGTACGAGTAATCAAAGTTACGTGTTTGGCTTCTTACGACGTCAAAATAGAACTAAAACCTAAAAACAATTGAAAAGTCTAAACACAGAGTCGAAGTACGAGAGTTTTTAGTGTTTTAGTAAAATAGTTGCTACTCGAGTACTACTGAGTGGAAGAACGCTGATTTTTTTAACAGGCTCCTCATAAGGGGGGTCTTTCTCCGAGTGCGAGGTTACATTCTGGGACAACCTGTTTATAGGTACATGTTTGTGCAATAAAGTATTTCTCTATCTATTAGTATAGATTTGATGTTGTTGGTTACATTAACACAATCTGAGAGTTGATTATGTGGAACGAGACATTACGTAAATATTAAGCTAGTTACTTAGTTCCGTTCACCGTTGATTTTGTGTATACATAATGCAGTCAGTGTAATTAAATTGGCAGCCGAAATGGCTTTTAGTGCTGGCATACTACAGTATATAGTATGTCCAGTATGTCCTGTAATAATAGCAGGGAAGGCAAAACAATTGAATCACGTTAGTATCGTATAAATATTATATGTGAAAATCCTATTATTATTATACTGCTTGGTTGCCTTTTTAAAACTTAATTAAAGATGTTGCAACATTATTAAGTTAATCAATATCATGTTCTTTCTAGTCATATAAATATACTTCTCTGTGAATTTAACATCATGATTTTAGCAAGGAAAATCCATGAGATTATTTGCTAGTGATTGATCCGTGTATCAAATTGCGTTCACTGAGCGATATATTGGCGGGAACAATGACAGATTGATTCGTATCACTGGACATTGGCGGACGATAATATCGGACGCCTAATTTTTTTATAGAGAGGCCGACTGTTTCTACTAACAGAACTCCGAATGGTGGAGATAGGCTTTGACAAGAACTTGTAGGGAGTTAAGAAGGTGCGTGTGGGGTCACACGCCCAGACCAAGCGTACCCTCCCGCGTTTCGGACCATATAACCGCAAGGCCTTGGGAGGTGGTGGGTAGGGTGTTTTTACTAACAGATATTATATACCCCTTAATACCAATCTCGAAATTATATCTGCTTTTGCGTCTAAAAATAATTCAGATAAAACATTCATGGCCTGGCAAAAACATAATAACTGCAATTAAGGATCGGATTAAGCGACTTAAGCGCTATGCCACCTCTCAATCCGGTGTAACAGTCAGCTTCTCTGGCCAATCTGTGTATTTGGTATCGATCTTGAATTCCTATATATATATATATATACATATATCTATAGAACGTGAGGCGACCGTAACACTGAACCTACAACGGCTCTTGGTTGTAAATATTCACCTAAAAGTGAAATGCAGTGAAAATCTCATTTCAAAACGCAAAAGGAAAGGAAAAGTTTATTTACAAAATATTTTCGGTAAAAATGTTAACTGGAGTGCCACTGTAAGAGGTTTATTTTACGAATCACACTGCAATCGGAGAGCCGTCCATTACCGGCGACTCATCCCTCGTTACCTCGAGGGCACTGTACGGGCACGTACCTGTATTACAAACTTTGCTGCACTCCAATTTGTGGCTACTCCTGGATTTTTCGTATGTTCAAGCGAGGTACTTTCAACCGACATCAAAAAAGGAGTAGGTTCTCAATTCGTCTATATTTTTTTATGTTTGTTACCTTATAACTTTCCACTGGGTGAACCGATTGTGATGATTCTTGTTTTTTTAAAGATGGCGCTTCCCATCTAGTCCCATTTTAATGAAATCTAATTCTGATTATGGCACCCATAAGAAAACCATATAAGTGTTAATTTTTCATCAAGTATGTGGGCCATAAATGAACGAATAACTCAAAATCACACCAAATGATTTCGATAATTTCAGGTTCTGATTAGTTCTAATTATAATATGCCTACGATAAGTCGGAAATACAAAGTAGAAAGTCGGATTTGAAGTCCGTTTTTATTTTTACTCGTAAATATACGTGTCTTTTTAACCGAAATCGAATGTAGAAGAGGGAAACATAGTGAGAAAACTTGCGTGACTCATTTTTTTTTAGTTAGACCATTAAATAATTGAATTTAATGGCTGAGTTACGTTACGGTAGCAGATTAAGTCTTATCAATACCTCCCGTTTTACGTACATACGTAGTTTAGAGTGAACATACAGCGTAAATAATTGCGTGCACCATTTCTGTTCGGAAAATGCATTTCCCATATAGTGCTCTTAAAACTAACGGCTACCCGTTGTAACTAATGGACAAGTTTTCAAAGGACGTTTAGATTTTTAGTATTTTTTTTGTACACTTCATTCACTGCAAAATATCTTGACTTTAGAGGATATATACTTTTAACCGTTTTCAAAAGTAGCATCGTGATTTCATCCACATTGGTGTGGACATCGCTTATACCCGAATAAAACGCTTTGCTTCGTCTTTTATCGTATAACAAAGGATTGGTACAGTTTGCTCACGCCTGTCTTTCCCTCCGATTTCAATGTTTACAACAGTAGAGTAAATAGGCATTTGCCGATCTAGTGCGCCTTAACATCCAGAACGGTATTTCCATTGAATAACAGGTGGTATCGTGTTCACGCCCTTGCTTAGCATGTATATAAAAAGATTATTAATGGGGATATACATTGATATCAATTGTCTCGTATTAGGACAGAATGTTATTTTAACTATACGTCTTTATCAGTTGAACACAGTCGGATTTTGACATATCAGTCGAACTATCGATTTTTAAAGGTAGTCCGAAATTTAATATAAACGAACGATTCAAATAAATATTGGTTCTATTTCAATCGAATACAAAGAGGTTTTAATCGAATATAAAAGGAGGTTTTAAGCATATATCTAAAAGAATTCTCTAAAGGGCGCGTAAGCGCGAACAGTTAGATTTTTTAAACAATGTCATTAGGTTGGAAACGAATAGCGATGAACTTTGGCCTCCAACTAAATTATAATTACTTACCCCGTAATAAAATTTTATATACAGATATAATAAGAAAAGTTTTTCTTTGTAATTTTGCGGAAAAGTTCGTACTTATTGTTTTACTAGTGACAATAAAACTGAGTATTTTCAAAGTTGCAGAAGGTGATGCTAACATAATTATGATTTTAAACTAACACGGTTACGAACTTAACAATTAGTACTTAAAAATATCGGGAACTCATTTCGTATAATCACTGTAATACTCTAATGGTAATATCCCGTTTCAAGTAATAATTGTTATTTTTGTAACATCTCTATATTATACAATGATATTATTCATTTTGACATTTGACACTAAACAATAAAGTTCCATAATAATGAAATACCAGGTCATAAAATCCCAAAAAAAACCATATTAATAATGGATATGAAATGTCACACATTTAATACGATCAATAATTGACAGTTCAGTTGTCATCGTATTCCGATAAAGATCTAAGTTTTCCCCAAGGAAAATAATTTTTTATGTACCAAGTACTAATCAAACATTATTTAAACATAACACTAAAATGTTTTTATTAGAGTCGCGCACGCAAGTTACGCAGCAATAATCTCATTCATGGCGGATATTCGTACAATATTAAAAAGTGATTAATCTCGGAATGTAGCAGCGGTGAAAAGAAATTGCTACATTCTTCATACTGAATGGAGGCCGGGAACACGGCGGGAAGGCTCACTCGATATACATTGTAATACACGAGTGTGGAAATTCTACACTGTCATTATAATCTCGGAAAGGTTCTTTTGCTTTGATTTTTCGTCTTTAATCTTTATATTTGATTTACGATCTTTATTTCCCTGGCGAACATATATACGAAGATGTTCGGAAGAAGCGAAAGAGGTGTGGCAGTACTGTAAAAATGTATATCTGTAATATTTTACCTCTCAGAGTCGATGATGTAAGCGCTTTTATTTTTATAAAAATACTAGCGTACCCAGCCCGGGCTAGATTTTATTTAAGCAATAAACTTTCATCATTAAATAATTAATTTAACCTCTCATAATATATTTAATTATTCATTTCTCTCCGTATTCATTCTCTTCTCGAGCGGAAGAAGATTACATTACCTACAAGTGCATGGGCACATAACAGCATCAGTAAACGAATATATTCGCAGCGCTATAACATACCTTGAATACTTCAAATAAATGATGTTAGGTGGACTCATTTAAGTAAAACATTTTAACTCTGATTTTGAAAGCATTTAACACATGCTCAGCTCAAGCTCAGCATGTGTTAGGAGATGGTTAACGTTAATAGTCGAATGGAAGTTTCGAACCAACGAGCTAACATTTCATAGACCGTATCCTACACCATTAGACTAGTGACGCTTCAAAATTAATATAAAATTGCACCTTATTTTAACAATGCTAGAATAAAAGTTTTCAAAAGTTAAAGCCTATATATGTCCCACTGCTGGGCACAGGCCTCCTCTGTAATGAGAGTTTAAGGGCATAGTCCGCAACGCGATAGAATTCACGTCTTAGAAAATCTTCTAACATATGTAGGTTTCCTTACATAGTTCTCCTTCACCGCTGAGCGTGGTGAATCAGCACGCAATCAATCAGCAGCAAGAAATAAATTGATTGGTGCCGGCACCTGGATCGAATTCGGGTTGCTGAGGACACTAGGGCTCTATAGAACTTAGAATTATCCTAGATTAAGTATTCAAAATTTCCAAACTATTGTATAATTTCGCAAGCTAATAATTCCTCCATTGGCAGAGTTATAAACACATCATCCCATGCAAATCTACTTCCGTTTATTATTAATATATTCAATGTGAACAACGAAAGGGAAAATTGAATCATTTGTTCTGTAGTTGCCCATATAAGTAGACACATACAGGTGAGATACATAAGTTGTCTTTATAATCTAAAAACACATTCGTATTTAAGAGCTTTTTTTACGTAGGTCACCGCGATAGTTTTACGGGGTTTGAGATATGGCAGAGCTCTAAAGACCTCGACTTCACGGTAACTCTAATTGTGTTAGCATTCCAATCCGAGGGCGCTCGATAACCGACACCGACTTGGTCGGTAGCTTTATTCGGAACACATATAAATAGTTATCTTTAATTACTACTTAAGGAAGCGATGGCGCTGGGAGATATGGTTGTAGAAACTCCAAATTAATAGTGCACTAGGGCAATAATTAAAGTTTTTTTTATATGACAAGTGGCAAACGAGCATACGGCTCACCTGATCTTAAATCACCGTCGCCCATGAACATCCACTGCATCAGAGGAGCTGCAGGTGCGTTGCCGACCTTTAAGATAGGAATAGGCTCGTTTCTTCAAGGTCCCTAAATCGTAAACGTTCGGAAACACCGATGGCGACAGTTGATTCCACAAGTTGACAGTGCGTGGGAGAAAGTTACGCAAAAAACGTACAGTCGTGGAACGCCAACCATCAAGATGGTGGTGGTGGAATTGCTAACCGCTAAGCGGTTCTGCTGACGTGCTTGCGCGACCAGATGTCACGAGTTTCAATCCCAGTCAACTGGTACCAATGAATTACCATTTTTTTGAATGAACTTTTACAATGAACTACCAAAAACATAAAGTTCCATGTGAGACGACCGCTCGGTCGGACCCTGAGCTATCATGCCTCGAAAACTTTATCTTACCAAATTTATATAATATATTCCTCTATCATGTTATTGTATGCCATATGCTTACTTATTTTATTTATTACTCTTATATCGGTATTTGTGGCGTACGGATATTAAACTAATAAACTTGAAATAGTACCGAATGTTATCATATTAGATTCTCCGTAGAGCGTACATATATGTAATATTTACACGGCCAAATTTTATTTAAGAGTAAAAACAAAAATACGGTTGGCGTGATATTGAGCTATTTGTGCATTAGTGACACACATATTTGATGCAAATTTAACACTTTATTGGTTTTCTCATGGATGCCATTGCCAGAATAGAACCAAATTGAAATGTGAACTGCGCTGGTCCTGGTCCTGGTGAAATGTGCTGGTCCTCCTCGTGTGAACATCCACAACCAACTTTAAACCAAAGAAATAATCATCTAAATTGGTTCACCCAGTCGAAAGTTATGCGGTAAATTCCTCAGGTCCTTCTTTTAAAGTCGCTTGAAAAGAACTTTACTGCGTAGTAGTGGTGTAGAAGGAAGTCGTAGACAATCATTGTTACGTAATATAATATGTATATATTCTATTACACTTAAAAAAAAATCATTAAAATAGTTTCACCCAGTCGAAAATTATTTATTTATTCTTTATTTGCACACAATACAAAAAAAGGTACAAATAGGCGGACTTAATGCCAGTAGGCATTCTCTGCCAGTCTACCTTGGGGTTGTGTAGAGACAAAGTAGCGGGTGCAAGCTATGTGAGAAAGTAATAAATAAAAGAAAACTTTAATAAATGCATGCATATAAAATATACATACCTACTTACAAAAAAATTAAATATATAAACATAATAATTATATATAATAATAAATAGATACATATATAAATACATTTATATAATTATAGATGGATAGGGACAGCAATTGTCAAACTATTCCTTGCTTAGGTAAAGCTTCCATAGTAAATGTTTGAAAGTAGATTTAGTTTCAGCTGTACGTACATTTATTGGCAGCGCATTCCAGAGTCTTATTGCGTTAAGGGTAAAAGATTTAAAGTAAACAAACAAAAAAACCAAACAGACGTTTTGAGAACTCCTTTTTTGAATTCGGTTTACTGGTTATATAACAATTTTGGAATGCGCCATTTTCCATTAGCATAAATTGTGGTTGACATTTGAACTTTAATTCAACAAGTTTGATATAAAAGCCGCCCCGAGTTTAAATTAAGATAGATACGAAAGCGTTTGATTAATTTAAGATTAGTAGATTACTTTCCTTCCGAGTTATTGTATAATTGATTTAGAACAAGTAAGATAAATTGCGTTTACCCGTCCTTCCCGCTGCGAACTACTGTCTGAGAGTTAGATTTCGGCTGGTCCAAAGCTGAAAGTCACCGCGATAGAAATTCTTGTTCTCCTGCTGTTCTACTGCATTTCTGTAAGAGATGAATCTAAAAACAGATATATCTCCGAGTAAAATCGAAAATGTACTTCAAACTGAATCAGTGTTGAAACGCGCGTATTATCTCTTTTCAACTGACTTCAAAAAGGAGAAGATTCTCAATTGGTCTTTAATTTTTATGTAGTAATTAAGGCTACTTTTAAGTAGTTTCAATAGCGGGTAACACTGCGGGGCGTAGCTAGTTAATCAAAAACATATAGCTAAAGATGAAATTTGCATTTAATTTGCGAATGGGAGGGCTATACGGAGAGTTCTCGTGTACGTATGGTATACAGCGAATGTTCAATTACACTGTGCCTACATACGAGTGAATGGAACTTCTTAGTTTCCTACTATTTCGTCGGAATTTGCGGCCGCTTTATACGCTCTGAGGCTCCGGTTGCAGCTGAATGTAAATGTTAGAACTACATGTATACGGTTCGTTTCATCTATACTCATATATTAGGTTAGGGGAAAAGGTTTCTTCGCATTTTTTAAGAAAATTCAAAACATATATTAATATAGTTACTGTATACACCAACGAGAACATAGTTCATTATTAGGTTTCTTTCAGTTAGTTCGTGAGGTACCCAAATATTGAGCTTTTTTGTTTTTAAATGCGCCAAAACTGTTTTGTGGTCAATTCCCAGTTCTTCAGCTAAGTCGTAACTACTGACATGCCGATCTTGCTCGACTTTCTCACAAATAGCATCCATTTTATCCGTAATAGAGCGACTAGAGCGACGTGCATCTTTGACATCATAATTTCTGGATTGAAAACTCTTAAACCACGAATTAAGAAGCAGTATTGAGATCGTCATCGACAAACCGAAGATATACTCGCCATTGACGTTGACCCCTCGCAATTTTCAGTCCACGCTGAAAATAATTTATTCAAAACATCTTCCGAGCCATTCCTCAACCCATTAGATTAGAAGCATCAAATAGAATTGAATGCACTAAAACGTACTAGATAGATTTTTAAATACGCGTCCCGTATAAAGTCTTTTAGAGTACTTCAAAGGAATGGGAAGACGCCATTCAAGCAGTTTCCTTTCAGAACCAAACCGAAAACTGAAAGGTAAACCACTTGAAATTACTGAAATCCTAATTTCACTTTGAAAGATTTATTTCCGTTTTTTGTTTACCATCTGAAGGACATAACTAAGTTTAATTTCCTCAAAGTTTCGTCTTCGTCTAAACGCTTTTTATTATTAACAGGAGTACAGTAGAAGAAGCTTTTGCCACTCACACTTCAAACCGGAAGTCTGGCGTTAATTACCGTGCAAGAGATTTAAATTAAAGGGTCACGTTTATCCTGAAGAGTTTGAAATGCTCCTACTATACAGAATCATCATATAAATATCATCAGATTTTAAGCTCCGTTCCATTCTCTCTGTGCAACGATCGATAAAAATTAAAAATAAAATCTAAAAAATCATTTTCAAATGACACTAATTATAAGGAACTTATGGTCTATTTTATAGTCTTTTTCCAGGATGAAAGCTTATAAAACTTTACTAGGGTAATCTACTAAAACTGAACAAGGGGTTCAAAGGAGTAAAATCAAAATCGATACAGAACTAATGGCGTTTTGACTGATATTTAAAAGGAAAATTCAGACGGATTAAGAACATCTTTCGTTTTTTGCATTCGGTTAAAAACGATGTCCTGCGACATTTTACCGTTCCATTATCGAAGGTGTCATAAGTACTACCATCTGTCTTTGTTATAGGAAGCGATATCCTAATACCCTGCATATAGTCGTCCAGAGGAGTATGCAACAATATATATTGCGACACAAACACGGTATTCATATGGGGATCAAAATGGGGTATTAAACAAAACAGGACGAAACAGAACGCAGTCAAACAATATGTTCAAATAAACAATGTATTTAATATTTAAAATGGTAAGCGGTTTTTTAAGTACTTGTTTTTGTGTGTTCGTAATGGTAAGAAAACCTTCATTCTATTTTTGAATAACGCCTTAGTGTGCACGTTTTTGTTGGGCGGTCGAATATTATTCCAGCATTTGGTTGCTGCGTAACGAATTTTTTTTTGATTTGATTATAGTCTTTACAACGACAGGTACTATAAAACAACGTAGAGTATTCCTCGATCCTTTATTAAAATATTACGAAACACAAGGAAAAGGGAAAATAATTAACAAGTAAAGTTTCCTAGAAATCTCTTGGGAATTGAAGACGTATCGTCTTGGAGTCTGTAATGACTCATTGAAGTTTCGTGAACCGAAATAGGCTTGCTTAAGTTGGAACACTTATTATATTTACTTATGTACATCGGTAACTTGAACTTCAAAAGGGACGAGTAAAAATAGAGTTATAAGGGCTTCGTCTAATAAGAGGATTTTATTATGAAAGGTTTTTATAGGTGAATGTTTTATTTGAAATTAATAAAATTCTTTGAAGCTAATTATTGAGTTATAGAGTTACAAGTATATTTACGAGAAAAAACAAAAACCGACTTTCAATAAAAAAAAACGTTAAACACTATTACACGTAGACGCCCTCTTTGTATTTCCGAATTATCGTAGGAATATTACGAAATAGAATTAATCAGAATCTAACCAAACTCACAAGAACCATGCTAAATTAGGGTCCGGGTTGACTCAAGTTGCATAGTACGCTAGCAATCCGAGTTCGACGCTCGGTACCGGCATCAATTGAATTTACTGTTGCAATTTTATGTGCTGATTTACCATATGCTCGGCGGCGAAGGAAAACATCGTAAGGAAACCTACTCGTCTTATTCATTTTTTTAATGTAATTCATGTGTAGTCTGCCAATCCGCACTAGGGCCGCGTGGCGGACTATGCCGCTATACTCTCTTTATAGAGAAGAGCGCCCAACAGTGGGTCATTTGAAAGCCGGTCTCTCCAGTGTCGTCCCATTCTAATTTGATCCAAGTCTGACAGTGGCATCCATGAGAAAACCATACGGTATGCCATTCACTTATAAGTCTTAAATTGCTTTAAGCATATGCGCGACAAATGGACGAATAACTCAAAATCACGCCAACGATATGTACTTCAAGGATAGTTTGATGAGAATTTGGTTAGGTTTTGATCAATTCTATTTCGTAATATTCTTACGATATTTCGGAAATACAAAGAGGGTGTCGGTGTTTGTTTTCCCTTTTTTTTTGGACGAACTGGCTCAGTTGCCCAGAGAGGCTGGCCTTTACTGCTTCTCTGGATTGAGAGGTAGCATAGCTCTTGGTCACTTTACCTGAATCTCTAATTGTTTTACACTCTTAAATATGACGTGCGGGGTCTCTACATTAATTTATAGAGTCTCAGTAACACTGTTAAACCTTTTTTAATTAACACTCGGAAACCCGGGGACTCCGTGCAACATAATTGTGGTGGTCACAAAGTGCCATGTCATCATTCGGCGAACTCGTTAAAAACTCTTTTCACTTCACGTTTGCAGTTAATTAAAATTGAACATAAAAAATTATATACCTTTTTTAAATAACTTACCGTTGTTTCTGTAAACTTGTATATTGTACTGTACATTCGTAATAATTAATACAAAAGTCGATTTCAAATCAAAACGAGTTATGGATTAAACATTGGATAGATAGATAGATCAGTCCTTTAATGCATCGAAATATATGTACAAAGGAAATCTTTTCAAACAAATCGTAATAAAAATAGGTTCATAAATGACAGTGTTATGAGTACACAAACCTTGAAAAGCATCAGGCTAATTGATAGCTTCCTACTTTTTTTCTTTCTATCATCGTTAATCCGGCTTATTTAAGCCGAACCTTGCTTATTTAATTCAAAAGTTGTACCTTTTTAAATTAGAAATTTAATGAGAAACCTCATTGGTACAGACGAAAAATCTGTATTATTAACCGATTTTTTTCTCCTTTCATCAGACTTATTAATTAAAAACGAGTTGTTAGTTATCGAAAAACATATTATACTAGACGAAAAATTATTCCTATATAATAGTGATTTGTTAATATGACATCGATTTAATGTTAACGCTTGGCACAAATCCCCTTTGCTCCTTTGTCTATACGAAAGTAAATTTACGAGTAAAAACAAAAACCGACTTCAAATCGAATCAAACGTTAATCGCTATTACTTGCGAACGCCCTTTTTGTATTTCCGAATTATTGTAGGAATATTACGAAATCAGAACATAACCAAAATTTCATCAAACTATTCTTAGAGTACATCCTTTCCAATAAAAAATGAATAATCGAAATGGCGTCATATTGAGTTATTCGGTTATTTGTATCGCACATCTCGAAAGTCTAGAAAAACTGATCGTAGTTGAGAACACCGCAGGTAAAAGATCTCGTGGCCGTTCACCAACAAGGTGGTCCGATCAGGTAAAAGACTCGTCGTCCTCCAAATTTTACTCTACTGTAAGAGACGTGCTGGACAGAAGCCTGTGGAGGCCGATCATCCGCTTCAGATGCAACCCTGATGGTGACCACGATCCTCAGACATAGGGGACTGACACTAGACAGAGAGTGGCGCACATACTTGATTGAAATTTAAGATTTATATAGTTTTCTCGAGAATACCATCGTCAGAATTGGACCAAATTTAAATGGGATCACACACTGGCATTGGTGTTTCCTACCAGTTTTCAAATAAAAAATGAATCATCAAAATCGGTCCTCCCATTCGAATGTTATGCGGTGATAAAAAATAAAAAAAATGATAGACGAATGGAAGGTTCTTAACCTCCTCCCCTTAAAAAGGAGATCAGTACAGTTTTCGTTTATGTTTTATATTAACATAAACATACGTTCTTACTAAATACATTAATATTTATACGAAATGTCGTTATCGGACCAAATAAATTGAAGCTTATTTTAAAATTTATCGCCTGCTGCAATATGGAGATAGCAATAAACGAATTATACATGATCTGAGTTTATTTAATTAGTGGGTAGAAAATATTCAATTAAGAGCGAAGCACTTTGCTTTGTTTTTCATTTTTCGTACAGAAAAGAACTGGGTATTCCCATATTGTGTGCCTACGTCTTTCCCTCCCATTACAATGTGGGCGTTCTCAAGAGTTGAATGAATAGGCATTGACTAAGATAATGCGCCTTCTTATTCATGACTGCACTTAATATCATGTGGAATTGTGGTTAAGCATTTGCGTAGAAAGTATAAAAAAAGTTAGGTAATTCTTATTTATGATATTGGAAGTCGGACGATTTTTTATTACTGCGTACATATATAATCTTTCACATCTTTTCCCAATCCCAACAATGTTAACAATAGCCTCTGTGTCAACATTCAGTTTAAGGGCAATACTGGAACTTTGTCTGTGGACTCAGCCATACCTTTGTTTATGGTCTGAATTATGGTCGGGGGGTCGCTGCTTGTTTCAGTTCTACACGGAGTTAAACCTCTCGGAATTCTTCTGACGTAAATAATTAAGACCCGGCTCTGACGTGAAGGAGAAATATGTGTCATTCTTGTCTTTCTCTTCGTCCATAAATGTTTTATTATGTGTGTTGAACATTTTAAAAACAAATTTAAAAATACAAATGAATTGATAACCTCCTTAAAGTTGGTCAAAAACACACACTTTTAGATGTATCTACATATCATCAGGCAACAGACTCGCCTTCGAATAGGCTTGTAAAACATTTCAGATATGAGAATTATATATAATTAATACGCAATCTTAAAATAATAATGGTGGAAAGTATCGGGGAAGGCCTATGTCCAACAGTGGATAGACACAGGCTGATGATGATGATTAGAATTTTGTTAATTTATCACGAAGTACAGTGGTACCTCGACATTCAAGTTTAATTCGTTACGTAACCTTGCTCGTCTTAAAGTAATTTTACCTATTGTCAATGCCACATGTTTTGTAATTTTTTTGCTTTTTGTATAAAAACCAAAAAACTGTTCTCGTCCCAACTTATCAAAACTGCTTCGATAAAGAAACAAACATAAAGACTAAGGTCTAGTCTGAGATGGAAAAAACGAATCTTGCTCTCATCTCAAAGCATAATAACTCTCTACTCTCAAAACACTCGTAGATCGAGGTACCAGTGTAATTATCAATATTTAATTAATCAGTACTCGTAAGTTCACTCTAAAGCACGTCTATATATCGGTCAGAAGAGGTACACAGATTAGGGGGATATATTACATAAAAAAAGCATAAACGTGAAAACACAAAAAGCTTCAAATCAAGGCTACAGCGTCCAGACGAACACTTTTAAGACTTGTATAGTTTTCTCACGGATGCCATTGTTAAAATTGGACAGAATTGAAATGGAAAGCACCAGCTTTTTAATAAAAAATAATCATCAAAATCAGACGAAACAGATGAATTGAGAACCTCCCCTTTTTGAAATCAGTTAAAAAGGGCAAGGTTAGGTTCCCGTATGCCGAAGATAAGGTACACTCTGCCTCCCCTCCGGATGACGAGCGTGAGTGTTTGTATTTATAAATTTATTTTTTATTGTATTACACTCAAAAACGTAAAATGATTATAATAATTTCATGGTGGTTTTGAAGGGAATAATCCTATCAAATTTAATGTAACAATATCGCTTGTGCTGATTCGTTGGAAGTGATTCAATTTCACGGAGCGAAAATTGAATTTGATTATAGCAAATTGCAGAATTTCCGTCGATCAAAACTCATTAAATTACGAAAAGGAAAATCAAATTTAATGAGCACCGTTTATAGCAAAAGATAAGTGAAAGTTGCAGCCTATATAAGTGTACCACGTGACTCATGCCATTTTCATTCATTCATCATCATCTCAGCCGTAAGACATCCACTGCTGGACATAGGCCTCCCCAACGATTTCCAAAAGGACCGGTTGTAAGCGGCCCGCATGCGGCCCATAGTGAGAGACTACGTTTCAGTTCCGTATTTATTCATTATCAGTCTAGAAATGCAACCGTACTTCTCCGCGGGATAGCTTTTAACACTTTATAAAGCTCAAGTCCGGTCGTGTGTAGAATACTTTTGTCACACGGGCAGGCGCTGCTAATTGCCATCTCGCAGCTTTGGATTCGGTGGAAGGTCGGGCTAAGATGCTATTTGGTGACGCAGCTGAAACCAATCTGTCACAGGCGTAAGTTCTAGTTGCCTTTCGGTTGTCTACATTTTGGAGAGTGTGCTCAGGAACTACATGATCTAATTCCCTCATACCCGGTGCACTCGGAACTTCGCACTGCAGGATTTCATTCTTTTGTTGTGAACATGCCTCAAACTCGAATGAAGCGCTTTGCTTCGTCTTTTATTGTTCGTACAGAAGGGAGGAATAGTTTGCCCGCGTCTGTCTTTCCGTCCAATTACAATGTGGGTATTTTCAAGAGTAGAGTGATAAAGCATTTACTAAGCTAGTGCGCCTTATCATCCAAGACTGCATTTCCACATACTTGAAACACTTAAAGCACGAAGCACTTGCTTAGAAAGTATAAAAAAAGTGGCCCATTTCAAGATCTTTTGCAACTGCTTTCGCCACTAGAATCAGGTCACAGGTATTCCCAATAGAAATATCTTGAAGAGGTTTATATTTTAAGAGCTCTTTTCTATGTTCTTAATGTCTATAACATTATTTTCTTATTAAATAGGAAAAATATTGCAGAAAACTTTATTTTGCTTAGTTACTAAATTTATAGAATACACTAATAGTGCGGACTAATAAAATAAACTTAAATTTATTCATGCCTTAATAAAATTTCTAGTCAATGTATAGAGTATGTTTTTGAATTATTTTATTTTCAATATTGATGAGATTTTACATTAAAAATATATAAACAAACATCATTTCATTAACAACTACATTACATTTTCAAATTTATTATTTTAAGAAAAAAAATCTATTTAACGATCAAACTGGGACCCTGACTGTCTAATTTGATTAGATGGTGGGCGTTATTACACTACACTAGAATTGTGTTGTATGAAACTTTATTGTGTTGCTGTATAAACTAGGAACAAACCTGTAACATGGATTACTAAGCTTTACAAATACTATACCCCACCGATGTGCATAAGTTATATAATAGTACTATAAAAATAGTTACCAGGGGACCATATGTTTGAATAAGTATAAAGCGACGACATTAATAAAACATTAATAACATTAATAATTCTTTTAAAAAACCCACAAATATTCAAACTAATTGGTACGGATATTAGGTAACATGAATGTAAATTGTATAGTTAAGATTCTGCACGAAGATAAATGTATATTGTTACCCTCATTGAGTAAATTAACCGAACCCATTGTGTATTTCAAAGAGATTTCTTCGTGTCGTACTTCCATTGGCTTTATTCCAAGAGGAGGCAACACTAATGGGTTTTTCTTTCACCGTCTTCCCCAACTTTCTATAAATAAAACCGTTTTTAAATTGTTCTCCTCGGTTAGTATCGTCTTAAGGGAGTGTCAACATTATTTTATGCTATGAAATAAATTAGTTTGGCTTCAATAATCTATTGATTTTTTTGGTTTTATCTGTACTAATAACAAATATATTAATAAAAATCTTTTTAGTTTTACACCTGGTAAATCAGTTTTAAAGTAAAAATTGAACTACAGTGAAACGATGCAGATTTGTAATAACGTATTTTGTTTTAGTAATACAGTCGAATTTCATGGAAGACGCCAAAAAATCATGTTGTATTTAATATACTAATTAAATGTTGTTTTAAATTTATTAGTTATTGTATAAAATATTAATATATTATGTAATTTATAATGTATTTTGACGGATAGAGAGAGTAGTGATAGGATAGGATAGAGTGAGGTCTGTGAAATCTAAGGACGACCTTAGATTTCACAGACCTCATGGGGGCTCGAATCCCCCATTCGACAATGACGTGAACCATCTCCAAGCGCAAGGTTGACAAGAATGTTGGTAATATTTGTCCCCAAAAAATAAAGAAACTGTATTAGACATAGACATACATATTTATTTATTGGCATCATAATACAAAAACACATTACAGACAGAATATAACACACATTAAAAAAGAATGAAAAATAAATAGTCGATGTTCCGCGCGTCCGAACGACGCGATTTGAGTTCATCGTGCGTACAGCAAAGGAGTAGAATAAATTGCCGGCCTCAGTCTTTCCGTCCAAGTACGACGTGGGAGCCTTCAAGAGTAGAGTGAATAGGCACTTACTAAACTAGCGCGTACCATCTTTCGACTATATCACCACTTAACACCAGGTGGGTTCATGGTCAGGCGCTAGTTTAAAGGCATAAAAAAATAAAAATAAAATACAGTTAAAGTTACACGGACAAATAATACATAACATATGATACCAATATCGGACACCGTCTCAGCATGTGCTGTCGCAAGGATGCGACAGCGCTGATTTTCAAGTGCCCGGAACTACCTAAAGACGTGCGCGTATTATAAATTAGAATTGATTTTTTGCAGCTGTCTATAACAATTTTATACTAGTAATTTATATTCATTTTCTCCATGGAGAAAATTTAGAAGTTCCAGGACGGAAAACTAATTCGTCCATACGATAAACAACAGTCGTATTTTATCCCAAGGAACTAGATGCGAGTAAACATTTTGTTTTGAAACTCGGCAGTATTATATTGGATATTACTTTTGTAATTTCACGCACCGATGGCAAGGGATAATATTTAATCTATATGCTCGTTTCCTTTGCCAATACCCTAATGTTTTAGGGTACGGTCTGCAAATCGTAAGTTCGTAGTAGTATCCACCAATCGACTATTGACGTGAACCATCTCCTACCACAAGCTTGGTTGGTATGGTTAACAAGAGTGGTAGTAATATTTCCGAAAAAAAAAGAAATATTGCTTTAGCTTTCTTTTAATTAATACATAACACTTTGAAAATAAAAGAGTGTTTGACTAGTGGTGATTATTGTTTGATCCGTCACGTAGATTCGAATTGAATTTGATTTTTGTTTTTGCTCTTAATAAATAATACTTGATTTATCTCTTAGTATTGGTTTTCATTAAGATTGCTCTCAAGGAGCTGCAAGTCATTAACTCGCCAGTAACCAACTTGCCAATCAGCCCACGTTAGGCCGACAAACAGAAACTTTCCATGGCACATGGCGCGCGCTAAGTTACGCTTAAAGTTTATACACAAAAGTTGAACTTTGTAAGTAACCGCATGTTTCGTCCTGTTTCATTATGTATGCTTGATATATATATTTTTATGTTGCATCTATTCCCATCTCCATTTATTCTTTTAACTTCAAAAAAGGAGGTTCTCCATTTGTCCGTATTTCCGACCGACTTCAAAGAAGGAGAGCGTTCTCAATTCGCCTGTGTTTTTTAATGTTTGTTACCTTATAACTTCCGACTGGGTTAACCGATTTTGATGATTGATTTTTTATTTGGAAGTCGGTGCTTCCCGCGTGATCCCATTGTAGTTCTGATGATAGCATACTTGAGAAAACTATATAAGTCTTGAAAGAGATCGAACGTATGCGTTATATGTTAAATCCATCAATTATCGATTCGAAGTCTGCTTTTGTGATCACACGTAAATGTACTTGTATTATATCAAAGTACATAAGTTGTCTGTGATATTGTCTGCTACGAAAAGGTTACTAACTAAATTCCCCCCACGGTGAGCTTCCGTTATAAGGTTTTACTTATTTTAAAACTTTTTCAATATTTTAAGTCTAGGCTTAGAACAAATTTATGCTCGAATTAATCTGTTTGACTTATGAATATTTAGAACATTTGTCACCGCCTGCTTTATTGTATTATAAAGTTTTGCTTAACATCGTCACTCCACAACTTCCAGTTTGGAAGAGAATAATTCGATTATTCTAATGGATCCCAAAATCGTCCCCAGTAATTAAGAATTTATTTTGTTGTGAAAGGGACAGTATTGTTAAGATTATTTAAATATATAAGGGAAGAATTGGAGACGAAACCAGTAGACAAACTAGTAGACATATTAGTTCTAAAGCTCTTATATTCTATACTTAATTAAATTAATTTTTAACCGACTTCAAAAAAAGGAGCTTCTCAATTCGTCTGTATTTTTTTGTAATGATTCTTTTTTATTTGAAAGTCGGTGCTTCCCGTATACTCCTATTTCAAGACATACAGAAGAATTGAGAACCTACTCCTTTTTTGACGTTGGTTGAAATAATTAAATTATGTTAAAGAAAAAGGTTAAGTGCTGTTTAGCAAAAAAAAAAAATTTTTAATGGTTGGTTATTTTTAAAAATAAATGTCATTTTTGGCCAACAATGTCATTTATGGTTTTTAGTTGTCGTCGTAGTTTGAATTGCATTTTGTGTTCATTATAAATTTCTATGTGAATTTTCAATGATACCATAAACATCACAGTTGATTCATACCCCCCGTTCACTGCGTAATTTCCGGTGGCGCCCGACAGCTTACGATCTTCCGGCAATGTCCAATCACGTGGTCCAAGTTTACAATGTAAAAAATTTTACTAATATTTACCAATGTACAAGAATCTTTACTCATAAGTCCAAATAATTGGTAAGGCTTTGAAATGTGAAATACGAGTACTTCACAACCTAATGTTAAGTGGAAATACAGTACTGAATTGCATGGCGAACTAGTTTAGTAAATGCCTATTCACTCTACTTTTGAAAGGACTCACAGTTTTAACGCAGGAATCGAATTAAATTACATATAAATCACTGAAAACCTTCCCTATGACTTATATTGCAACTTTGGACTCTATCTAATGAACTGGTCCATAAACTTAAAGTCACACAACGAAAAAGTAAAAGAGCTAACCTCATCTCATATCTTATTTCTCGAAGCAAGAGAATTCAGAACGAAGAAATTCGACCTAGAACAAAGCTAGCTTTAAATGTCGTTAGTACAAAACTTTATACTCTCTTTAGGCTTCTCTAGGTATTATTTAAGGCCTGTGCCTAACAATGGGACATATATGTCCAAAGTCTGTAGTTTTACCTTTAAATAACTATAATTAAATAAATAACATATCAGTTAAATGAAGTTGCTTCGTTTGTTTTCGTACTCTTTCGTTAGACACATAATACTTGCCGTCAGTACATAACTTGTACCATAAGTGTGGTGACCATTTGCAGAGCGCCGCTGTTCCCGCAATTTGGCCCATTGAATTCAGTCTCTATTACAGGGAGAGCGTTAGGTTTGATTTGTTGACTAATGCATCATATAGTGTTTTTGTCCATTTTGATATCGAAATTTAGACAATAGTTTTAAATTTCATTTTGTATGTAAATTAAATCCCGTTATAGCTAACAGAATACATTGATAAATTTAGTATTTACACATGTAGAATGTATTTTACGTATACATATCGCGTAGGACAGACTCACGGGGCCAAAAGATTCTCGATTAGAGTCTCGGAGATCACGGCCCGGCTAGCGCAACGTGCCGACGTTATAAACCGCAGAATGAAGCTGGACAATTGCCGCTGTTGCCATTAGATATCTTCATTAACTATTCTTTAAAAAAGAATTACGTTTTTTTTTCTTAAAAGTACCCAACTCGTATTTCATCTTCTTAGAATCTTCTTATTACAATTTGTTATTAGAAAATTCGAACTTCGTATTAGAAACAGTTCTTGAAGACTACTAACGACATCAGATTCAACATAACGATTGATTACATATAAAATACGTAACAATTACACATAAATAAGCATGTCCGGGGGGGGGGGGCTCTTCTTGATCCCACTGTGAAGCGGGGCTCCACGTTGAGATCCCGGAGCCCCTCGTCATGCACCGAGGAAAGGGCCGGAGAGGTTTTAGTGGGTAAGAACCTCACATAACCGCCGCCTTTCCCCCAGAAAGCGGGGTATCTTATTAAGGTATAGGGTAGATTAGTAAGTCATCTTAGTAAGTAAGTAAGATTTCCTCCCCGTCAACAACAAAAAAAAGGATCCGTCCTAGTTCAAGTGTCAATCCACCATAACCTTTTGTTATTATATCTCTTGTTCCAAATGTGTATATGTTTTTAATTATATACTCGTAATTATCTTAAGTAACTACTGTGGATTACGGAGCACCCTTAAAACCAGACCACAGTAATATATACACACTACTGTGTGTCGACGGAAATAGGTCCGATGTTGGGTAACCCAGACCACCCGGGGGACGAGGAATTCTATTAAAATTGTATACCAAGTAAGTATAACAACTGGAAGCACTAAATTCCAAATAATACGTTACGGAAGTTATATCTCTGACGTTATTGCATTCTCGTAAATTATGAGAGAAATTCTATGTGATTTTAAGGTACATTTAAAATATATTGCAATGTTGAATTTTCACGTGGTTAAATGCATGTTATAACAGTCACCGCTGAGACGGACTTTTCTGAAATTTCATACACCCTGTATGTAAATTTGTTAGCATGAGGACAATATAGATTTAAATGTAGGTATAATATTAGCATTTAGATCACCGCTTTGCTCGGTATATTTAGATAATTCGTGTGTTTACATTACATATTTTTTTATGGGTATAAACTAGTGCTTGACCACGATTCCCACCTGGTGTTAAGGGGTGATATAGTCGAAACATGGTACGGGCTAGTTTAGTAAGTGCCTATACACTTTATTCTTGAAGTCTCAATATTTAGATAAAATATGAATAATATTTTTCGATATTACTGGCATAATAAAACTGGTTATTTAAAAAAAAACACCACCATTTAATAAGAAACAAGTACTTACTTTTTAACAGTTTGTCAACCAATTACGACTTAACGTAATTCACTGCCGTAGAAGAGGAATGGGAGATGATACCTCCGAATTGTTTTTATGTCTCTTTTTTATGATTTTGAAAAAGAAAGCTAGTGATATTTCTTTTTTATTATTTTTTATTTTTTTCAGAAATATAACTAACATTTTTGTTAACCATTCCAACTTAGCTTAAGCTTGTGTTAGGATATAGTTCAATAGTCGAATGGTGGATTCGAACCGACAACCTTACGATTCGAGACCGTACCCTAAACTATTAGGCTATTGACGGCATGAGGGCTGTCGTAGGTGCTTTTAGAGGCAATACTTCTTAATAATTAAAAATTTCATTGTAATAAAACGATTGATTTCTTTAAAAATCCAGACTACTTGTCTGGCCCAACCAAGGCGCATGCTTGACTTATATCATCTTATACGCTATTACGGTTTTTTCATAATTTTGAATTTGAAATTAAAAAAAAACACATACCAAAGAGTTGACCAATAAATCAGCTTTAAAACAGCATAAAACGTTATTGCTCCACCTAACATTTATTTTTAGCTAGGGACCGTCAAAGCTTAAAACACTAGGTGGGTCGATAGATGTGTCCGGGAGTATATATTGCTCGTTGCCCGAAAACATGGTTAAAATAAGATTCTAACAATGGATCCTACCTAGAAATGCATACTAAATGATATTCATATGGAAAAGGTATTAGATAGATGAGGGTTTTACCTTTTATCTCTATAAGTTTAGAAACTTTGTGAAGAGGGAAAAGTTTAATAGGATTTTGTGTCTAGTATAAAGGGAAGCATACTTCAGTGGTTTAGGAGTGTAGAGAAGATTCATGAAGTAATAGAGTTAAAACATATAAAAAGACAAAAGTGAGTGAGTAATATTGCAAGCGGGAGACGTCCTAGGGCAGTGGTCGGCGGGAAAAAAGTTATAATTTTAAATACAATTATTATCTTTTTATAAGTATGGCAATAAATAAAAATAATAACAAAAAATATTAATCACACACAAGGTAATTGTTATATTAGATTTATACCGCCCAAGTGTCGTATCACCAGCTGCTCTTGTTAATTAACATTTGGACACATCTGTTTGTCTGTCCGGTTATCCAAACACACTCGTAATTCGAACAGTAACCTGATTTAGGTTTTTTAGTGCTATTAAATCGGCTTCAACACAAACCGATACGCGCCGTTACCGTGTTATGTAAACTATATTATTTATGTGTCAACATTCAGTTTAATGGCAATCCTGTTTTTTTATGACATCAGGCTGACCTCATTTTTTTTAAAAAAGTCTTAAAAAAAGAAAGCTAGCAATATTTTTTTTTTTTTGGAAATTTTTCTAACGTTCTTGTTAACCAGTCCAACTAAGCTTACGCTTCTGCTAGGTGATGATGGTGATGACCAGCTCTGTAGTTCTGAGCTCGTAGAATAAGACTATGGTATATCCTGCCTGTCGTAAAAGGCGACTAAAAGGGGCCTCGGGTTCATTGGGCGACAAGGGATTAACCTCTCCCCCCGGAACGTGCTTTCCAAAGAGCACAGTGCAGAGGGGCTCCGGTGCGTTCGACTGGAGATCCCGGAGCCCTTCACTATGCATCGAGGAAGGGCCACCGAGGGAGTTTTTATTGGTAAAATCCCACATAACCCCGCCTTACCCCAGAAGGCAGGGTATCTTGTAGAAGATTAAGAAGAGCAGTAGTCGAATGGTGGATTCGAACCTACGACCATTAGACTATTGACGTTTCATACGTAATATCAGTTTTATTTTTCAAAACAGCCTATATTAAAAGTTGTAGTATAATCTGTAGTATAAATGCATGTGTAGGTAGAGTTCCTTGGTGTTATTGTTACTTGCTTTATCTTGTTTACTACTGAATGCACTGCAACCTAATAACTGTTGATTCATGCCCCCTTGGCCCGCATAATTTCCGGTGGCGCCTGACAGCTTACAGTCTTCCTCTATTGCGCTATTGTTTTGGTGCAAGTATGAAGCTGATGGCCAAGAAAATATTTTATTCAATTCAATCGGTAGCTTAGTTGCATATTTTTTTTATACTGTAGGAAGTGCACGACCACGATTCCTGACGTTAAGCGGAAATTCAGTCCTGGATTGTAAGGCGCGCTAGCTTAGTGCCTATTCATTTTACTCTTGAAAATACCCACATTGTAATCGGAAGGAAAGACAGACGCGGGAAAACTAATCCTTTGCTTTACGAAGAATGAAAAACGTAGCAAAGCGCTTCGTTCGGGATTGAGGGATGCTCAGAACGAAAGGATGAAATCCCGCAGTGCGTCTAGAAGTCCGATGGTGGAACGGGGATGGGGGAATCAGATCATCTAGTTCCTGAGTACACTCTCCAAAATGCAATCTGTAGAAAACCGAAAGGCTAGGCTACCTTACGCCTGTGCTTAAGACTGAGTAGATTGGTTTCAGCTGCGTCACTAAATAGCTGCTGCGAAATGGCATTTAGCAGCGCCTGCCCAAATGTGACGGCAGTATTCTACACACGACTTGACTTGAGCTTTATAAAGTGTTAAAAGCTGTCCCGCGGAGAAGTACGGTTGCACTTTGACCAAGATTCCAAGTTTTGTTGCAGCTATCTTAGCCTTAGACTCAATGTATCGTCCATAGTTTAGGGTCGATGAGATTTCAATACCCAATAACTGAAGACGATCAGTGAATTCCACCGTGCAAGAGATTTAAATTAAAGGGTCACGTTTATCCTGAAGAGTTTGAAATGCTCCTACTATAAAGAATGTCATCAGATTTTTAGCTTCGTTCCATTCTCTTTGTGCAACGATCGATAAAAATTAAAAATAAAATCTAAAAAAAAATCATTTTCAAGTGAAACTAATTATAAGGAACTAATGGCAAAAGTTAAGAATTTTCCCTCAGTCTATTTTATAGTTTTTTTCCAGCACGAAAGCGTATAATTTTTTTACTATGTTAATCTATTAAAACTGAACCCCTTTCAAAGGAGTAAGATCAAAATCGGTACAGAACTAATGGCGTTATGACTAATATTTAAAAGGAAAAGATTTTGACAGTTTCACGTACACTTCGTGCATGGTCATATAGCCTACTTATTGTTACTTGCACCGCTCCCAACTGTGGGCATTTGCAAAGCACTGCTCGACTGCCAATTTACCTCATTGAAGCCGCTCTCCCTTGCTACGGGAGGGTGGGTTGTGCTTTGTTACCCCAATGACGTTAAGTTGTTTGAACTACATTATGCATATAAATAACTTGAAATTTAGCAGTGATAGCCACTTTGAGTGGCAGAATGATGACCTGACGGAGCAGGGTATGAATCTTGACTAACCTTGACTGATGAGTTTTTTTTTAATTTTGGATATAAATTTATGGGAAACGTACTGGATCTATTGCTCGATAGTCCTTTTTACTCCTGGGATAGATAGAGTTGGTAAAAGTTTATTTGATTGTATCGATTCCTCAAAGAATAGATTTGTATTAATTACTTAATCTTTATTTGCACAAAATAATAGTGTACTTAATTCCAAAAGGCATTCTCTAGCTGTCCACTTTGGGGTTGTGTAAGGACAAAGAGAAAAAATAGTTATACAATTTTACAAAATAAACGACGAAAAACGTGTCAAATTTTACCCAAATCTATCGTTATGTGGTGTTCCTATACTGTCATTATGTTTAGCTCATATATTTCTTGTCCATACAACGGTTTCCTGGAAGAGATCGCTCTTAGCGATAAGGTCGCCCATTGTACAACGAATTGTAAATGTACCCAAGTTATGTAATTAGCTACTTGTTTGATTTTGGTACACGATAAAGTTATATCGGTCTTTATGACGTAGTAGAGGTGAGTTGCTTTAACCAACTTACAGTATTTCTTCATGAAAGCGATGTACTTAAACAAATGCTCGAATAATGTATCTCTTTCACTTCTATATTGAGCCTATTATTTGCTACATACGTGTCTCCTAATATGATTACTTATATCGCTCTTTCTTCGATCACGAAATTTTACTTGATATACAAATTTCATTTTCATAAATGAAGTTGGCACTTATAAGAAGCAGTTTGGCAACTACTACAGTGATAACAATACGTGTAGTCAACACAATCGACAATCTGGCATCAAACCAATAACTCGCTGTGATAAAATCGAAAAATTATGTGCCGCTTATTCTGTGACAGTTAAAATTGTAGAGAACATAAGTATACAATAGTAATACAGAAATTATTTAATTTAGATTAAGTAATTTACAGAGGAAGTCCTAAAGCGACTAGTAGTATATTTATGTATAAAAAAACTCAAAAAAACTCTTTGTATTTCCGAATTATCGCAGGAATATTACGAAATAGTAGTAATCAGAACCTAACCAAACTCTCACTGAACTACTCTTGAAGTGCATCCTTTCCAAAATAATAAATCACCTAAACCAGTTGGCGTGATATTGAGCTGTCCGTCCATTTGTGACGCACATACTTGATGCAAATTTAAGACTTATATGGTTTTCTCATAGATCCCATTGTCAGAATTGACCACAAGAGAAGCACTGGCTTTCAAATAAAAAAAGAATCATCAAAATCGGTTCACCCAGTCGAAAGTTATGCGGTAACGAACATACAGACGAATTGAGAACGTACTCCTTTTTCGAAGTCGTTGAAAAGTTAATATCTGATTCGTATTTATATAAAGATTGCAATAATTTTATTTTATTCACCATAAAATAAATATACGAACTACGCTTCTAAAACATTTGATTTACTAAAGCTAAAACGAAATCAGAGCCGGACGACAATTGAATGGTTCCACAATGTTAACTCGATGACATCTCGAAGTCCCCCGGAAGCTCGGGAGGCAAACAATTTATGGCCTTGTTGTGACAATCAACAACTACAAGTTCTGGTTAACGATGCGCATATTGAATTGTTTGAAACGACATAAACTATTCTATTATATACACAAACACCACTAACACAGACTAGTGAGGTAGACAGAGATTACAGATTTTTACACACTATTCAAATCCTACTATTAAAATGTTCACTCGCAGTTTTGAAGCCGGGCTAAAAGGTTAATTGGATCCCAATGATCTAATCCCGATCGCAAGACAACGCCTTATCACATCTAGGAATACGCATTGGGAAAGTAGTACTTCACAAATACGATCTGTAGCTTAACGCTTGGGCATACGAGTACCTCAGTTCATATGGCTAAGATACATATTAGGGACAGCTCCATTTTTGAATGTGAACTTGACGAAAGTACTACAAATCACATTTTTTTCAGTTGGCCTACGATCTACCTCTCTCTACAATCTCTTTCCTCATGATATCCCGCGCCCTACAGACTTCAGATCCCTACTCTCCCTTGTTAACTACCCTTTTGTTTATATTTTATGTTCATTCATTAACGAAATTAACAATAAACTTTAGTTTGTCTTTCTTTAACCAACTAACCTTATGTATATATTGTGATTGTCTTTTTTTTAAGATATATCAATAGTGATTTTCGTGGTGAATTGTCTCGGTAGTAACCACTCTACATATTTGTTAGTTTCGAACCTTGTCCGTCTACGAAGCCTGCTCTGTACAGCAGTTTAACATATGCACTTCGACATTGGCGAAATGTCTCAGTACAGTTATCATAGTATTTGGAGAGATTTTCAAATCTTCCTATTTTTCACAAAAGTACCACTTGGAAAAACGTCAATTATCCCATTAAAATAAATAGAACTGATAGATAGGGCATAATAAGCATGCTCAGCAGAGTCGTGGTAGCCCAGTGTACCGGGCGGCCCCGTCTACAGTTCCATGGTACGAGTTCGATCCATGGTGCCGGCACCTTTGAAATTGTTTTTTACAAATTTTAAGTGCCCTTTACAACGTGCTCGAAACTTGCCTTATCTTAAAGAAATATGAAGACGTGAAGTGATGCATTATGTCCTTGTATACTCCAAAGATTAGATCTGTGCCCAAAAGTGGGACATATATACATAGGCTGCAATTTTAATTTTAATAAGCATATAAATAAAAAGAAGAGTCTACGTTTTACAGAAAAATAACTTAGCAAGAATGTATTTTTAAATAAATTAAACTAAAAGCTTTCAGTTCTATAAATTTCCGTACAACTTATCCCCTGCACCTGCGACAAGAAATATCTAGTTCGATGTGACATTATTCTTTTTGTTAACCTTTACAGTAACAAGGAACAAACAATAAATTACTTAAGTTAGTGTAAGTTTTTAAGCCCGTGCTATTTTACAACTTAGTGTTACTTGTTTACCATTGTTCTAGAACCTCGAATATAGGATGGAATTTTATTAACGTTAAAAAGGAAAGAATGTAGGAAATTACACGGATAAAATTAGCTCACATATTTTTAAACGTATTTCAGTATTAGTGGTCATTCGAGTTAGCCGTGCTAAGTTAATGACATTTAACTAAAATATATCTATATATTAAATATATAACTTCTATACAGACACACTAACTCCTTTTTTCCGTTCTCTATAATAAACGATAACAAAAGTCTTTATTAAATTATGCAAAGTCTGGACAAACCACTGCGGTTTTTATGGCGTCAAGAAATATCTTCTACGTTATGTATAAATTATTTGATAAATAAAAAGAATTAATGATGTGGCTAAATCAGGATTGTACGGTGGCCGGATACGTGTCATGATTTGATAACATGTTGGCAACGTGGTGCCGCTGCAAGTGTATTATAATGGACAGCTCTTTGTATAACGTCCAAGACTGGGGCGCGACCCTGCTCCCACATCTGCATAATCCAATTCAAAATGACTGAGTGCATTTCACAAAAGGAGCGTTAATATTTATTACCTATATAATTCATATGTATTGTAGTTTGTATTGATATTTTTAAATGGATATATATTTAGATAGATGATTACGTCCTGCCGGTTTCGGCTACGGCGACGCTTCAGGACTACCATGTCATGAGCCAGGTCACACAGCACTTATGTGTTTCTTCGTGTGGATTGCATACCCGCTCTTTCATTACCGTTACTGGTGGTAGGATATGGCAGCTCGTGGTCGGATCTTCAGTGTGTCACGGTTTTGGTCTAACTCAGACCTGCGCTTATATTTATTTAAATGATTTTGCGCTTTTAGATAGAAAAATCCTTTATTGCACCAAAATATATGTACAAAGGCAAACTTATTGCCATTCAGCATTTTTTCCCAGCTAACCTTTAGTGGTTAAGAACAATAAAATATAGCGTTTAAAAGCTTATATAGTTACATATAAATTGACATATAGATAGACAGATACGTCAATATAAATATAATATTATACATTCTATATATATTTATACAAATAAAATATAAATATCAGTTTCACTGTTGAGTAGAAAGTATTTTAGATACAAGCGATTTAAAGAAAGTTGACAAAGCCTTCCCAATCTCAATTGGCAAGCTTTTTTTTTTTTGTTGACGGGGAGGAATTCTTCACAAAGATACCCCGCCTTCTGGGGGGAAGGCGGCGGTTATGTGGGGTTTTTACCCACTAAAACCTCCCCGGTGGCCCTTTCCTTGGTGCATGACGAGGGGCTCCGAGATCTCCAGTGGAACGCACTGGAGCCCCTCTGCACTGTGCTCAAGGAGAGCACGTCTCGGGGGGAGGTTACTCCCTGTCCCCCTGTGCCCTCGTAGCGCAAGGCGACAAGGGCCGATGTCGCCTTCTTCCCGGGTCCACTTTGGTGAACGACGCAGCCCCTTGTCGCCCAGTGAATCCGAGGCCTCTTTTAGTCGCGTTGTACGACAGGTGGGGATTACCGTAGTCTTATTCAATTGGCAAGCTATTACAACTGTACAGGTAAATGCATTACCGTAGACATTCCTATGACACTCGGGGAAGATTCTAATTTTTAATTGTTTTAATCTATTAATTTCATTGTTTGATTTTGATTGTAAATGTGACGGCATTATTACTAGATGTGTTAAGTACATGATTATAACTTATATTTTTTAGAATATATTGACATTTAACATGATTGTAACTACTAACAAATATTAACAATTGAAAGAGTTTTACAGTGTCAGTGCTACCATAATGTACTGAACATTTGTTTTACGACTAATCACATTGTCTCATAATAGCTATATTTGAACTCCGGGCAGTAAGAAAACCAATCCGTTACACCTGCGACAAGAAAAATGACCAAATATCAGTTATATTTGGTCATTTTTCTTCAAAACTTTCCGAACGATTAAAAATTGAGCTTTCTCACAGATTGTTATGTTTCCAAAAGCACTCAAATATCTTTTGCTATGAATTTTTTTAGGGAAAAAAATGAGCAAGTGATTTTTTTTACTTAAAAATTTTTGTTTCACTAGAATTCTAACCTGTGACTATAATCACTTTTCATTAATCACATTTTAATGTATTTATACATGGTTATGCTAATAATCAATTAGTGCTAGTACCGGGATTCGAACTCGGATTGCTAGCGCACTACAAAACTTTGGGCGTCCGTCCAGGCACCGAGCTACCACGGCTCAATGTCTGGGCGGTCGCTTTACACGCAGTGCCGGCGGAAATTAATTGTTCGTTGCAAAAATTTATATGTACTACAAAATTTTCTAAGACTAGTAAATATTACAGAGAAGCCCTATGCCCAACAGGGGGACACGTATATATATATATATATATATATATATATATAAAGCTTTAAGTTTAAAAAACTGTAACTGCACGAGCGTCCAACATGCTGTAGTGGCGATAACCCGACACACCGACAGATGTGTCTATTACACAGATGACTGTGATGACGCCACAGGAAGACTAGTGACAAGGACAGTAGCTGCATCAAAAGAGAAAATAATGGACTACAACATAAATGGCCATGAGAAGCAGGGACGGAGTGGTCGCGGAGAAGCTAATAGCAATGTAGCGGGGCGTCTACGACGCGTGAACCAGGCCATTCTCCAACACCACCTCCAAAAATTAGGCATTATAAAAAAATAGTACCAATTAAAGTACATTAGAAAAGAGCACACACAAGTCTGTGGTTGCGCTTTATAAAAAAGTTAAGTTTTTGTTAAAATTGTCTAGCTAGACTAGACATAAAAAAATCCTGCGTCACACACTGTCCTTGCATAAATGTATGCTTGATGCCTTGCTTACTTTGTCAATAAACTAGAGACAAAAGCGAAGCGACGGATGCGAAATAATTATACAACACAAAGACATCCTCAGACATCCTTAGCATACAAAAACCTCCCGCCGCGCTTTGTGATGCGGTCGCGATGAAAACTACATTAACGGTCGCTGCATATTTTCTTATCTCACTAACAGACGCATCGTTTCAAAACATTGCAACAAATTGGAGTGAAAAAATATATTTACGTTGGATGTCGTAATGTATGAAAAAGCGTTGGCTCAAAAGTATATGAGACATAACTTGAATATCTCGTATGAAAAAATCGGTTATTTTGAAAGGATAACATTAACCTTATAAACATTAAAAATACCATAAAAACAAGTGTGCTTTAGGCCACACGACTGAGGTGAAACTTCTTTAGCTCCATTTATACGTATGTTTATATAATGTATATTATATGTATATAATAATGTCTTTATATTTGTTTGAAATAAAAGACAAAATTGCGTTTCTTTATAATATGTAGAGAAACAACATTTAACGTCCGTATTATAATTCTATCTTATATATAAATGTCATGACACATTATATTGACATTTTACATTTAAAATTATAAAAATATAGAAAAAGAAATAAATTTAAGTAAAGAGGTTTCATATCTTTACTTTACATGTATATACATATATGTTTACATATATTAATTTACTATAAGTATTAAAATTTGGGTTTTCACTGAACGAGTAATATACGATTTGTAACTCACTTTTTTTTCTATCTTCACTAACTTAAATCTCCCTCGTTCAATCACACTTTTGTAACGCTCTCGTCACTTTTTTTTTCTTTACCAGCTTACTCCCCAAGTCAAGTGTGCGTAAAGAAGTTTTACATACAAAAAATAGTATAACCATACTACTCTAAATTAACAATTATTTTGTTACTACTTTCAACCGACTTCAAAAGGAGGAGGTTCTCAATTCGTCTGTATTTTTTATGAAAACCATATAAGTCTTGTGTACATCAAGTATGGGCTCCACAAACGGAACTAATAACTCTAAATCACGTCTAAGGATTTAGAAAATTCATTCTTATTGGAAAGGATGTACTTTATAAGTAGATTCCTACGATAATTCAGAAATACAAAGAATGTCGCTTTTGTTTTTACTCGTAAATATAACTGTATATATTTATTTTCACAAACACGTTATTGAATACAAACCCGATACCGTGCGAACGTGCCAGTTAGCCGCTAAGTTAACTCTAATTGATTGATTCAAAACTAGACCAATAAATAGTCAAAGCAATCTTGAGAGGACAAGAAATACATTCTGTTTACAAATAAAGATATTTCTCATACATTTCCAACGGAATTGGTTCAATTCGTTGTATAAGATCAAACATCTTGCAAGACGTTCCTTCTCTACGGAAACTCCAATTTCATAATGTTTGCTCGTGTTTGTACTTTATTACTTCAATATCGAGGCGGTTAAGTAAACACAACCAAGTGACGCTGTGTATCAATTCAAAATATTATGAATTTTATGGCTAGATGAGTAAAATGAAATATTAATCGACTATATATACACATAGCTATATAAATATCTATTGATAGCACCGTAGGAGTCAGTAAAGTCCATTCATCAAGTCAAAACCTCACAGAAATCATCAGCAATTTATCAAACGGTGCTTGGACTTTCAAATTCAAATTATTTTGTTGTGACATATTTAATTTCTTTATTCTACGAACATCAGATTGTAAGTCAAACCGCGTTTCTGCTGAGCTATCACTCTTACAAATGTTATGTGAAAATAAACCCTTCATAACCTCTTGATTTCCTTTGCGTTGGGTGCACAGTACGAATTTACTTCAAACATTCAGGACTTACATTCGAAGAAGAGCAGAGTGAATAAATCCATTTAATTTAATTCCGTACCCTATCTAGTTGATTATGTCTATATTATGTCTATTTCAATTCGTGTAAAACATGACTACCGATGCATTCCAAGACTACTAATGTGAAAGACATGGCTAATTTAACTACGGCTTTAAATTCATAGAGCCGTGCCAGCTGGGTCTGGTCGGACGCCTCAAGTTACATAGTACGCTAGCAACCCGAGTTTGATCCCCAGTGCCGCTCAGCGGCGAAGGAAAACGTCTGGAGGAAATATGCATGTCTTAGAAAAATTTCGAAGACATGTGATCTGCAAATATGCATTAGACGTATCCATGGCAGACTATGCCCTTATAAGAGTATACACTCTACAGAGAAGGCCTACGCTCAATAGTGAGAAATATGAATATAGGTTGGCAATCCTTGCGCGTCACCACTATTTTATGAGCAGGCCCCACCCCTTAGATGTTAGGACCGTTGCTGGAGTTTCTTCGGCCACTTCTTCTCCCACCGCCAACGCTTCCCGAAGTGGCACTCAAAGTTAGTTTGAATTTCCTTTAGATTATTCGTGAAATAGCAACCGACCGAGTCGTGGTTTTCTGCCCTCACGGGCGCCCTCGGGTCGGAATACTTACGCGTAACATAGTAACCGTCCACGCCGAGGTTACCCCTCACCGGGAGGACCCTTGTGTCGAGTTACTAGCAATAGAGGTTCACGCCAAGCGACCTAAGAGCTATGCCACCTCTCAATCCGGTGAAATAGCCAAGGCCAGCTGTGTAGCTCGTCATTAAAAATTTTAATATAATTTTTAATATAATTATCTAAATATTATAAGCATACGAGTAAGCTCAAATAAATACAGATACACACAACCACGCATACACATAAATTTATATATTATTTGAAATATATGCTTGTATGGTTGTCTGAAAGAAATAAGTCAATTAATATGGTCATATAACTTATTTTGAATGTTGAAACCTTCAGTGCATATACGGCTGCCTCCCGCCGCACCAATATCGGCTATAAATTTCCCCGCTAAACGAACATGTCTCAACCAAGATCGGATGCTATAGATCACAGCATCCAGGCGCTTGTCCGAGCGTGAATTTGCTTTGAAAACCGTAGTGCAGACTTATTCTAAACTAAATCTTAGTTCGTAGCGTGTTGCACTTTCGTTGAATCGTGAATTTAATGTGATGAATTCACTTTTAAATCACATATTTGTTGATATTTTCCATTTCTTCTTCTTTCGAAGTTCGGCAATCATTAGTTAGTTGCATTGTTTACACTGCGGCTCTAAAATGCTAACAAGTGCTCGTTCCGAAACACCGGCACAGGTTTTTGAACCATGATGAACTTCATTTCGAACTTCAGAACACTTCGGACTACACTTTCCTTTCCTTGTATTTTGTCTTGTACGATGAGCTGCAGCATTTCGTATTTTGTGTTTCTCATTATGTGGCCTATGTACTCCAGCTTTATTTTATATACTTTCTTTACTGTATATAACAATACTGTCTTTTTAATTTAACGTTACATATTTTATAACGTTATATATACTCTTCTAAATCGGTGTAAGCAGACATAGCATACACGGTCGGATTTTACTAAAGACATGTCATGTGTCAAATGTAAGCAGACCGCTTTGACAAGTATATTTACGAGTGAAAATAATAATGGACTTCAAATCGAGTTAAATGTTAAATTAATTCAAGACTTATATGGTTGTGATCACGTGGCCGTAATGCGGATTGGCAAACTTCCCATGCCTTAGAAATAATTTCCACGTGTTTACTTTTACCGCCGATCATCTGGTAAATCGTGCTGATTTACCACGTGCTCGGCGGTAAAATTTCAACAAACATGTTCATTGGTGCCGGCATCAGGGCTCGAACTTGGATTGCAAGCATGTTGTGCAACTCGGCGACGTCCCGGCTTAATTTTTATAAAATTTAATTATCATCAATATTATTTTAGCCATAAGCCATCCACTGTTGGACATAAGATTTAAAAGGACTGTTTGTAAGCGGCCTGCATCCAGCATCATTCTGCGGCCTTTTAAAATTATAAATGAACAACAAAATAATACAGACTGAGCATAAACTTTTTCGTAGAAACAATCTACTGTTTTTCACAGCAGCCGTACCAACGGATGAATAAGAGAAAATTGAAATAAAAAAAGTAAATTCCACGAAAACAAATTTCATCACTGTTCTCGTTTCTGAAATAATTCCGCCGATGTAATTAATTTACATCTACCCTCTTTGACGAGGGGCTCGGAGATTTGTGAATACAATCTTACCTGATAGCGGTCCATGTCACCAGGACATAGAGTTCATTGTTGCACGGCACGAGTGTATTTAATTCTGTTCGATTTAGGCTTCGTTTTGCTTAATGCTCGCTTTGAGCTCGGGTCGACAAAGGTGTTAATTAAGGACAGTAAGATGCAAATGTTAGCCTGTGACGAATAATTTCCGTAGGGGCTGACATTAAAAATTAACTATATAAAGATTTTTTCCAACTTTGAAATAGCTTCGTTACGTTAAGATAAAACCGAAAATGTTACACAGATTTTTGATGTAAAACTTCTTTACGCACGCATGAATTGGGGAGTATGATGGTAAATGCGTTACGAAAAGTGTGATCGGGTGAGGCGAAGGGATATTTAGAAGGAGATTTAAGTTATTCATTTTGTTTATATATTTAACATATACGTATTCATTTTTATTTTCATTTTTCATTTTCAACCGACTTCAAAAGGAGGAGGTTCTCAATTCGTTTGTATTTTTTTTATGTTTGTTACCGCATAAATGTTGACTGGGTGAACCAATTTGGATTATTCTTTTTTATTTGAAAGCTGATGCTTCCCGTGGTTATTTTTTATTGGAAAGGATGCTGTATTGAGTAGTTTGAAGAAAGTTTGCTTACGTTCTGATTCAGTTTGTTTTCATAATATTCCTACGATAAGTAGAAAATACAAAAAGGGCGTCCGCGTTTAACGTTTGATCTTGAGCAGACAGTAAGGGTTGAGTGGCACGAATCTTTATCATTATTATACTGCTGGGCATAGGCTTCTCCAAAAGCATATCAATGAGCGCGATTCCCGGTCATCCAGCTTCTGAGATCTATCCTGCGAAGATCGTCGTATGCATAGAGTATTGCCAGAAGTTTCGAAACGACCCAGTAGTGATATTTACTTGTAATAGTGTAGTCTCAAAGTGAATTCTAAGTGAACATGTTTTATGCATTGCATTTAGCAAATCATAAAGTTTCTTATTTACCATAAAGTTAAGTGTAAGCAGTAATTTGCCGCACGCTCGCTCAAGCCTGCGGGTGGTTGCATAAATTTGCCGCCGTCGACGTATCGTTGGAATGGAATGAGCTTTTAATGTCCTCTCCTTCACTACAAACCGTTGTTTATTATTACAGCAAGGAAACAATTTCAATATACCCGACTCGATAGCTTTAAGACTGGATACGATGATCTTAAATTCAATTTCGTGTTATTTGTCCTAGTGGTGAAAAGATGGGTAAATTGAATGGGGCTCGATGTAGTATTGGGTCCTTTGATAGTATTTGTTAACAGAGTCAGGATTATCAGACAAGGAATACCTTTGGTATTTCGTTCATGTATATCGCATAAGGCAGACTGATAGACGAGAAATTTTCTTCCGTTCATATTCACACTTGTATTCGTCGTCTTTTGATAGTTTTAGATACAGAAGATTAAAGACAGGATGGATGTATAGCGAAGTAATGTAATTTTAGAAAACTAAATGAAAACTTATTATGTTAGAGAACAATTGTCCCACGTTAACACATAGAGAAGTCCAACATTTGAAGAAAAAGCACAAGAAATTGCTATTACAAAAGATTTACTAAGTTCGATACTTTGACAAGGTTGATAGTGAAAGAATAAATTTTGTAATACACATGGTATTAAATATTAATATAATGGATTTTGCCTGATTTTATTTACTTACATCACTAAACGGATACATTCGCGGCGCTATAACTTACCTTGAATAGTTCAAAATCTTGTCTAATTATAACTTAATTAATTATACTTCAACTTACTCCATTTTACTTCAATATAGTTCATAATGACATAAATATACACCACGCATGTGTCAATACTAATTTGTGTTATAAAGCAATAGAATATCATCATAGTAAATAAAAGCTGTATTTGACAGTTCAAAAGAGGAGTGCTCCGATCGTCACCATACTGAATACAGGAATACTCGCCAGGCCAATCTGAAGATTCCCTCAAAGTTTCATTGTCATCGGTCCAGCCGTTTCGGCTTAGCTTAGCTTAAATGGAACATACCCACACATTTTCTCTTTTATATATATAGATTCATTCTGCCTCAGCAATTTTTATAAATGTGCTCAACGGTCACGAGACAAGTGCAACGTTTTGACAATAAAAATAAGATGTAATAATACACCACAGAGTCTCGAGCGACAAAGCAGCTGAAACGCGTTTTATCTCTTTGAAGTCGACATAATTGTAAGTACCTTGTCCATCCCTTTTAGATTCCGCAATGCGTGTGAATAATAGAACTTTATGTTAAACCAATATGAGCGAAGGTTGTGAAAGTCAAATGTAAATTATATTATATAGATAGATACAGCCTTATTGTCCACCGACATCAAACAAAGATCAAATTACAGAACTAAGGTACATTTTATAAATATTGTAATAAAGTTAAAGTTACCTTTAGCTTTTATGTATTTAATATATGTCCCACTGCTGGGCGCAGGCCTTCTCTGTAATGAGAGTATAAGGGCATAGTCCGCCACGCGGCCCTAATGCGGATTGGCAGACTTCACATGCAAAAATTTTCAAAGACATGAAGGTGTCCTTACGATGTTTTCCTTCATCGCAGAGCGCATGGTAAATCAGCACGTAAAATTGATACAACAAATTTATTGGTGCCGGCACCGGGGCTCGAACTCGGGTTACTAGCGTACTATGCAACTTGAGGCGCCCGGAAACTGAGCTATCACGGCTCTATAAATATTGTATAATGGGTAATAAATAATCTTTGTGAACAATTTATATACTGAATAATCTACAATATATAGATTACAGTATATACAGTACATATGTTATCAAACAAAACTATGCATATACTATATGCAGCGTTATGAGTGCATTAACATTAAAAAAAACGAGAGTGCTTTACAACAAGACAGAAGTAAAACTTCTTTAGCTTTATCTATATGTAAATATTTAGTTTATGTATGTATAAAAAATACACGGTAGTTTAAGAGAGAAGGAAAATGTGTGGTCCCACTCTCTTGCCCCGAAACCTAACTCACTCTTTTTCTATCTTCACTAACTTCTATCTCCCTCTCATTTTCCAATCGTCTCGTTCGATTACACTTTTCGTAACGCTCTCATCATGCCTTTTCCAGCTTCATACCCAAGTCAAGCATGCATAAAGAAGTTTTACTTTAAAACTACAAACGAATTAAGTACCATCTCCTTTTCTGAAGACGGTTAAGTCGAATAATTATTCATATCCAAAAACTGAAACAGCTACATACCACAGCGCGTGCATACCTGTACAGACCGCGGGCCTTTATTGTGCTAGTGACAAACTACATCAGACATTTAATAAAAGCTACGTTGAGAAATGTCGCTCCAACGTCCAACGCTCCTTTGTTATACAAGCTATTTGTAAATGCGCTTGGGGATAAATATATTTACGGGGCCTTTAAAGTGAAACCTGTCATGTTATTTTAAATAATTTAAATTAAGCTTAGTTAAAGTTAAAAGTTACAGCTTATATACATATATGGGCATATAGATTATATAAATGTAAATATTAAATATATTTAGATATATATATCTGTTATTATAACTGTTACGCTCAGGCCTTATCTATAAAGAGAGTATTGAACTACCACCTCCCATGGCTCCACCAACCTCGCGGTTATTTGGGCCGAAACGCGTAAGGGCAGGCGTGGTCTGCCACACGCACCTGCTTGACTCCCTACAAGTTCTTTATCGAGACTTTTCTTTACTCGCAACTCTCTCAGTCGGCTTTTTACTAGCGGGTCCTTTTCTTATGCCAAGTGTGCGTGAATTTCCTGAACTTGAATAAGTTATCCTCCGAAGTGACCAGATCGCGGAAGTAGACGCGGCCCTAGTGTATTTTGGCAGGATTCCTCACGATTTTTCGTTCACGAGGGCGTGGTAAATCAGCCATAAAATAATTGTCCAAGCCGAGGTCCCTTCATGATGGCCTTGCGCTGTGTCGCCAATAGAGGTTCAGGCTTGGGGACATAAGAGCTCTGCCAGTTCTCAAATCCGGTGAAACTGTTGTGATTTCCTTCTCTGGATGTATGGGTTCAAATGCAAAGGGTGCAAAGCAAATGCTGTGTGCACCTTTAATTGGTATATGAGAGAACATTATTTTAAAGTTAGCCAGAAGTTAGTGGATGCGGAAAGCGGAAAATTGTGTATGGTGGAAGGCATTGGGGAAGGCCTATTTCCAACAGCGAATATACACAGGCTGACGACAATGATGATAAATGTATTTATATGAAACTATTACAACCCTTTTGTACTGTTGGAAAAAACGGTAAGGAAGACTCTTAGTACATAGCAAAAAAAATTGTGTGAAATGATTAGCATTAAAATTGTGAAAGTCTCACTAAATGTATCCATTGTGGAACCCTAGCGTTTCGTTAATATTTAAATTCGAATTTTAAAAAACAACCTTAGAGGAAATGTTTTTTTCCTAAAGAGAAATTAAGAGAAACAATTCACTTCTTAAAGGAAAGGGAAAAGTGACAATTTGACTGGCATTATACGCTTCAATTAGGAACAAAGGCACTAAAGGAAGATGAAGAAATTATATTTGATCACCCGACTGCTCTAGAATAACAATTCCGGGCAACGTCGCCCCCGGCCCGTGACGTAATTCTCGTCCAGTACCGTGTTCCCGTGACGTACATCCAATTTTGAGTTACGTTCCAAGTTTAATAGGTACGCGGGTGTATTATGTTACAATGGAGATCGCTTTTACAAACCCTCGCATTTACACTTTTTGTTGAAAAATTTTATTCCGTTTACTTTGTAAAATATAAAATTTGATGGTAGTTCTTTTATATACTTTCTAAGCAAGTGCTTGACCACGATCCCACCTGATTTTAAGTGGAAATAAAGTACTTGAATGATGTGGTATAACTAGCTTAGTAAACTCACTCTACTGTTAATTGAAGGGAATAACAGACACGGGCCAGATATTCCAGATTGTGGGTAATATATCTCGGGGCCGATCACCTAGCTGCTGGTCTGACCAAGTCCAAGCAATACTGGAACTAGACATTCCGACCGTCATTTATTTATTTAAATCAACAAAAATTATAGCACCGTTACAGATAATCCAATTTGATGTTATAAAAACTTAGTTAAATATATATTATTAAAAATAAAACAAATAAAAAGCAGCTTCATGCATTGACAATAAATATATAATAACATATGACAAGCCGTATGGAGCGGTATGGAGGCATTTTTGGACAGACAGGTGATGGCACTACAGAATGATCCGTCAGTAAGTAATACACGAAGCATACAAGATGAATCTGATCATTATTTCAGTCATAGGACATCCACTACTGGACATAGGCCTTTACCAACGATTTGAAAAGGACCGGTTGTGAGCGACTTGCATGTAGCTGCGCTTGCTTGGCCGTAGTGTCCAATCGAGAACTTTTCCTTGTGCCTTTCCTACTTGCTCATAAAATTTTATGTGTCTCAGAACATCATTGTTGAATCTGAATATTCATTCTTAAAAAATCCTCTAAATATACGTAAAGGGCCAAGAATACTCCACTTACAGCGATACAACGATTTTCGTAAATAGACCTCGCCCACGGTCCACAGACAAAAGCACGTGAGGGTAATAAATGCAAATTGGGCACGGTACTCGATTTTGCGTAAAACAGTTACGTACTTTCAGGCTACGGTCGGATGCCCCATTCATTTTATCAGTTCTTTGTATTCTTGATGGCCATTGTTCGGCTTTATTGGATGTAATGTATTGTGTTTATTGTTAGTAGCATGTTGCTTCCAATGTTTTAACGAAATTAACATATTTTTTTTGCAAATTTTTACATCTCAAAATAAATATTTTTGTTCTTCATATGCAATATTCGCATGAAAGAAAAGAATTTTGAGTGCCACAACACAAATCGTAGGGCTTTTGTCGAAGACCTGGCAAAGTGGAGTAGACTTAATAGGAAAACTGACCCCGGTAGTATGTAGGGAAATCGCTAGACACACAATTTTTAGGTAATAATCATAGGGCATCATCCAGTTTAAAATTGGCGGTTTGTCTATGGCGTCAGCCGGCTATGCCTTTGTCTATGGCGTGATCTATGGTCGGGTTGGGAATGGGATCGTGACGACACCAAGTGGAGTCGTTCCTAGCCGAGTGCCAGTGGTCTTTAAGCAGTTAAACCCTTCGGAGATCTTTTCAGGTAATTCGTGAAGACGTAACACTGAAGTACACGTGATTTAATTGTGTCTCATTATCTACACATGTATATATATATATGTTATTATTTGTTTTGTAAATATTTTGTCGTTAGATATGTTCACATTTTATGTGTGGTAATGTGCCCCAAGTAGATCTTTTTTACACAACATAATAATATAGCCTTTAATGCTGACAAGTTATATGATAATATAATGGATGTTGTATTGTAAACCGACCGTTGTTTAGTCTTTTAGTTCGTCAGCTTGTCCTCGGACATGGGTTTTCCTCTAAATATTTCCATTCGAATCTATTTTGAGCTTTCCTGGTCTGTAAGGGCCCCGCAATCTTTTTCATGTCATCCTCGCATCTTTTAAGTTGTCTGCCTTGATTTCTTTTTCCTTGGCGTGGGTACCATTCAGTGATTAGTTTAGTCCATTTGTCATCGTCTCTTTTCATATGTCCTGACCAACGCCATTTTTGTCCCCTAATAGTTGTTATAATATCATTAAATTTAGTTTTTTCCTGATACCTATTTTTTTACATAATAAAAGGTGACAAATAAAACATCTATCCATTTATTAACATGGATACTCACGCCACCGACAATTTTAATTTTGCATCGTATTCCGCGTCATGAGTTACTTTCACGATTCGTAAATCCTGGCACGTGTCGGTGTCAATCCAATATAACTTTCAAGCGTTGCTAATAAATTTGAACTTATCTATGATTCTAATTCACTAGTATAGAATTACTGATGAATTTTCCTTTTACCATTTTTCGAAATTATAATAGGATTAGAAAATTACTACCAAATAATATGATATTATAAAAGTTTGAGATTGGAAGAATATAGTTTCTTTAATATATTTTTTGTCAATGAAACCCTTGTGTCGAGTTACTAGCTAATAGAGGTTCAGGCTAAGCGACCTAAGAGCTATGGCAGGTGGCAGTCAATCCGGTGAAACAGTAAAGGTCAGCCTCTCTGGCCAACTGTGTTAATACGTCCAAAAAAATGAAGTGATGAATGAAAGGAATAAAAGAAAATAAACACACGAAGTTGTTACTTCATTTGTTTTAAAGGCATGTGCATGGCAGTGGGCAGTTAAGAGACTGTCAGGGCATAGCCCTCCACGCGGCCCTAGTGCGTATTGACAGACTTCACATGAAATTTGAACACTTTTCTAACACACTTGTAGGTTTTCTTACGATATTTTCCTCAACGACCGAGCGCATGTTAAATCTGCGCTTTCATTAGCGCCGTTCCGGGGATCGATCTCGGGTTCCTACTTTGCAACTTGAGGCGACCGCCCGGACACTGTGCTAATAAAACTCCTAAATACAATAACAACAAAGAATCCATTACTAACGATATATATGGCGAGTATGGTACATTCTATACAAAGGAACGAATAAGGCTTCACAAAAAAAAACGCAGTGCACGTCTCGAAAGTTGATTCCGGTTAAAATCCTTTTATTACAATGGAAACGTGGCCAAATAAAGAGTAGAAACCCTGGCAAGCCATACATAAGCTTCTGCCCCTGAAAAGCGCAATGAAATTTCCGGTATGGAGATACTCGTAACGTAAGCTCGGGTTTTCGGTGAACGGTCACGGAACAAAAGCGATTATTTTGACTAACGGTTGTAGTTTTGTTATAAAAAAATCTCTTTGACCTTTTGTATTGCAATGGAAATATATTTCTGCCTCTAATTTGAATGTAATATTTATTTTTATGTTATATAATTAGCAAACTATGTCTACTATGTTTAGAATCCAACATCAATAAGTTGTGGAATCAACTGTCACCGGCGTTGTTTCCGAAACTTTAGAGCTTTATTCAAGACACGAGCCTACTCCTGTCGTAAAGGCTGTCAACGCACCTGCAGCTCCTCCGGTGCTGTGGACACTTAAGATTAGACCCATAAGCTCGTTTACCCTAATTCCTATAAAACAGTGTATTTTTATAACTGACTTCACAAAACGAGGTCAGTCTATGGTTTACTTTAATGTTTTTGCACTCATAGCACCGTGCTACAAGCACACGGAGTCCATTCGCGACCGTCGGAGGTTGCGTTACCGCTATTTTATGGTAAAGCCTCATCACCTCACTCACAAGATTAGAAGCGTTGCTGGAGTTTCTTCGGCCACTTCTTCTCCCAACGCCAACGGTTCCTAAAGTGGCATATAAGTTAGTTCAGCTTAGATTGTCCCAGTTAGTTTAATTTTAAAAATAACTACCGACCGATTCGTGACTCGGATCTTTTGGGCGCTTTTAGACCGGAATATTTACGCGTAACATAGTAACCATCCAAGCCGAGGTTACCCCTCACCGTCGGGTCCTTGCGTCGAATTACTAGGTAAAGAGGTTCAGGCTAAGTGACCTAAGAGCTACGCTACCTCTCAATCCGGTGAAGTAGCCAAGGCCAGCTGTGTAGCTCGTCATTAAAAAAATGAATTTAAAAGAACGATAAGGACCCTAACCCGACACGTTGGGGGATCTACAATTTAAAAAAAAAGTCGATTTGTGGAAGCGTCAATAGCTTAAGTCAATAGGCTTATTCAATAGGTACAGTCTACGAAACATATGGTCGTAGGTTCGAATCTACCATTCGTCTATTGACTTGAACCATCTCCTAGCACAAGCTTAAGCTTAGTTGGAATGGTTAAAAAGATTGTTAGTAATATTTGTAACAAATTGTGGTGTTAGAAGCCTCCACTCGTTTAATTCGTCCTCTATCAGTTAAATAACTATTAAATGCAAGATAATTAAAGCTTACATTCAATTTCATGTATGGAAGCGGATGTGGTTTAAATTGAAACGCTGTAGAAACATTTTTGAATATTTTCTTTTATTATCACTTTCAATATTCCAATGAAAACCGGCGATCTCGACAGTTAGAAAGATTTCGTTTAAACTATTTACAGATTAACTATCAACAACTTAAACATTATAACTTACGTAATCTATTATTATATGTAGCTTACAACGTAAAGATACGAATTAACAAAAGTAGATATCACATATCTGAGGAAATATTTTCCATATATTTGTCTTGAATCCATTCTCCCCCTTTCAGCTACGTTAGTTATATAGATTGATACAGTTTACGGTAAATATAACTTTAAGAAGGATTTGTTCTGTTATTTTTTTAAACTTATTAAGAATAAAAAAAATCTTTCTTATGCGCTTATCTGCCAACACCAAAGAAAAATTTGCTTAGCGTTCAGCGGTCATTGAATGTATAAAATTCGTATTATTTACTTCGTTTTTTTTTTCACCAAGCAGCTTTAACTTTTGTCCCAAGAAGTTCTTAATATCTATATGGATTTCATTCAAATTTAAACTGGTAACATCTTTATTAACATTGCGTATCTTTACCATTAGGTGACCATCATGTTCATTATATTTTGTTCTTATAGTCATAAAATTAAAATGATATCAAGACAAATTCATAGGCTGTAAGCCTATGACTGTCCTACTGTTGGACCAGCACAGACCTCTGTAAAGAGAGTAAAAGGGCACAGTCTGCCACGACCCTAGTGCCTTCACATGTCGTAGAAAATATTCTTAAACATGTAGGTTTCCTCACGATGTCTTCCTTCGTGGTAAATCAGCAATTAAAATTGCAATAAATAAGTTCTTTGGTGCTAGCGTACTATGGAAATTGCAGCGACCGCCCGGACACCCCTAGCTGAAAACTTTCAATAATATTTTATTTATTTTAATTATTATACAATTAATCATAAAAACAATATTTATAATCAATAAATTCTGGCAACATTACACATATATCAGAGATAAATTAATAATTACTGATAACTTTCTCTCTATAATACCAAGTAAATTTTAAAGTTCAAAGAACATTATAACAGCAGAACATAAACAAGGATATGTATTTTGTAAAGTTCTTAATAAATTATTACTGTGTAATAAAGATATGGCTATTTTGGTACAAGCAGTAAATGTAAAAATCATAAATGTATTTTATAGAGATGGGTCCTACGTATAGGGGCCAATACAACAATTTCAGCATTTAAAATTTTTTTGTGTCAAATGCTAATGTTAAATCTAATTGACGTTCACTAAAAAATACAATTTATACTGTTGCAGTAAAAGGATTTATGTAGCACAATTTTAAAAGTATAACGCTAAACAATTATTCGAGATTTGTACGGGAGGAAATATCGTATCTTTTGTTTCTGCCAATCAGTCAATTGAGCACTTTCACCAAAAATCTTTCTAAGTCTAATAAAAGTTGGAATTTAATCAATTTAAATAGATTAGTCAAAAAGTATAAAGTAAAAGTTTTTCTTTTCAATTAACTTATAAAAGGATAACTGACAATGGCCTGTTCTATCTTTAGCGCATAGAACGGTGTAAACAAAACGATATTGTCAAAACTATGTTAATTGTATCGCGGTAGTTTGCCAAGTGACTCAGTAACGGCATTGATAGCACTTGTTACACCACATAACGCCTAGAATAATGAAACGGTGATCCGCACGCGCGGTGCGGAATTACAACTACTTTTCCGACAGGAGCCTAAATATGGCCTTTTCACTAGTTTTCTCATTACCATTAAAATAAGAACAGAAATGACGTATACAGGCATATCTACAATAATTAAAAAACCTACGTATATATAACTAAACTAATGCAGCTAAAAATAACTGACATATATGTCACGTTCAAGTTGAAACTTTGGTAGCCTCTAATAAAAAGTTGTTTAGCTCATTGGCCCTTATAAATAAGACCTATCGTTATATTGATTAATGAAAAATATGAAATAAGCTCTCACGCCTTTTTAATCTTAGCAGGGTGGACAGAGACATGACATGTTTCTTTGGTTGATTGGTGATATTTTTGTATTTGAAAAACCGTCAGATGGTACTAATACGACCATCATTGCAAAGTCGACCCACTCCGCTACTAGTATATCAATGCTAGATAAACAGATTTGTACAAATATTTGCTAACATAGTTGCTTATTAGTAAACCAAAGTATGTTTACATAAGTGAAATGAAAGCTTTTATTGATTTGATTAAGTCACAAGATTTCACAACCTTTTAAATAAAATTTAATTATAATATCTTGTAACACAAAGCACATAATATAATTTAATATCATACTCACGTTAAATACGTATGTATGTTTGTGTAACATTATTAAAACTTACATTTATTAAATACATTATCTATTAATTATTTATTGGAAATATTATTAAATTTATTTACAATTTATTATACAAACAAACCATAACCACAGTTCAGAATTTCGTTCTTCCTAACTATTAATTTTTTTTTAACTTAGCAATAGGTTTCAGTACTTTCCATCTTAACTGAGAATAAATTAATTAATTATTTAAAATACAAACGATTACATGTAGTCTTTTCGTATTATTGATTTTATCGCGTTATAATCATTCAATTTGATAGAAAGTTGACATTGATAAAGTCCAGACGGAAATTTACGACAACTAAGACTGCAGCCCTGTGATAGCGACTACTGAAAAGTGGTCGAGACTTCAAGTCTTCAAAAAAAAATTAAAACTCGATAAAATCCGTAAAAATAGTCCTATTCTATCACATGTACTTGTAACGGTAGAATTAACGTTCTCAGTTAAAAAGAGATCTTCTTAGTTAAAGTATGTGATCTGCACCACGCTCGGCACCTTGGTTAGCAATGCTTTGTACGCAGATGATGATTGGTGGAAGGTGGAAGTGGTGATGGATCACCAACGATTCGTCGGTCTCTCATTTATGAGGATCATGGTGACTAGAGAGAGCCCCATAAATGGACAATCTGCCTACTTCGATCCGGGGTAGCCCTCACCAGCTGGTAGTGATTAGGAGTGTAGATGGCCTCTTTCACTTGATCAGAGATATCGTGCTGACGACCGGCCTCTTGTCCTCTTCCCTGCTGTAGTGCCAACGATGACCAGCTCTTCAAGGTTGTTTTTCTCTCTACGCATTAAATGTCCGAAATAGGAAAGTAAGCGCTGTAGACACGCGGTGGACAGTTGTTCTTAAACTCGAGTTAAGACAACAGATACACTTATACGCTTGGCAGTCCACGGTATTCGTAGCATTCACCGCCAGAATTACATCTCGAATGATATTCTCTGTCTTTCTCTAGCTCGAATTTTCCATGTCACGACTCCATAGAGAAGGATTGGGAATGTTCTGGTATGCTCTATCATATTCTCAGCATTTTCAGCATTGCGAAAACCGACGTGATGAAGAATTAAATTAGGGAACGTACCAAAACCATTTCACTAATATCCCAAGCCTCATCTTTAAAACTTTGAGCACTTTCAAGTCTTTTTCTATTTACACTTGTCCTAAAGTTGGGTTGTCTGTCAGAGCGGCGTATCGCGGGGCGTGTGGCGCGGGGCGGGCGCGGGGGCAGGCAGGGGGCGGGGCAGGGTGCGTAGATGCTGTAGCGGTATGCCCGCTCCGCTCGTGCCGCACGCGCCCGCTCCCCTCGGTAACGTGCACGCACCGCTAGCAAAGCGAGCCGGCGGCGGAATGCTCGACGGTGCCGTCTAAAAACAAAAAGAGAACTCAAGTTATATCCTTGTCATCTCCGTTTTTGAAGTCGGTCGAAAAGGGAGAAAAATACTATCACATTCAACGACCAGTCGCTAGTTAAGATAAGCGCGTCACGCTGGACGAAATTCATGAGAAACACACATTGATCTTAAATTTGCATTAAATATGTTCACGACAAATGGGCGAATAACTCAATGTCACGTCAACCAACTTCGATGATTATTTTTTATTGCATAGGATGTGTCTACTTGAGAGTTGAATCTGATTAGTTAAAGTTACAGCCTTTATATATAATATATGTATGTCCCACTGTTGGGCGCAAGTCTTCTCTGTAATGAGAGTACAAGGGAATAGTCCGCCACGCGGCCCTAGCGTGGATCCAGTCCGCCCGGAGACTGAGCTACCACAGCTCTGAATCTGATTAATTCTATCGAAATAGATTATTATTATTTGTAAGTTTTCTACGATAACTCGGAAATACAAAGAGACGACGTAATAATAACAATGGATTTTATGTGAAGTTGAGTTTAGTTTTTACTTGTAAAGTTGTACATCTAACTCTTAATAAATTGCTAATATCGGTCTATAAAAATTGTTACGCGCGATATTGAGCTAGGAATTTGACATTATATTATATTTAATTTGGTAAGTCAAAGTGGGCGTAGCATTTGTGGAATAGTTTTGTCTTAGTGACAGGTTTCCAGGTAAGACGTACAATGATTAATATTGGTTCTATTTACGTTATTACAAACATAATTCAATCACAACAACTATTTTCGAGTACAATAACAACAATTAAGTTCAAAGCAGGGCACGAACTAATCACAAACAACCATTAGACAAAGAGCCGAACAACAATTATTCATACTGTGTAAATCGCTCTGGGAAACTAATATTATAATCTTGAGCAAGTTATTAATTTAAATTCAAAATTAGCGAAATCCTTAAAATCAATTACAATCATAACTCTGGCAACATTTTCTTGAGTTAGTTACGAGAGTAAATCCAAAATCCGAGCGGATTAATTGAACGTCGTTTTAGTTAGGATCGCGGTTTTGGGTGAATATTTGACATTAGAATATGCACTAATTATTAATCATATATCCTTTCCTTTGTTATTTTTATAAAAATAAGTTGATGATATATTTTTGAAGTGAAACTTCTTTTACGCACGCTTGATTTGGGGAAACTGGTTATTGCGTCACGAAAATTGTGATGGGGCGAGGCGAAGTGAAGTTGAAAGGGAGATATAAGTTAGTGAATATAGATAGAGACGTTTCAAGAGAGAGGTGCCAGCATACATATTCTTTCGCTCTCTCATAGCTAATTATGTTGCATATATATAAGACATAGTGTAGACCTACTATCTGTATCATACTGTAGGAGCATAACGGAGCAGTGTGTCTCTTGAACAATCGTGTGTATGTTTTGTTTTGTGTATATATTATCACATATATAAATATGTAGCACACATATAGAAGGAGCGAAAGAAGTTTTACTTCAGTTTTGTGGTCTAAACACATTCTTGTTCAACCGACTTGAAAAAGGAGGAGGTACTCAATTCGATGTTTTATTTTACGTTGGTTTATGTTGGTACCTTTGGACTGGGTTAATCCATTTTGATAATTATTTTTATCATCCAGTCAGTGGGATCCATGAGAAAACCATATAAGTATTCAATTTGCATTATGTGCACGACAACAGGACGAATAACTCAATAGCTATATAACTAACGATATCGTTGAATTTTTAAGGAGTTTGGTTTGGTTCTGATTAATTCGATTTCGTTATTTTCTTTATTTTGGAAAAACAAATATCGCGTTCGCGAGTAATTGCGTTTAACGTTTGATTTGATTTTAAGTAGGTTTCGTAAATATACTTTTTTGAGTTAAAACTTGTGCAAAATTCACATCAACAGTCGAATGGTGGGCTTGATTTAGTTGATGTTACGTAGACTGTACACCAAAACATTAGCCTATTAACGCCGATGTTACTTACCGAATTGTCGTGCATCGACGGTGCATGTGATGACGGTGGAATAGTGCGTAGTGGACAGTACCCGGGTATACTCCCGCGCACCCCCGCTACGCTACCCCGGGGCGCTCTGTTCCCCGGGGGCGGTGATATTGTTGACACTTGCTGTTGTCGGAAGTAGTCAATCTAGGACAAAGTTAAGTCAGGTAAATAAATTCATTCAATTATCCGACGCTAAAAGGGTGGTGCATCGGCTTGCACTGCGTGGGAACAGGAGGGAAGGTTTAACCCCTCCCCCAGCACAGAGCAGAGGGGCCCCAGTGCGTTCCTCTGGAGATCCTGGAGCCCTTCACCATGCAGCGACGAAGGGCCACCGGGGGTTTTAGTGGGTAAAAATCCCACGTAACCCTGCCTTTCCCTAAGAAGGCGGGGTATCTTCTTGAAGAAAAAAAAAGGATTTTTGATGTGCCGCAATCTAGAACTAACCTAACGTCACACTCGTCATTGCCGCCACATATAACCTCCTTAGCACTAGATTTATACTTTTTTCTAACTCACACAGTCTTGCGCACGTTATGTTTAAACATTTTCCAATATTAATTGACTTATTTCATTTTTTTTGATGGCTCACGTAAACAGATGAATGTTGGATTCGATACTACCATCTTAAAATTCGTAGACCGTATTCTAAATCTAGGCTATTGACGCTTCAAAAGATTTAGTCTGTGCTTAAATTTATTGTATCTATTTTAATGTGAAATGTGAACAATAAAGGGCATCTAAATATCTATTTCTGCTCATAGCCTGCTGCGAGTACATTAAAGTAAAACAGAAACATTATTAGGCGTTCATTCATTATAAATTATATTTACACATACCTGCATATGGTCTGTATCAGATGGTATAATGTCCGGATTCCTATCATCACTTTCACTGTCATCCTTCTCTCTTAATTTATCCGGTGACGCCGGCTGAGACGAGGGTGGTGGTGCTGACCTTGGCTTTCTCTTTGCACACTTCTGTCGAACTGCTATCATGAAAAGAACTAGCACTACCATTAGGACACCTCCTCCGCCCACCGCCGCCGACATGGCCCCAGATATTTGGAAGGCGGTTCTTGGTAAATCTGGCATAAAGAAGAATTTAATTACATTGAAAAATTAATGAATCAGTAATAGCTCGCTAGCTTATCTTTAACTGTTATGGAAAGTTATTCACATTGCAGGCTAGAAAGCTCCGTTCGCTAAGTCCCTTCCTGCTTTTAAAAATCTGTTAACGCAGCATTATCAATTAATTATTTATTTGTATAGATTTATTACAATATTTTAATTTAAATATTTTCTGTCCATACAAAGGTTAGACTGAAAAATCGCTAATAGCGATAAGACCGCCCATTGTACACAACGTACTTTATTGTAAAATGTACTTTAATTCTGTCATTTTCTTCTTGTTTGATTTTTGTCTGATCTATCATCTATCTTAGATCCTCTAGGGCCCACGGTTCGCAATGAAAACGCGATTAGAGTAACAGTCGACGCCGAGGTACCATCTCGGGGGCTCTTGCATCGTATTGCTCCTAATAGAGCTTTAAGCTAAGCGAACCAAGAGCTCTGCCACGTCTCAAATCCGATGAAACTGTTGGAGAGTCAACTTTTCGGGCGAATCGGGATAGGATCGGCAGAAAACTGGCCTTATTTGTATTAAATGACAAACGTACATAATGCCTTTTGGCATAAAGTCGAACTTTATCTTCCAATCTACCTGAGGATTGTGTTGAAACTAACTTACTGGCGCTGGCGAGCCGTGGTAGCTCAGTGTCCAGGCGGTTGGCTCTTGTTGCATAGTACGCTAGCAACCCGAGTTCGATCCCCGGTGCCGGCACCAATAAATTTGCTGTTGCAATTTTATGTGCTAATTAACCACGCGCTCGGCAGTGAAGGAAAACATCGTGAGGAAACCTACATGTCTTAGAAATTTTTTCTAAGGCATGTGAAGTCTACCAATCCGCACTAGGGCCGCGTGGTGGACTATGCTCTTATACTCTCTTTACAGAGAAGGCCTGTGCCCAGCAGTGGGACATATATATTATATATATAAAGGCTGTAACTTTAACTTACTGGTGCAAACTTGAAAACTTATATTCAAAAGGAAATACAAACAATTGAACCATAACACAGAAATATACATCCTTGTTTTCTACCGCTTTTCGTTTCAAAGGGTTGCTTTGAAACGAAAAAGCAAAACTGTTTGGTTGTTCTTTCCGTGAACATTTGGTCAGTGGTAAGTACATTTTAATACAAAATATCGACGTAGTACGTTAAAGGTTATGGCCTATACATGTCTCACTGTTCTAAAGAGAGTCATACAGAGTCCACCACGCGGCCCTAGTGCGGATTGACAGGCTTCACATGCCTTAGAAAACTATCTAAGGTATGCAAGTTTCCTCATGATATTGATAGTATCGAAGTTATGAATTTATTATACAGATATATTTTAGTATAACAAAAGATCCGGTCGGCTAGTACACAGATAAATTATAACAATAGCAGGTAGACTTAAGAACCATAACCATAATCTCAGTTACACTTTACCGCCGAACGCGGTAAGTCAACATTTCAAATTGCAACAAACAGCTTGATACGAGTAGCTGCCAACATCGGGGATCGAGCTCGGGTTGCGATACAACTTGAGGCGATCATACACTGAGCTACCACGTCTCACAGTCGCAGTATTTAAATAGCTGCAAGTTACCAACTTACCTAAGCTCTTATCGTGCACGTGATGTTTTTCTGGAGGCCTCAGCGTGCTAGCTCTAAGTGGATATGGGTCGCCACGGCCTTTAGCGTTATAAGCAAGGACTGCAGCCGCATAAGTCTTCCCTGGTTCCAAAGCCACCGCAGTGAAACGTGGCACCGCACTTGATACATTCGCTATTATTTCCTGCGAATATTAGTAATGATCAATTGTTTGAAGTAAATCTTCTTTACGCACGCTTGATTTGGGTAGTAAGTTAATGTGGCGTTACGAAAAATGTAAACGGGCGTGGCGAATGAAAGTTGAGTGGGAGATACAAGTTAGTGTAGATAGAAAGATTAAATTATTATATACTAATATATAAATATATTAATAATATATAAATATTAAATTATTAAAAATTATACTAAAGATTCAGCCTGTAGTCCTGGGCTCGTAGAATAAGGCGACGGTATCCCCACCCGGTCGTAGAAGGCGACTAAAATGGGGCCTCGGGTTAACTGGGCAATAAGGGTGGGGGGCCTTTGTCGTCCGCTGAAGTAGACTCGGGAAGAAGGTGGCATTGGCTGGCCCGTGTCGCCTTGCAGGGATTAACCTCCCCTCCCGGGACGTGCTCTCCTCATAGTAAGTGTTCGGTGCCTTCCACTGGAGATCCCCGAGGCCCTCACGAGGCACCTAGGAAGGGCCACCAGAGGCGTTTTAGTGGGTAAGAATCTCACATAACCCCGTATTCCTTATCTTGTTGAAGATTCTATATTGCCCATCATTCATCAGTTGGAGAAAGTACTTATCGTGTCGCAAGACATACGTAGGCGACTTTTCTCCGTTTAACGGTGTCTAACAATGCGCAGTATTCGTGCTATGTACCTGAGTAATGATTTCGCGAACTTCAAGAAGAAATGATTGTGGCAATCCACCATTGAATCCTTCTGAACATCTCACTCCGAATGACGTCAGAGACGCATTAACTACAGTGCAATTGTGTACTTGGTCCGGGCGGCCTGTAACAAATTTTAGCAATTAGAATTATTGGCCATTTAATTTTTCGCCTCTGTAAATAACAAAGGCGTAATATGAGAATACCTATTGCTCCACGTAAGCACTGACTTAATTAAACGTAAACTAAAGAAGTTTAGGGTATGGTGTGCGAGACGTAAGGTTCTCATCCACCATTTGACTATCAATGTGAACCATTTCCTAACAAGCTTCAGCTTGGCTGGAATGATCGATGTGAATGTTAGTATTATTTGTGAAAAGAAATAGGTACAATCTATCGAGAAATTGGCAACAGATAACATAACAAAGAAATATCATTTTTTATCATCAGTGATTATATAAGATTAATTTGAAATTTAAAAGTATCTTTAACTAAACCAATTTTGTTAAATTGTAATTTAGGAGTTTTACATCCTCTATTTATACGACGAAAACCAGCTTGTATTTAATTATTAATTTTGTTTTTTAGTAATGTAGCTAATAGCGCGATTAACATTTTAACATATCGAGAAGTTTGTTTTTTTAAAAAAAAATGATTTTAGACATAGACATTTATTTATTGGAATCACAATACAAAAACACATCACAGACAGTATATAACACACATTAAAAATGAATGAAAAATAGACGAAACACAGTTAAAGTTACACGGATAAATAATACAAAACATATGACGCCAATATCGGAAACCGTCTCAGCATATGCTGTCGCAAGGATCCGACAGCGCTGATTTTCAGCGGTGCCCGTGACTACTTAAAGACGTGCGCGCGCAATACTACTTTTATATGAAATTTATACAGACAATAAGAGTATAATAAATATGATACATAAATAAAACAGTTATGAGATTAAAATATATTTTATACAATAAAATAATAGATGAAAAAAATTCTTAAATAAATATACTATTAAGTCAAAAAATAAATTAAATAATATGATAATTAAACGTGTAAAGTTTAAATTATATAATAAAATATTGAAAATATTGGAAAGAACGAGCCACCGATATCACGGGGATATTATCTTTTTGTAACTTTAACATCAGGTGTCTTAATTTATTTTTAAATGCGTTTACATATTTACCGTTTCTTATGCGCGGTGGCAAGTTATTCCAACACTTGGTGGCCAAGTATCTAAAACAGCCGCGGAACGCATTTGTAAGATGCAGTTTTTAGCTCTTATTAAACAGCTAGTATCTTCATTCTTTTTTCTTTCTTCGTACAGATATTTAGGCTGTTCCGAGTTTTTGTGTCCACACAGAAGTGTTGTAAAATGCGTCTTTTCTGAGGGACATTCTTAACTTGTTGGAATTGTTTAAGCAGATCGAATGGTTTTATCGATTAATTGCGAATTATGAATTCCGGAGCATTAAGGAGTACTTATAGTTATATAATCTGTCAGATCCTCGATAATATTCAACTGAAGTGTTAATAATTAATAAATAATGAAAGTAGTTAAAAATTACTATTCAATAAGCGTGAGATGAATTATCGGCATTGACAAACAATTCATTAATTATTACTGAGGCGTTGCTTACCAGCTGCAATGATATGGTATACGCAAGGCACGCGCTGTTTCCCAATCCGATTATGCGCCCAACACAGTAGCGTGCCGTAGTCCATCTCAGTGTGAGGGGTGTACGTTACGGTGGAACTGGTGCCCGACCTCGACACGTAACTGTTGCTAACTTCATTACTGTTGGCCGTATTGTTGAATGTCCAGCGGAACTGAGAACGGTAATAAATTACTGGCACGACCACATACCAAATAGAATACAATATTTACCCGTTAACTGATAATGCAGTGAGTGATGAAAATGGTTTTAAGTTTCTTAAGTCTTAAGTACAGTTTGCATCAAGTATGTCCGTCAGAAATTAACGAATAACTGAATATCACACCAACGGATATCATTGATTCACTTTAAGAGTAGGTTCATGAACATTTGGTTACTTTCTGATTAAGTTTTTTTTTTTAATATTCCTACGATAATTCCGAAATACAAAAAGGGCGACCGCGTATAATAGCGATTAACGTTTGATTTCATTTGAAGTCGGTTTTTGTTTTTACTTGTAAATATACTTGTATTAACAATGATTTGTAAAAATGTATAGTTAATTATAGCGCCCTTTATCTAAACCAGATGTTACTAAAAATCTTACGCTTTTATTTAACGTTACGGATTTCGTAACGTTTTTCCTTAACGCTACGTCCCATAAGGAACATCGTTCCAATAACAACAAATGCGGCTGTTTAGTATATATTTTACAGCTTATCGAAGCTATCAAGATATTAAATTGGTACTCACGCTGACGTCGGCTGGATTAGCGTCCACATGACAAGTGATATGGGCTCGCTCCTGCTTGGCCACGCCGTGCACCCTTTGCTGCGAGCTCCGGCATGTCGGCGCATCTGTTGTATTATCAAACTATGCCAGTTAAACATAATTCTTGACAGTGTGTCGTTAGTGCAGTAATTGTGACCGCTTACACGCCGTTTTAACCCTAGTGGAGTAGACACAGACAGCCTTCGCTTTCAGATTTTCACCAAGCTTTTGGTCTCTTCTGCCTGGCTTTCTTTGTAGTCTATCCATACAGTACGGCTGGCCTTATACCAAGCTTATTGGTATTAAGTCACGCATTAGGTAGTAGTGTGAGACCAAAGCATTTCCCTTATTCACACTTATAAGCCAATCCACACTAGGGCCACGTGGCAAACTATGCCCTTATACTCTTTTAAAACAAGGTATTAGGTAGAAAAAAGACGCAAGTGGAAAATATGATCATTTCAGCACTGTAAAAAAACTGATTTGTGTAGTAATGAAATGCTATAGAGAAATATGTTCTAAGTGACTTCAATAGACAAAATCAATATTCAGTTATTTGTATACTCGATTTAAAATACTATTGAGTGGGTTTCGAAATAATTTAGAATAAATGCGTTACCACATTAATCTCTGTAACGGTATTACGACTTTTCGGAATGGGTAAAGTAACTTTATTACTACGGTATCCACACAGATCATTGTATCTTTAATGTTAGTAGGGTTTAGTACCTCATTAAGTAAATATTTTTAACCGACTTGAAAAAAGGAGGTTCTCAATTTGTCAATATTTTTTTTTTTAAATTAAATTCATTTATTGAATAACTGTGTACAATCGTATTAAAATTACATATATAAAGGTAATACATACATAAGAGTATTAATATTACAATAGTTATTATATATACCTTACTGGACGAACTATACTTAGATTTTTTTTAAATTACTGACAATTAAAAAAAAATTAAATGGTATAAAAAGAATGTTCTATCAACTATTTTTTGAGCTTAAATTAAAAAAAAAATTTTTTTGCCTGCCTGCCTTTATATCAGTCGGTTAATGGTTATACCCTTATTGCAGTGGCACAAGCGCTCATAACTTTGGACCAGGTGGACCGATTTGGATGATTCTTTTTTTATTTATTGACAATGGCATCTATAGAAAGCAATATAAGCATAAAATCTGTTGTAAATTTCTGTTTATTGTAAAAAGTTATCACGCTTTTTATCACAACTTACATAACACGTTTAACGTAAATGGCTTGCTCTCCCCGTCCCCTTCTGCGTTGAATCCGACACAGGTGTAATTTCCTGCCGTTTTCCTGCCAACGCCCTGCAGTACTAACGACTGATTCGTAATAATTATACCATGACCAACGTTGTGCACCAGTGTTTTACCCTGAAACAAATTATAAAATCATTGAATTTAAAGTTAATAATGGTCAAGTTTTAATGAAAACTAAGAATCACTTACATTATGCCTCCATTCTACTTTGTAGACGTAAGGATGCGCTTTGATTATGCAGTCGAAATACACGTCTGAACCCTCTTTAATATTCTTCGGTTCCAAATTTGTTCCCAATCGGACGGTTGTTTCAGGAACATCTTTGACAGCGAAAAAATTATTGATAAATAAACTAAATTAAACGGACAGTGGGAGTGGCAGTTAGTGAGAGATGAGCCAGAAAAGTCTTAGTATCGAGGTAGTATATGAACTCTGAGAAGCGTAGAAGCTTAGAGCGCCCTCTCTCTAGTTTTTTTTTTGGACGAACTAACACAGTTGGCCAGAGAAGCTGGCCTTTACTACTGCTTATACTAACACTAACTCCTCTCCTTTTTAGGTAAAGCATTGCGCTAATATCTAGACTTTACTAGCACCAGTTTATTGCCGCAGCATGACTTATCACCATCACCCATATAAAACCTGATACAAAATTCTTACACAAGATAGTGGCACTATTTCTCTCTTCGTTTTGGGTTAGAGAACATGAGAGTAAGCTTAATTCTATAAGAGTCATAACTCGAACTTCGCCGAAACTTTTTTAAAATTATAATGCGTGCATTTGTTCTTGCAAATTTTACTAATATTCTTGTTAATCATTTGAAATTCGCCTAAACTAGTGCTAGGAGATGGTTCACGTCAATAGTCGAATGGTGGCCTAAATGCATAAACCATTAAACGACAATCGCTTCAAATCAAACCATGAATAAGAAGACGGAAAGGTAGTTGGCAGAACCAAGCAGTATGGAACCAAATCGTTAATTAAGAAACAAAAATGTTTCTAAGTTTCTTGTTTGAGATAAAAAAGTTTTCTTAATACTTCACTAACATTGTATGTCTAGAAGCCAGTCGTCTTCTAAAGCGGCTACGGAAGGCATTTGAGGATTTGAAGCACGACACGCTAACTTGGCTCCAGCATCAGCCTTCGTGAGTTGTAGTGACACTGTGGACGTAGTTGTATTCCCATCAGATGAGAGCTGAAAGAAACGGAAAAGGTCAAGCGACGTTATATAAATATCCCATATATTCTGCATTTGTTGTTTATTCAATCAAGGATGTTGTCCAATGCCTGGAATGTCTTGGAATGGGGGCGCGCTTGGGTTTTACAAGTGTGGGGTGCCCTCGCTCCATATAGACTAGGATAGCCAGAAGTGGTTGGATGTGGAAAGCGGAGCATCGTGGGATGTTTATAATATATACTAACTAAATCAGTTGATATTTTGTCACCTTTTATTGCAATCTACGGAAAGGATTGACATAATAATTTAGCCTTAAGATGCAGTATGGTAAGGGGAAGCTTTAATATATTATATATTGTTGATTAATTATCTGGAATCTTTTTTGTTTTCGTTTAAAAACTATTTTCTACGAAATCTTGTTGACATAATTTTTTTTAAAAAGAAGGCTAAAAAATATTTACATAAATATTAGTAACATTCTTGTTAACCATTTCAACTAAGCTTAAATTTATGTTCACGTCAATAGTCGAATGTTGGATCTACGACTTTGAAATTCGCAGCCACCTATACCATCAAGCTATTGACGCAAATTATTATTAGGATGTTATCATTACAGTGTAAGGATAAGATAAGATAGCCGGAAGTGTTTGGATGCGGAAAGCGGAAGATCGTATATCGCAGGATGTTATAATGTATACCAATATATTGGAACTTTTTTTGTCACCATTTACTGCAAAATCTATAGAAACGAATGAACATCATTATATTGTTTACTATGCAACATGACATTTGGTAGATCAATTGTAAGGTAAAATAAAGTTAAGTCGTACATTTTGTAATAAATAATATCAAGTTGGTGTGAAGTGTCAATATGGCAACACCTCCATGCAATGCTACTCACGAACTTGTAACACAAAACCTTGATAATGCTGTAGATGTATTTGTATTATATGATATAAAAAGAGACTTATAACGTAAAATATCTTTTTTCTATATTTTTTATTTTTTCTAAGCAAATGCTTGACCACGATCACATCTGATGTTAAGTGGAAATGCAGTCCTGGATGGACGCATGGAAGGCACACTAGCTTAGTAAATGCCTGTTCATTCTACTCTTGAAAATACCTTTTGTATTCGGAGGGAAAGACAGACGTGGGCAACCTATTCCAGTCCGTTGTCGTACGAATAATGAAAGACGAAGCAAAGCGCTTCGGTCTTTGTAAGTCCCACTATTACAAATTAACACTCTTAAGATGTCTATAAAAATTCAGTTGGTTTGGGAATCGAAATTAGCTGCAGTACAATGAAATTAGAGTAGTGGGCGTAGTAAATTGTAGTGCGAAAGATGTAATTTACTAATGTACTTAAGACGGATTGCGTAGTACATTAAGTTTAAGTGAACAGAACGAAAGAGTTGTAATAATACCTTCCCGATCCGCTCTCCTTCAGTCCTAATGCGTTTCAGTTCACTGTTTTCTTTGTTTGCCCTCCCTTCTCTCAGAATGGGTGCTTTGGGGCTCAAGCCATATATTCTCGCAATTGAGAAATACATTAAAAGTCGTATTCCTTATCCTGAGTATCGTAAGTGAACAATGTGTAGCGCTGTTTTATGGAAATTGTAAACGAAAAATATAGCCCATTAATCTGTCTTCATCTTAAATCAAGCTGGGTGTCATCGATAAAATTGAGGTTAATAATGAACAAAAGGTCCCATAAAATGCCACAAACTAATTATAACATCGTTATTTTAAACGTATCATTTATAATCACGTTTATTGCGTTCTATATGTTTGTTTTTTAACCGACTTCAAAAAAGGAGGAGGTTCTCAATTCGTCTGTTTTTTTTATGTTTATCATCGCATAACTTCTGACTGGGTAATCGATTTGATGATTCTTTTATTAATTGTAAGCTAATGCTTCCCATTTGCTAGAGATCTTTTTTAAATTTGGTTCAATATTGACAATGGGATCCATAAGAAAACCATGTCTTAAATTTGCATCAAGTATGTGAGCCAGAAATAGACGGATAACTTAATATCAGGCCAATAGATTTTGAAGATTCATTTTTTATTGGAAAGGATGTACTTAAAAGATAGTTTAGCGAGAGTTTGGTTAGGTTCTGATTAAAATTCTATTTCGTAACAGTCCTACGATCATTCGTAAATAAAAAGAGGGCTTCCGCCCGTAATACCGTTTAACGTTTGATTCGATTTGAAATCGGTTTTTGTTTTTGCTCGTAAAACTTATTCATTTATTATGTACAGTTTATCCATACGAGGTAACAAAAGTGTAATTTTTATAAAAAGGGACAAACGAGCTAACAGATCACATAATCTTAGGTGATCAGTGCCCAGGTACATTCACAACACCACATAGGCCTTCGACAAATATATAGACTGGATGTAGACATAAAGATCCCCAAATCTTATGCAGTTATTCAAAAAAACTTTAAAATTTAAATTATATAGCCTATATAAAAATAAAATACTATCTTTTATTTCATCAATAACTTAGCCTAAATGTATAAATCTCATATCTATATCTCAAATATCTCTCTTATCTATAAACATTACTTTGCAGGTATTTTTTTTAATGTTTGGCTAGTTTAGCAATATCAGATAACTAACCCTCAGTACTTACTTGCCCTCATACAGTTCTTGTAACTAGACGTGGCAAAGTAGTGCGGCCAGTTTGTTGTTTACGTTTAAATAAGTCGCAGTATAGGCAAATCAGCACAGTAATATCCTAATTATTTATTTACTTTTGTTATTTGAGGGCAAAACAAAAGATTTAATAACAGTAATATATATGTAGTATGTCGTTCAACAAACAATTTAACGTGGACATAAAAGAATGTAATTATGCAAATAACCCAATTTATTATTTATTACTTCCTTTTTTGATCAAAGGATAGCGGAGGTATGGACAGTCTTTAGTCACGAAAAACAATGGAATTGAAATCAAATATTTTGAATGTCTTTTGCAATTTGACTAATAACCGACGTTAAATTGACGTCAAATTACACCAAGCAGTGATACCTTGATAATAAATTGAAGAGGTTCTATCAAAGCCTTCAGGTAAATAATAAATCAGAGCAGCTATTTCTGGCGTCTCTGAAGGTTGAATCATATTGAATCAAGCCGCGTTAATATTAATTTCTACTGGGATGCTCGCTGATTAACGATGAATTTAATTAATTCAAAACAATTTTACTTTCATAAACTAGTTGGCGCATTCTTTCCTTTTATTATAACTAAATATTGTTAGAGTAAGCGCCTGGTGATATTTTTAGGCAAACATTTCATGCGGTGTTTAAAGTATTTCAAAATACATAGGCGTTTGTTTTATTGACATCTTTTCTTAAAACTATAATAAAAATTGAAAAAATGTGGATTGCAAATGCCTAACTTTGACAACGAATAAAAATGTACAAAAATCTATCTTCAACATTTAAAAAATTGCCATTTATTGATTAAAATTAAGCTTGGTTGCTGTATTATTGTTTAAATTAGGTAAAACTTTACTTTTGAACTTAACTGAATTGGTATTATGTTTATTTTCATATGACTCATTTTTTTATTGAAAAACTACACAGGTTGGCCAGAGACGCTGGCCTTTACTGATTCACCGGTGGCATAGCTCTTAGGTCACTTATCTTGAATTGCGCACACTGTTTATAATATTTCTTATTATACACTTCAAAGAAAGATTTATTTATTTTTTATTATAATAAAACTTTTTAGCTCTATCTTTATGTACGTATATTTAAATGATTATTTATAATGGTATAATACATACACGATTGTTCAAGAGACAAAGAAAATGTGCGTGCGCACTGCTCTCTCTAGCCCCTATAGTAATATACGAAACGTAACCCTCTATCTTCGCTGACATATATCTCCTTCTCAACCGGCTTGCACACATTTCGTAACGCTCTCACACATATATACATACTCCACAAATCAAGAACGCGTGAAGAAGTTTAACTTCAATAAAATTAATAAAAAGTAAATATCAGTCTAATCTAGAAACAAACATAAGTAGCTTTGTGTTTGTGTTCTCCTACCCTCTCTGTATTTTATATTTCCTTGCTTCCGCCGTAATATTTCAACCTACTCTCGTCACTTGTGACAACAACCATTGTCAACTGAAACTCTGAACGGGTCTCCCTTACGACCGATTTGAGTAAGCCCCAAGCACTAGCTGCCCCATTCAATCTGCATTTATTACTTTTACGTGCCTTTATTTTAAGTCGACTTCGCGACGTTGTTTCTTATGGTAATGATGATTAACAAACTTGCCATCGGTTCATATCAGATTAGATTTACTTATGTTGCATTTATGCTTATATCAACTTAATTAGAAATAAGTAGTAACAGTGTTTGGTTATCCTAAGTTTTGCCAGCCCTGCAGTCGTAAAAGGCGACTAAAAGGGGCCTCGGGTTCACTGGGCGACAAGGGCCTTTGTCGTCCGCCAAGGTGGACCCGGGAAGAAGGCGACATTGGCTGGTCCGTGTCGCCTTGCACTGCGGGGGCAGGGTGGGGGGAGGAAGTAACCTCCCCCCGGGAAGTGCTCTCCTTGAGCACAGTGCAGAGGGGCTCCGGTGCGTTTCACTGGAGATTCCGGAGCCCCTCACCATGCACCGAGGAAGGGCCACCGGGCTTTAGTGGGTAAAAACCCCATATAACCGCCGCCTTCCCCCCCGAAGGCGGGGTATCTTTTGGAAGATTTCCTCCCCGTTAGGATTTTACCTGAACTTTTAATTGAAAGAAAGTCTGTGAGTATATTTAATTTTAAGAAATATAAGCTTTGTTAAAAGTAAGCTCCAGAAATACGTCAAACGAGCAGGATTCAAACAGTTTTATTTTACGACAAGAAAATTTACGAGTAAAAAATAAAACCAAACCAGATCAAATTAGTGATGGATTAAATATCTAACGCTACTACGCACGGACAATATTACAATGCATTGCAGCATTGTCTCAGCAGATGAAGGCTAAACAATAACGCACATTTAATTCCTTTAGTAGGTGTTTGTGCTACTTAAAATCATTAGCTTCACCGCATGCCTCTCTCTCTTTTTCCCGTAAAAATAACTGTAAAGTGATTAATAATCCCAACATCGAGGTAGAGGGTAGAAGTAAACAATAACTTAAAAAGTTCTTACCGTCTCCTTAGCATTGTTTATTCTGTGCCCGTTCTTCCACCAAGTTATGGAGGCGGGTGGTCGTGATCCCGAACTCTGGCATAGGAGATCGTACCTCCTACTCGCAGATAAGGGTTGATTCGAACCAAGAATGTGTACGGTTAACGGAGGAACTGTAAGTGAAATACGGATATTAGTAAAAGCAAATTATTTTTATAGTCGTTAATGCGTAGAAGTCGAAAATAAGGTGTCACAGGGGAGTGAAGGGGGTGCGGGCGGCCATGCGTAAGCGCTTATTTGCTCTCCTGTTGTACTCGTACATGGCTCTCCTTGTGTACAGTCCAAATTTTATGTTCATTGGCTTTTGTTTTCTGTTAAGTTTTAGTTTGGTTTTTATTGACAGTTTTATGTTTATTTCTTATTGACTGTTAAAGTATGTATATATAATGTATTATATTAAATTGTAATAACTAGCTTAAATAAACTACCATAGACATAAAAAAGTACAGTCAAAACTTTATTCGTAATTTGTAGAAACGTAGTGAGATTGGAGAAATGAATAATTGCGTGCACGACTGTACACATGCGCAGCTATCCCTTCCATGTTTCGCTCAGCGCTACAGTTATTTGCCGCCAACTATACCTACGTATCGATAAATAAATGAAGGTGGAATGAATGATGGAGTGATTTATTCATATCTTTTTTTTTTCTTTTTACAACACGAATTATAAAAAGATTAACATCATCTGATCGGTAGCTTCTGGGTTTTATGGAATGTTTAGGCAAAGCAAAATTATCGATAAATATTTAATAAGAATGGTAACAATATTTTTTTTCTCACAAATATTAAGATTCTTGATGACCATTCCAAATAACCTTAGTGTTAGGATATTGTTCAATAGTCGAATGGTGGATTCGACCCACGACTTTATGAATCGCAGGCCGTAATAAGATACGACAATCTGATTAGTAGACTCTGGGTTTTGTGGAAAGTTTTGAAATCTTCTACTTACAATTCATATCCAAAGTAAGCGACATTTCAATGGGATGTGCTCTCAGATGGTTTGATGCTCTGCAAGTTAGCGCGGCACGTACATCTGCTCTCGTCAATGGCCCCACGTGGATAACTCCTCGTACTCCACCACCTTGCTGGGGTGTAGCGGGCGTGTCAATTTCCACCTCGTCACGAAACCACTTAATCCAAGGTCTAGGTCGGCCTAGTTCAATGAAAATTCAGTTAGTAACGTAAGGTTCTTTATCATTATCATCGTTTGACACTAGCTAATTCTTATGTTCTATGAACATTTCCATGATCGTTCAATAATGATAACAGGGGAGCACTAACACCATAAAACCGTGGGGGCTGGAGACAAAATACGGATTTGCATTTTGAACACTCCCTCGCTTCAACATCAACGAGTTAAAAGTTCTTTGCTTCGTCTTTCAGAATTCGTACAGCAAATGACTGGAATAGTTTTCCCACGTATGACTTTCTCTCCGATTGCAATGTGGGTTTTTTCAATAGTACAGTGAATAGGTATTTACTAAGAGTATTTCCACTTTACATCAGATGGGATCATGGTTGAAAGGATCACTTGCTTAGAAAGTATAAAAAAAAGTTACAAGTACATAAATTTTACCCTATTAAGCATGTTACTAATTATTTCTATTGAATTAGTCAACATTGTTATATATCTAGGGTTATGACCGCAGTCATTGACATCACTCACTTGTGGCGCTAGTGTGTTTCTCCGCCCAGTACAGTTAGATTAATATATAAATCCTTTATTTAACTTAATAAAATGTCTACATTGGTGATCTTGATCTTACACATCTCCTCCTTCCAGTTAGGAATAATAAAATTCATTGTATGCTATCGGTTTTGAGTGCTCAATGTCACTATACATTGTCGAAGACTTTATTAATCCTCATTCGTTTCTCAACAATCCATTCTACTTACCCAACGCAGTATTTTATATTGAATTCTGGTTACAGAATCAAACAAAACAATAAGTTTGAAGTTTTTGAAATTAACATATCACAGATATCTGATTGTCGAGTGACGTCTAATCATAGAAGTAGTAATTTCTATGTAGATGTTTACTTAACAACGCATTTTACAAAATTCCTGCCCGAAATGGATTATTCATTTACCATCTGTATATATGTGATGACAGCTGTTTCTATTTCTTGTACTGGTAAACCTCGGTGCGGTCAAATGTCAGTGTAGTTTCTGTCATGTTTCAGTTACCGGACATTGGTAGTGCTTTGATTTGTGTCCGTTCGTCTATAAATTATTACGAGTAGAAAATGACTTTTTTGGAAGTTGCCTTTATTATTTTTATTATTTGCATTATTTTCAGTGTCTTAGACTCAATAAATTAAAAAAGAAAATAATTTGTATACTCTAGACAAGTCTGTGCGGGTCGCTGGTTCTCTATAAATAAAAGAGTCACGTGAATAAATTCTTTGAAATTTGTATCAAGAAAAAAGTCAGTAGAAAAATTCGAAAAGTTAAAAGAATTTACCTTTAAATGCGTAAGAGGATTGAATTCTATAGCGTGATTAATGACGTGACCCACGTATATATACCTATATTTCGCTTCAATTAAGGTCAAAACGTTACGGCGCGTGAACATCGTATTAGAATTTTGGGTCCATTCCAATAATTTTAAACACCTTCGTAATGGTTAATGGGCACCGTTTCGACACCGGATATTCCATTCGTTCACACCATACAACCCTAACCTAATATGATTTAGGGACTGTAATAAATTCTTCGTATTGCAGTCATGTCGGCTTTTAATTAATATCCCCCTCGCGTGTCGGACCTAAATTTCGCAGTTAAAAACCAACTGTAAATTGGTTTATCTCGTTCGCAATGTGTACATTAAAATAAACTAGGGCATTTTATGACCTCTTGACCTTGTGGTTAAGCTTTGCACTTACGATATGGCAACCGCGGAATTGAATCTCAACCATTACTAATGACATTTTCGTTTTTTCTGTTACTCTTTCTCATAAATGGGACTTAAGAAACTTATTGAAAAGCGTACAGTGGTTATCCTCCCTGTCTAAATCACTAAGCAATGTTTAGAGAGCCGGAAGATTTTATTATCGTTTGAAAATAATATAAGTCTTAAGGGTATTAACTATTAAATAACAACAAAAAATGTAGCAGCCCATTTATGTCCCAGTCATGTGAAAGTCTTCTCTCCAATGCTCAGTTCCTCACGCAGCATCAGGTCAGCGTATTTGTACTACTACACACTGGATTTATTCTAATAATGTGTTAGTACACATAAAATTATAGTGTTCGTCACTTTGTGAGCTTTCTATGCAACTTAAAGTAAATTCTAATGAGTAACCACGGTTCTTTTCTTTTCACGGAACGGCCGAAATATAAGTAATATTTCTCCTAACAAAATGGAATAGATTGCTTCGATAAAGGACCTTTTATTGATAAAGGATAATTGAAAATTGGCGGTTGCCTCTGACCACGAACTTGGGAGGTTTTACAAAAATATTTCTTTTGTTCTTAAATCGTAGGTCTTCCATCAGCACACCGTATTAAGTTGCTAAGTGTAAGATATATACTAAAGGAATTTACGTTTTAAGATTGTTGGTAATAGAATAGATAGAGCAATACACTCAATAGAGGGCAGCCAGAATGTACCAAGTAACGTACTCGTAGCAATAACTAATTCTACGTCAAGGGCGTCATAGTAATGACGCATCTTCCAACATCGGGGATAAATTTCAAATGTTTTTATACATGTTGTAATTATATAAAATAAAATAAGAAGTCTGAAATTTGGTACATTTACGGTTTACGAAAACTAAAGTATTATGAAATGTCGTAGTTTAATTTGTTATAAAACATCTTAGATTTTCCTCGTAGATGCGTTATATACATACATACATATTTATATTTGAAAGTAATAATAAATAATCATCTGTATAATTAACTTAACATGTACATAAGCAACAATCAAGTCGAATGATGTATAATTTCTATTGAAATAACTTACATATAACGTGATGCTACGCAGGATTTTCAATTTCAAATCCCGCGTAGCACCGTGTTTTTATAGCCATTGCGTGTCAATTACGATAATTGAACATTCCGTTTGTTTTTGTTTTGTTAAAAATTCACTTACCTCCTGATACGTCGCACTTCAACGTAAAAGTATCACCCTCTATATACGGCCCAACAATCGCTTGCTTAACATCACCCCTGTCGTCAGTTATCACCATTTTGCTTGGTGGAACTGTGGAAAACAAAATACGTATATATTTTATATTAAGAGAATAAATGTAAATGAAACTAATCTTACTGATTTTTCCAGCCGCAGTTCTATAAATATTTATATTTAATAGAAAAATTTTATTTGAAATTTTCATTTGACTTTTTAGGTCCCAAATTGTGATAGGAAGTAGTAGTAATATTATCGTTGAATGATATAGGTATATATATCTATATATATATATATATATATATAGGTAAAATTTGTAATTCAGATATAAAGTAGACCCACGTCACTTGAAGCCGGCTATTTACGATCATATTACTTAAATAATATGGCATAATTGTTCACTACAATTGTGTTCGATAGACGACACGTAACAAAAATGATTTTTAATATAATGTAAAGAACAAAAGTTAATAAATTCAGAATTTGGTGACCTGATAACGTCTGATTAAATTTAAAAACGAAGGCTTAATTGATCTACTAATAATAATTATTATAGAAGCTAGGCTTCCTTTTAGTTAACGCCGAGTTCTAGCCGTGCGTTCATTTTGCATTATAACTGTACTTATTCTCGTAATTCACCTTAAAACTACTTTTAAAAATAGCCACACATTCTTAAAAATTATATGCCGAATTTTTCAATGTGAAGAGCTGTTGAGTTGTGGAACACTTCTATGACATTCATGCTAGTCATTTTGTAAGTATGTTTTGAAAGAGATTAATTCTTTGGTCCTAATCTAAGGGTTAGTAGACATGGATTGAAACCGTTCTCAGCTTTCTGACCTAATGTCTGTGTCACTTCACTTGCAATTTCTTAATTATCTCCCAAGATAAAGGAGATGGTTATCTTTAATTAAAGCGGATGTTAAAAGCAGTGGCAATAATATAAAATTAATAAGACCCTCGTTTCGGCTTATACAAATATTTTTAGCTTAAACGCCAATTGTTTCAGCCTTCACCCGCTTTATTAAGGATTATTATCGTCAGGTTTACTGTCAGTAACTTTACGGATCAACCAGTTGTCCCGCTAAGCGGATTTGGCGCTTAAGTTTGCTTCATTTTATTTTTTGAAGCTTACACAAAAGCTTTGCACGGATTTGCTGCTGCCATACAAAATTCTTTTGAAATTATTCTTTATTACAGCAATCGGAAATGCCAGTATTGATTGGATATTTTTATACTACACAGGTAAAGGAGGCAATGACTAAGCAGTCAACTCGAGTCGGATGTAGTCATCACCGTCAATATATAGGCTTTTTATCAGGGTATAGTAATCACTGCTATTAATAAATATCCACAATAACGAAGGAGTTTTAGGTACGTTGCCAGCATTATAAATTACTGCCTTCATGATGACTATTTGGGTGTCAAAACCACCTAATAAGAAAGTCTAATTTTTAAAGAGAAGTAGGGAGACTTTAGTACTCGACAAGCAATAAAGAACAAAAAAGCAGACCCAAGTCACCTTATTCACACTGAAAAGCATGTTACTATATTAAACCCTAGTGCGTCAGTCACTATTTTGATTATTTTTACTTGAATGGCCAGCTCCCTGTTTTCCAAAACGAACACCTAGTGTGGCATAATGCCGCTCCGGGAGTGCACTCTTAAATATTTGTTTTGATATATTGTTCTATTTTAAAACGTAGACATAATGTATTAAATAGTTATGGTATGAGTTGGTGCTTGACTGCAGATGGTGAATGATGCAGCCTAGCCTAAGGGCCATCAGGTTTTTAACGCTTAATTTTACTGAGTTTATGACCTGAAGATTCTATAAGAATGGCAATATCCAGTGGTTCCGTCTGCATATTGACGTTGTTCGTGTTTTCCTTTGTAACCCAAAATAATTGGCTTCATCAATTTTTCTAAAACAAATTGGATTCGTATTGGGCCTTTATAAAATTGTAATCTTTTCAATCCTATCGGACCTTTTTGTTAATATGATACCTACGCTACCCTCCCTTTGTGCTTCCAAATTGGTTATTTTGTATTTAATGAACGTGATTTAAAAAAAATGGGCCGTATTCCAGATTAAATGATTTTTGTAAATAAGAAAAAAAGGGTCCGCTGTTTTGGTGTGAAGAGTCAATTTAAAAATAGCTTTCACGTACTTTTAGGGCTGGTGGGGTAAACAGAGACGGTAATCGTTTTACTTGTTTTGACTAATGTTAATGAATATTAGGTATATGGCCCGTATACGTATGGATCATATATTTTTTTTTTTTTATTTATTTAATACTTTTACAATAAAATTTACACTATAAAGAGCATCCCAAAACCTATCCCAGGTTTGTCTGGATGCTCACCATTCAGTCCTCGTCCATTTTATAGTAATACTGATTTAAAGAAAATACCGCAACACCTCGTCACGAGCCGTTGCGAGCATCTTTTGCAAACGAACGCACACACCCATCGTAAGCGAAGACGCCTCAATGCGTGTGAGCGCTCGATACAGGCTGCTCTTAATATAAATATATATATTTTTTTTTACACATGTCTCTCTTTCACTACTTACAATATAAATATATTTTTTTTTACACATGTTATAAAAAATATTTTTTTAGAACAGTTTTAATGTTTTTGTTGTCAATGTCCTTCCTCGTTTGTAATGGGAGTTTATTCATTAGTGTCGGTATTAAGTATTGCGATGTTCGCTTACCATATATGTTAGAATGAGATGGTATTTTCAGTTTTTTGTGTGTTATACTTCTTGTATTGGTGGGGTGATCAATGGGTATTTGAATCTCAGTTCGAAAATATTGTTCTGCTAGGAGGTGGTATTGGACTTTTTTGTTTACAGGAATTACTCCGCAGAATTTAAATAGTTTTTCAGGGCAAGTTTCTGTCTTATTTTTAGCCAAGTGATTAGTCTGAGCATTATGTACTGTATTTTGTAAATTTGATCCAGATATGTGTTAAATGTACGTACGTAGCTACTCAAACCATAAGATATTATGCTTTCCACCAGAGCCTTGTACATGGTTAGTAAGACATTATATGGAACTCTGTTTTTAATTATATAAAACTTTGCCATAATAGCACGTAACCTACCGCAAGTCATATTAATGTGCTGCGGCCAATGAAACCTCTCATCTATAATAAGTCCTAGGTATTTGTGTTCCGTGACCTGTTCGATGCACATGCAGTTCGATGTACACTGTCCGGTGTGTAGGCACTGATGGCAGTGAGCTAAAATCCTTACATCTTCTTTATGATAGTTACGGTTATAACTTGAGCGGACATGTATGAGTTTAGTTTTACCAGCATTAAGTACTAGTCCGGCATCGTGCGACCATTTACAAATGGCTGTGAAGTCCAATTGCAAGTTCCGTTGGGCTATGGAGATTTCTGTATCGGCAGCCATGATACAAGTATCATCCGCGAATTGATATACATCGCAATTATTTATGATATTATTGATATCATTTACATACGTTAGATAATGTAGGGGCCCGACTACTGATCCTTATGCCGTGCCTACGGTGACACTAACGCTATCACTGAAAGAAGAGCCTATCATAACTTGAAAATTACGATTGTCTAGGTAATTTTCACACCATTGTAATAGTTTTCCCTAATGCCATTATCGTTTAGTTTTTATAAAGTAAGTCGTGTCTTAGCGTATCAAATGCCTTACTGTAATCAATAAAGACTAGTATTACATGTTTTTCGAGTTCAAATATCGGTTGACGTCGTCCGTGAATTTAGACAGCAGGACAGTTGTACTTTTATTGGGTTGAAAGCCATATTGTTTCTCGGAAATTACATTGTGGGATCGGTAAAAGTTGTGAACCAAACCGGAGATATATTTTTCGACAATTTTGTCTATGATTGATAGGATTGTAATGGGTCGATATTTAGAATAGTCCTGCATGCTTCCCGCTTTATGAATTGGCCTAACTATACCAGTTTTGAGCTCCGCAGGGTACAATCCAGTTTCAATACTAACATTAATTAACCGTGTAATTGTACTAGCTATTTTGTCGGAAATTTTTATTATGTCAATCGCCCGTATACGATCAATACCGGGAGATTTGTTAGGATTAATTTTTCTAATGATTCTTTTAATATCTACGTCTTTTGCCTTTCTGCAATATATAGACTTGTCGAGTGACCTTTCGTAACCAGATTGATCTAGGATATTAGTATTACATTTAGGTGTTAATGTTTGTATGCAATTTTTAAATTCATGAGCAAAATTATCAGCAATTTTTTTATTTGTTCCTTCTTTACTAAATGCTTTCGTTATTATATTATCTAAAGAGTTATTAATGGAAAACCCGTAGAAAACAATAGCGAATAAAGACGAGGTATAGTAAAACAAACTAGTTTTTGTGATGAACCTATGATGATCGCGCAAAATCGCAATAGTTTCACCGGATTGAGAGGTGGCAGAGCTCTTCGATTGTTTAGCCTGAACGTCTATTGGGAGCGACACTCTTGCAAGTGATCTTGGCTAAGAAATTTGGTAAAATCAGTCTTACAGTTTTCAATATGAAATTTCCCCGATCGCAGAAAAAATTAGGATGAGATTGCACTTGTCTGCGAGTTACAAATGGCCTTCATTCGTGTATAATCCCTCGAGTACCATCAAATCCAGCCGAATAATACGCAGGATTCTTTTTTGGAAAATTTAGCGGTATCCCGCTTTTTGGATCCTCGGTAAAGCGGTCTCAAGCATCATTTACTTTACCTTTTTTTTAAGTGTAGTAGGATTAGTAGTTTTTGTCCCATTAGAAAATATTATCATCTTATTGGATAAGGAGAAACAAATATATATAAATACTTAATAAATTAAACCTATTTTTTATATCCGTACTATATTGATTTCTAGTAGTTAAAGCTATGATGCGCGACAAAATTCCGTCAAAAAAAAGATGTCTGGAAAATAACACTCTTTGCGATAAGACCACCAAATACGAGTATTATGTACAACTAGCGTACCCAGCCGCTTCGCCGGGCTAGCTTTTGCTTTATTTTAATTCTCACAATATATTAAATTATTCATTTCTCTTCGTATTCATTATCTTCTATTCTCTTCTCGAGCGGGTGAAGATCATTACCTACACCCAGTAAACAGCGTACATATCAGTAAATACAATATCATTCTTATCAGATATACAAAAACATATCGGGTTCAAGTTAATATTAGAAATAAAAGTACGACGTACCGCTTGTTGGACATTTAAAAAAGAGGCCTCTCTCGCCAGATCAATCTGAAGATTCCCTGAAAGTTTCATTGAAATCTGTCCAGCCGTTTCGGAGCCTATAAGGAACAAACCCACACACTTTCTCTTTTATAAATAGATTTATTGTTTTTGTAATGTAAATTACAATTGATGTGTAATAAAGTTTGTTCATTAATTGTAGGAATCATGCATGACTGAGAAAATGTTCTGAGACTAAGTGAAGTTCGCCAATACGTATTGGCACCACGTGACGGACTATATATACTACCTGATACTCACTTTGGATAGCCAACAACGAGTATATTTTATAGACGAGTATAACTGAATTATGGTCTACTTGATTTTTATTGCATCTAAAACATTTCATTCACATTGTTGCGCATACATTTAAGTAGTGAGGAATTTGACTTACCTATTACTGTCAAGTTAACTCTAGAATTTCTTGTTTGCGCTTGTTTAAAATCGACACGACATCGATATATTCCTTGATCAGATGCTCGGACGCGGTCTACTCCCAGTTCAGCTGGTCTTCTCTCCGGTAAGAAATATGCTCTCGATGCAAACACGCTTTCGTCTGACCACCGCTCCGCTACGCCGAAGTCTCGTTCCCGAGCATCCACACTGTTAAAATAATTTATTTATTAATTTCAAATATGTTACTATCGTTGCCGGCGTTGTAAGGAGCTAAATGTTCCTTACAATGTTATGGTCAGAGGTTAAAATTAGTTTCTGTTTTTTTAAATACAAGTTCCTTGCTATTAGAGGAGTGCTGTGCGTTTATCGATGGACTCGTCGTCTGTCGGATTTGGGCCCTAATAATCTCTGTGAAAAACGCACTTGTCTACTTCACTGTGGTTAAAAGGACTTAAGAATAATGAAAACTTATAATAAGATTTTAAGAAACAGTTTATTTTTAATATAAATCGCCAGTTTATTTAGACACGATCTACAAATATAATACCTTTAAGCGAGCAATTAATTTAGTCTGAAAGGGGTTTTTAGAGCGATAAATCGATGTAGCTAGGTCTAAAGTGTCATTTTATTCACTAAAGTTACTTCAGCAGATGGCGTTGCTCCGCAATACTAAGCCATCTAGTGTTTGGTTTTACATTAGACGTTACATTTTATATTTTGTAATAGACGTTATAATTGCTCATACATTTAAAACTCTTTGGAAGTTATAAGTGAAGGAAACAAATCATTACCTATATATGGGTGTTCCAAGGTCTTCTCTATACCATAGCACCAGCAGAACAGCGTCGTCCTCATCTTGAGTGGCGATATCGCAGGGCAAGTACACGGGCTCGCCGGCAACCGCAACCAGTTGTGTCATTGGCACTATAAAAAAAAATCTTGCTATACATCAATGGTTGGTAATACATGTATATTTTCAGGAACACTAATTCCCATCGCTTTTTTTTTCTTTATTAATTTAGGGCTTTTGCTCTTTTGGGCATGTTAGCACCCTCACATCGGTCGCATGAAGCGAGAAAGAAAGTCATCAACGTTGTATGGCTATAGCCACCAGCTTCCTCGCTCCCTCTGAGGTCGAGTCAGACACCAGCATTAAGAAAACATCCACATGTTGCTCCCTCAGTTTTAGACTATCTATTAATGACTTTCTTTCCGCTTCATGTTTGGCACATTCCCCCATTATGTGGTGCACATCATCCACCACTTGGCAAATATCACAGTTCGGTGACTTATCCTTCCGCATCCGATGTACAAAAAATTTTGCAGAAAAATGTCCCAACCTCAATCTGTGCACCGTTGTGATATACCTTCTACATGTTTCCTTCAGAAATCAAGGCAAATAAGGAGGTCGACTCTGTATGATTTTATACCTTTCTGCTGTTGAAGGAGGTGGTATATCGAACACATTGCAGGATATATTACAAAACGCAGGTATGCGTAGATTAATGGATATAAATAAAGCAAAAGGGAGTGCCAGAATTGTTCTAAGAGGAAGTTCGTGATCCAGGGGTGAATGTTTGTGTGTTGTGTGTTGTTTGTGTATTCATTTTTGTTAAAAAATTGTTATTGTTAAATAAAGAAAAAAACGAATGTGGTTTATACCACATGGCTGAAGTAAAACTTTTTTATCTCCTTACATCTTCTATGCACAACTGTTCAAGAGAAAAATATGCACGTGCACTCTCACTACTCTCTCTTGTTCTCTTGACATAGACAATAGGGCTGCATCTTGAATTTACGAAACGTACTTAACTATGAGAGAAAGAGATAAAGAAATTGCGTCGCACCTTTTTTTCTTGCTCCTACAGTAAAATACGAAACATTGCTCTTTCTCTTTCTACTTTCACTAACTTATATCTCCTTCTCAACATCCATTCACCTCGTACGATCACAATTTTTGTAACGCTTACACTAGCTCACTCCTCAAGTCAAACATATACGTAAAGAATTTTTATTTTAAAAAAATAACTGGAATTCCATTCGAACTGGATCGATTTACAATTTATCAGAATTATTTGCTTTAAGTATTTCATAATTAGATCGCTTTCTAGCCGGGTTTTACCAACAATCTTTACTTGCTACGAGCTGATGATCCTCCCGCTCCTGATTGGTATATCTGCCTATCCCGCTGCCGCCCGTTTGGAGCGACGCAAGTTTTTATATTTTTGTCCCAAGTGAAGAATTATGTGCAATTTAAACATTGCTCTAGGATATTTTCGTTGCCCTGCGGTATAATAATGGCCAAGGACTTGTTGACGTAGCGCCCCAAACCTCTTGAAAAGAGAAAACCTTAATTGTACGAACTCTTATAAAAGAAAGGGTATTGTTTGTGGGTTTGTAGGCAGGTTGCATTTATATCTAAGTATAGTCAGGAGGTATCGTGAGTGTAGTCAAGTTCAAAGATGTTAAGGAAAATTATAAATTTAAAATCGTTACTTACAAACTCGTTACAGTGTGAAATTAATAACATAAATATTTAAATTAAATGTGACAATGGGAAAAACTATTTTCTCTGAGAAGGAAAACAATGCTACGCAGCATTTCGTAATTCCCGCATATTAACGTAAATCACGTGTAATCAATTATCAAGTATGGGTTCGAACTACCTACATAAGCTAGTAAAGTCGCTTAACCAAAGGGCAGTGACTTCTATCAAAAGGTTAAATGTAGAAATATAAATAAAAGAAAGGAAACGTAAATAAATATAATATAATCCTTATAATTTAGTGCTAGGTTAATTAAGGTACTTTTTCAACCGACTTCAAAAAAGGGGGAGGTTCTCAATTCGTCTATTTATTATGTTTGTTACCTCATAACTTTTTACTAGGTTAACCGATTTTGATTTGAAAGCTGGTGCCTCCAATGGTCCTATTCGGCAAAAAAACTTAAGTCTTAACTTTGCATTAAGTGTATGCGCGACAAAGGGACGAATGACTCACTATCACGCAAACCGATTTTGATTATTCATTTTTTATTGGAAGTGATGTCTTCAACTGTAGTTCGATGAGAGTTTGGTTAGATTCTAATAAAGTCAGTTCCGTAATATTTCTATTCGATGTTTGGTTTTTACTCGTAAATATACTTGCACAACTTGACACAAACTAGTATCAAGATGGTATACAAAAAGTGTTGTTAAATTCAAATAAATGTGAGTTGCCTATTTAATGGCATTCTTTTGATACCTATATTGTAATTATATATATTCTATGTTATATTTACCATCAACCATTTTTAATAAACAGATGATCGTATACACCTCAACAATTCCCACAAGTAATACGTTTTTAACAGAATACCATGGGTTATAAATCCATTAATCTAAATAGGATATAATTACATGTTCAGAAACGTGTGTGTTGAAAAGCATAACAAGGAAATAAATAAATTAATATTAATAAATAATATTACCAATTCCCTTAATTATCGGCACAAATAAGTCAATTCGTTATTCGAATACATAGATTCCAAGATCTTAAGGGATAATACGGTTTGATCCGATTTTCGGAGACATGAGACAATGATATAACGCTAAATCGGTTGAAAATAATAGCTGTTTATTGATAGTATTATTGGCTGAATGTTTAATCGGTTTGTATAGATGTAGATTGATATTGATTGACTTAGAACTTTATTGTAGCAAACAAATTACAAAACTTTTTACAATTCAACCTTGTCGCTAAGAGGCAACCTTCCAGGCAAATTTTGGTATGGACAAGAAACATATGAGAAAACAGGACGATGACAAATATACTAATACATACATATATACCTATATCATTGTTCAGACCATATTGATATATTTTCTTTATATAAAGAAATGTTTGTCTGTCCCTACGCGCAAAACTTCCAAATGACTGCACCAAATTGGATGAATCTTAATTTTTCGTGTTTGCTATTTTTAGGACAAGGTTAGTATATACAAAAAAATAAGACATTTTTAAAATTAAAACTAGATTTTTTATAATTGATTGAATAAGACAGAATGACGTTCAGTTATTCCGCCAGTGAATGACAACTTCAAACAGACCATACGTCATATCATAAATGTCAATGATTTACAATTACTGCTTTCGTAACAGATATATGGTTTTTCAAATATTGAAAGATAACATTTAAATGTCAAAACAACGTTATATGATAGTAAACACAATCATTTGTAATCGCTATTAAAATATTTGTTAATGATTGTGCTTAACAATCGAAGGTATGTGGCAAGGGTTGAACTAACCACCCACTATACATTAGGTACGAATTTTAGTTAATGATGTACTGAAAAAACCGGACATTGGAAATTATTACTTCAAGGTGGTTGAGATTTGAATTTCTGTTACCATCCACTCTATTCCAAATGTTAACGCTTCTGAAATACCACAATATTTGAATAGATCAAAATGATAATGAAGAGGTTGGAAATTTTCAGTAACACAGATTCAAACAAAAGTGGTCATTGCTCAAAATTATTCCATCTAGAATTTACTGCTTCGCTTTAAGCGTGTTAATTATGCACATAAAGTTTACGCCGAAGTTGTCTTGATGTAATTAAATGAACTCTGTAAAGAGGCGGAGCTAGTGCTTGTCTTGTTTATTACTGTATAACGTTAATTTGCATTCCTTTGATTAAATAATCCGTACAGCCCGAACATTGAATATCCCTGTGATTGATGTAAAAGGGATAATTATTTATATACATAATTAATTGGAAGACATAATAACAGTATATAAACTGAACATTTCTTTTACATTTTGTTCAGGAGGTTCCCCTTTAGAGGAAGAAGTCCAGTCTTTGCCGGGACCGGCCGGTCGTTGGGGTGCCCTATTGCTGACAGATCCGGGGCATTCCAATTATAACGGATGATGGCTTTCGCGGAAGGTTCAGTGGGTAGGGGTCGCCCAGACCAATTCCCACACATCTCTCCGGGCCCACCCAGGATTCCGGATGATGGTTCGTAAAAAGGATTCCCCCGCGTAAAAAAAAGGAGGTTCAGGTTAGCGACCTAAGAGCTATGCCACCTCCCACAATCCGGTGAAGCAGTAAAGGCCAGCCTCTATTGCTAACTGTGTTAGTTTGTCCAAAAAAAAATACATACTGAAGCGGGCTCCCATAATGACTTAAGCCATTAAAGAAGATAAATCAATTATGACCATATGTGTAATTATTTTCACAAATTCGACAGCACTTAGGTTAATTATATATTTTACAATTATTTAACCTATTGTAAGCAACATTTCTACTAATTTAACGTACTACTATGTAACTGCTAATTTAGTTTGAATGCAAAATAAATATTATAATCTAATATAAAGAAGAATGGCGTATTCCAAGCTAAGACTATTTATATAGTCCTTAAGTATATACCTAGTGGCATTTAATAGCAAAATTATCTTTTATCTCCCCATTTACATCCAGGAAGTCGTTATATGGATATCCGAGAAGTAATTCCTGATCAATAAAATATTACTCGAGTTATAACAAAGGATAATTCGGTAAGGAGCGAGCGTAATGACTAAGATACGAGAGGTAATCGGAAGCACCGATATGGGGAAGTATGTTGTACATAGAAAGAAAAAACAGATATGGTTTATACCACGGCTGAAGTAAAACTTTTTATCTCCTTACATCTTCTATGCACAACTGTTCAAGAGAAAAATATGCACGTGCACTCTCACTACTCTCTCTTGTTCTCTTGACATAGACAATAGGGCTGCATCTTGAATTTACGAAACGTACTTAACTATGAGAGAAAGAGATAAAGAAATTGCGTCGCACCTTTTTTTCTTGCTCCTACAGTAAAATACGAAACATTGCTCTTTCTCTTTCTACTTTCACTAACTTATATCTCCTTCTCAACATCCATTCACCTCGTACGATCACAATTTTGTAACGCTTACACTAGCTCACTCCTCAAGTCAAACATATACGTAAAGAATTTTTATTTTAAAAAAATAACTGGAATTCCATTCGAACTGGATCGATTTACAATTTATCAGAATTATTTGCTTTAAGTATTTCATAATTAGATCGCTTTCTAGCCGGCTTTTACCAACAATCTTTACTTACGAGCTGATGATCCTCCCACCTCTGATTGGTATATCTGCCTATCCCGCTGCCGCCCGTTTGGAGCGACGCAAGTTTTATATTTTGTCCCAAGTAAAGAATTATGTGCAATTTAAACATTGCTCTAGGATATTTTCGTTGCCCTGCGGTATAATAATGGCCAAGGACTTGTTGACGTAGCGCCCCAAACCTCTTGAAAAGAGAAAACCTTAATTGTACGAACTCTTATAAAAGAAAGGGTATTGTTTGTGGGTTTGTAGGCAGGTTGCATTTATATCTAAGTATAGTCAGGAGGTATCGTGAGTGTAGTCAAGTTCAAAGATGTTAAGGAAAATTATATATTTAAATATAACTTACAAACTCGTTACAGTGTAAAATTAATAACATAAATATTTAAATTAAATGTGACAATGGGAAAAACTGTTTTCTCTGAGAAGGAAAACAATGCCACGCAGCATTTTGTAGTTCCCACATATTAACGTAAATCACGTGTAATCAATTACAGGTTCAAATTACCTACATAAGCTAGTAAAGTCGCTTAACCAAAGGGCAGTGACTTCTATCAAAAGGTTAAATGTAGAAATATAAATAAAAGAAAGGAAACGTAAATAAATATAATATAATCCTTATAATTTAGTGCTAGGTTAATTAAGGTACTTTTTCAACCGACTTCAAAAAAGGGGAGGTTCTCAATTCGTCTATTTTAATGTTTGTTACCTCATAACTTTTTACTAGGTTAACCGATTTTGATGATTGATTTTTTTATTTGAAAGCTGGTGGCTCCAATGGTCCTATTCGGCAAAAGCACTTAAGTCTTAACTTTGCATTAAGTGTATGCGCGACAAAGGGACGAATGACTCACTATCACTCAAACCGATTTCGATTATTAATTTTTTATTGGAAAGGATGTATGTATATTTTTTATTGGAAGTGATGTCTTCAACTGTAGTTCGATGAGAGTTTGGTTAGATTCTAATAAAGTCAGTTCCGTAATATTTCTATTCGATTTTTGGTTTTTACTCGTAAATATACTTGCACAACTTGACACAAACTAGTATCAAGATGGTATACAAAAAGTGTTGTTAAATTCAAATAAATGTGAGTTGCCTATTTACTGGCATTCTTTTGATACGTATATTGTAATTTTATATATTCTATTTCATCAACCATTTTTAACAAATAGATGATCGTATACACCTCAACAATTCCCACAAGTAATACGTTTTAACAGAATACCATGGGTTATAAATCCATTAATCTAAATAGGATATAATTACATGTTCAGAAACGTGTGTGTTGAAAAGCATAACAAGGAAATAAATTAATTAATATAAATAAATAATATTAACAATTCCCTTAATTATCGGCACAAATAAGTCAATTCGTTATTCGAATACATAGATTCCAAGATCCCAAGGGATAATACAGTTTGATCCGATTTTCGGAGACATGAGACAATGATATAACGCTAAATCGGTTGAAAATAATAGCTGTTTATTGACAGTATTATTGGCTGAATGTTTAATCGGTTTGTATAGATGTAGATTGATATTGATTGACTTAGAACTTTATTGTGGCAAACAAATTACAAAACTTTTTACAATTCAACCTTGTCGCTAAGAGGCAACCTTCCAGGCAAATTTTGGTATGGACAAGAAACATATAAGAAAACAGGACGATGACAAATAATCTACACCAAATATAGCAACACAAATATACTAATACATACATATATACCTATATCATTGTTCAGACCATATTGATATCTTTTCTTTATATAAAGAAATGTTTGTTTGTCCCTACGCGCAAAACTTCCAAATGACTGCACCAAATTGGATGAATCTTAATTTTTCGTGTTTGCTATTTTTAGGACAAGGTTAGTATATACAAAAAAATAAGACATTTTTTAAATTAAAACTAGATTTTTTATAATTGATTGAATAAGGCAGAATGACGTTCAGTTATTCCGCCAGTGAATGACAACTTCAAACAGACATTCATTACTGCTTTCGTAACAGATATATGGTTTTTCAAATATTGATAGATAACATTTAAATGTCAAAACAACGTTATATGATAGTAAACACAATCATTTGAAATCGCTATTAAAATATTTGTTAATGATTGTGCTTAACAATCGAAGGTATGTGGCAAGGGTTGAACTAACCACCCACTATACATTAGGTACGAATTTTAGTTAATGATGTACTGAAAAAAACCGGACATTGGAAATTATTACTTCAAGGTGGTTGAGATTTGAATTTCTGTTACCATCCACTCTATTCCAAATGTTAACGCTTCTGAAATACCACAACATTTGAATAGATCAAAATGATAATGAAGAGGTTGGAAATTTTCAGTAACACAGATTCAAACAAAAGTGGTCATTGCTCAAAATTATTCCATCTAGAATTTACTGCTTCGCTTTAAGCGTGTTAATTATGCACATAAAGTTTACGCCGAAGTTGTCTTGATGTAATTAAATGAACTCTGTAAAGAGGCGGCGCTAGTGCTTGTCTTGTTTATTACTGTATAACGTTAATTTGCATTCCTTTGATTAAATAATCCGTACAGCCCGAACATTGAATATCCCTGTGATTGATGTAAAAGGGATAATTATTTATATACATAATTAATTGGAAGACATAATAACAGTATATAAACTGAACATTTCTTTTACATTTTGTTCAGGAGGTTCCCCTTTAGAGGAAGAAGTCCAGTCTTTGCCGGGACCGGCCGGTCGTTGGGGTGCCCTATTGCTGACAGATCCGGGGCACTCCAATTATAACGGATGATGGCTTTCGCGGAAGGTTCAGTGGGTAGGGGTCGCCCAGACCAATTCCCACACATCTCTCCGGGCCCACCCAGGATTCCGGATGATGGTCCGTAAAAAGGATTCCCCCGCGTAAAAAAAAGGAGGTTCAGGTTAGCGACCTAAGAGCTATGCCACCTCCCACAATCCGGTGAAGTAGTAAAGGCCAGCCTCTATTGCTGTGTTAGTTTATCCAAAAAAAAATACATACTAAAGCGGGCTCCCATAATGACAATTATGACCATATGTGTAATTATTTTCACAAATTCGACAGCACTTAGGTTAATTATATATTTTACAATTATTTAACCTATTGTAAGCAACATTTCTACTAATTTAACGTACTACTATGTAACTGCTAATTTAGTTTGAATGCAAAAATAAATATTATAATCTAATAAAAAAGAAGAATGGCGTATTCGAAGCTAAGACTATTTATATAGTCCTTAAGTATATACCTAGTGGCATTTAATAGCAAAATTATCTTTTATCTCCCCATTTACATCCAGGAAGTCGTTATATGGATATCCGAGAAGTAATTCCCTGATCAATAAAATATTACTCGAGTTATAACAAAGGATAATTTGGTAAGGAGCGAGCGTAATGACTAAGATACGAGAGGTAATCGGAAGCACCGATATGGGGAAGTATGTTGTACATAGAATGAATTATGTATTATGTTACACGTTCATTTAAATACAATGTTAGCAAATGCTTTTAACACTACCTTCTGTCGCTCATCCATAAAGAATTTTAATTATTATTCAATTTTAATTCGTTTTTTTTGCATGGCAGGAAATATTCAACAAGATACCCCGCTTTCTGGGGGAAAGGCGAGGTTATGTAGGGTCCTTACCCACTAAAACCCGCCCGGTGGTCCTTCCCCGGTGCATGGTTAGGTGATCCGAGATCTCCAGTGCAACGCACCGGAGCCCCTTTGCACTGTGCCGTCGGAGAGCACGTCCCGGGAGGGGGGAGGTTAATCCCTACCCCACTATCCACTATACCCTCGCAGTGCAGGCGACACGGTTAATATGCATGCTGTGTTAACCTGTAATCTGTCTAAATAACGTATATGCTTTTGGTTGACCAATAAAAAATAAGGTAAAGTAATGGTCTAAATATGTTCCACTGTTGGGCACAGGCATTCCCTGACAATAGAGTAGAAGGGCATATACCGCTACGCGGCCTTCGTAGCTGATTGGCTGACTTCAAATAACATGCATATATATTTTTAATGCATGTTATGTTTATGACCTGTAGGTTTCCTCAAAATGTCTTATTTCAAAGCCGAGCACGTGGTAAATCAGCACTTAAAACTTCATTTACCCGGGACACAACGTTGCCACGGCTCTATATACGTAGCGGAATTCTAAATTATATATACATGTTAGAACCAGCGCGAAACAAATATATTTACCAATTTAAGCCTTTTACCAGTTCACTTCGGAACATATGCCGATCCCACAAATTGCCCGAAGGACAATCCCGAACAACATGTAATCATCGAACTCCCATTAGCCTAAATGGCTAACTTTTGTTTATTATTTATTTATTTATATAACAGCTGGGTAACCGATTAATAATCTGACGGTGGGGAACCTTGGAACCTTACCGAAAGCGTGAATTTTCTTTCACTAATTATTTTTCTTGTTTTGGACACATAAGTACATCTAAACTTTGTTTCCATTATTTTATCTTTATATTTCAATATTAACATTAAAAAAATCTTTGGTGAATTATATAAAATATTTTGATTATTTTAACACATAGTAAATTTCGCTATAGCGATGGCATTCTACAATACAAGTCAAGATCATGCATATTTGTAGACCTCATATGAATCTATCACAACCACATGGCACTTATACGATAATATTAAAAAAGAAAACGATACTACACAGAATTTCGTACTACCCGCGTTCTGATGTAATACACTCGTAGCAGAGCGTAGCACAATGTAGCACCACGATCGCAACAATTTTGTAGACCTAAAATAAATCTATCACAACCATATGGCATTTATACTACAATATGAGTACACTTTTATCAAGAAAAAATTTCAGGTCACTTTTATATCTTCCAAAAGATTGCTTTAGAAAACTTTGGATCCTTAGAGAAGGATACTGTGCCCAAAGAGTTGTGAATACTGACAGATTGACGGAATGATTTTCGATATGTTCATTATTTTTGATTTCATTGTATTTTAAATTTTGAAGCATCAATAGCTTAATAGTTTAGGGTACAGTCTGCGAAAGGTAAGGTAGGGGGCCGAATCCATTGTTCGACTACTGATACCAACCCTGTCCTAGCAAAAGCTTAATTTTAGTTGGAATGGTTTACAAAAATGTTAGTAATATTTGTGAAAATAAAAAAATTTATTACGACGGCAACGGTCGAAATTGTACCCGCGGACTATTTTCAAACTGTAAATAAATTCAAAACTAAGAACAATAAAATTAATTGAACTCGAAACCCGTTATATAATGAATAAAAATTATCTATCTGCTTCTCGAAGCCAAAGAGTAAACAGATAAAGCTGATATTTATATATTCGTAATTGCAACAAAAGCTAACCTAACGGCGAACTGTGCCAAGACCGTGTCAGTGTTATCTCTCTGACGTTATCGCAATATCTGTGCACAACGAAGTATTAAAAGTTTTTACGTTTAAAACTGTACAACTTTATGATGATAGAACATACAAGTGAGAATCTTGGTGTTATCACACAATTTGCAATGTAATATCTATTTTATTTAATGTTTATTTACACGAGAGTGAACAAAAAGGTTGACTTAATACCAGAAGGCCGTTGTAGAGACAAAACTTAGAAAAATATATATATATATTTTAGATATATATATATATATGTATACATAAATACAATCATATAAATATACATATAATATAATATAAGCCCTCATGTCTTTTGACCTTAAAAGGGTAGACAGAGTGTTCCCTGTCCACTTTTAACCAAGTCTATTAGTTTCCATATGTGATAGGTGTTGTGCCCATCGCAGTGGATAGGGCACAATTTTTAGCAAATAATTTTTTTGTACTGTAAAACCAAAAAAAAATAGCAATTCATTGGTAAAAGTGGACTGAGATTTGAACCCATAACCTGAACATCGCAAGTCGAGCCGCTTATATATTATGAATTAGATAGTATGAATGATTAGAAAAATATTTTGTGTGTTAGTAAGACAGACAAGCAGTGAGCCTGGTGGCTAAACAGTCCGAGTCCGGGTAATTACAGCCTTTATATATGTCCCACTGCTGCGCACAACCCTTCTCTGTAAAGAGAGCATAAGGGCACCACGCGGCCATAGTGTGGATTGGCAAACTTCACATGTCTTAGAATTTTTTTTCTAGGACATGTAGTATTTCTTTCCGATGTTTTCCTTCACCACGGCCGCAGCAAATTTATTGGTGCCGGCACCGGTGATCGAACTCGGGTTGCTAGCTTACTACCTAATTTGAGACGACCGCTCGGACACTGAGCTACCACAGCTCATGATGATGATGAGTCCAAGTAGCCTTCTTGAGTACAAATACAACAGCAAATACATTTTTTAGTTTTAAAAGTAATAAATTTTTTGTCTTTCATTTATGGGAATTAAAAAGCTTAGTGAAAAGCAGACAGCGAGAGCTGTCTCTTCTTTCCTCGCTAGGGTTAAGCGAGCTTATTTTTTCATTAATAATTTTTGTCTATAACTTTGTTGCCATGAATATAACCACAACGTAAAGTGCCTAACAATTCAAGTTTCTCTTCAAATGAAGTTTTAATTGTACCTATTCCGTAGGCAAAATGGCTGATAGACGTTTAAAGCTTTAGGCAACGATTCAGTAGTTTAAGTTAGTCTCGAATGAATATTCTAGTGGCGAATGAACTTGTATGAGATATTCAATACTGGCGTTAAATTGAACTCCTCGCTTGCACGCTAGAGGTAATGGAACAACTTGAATGCGAAATGCCCTTTAAGCTTTTAGAATTTAAATTGATTTTTTTGTGTTTTTTACAGTTTGTGACTTTTACATGTGGTGCTTAGAACTTCATTCATCGAATTGTATAAGTAAACTCAAAATCAATCAAAACCAAAATAAAGTTATAGGCAAAGGAGCTGTCATAATACAGATAGAAGTAATGAGAACCATACTAAGCTCTCATCAAACTACTTTTGAAATACATCCTTGCCAATAAAAAATGAATCATTTAAATTGGTTGGCATGATATTGCGTTATTCGTCCATTTGTGGCACATATATTTGATGAAAATTTAATAATTATATGGTTTTCTCATGGATGCCATTGTCAGAATTGAAAGCAAAAAAACATAACAAACGTAAAAAACGTACAGATAAATTGAGAACCTCTTCTTTTTAAGTCGATTGATAATAAGCTTTTTAATTCGAACAATTTTACGATTTTTTGAATTTTACCATTCAATAGTTCAATCATTTTACTCGGGACTGTCCACTCAAGGACGGACATAACCGGGTTAGCTCAGTGTACGGGCGGTTGCCTAGTTAGACTATTAAGATCTTATAGAGACCTAAATAGTCCCCATATAGTCATGTAGACTAAGATCTTATACTATAAAACATTCTAAAATATCGGTCGAGTGGCGGGCACCACCAATTTTTAATCGATGAACTCCTTCCATAACTTCTCATTTTCCCATCATTTGTTTTCTTATATTCATAATTTATTAATAAATAATCAACAAAAATGTTTCAAAATAATAAAATTACTATTCAAATTGCATACACCCAGAGAAATGAATTAAAAAAACGTAGTAATAATTCACATTTTTTATTAATGTTTAAGAAAAAAATCAGTCTGTGTTGAATAGTGGCGAGCACATCGAATCGGGCACGGATATAAAAATATTATTACTTTAATAAAGCAATAAATAGAACATGGCTTTGTAATCTTTTAAGCCTAATGATATTATCGTCTATCATAAAAAAAATGGTCGAAAGGAAAATCACTGTACTAAACGAAACGCTTTCGGCTTGTTTCCGGCGTCTTGAGCTCTTTAATCTTGATGAAATATCCTACAAAGAACATGATTACAACTCGCCGGGTACCTTCATATCTCATACAAGATATATAGCGGAGACAGTCGGAGATTTCCCAAAGGACGGTTAACAAGGTCAAGTACTAAACTATGCTTGTACTCGTATTGCATGGGAATGGGCTGACGAGGTTGTGCTCTCTGCAGTAAATAAATAAACGTATGATTGCTGCTTTGTGTTAGTATGATAAATTGCTTCTACAGACATTTTGATCAGGATATTTGTAGTACCTGGTTACAAAAAATAAATTGATGGCAGTTGAGATAGATGATCTACTTCCCAAGATTCATCTGGGGATCACACTGATCGCCTTTAGTTACTACGTGTGGAAATTTTATCAACCCTTCACTATGGACGATTCATCTTTTTTTTGTTTTTGTTGACGGAGGGAAATCTTCAACAAGGTACCCCGCCTCCGGGGGAGGGCGGGGTTATGTGATATTTTTACCCACTAAAACCCCCCCTGTAGCTCTTCCTCGCTGCATGGTGAGGGGCTCCGGGATCTCAAGAGTAATGCCCCTCTGCACTCTCTCCTGTGCCCTCGCAGTGCAAGACGACACGGGCCAGTCGAAGGCCCCTTCTTCCCTGGTCTACTTTGGCAGACGACAATGGGTGGGGGCACCCTTGTCGCCCAGTCAACCCGGGGCCCCTTTCTTATCTTGTTGAAGATTTCAGACGTGAAGAAAAAAAGCCTCTCAGTGTCTTATACAATGCATTTTGGAGAGCATGCTCAGACGTTATATGATCTAATTATCCCATCCGCTTTCCAGCATTTGCATTTTTTTTGAAATGGGAGGAAAGCGCTTTTTCATACTCGTCCTCAGGGGCGGCGGACGAGTTATGTCGAGCTCGGCCCTCCAAGGGGCCCCTACCGACTAAAACCTCCCATGGTGAGCCATCCTCCGCCATGATGGGAGTTAGATAATGTTTTGTTTATGACTCATGAACTCTTTTTAAACATAGAAATATCTGCGTAGTTTTAACATTGTGAATGCCATAACTGAAAACGATAGGAGGAAAGAACAGCGAAGTTAAATCGACTTGTGAATTGCTTCATTCCATGTTTTAAGATCCCGATATCACAAAAAAAAATCAAATCCAGAAGCCATTTTGGGTAAGGGTCCGCAAACTTTGGATATTGTTACAATCAGTTTATAAAATAAAGCTCTTTTATACCGCGTTAAGGCGAAAGCGTTATAAAACTTTTATATTTATGGGTTAGAAAGTTATTAATGTGAAACATTATATATTATGTATAAGAAAAAGAGTACTAGTTAATGTGTAATGAATTAGGTAATAATATCGATAGATGATGACTGTAGCTGATGACTTTTTAAACATACAAATGCTTTATGGTCTTGTCGTCTTGTCATCGGTATCATTAGATTTTGATAAAGTTAATTTTTTATAGGGGTAGGTTAACCACCTATCACATATGGGACCTGATACTTAGGCATATAAATATTTATTTATATATACACACATAACATTAAAAGCAGAGTTACAAAATGCATACAATATATCAAACTTCCATCACATTATTCTATTTGCTTCTATGACGAATAAAAAATACGAAGCGGAATATTAGGTATAAAGATTAAACAACTGAGAGGGCTAAAGAAACACGAGATAAAGCCTTTGTCTTCCTTGCTGCTTTCACTGGGAGTTAATTAGCAAAAGCAGTGGTATTTAAAGACGGCCACAAAAGAACTCTAAAGATAATGTTAGAAATAAATGAATAAGATTGAGGGTTTTCTTTGATAAGTACGTTTATAGGAAGCATTAAGCCGTGAAATGTAAATAGTTTGAATAACACAGTCATTTCTTTTGTAGCCTAGCCTCATTTCATACTATTCAATCTTGAAGACTTGTTGACTTAATTGACAATCTGAGGCGGTTTGTATCTTATAAGGCTCATCATTCAGGATACAATACCGTGGTCATGTCCTTTGTAAAATGATTATTGAACTGTTAAATGGTTTAACACTTGTGTATCCGAGTCCGGTCTTCCGGCCCGATCCATTCATTCTCAAGTTCAGGTAATTGGCGCTTGACAAGGACCGAAGGACTACTAAGGTTATGAAAAAGAATTGCGCTGCGATTGGCTACTTTTAAAAATGTACTTGAACCCCTATGAGCATGTTTGTGACGATACGGATGTAATAATCGTGAGAAACAAGATATAAATCGGTTATCTCTGCTAAATCCAAAACCTCAAAGGCAAAGGGATAAATTATTTTTTTATTATTTATGGATATTAGTAGTAATACTATTTTATATTCTGTCAGAGATTTTCATTTAAAAGACATGACTTGACAGATTGATAAGTCAAGCACTTATAATGGTCTCTAAACAAACATTCTGTCTCTAACAGAAAACGGCATTGTAAAGGAGTCTCGGTAGTAATAAGACGGTTATAATTTAACGTAGCTACACTCTTTAATTGCGGTAATGCTATCACTGACAAGTACAAAGTACAAAAAATATATAACGCCTACGATTATGTCGTAGCAACATTTTGCTAATCCAAATAGGTAGGAGTAGAAAACCTATTTTTATTTTTATAAAGCACCAATAGGTATTCCTTGACGTAAGAACAAAAATGATAAAAGTTCAGAATACAGTAAGACAAGTTTCATAACTAATAATTGATTGCTTCTTAAGGCTACGTTTGTACATATAAAAAGGGCATTGTTAAAACTGTCATTAGCGAGCACCGTATAAGGTATAATAGGTGGTGGTGAGCACAAAAGACAAGTTACATTGACAATAGACACTAAAGAGAGCCCGACCCTTGATAAGCTATGTTCAATACAAATACAATTACCTTCCGAGCATCGAATTGGGCTATAGCGTTGTTAAAATGATAAATAGTTTCCTTGTTATTGCCAGCCTTTCCCCTTGTGCATAGCTTAATAAAGGGTTAAAGGAATTGAGGGTTGATTTATAAGCGGAAGCAATGAGGTTTAACTGCCCCTATTTATAAGATATTTGCTTAAGGCTTAAGCCGTACTGTAGTCTGCGGACGAAATAATTAGCCAAAATGGAAGGTGGTAAACATTTCATAATCAGAAATTAAAATTTCTTATGCTCTGTGATAGTTCTTTTGACAATCAATCTTCCTTATTATTTACTCATTTCTCATTACATTTCTCGTATTATTATGCCTAGATTATACTATAGCAGTGCCTTTATATCTGAAGTGGATAATATATTTTTCAAAGAGAAAATACTGGCGGTAAAACTGTGTCATTATTTTAATAACTCCTCTACAGGAGAATAAGGAAAGGAACGTTTCAATTGTTAGAAAATTAGATTATTTTATGCAAAGGGTCTAGAAAACTCCGTGCACCTAGGTAAACTCGGAGAATACATCTCTGCGTTTTAATATTACTAGTGCGGGAAAGACCTTCAGAAATAATACAGCTGTATAGAAATGTTTTACAAAGTGATTTTTACGCTTATTTAAACGCTTAGTAGAAAATCATTGGCCAGGTATTATTGCAATCATACTCTGGCAAATCGACGCCTATCTAGTGACTTCATTATCATTTATGTCCAAGGACAGACCTCGGCTTACTCGTACATTCATATTCTTTGACGAAGAAAAAAGAATAATACTACTGAAGCTATATCTATAGAAGGTTTCATGGTCATGTATGCCTTAGCTTAAATGTTAATTTTATACCCACGCCACTGATAAGAAGGGGAAAGTCTTCTACATAGTCATGAGACCATCATCATAATTACCTAATTATCAGACATTGTCAATACTACGTATTTTACGATAATATGCCTTTTGACTCATCCGGCAATCCTTATTCGAAGGTTAGTAGCGGTACACCTAGAGACCTACCTATTCTTCAACCAATCTCCTTCCTTCCATGACATTCCTCCCTGATTTGCTGTCGATAACTTGACTGACAGATGTGACTAGTTAACCTTAATGTCAATTTGTTGACATTGAGAACATTGAGAACTGCTTTTATGATCTTTTGAATTTGTTCAGTTCTATCACTAAGAGAATTGCTGAAAAGACCGTTCTACTTTGATCGCTTTGCGAGGGTAAATGGTTTCGCAGAGAGGTATAGTTCGAATTCAATCTGTAAACTTATGTTTCGCAAATCGTAGCTATTGTTAGGGTATTGACACCTAAACGCTATACTATTTCTATATGAAAAAAATTTGAATTATCCGATAACAAATTGATATTGGAACGATCAGGTGTTATAGAAGCCGGGTTAATGTCACTACAATCTGTTTAGCTTAGTCCTGACAACGTTATTACATAATCACCCGCAGATGTTGCCCGGCCTCTACACTTAGGAAATTAATTATACCGCTACATAGATTGTTACGTTAGTTTCTTAAGAATTGAATTAATCTTAAATATGAAAATATCTTCAGTGCAAATTACTGAATTACAAGAGAAACGTGGAACTTAAGCTTACTTAGTTTACTCTTAATTTAAGCTAAAAACAATATTATCATATATATCTAATAAAATTGTCACTGATGTGAATTAGCTTATCAGATTTCTGGGTACTTGAATGGTTTCTGATTAGTTGGTTTCTTTTTTAAAAATTCAAAGCAAGTGCTGATCTTAAGTGGAAATGCAGTCCTGGATGGCATGGCGCTCTGGCTTAGTAAATGAAAATACCCACATTGTTATCGAAGGGAAACACAGACGCGGGCAAACTATATCAATTTCGATGATTAATTTTTTATTGGAAAGGGTGTACTTTAAGAGTACTTTAATGACAATTTGATTAGGTTCTTAAGTTTTAAGGAAGTTTGATTAATTCTATTTCATAATATTCTTAAGATAATTCGGAAGTACAAAGATGGCGCTCGCGTTTGATAGAGTTTAACGTTTGATTCGATTTGACTAACTAAAATGTTTTAAATTTTAACAAACATAAATTTGTTGTACATAAATTGAGGTAATAAAAATGGAATTAAGATACATGTTAATCTAAATTTTTAACAAAAGTAACTTTTGTTCTTAAGCTCGGAAATCCTTCGCGCTATCTCAGCTACATAAACATTACTGTCCGTTGGGTAGTATCATATCTCACAGAGGATATACATGGGAGACAAGGCGGGATTTCCCGGCGGACGTTGTAACAAGGTCATGCACTAACCTAAGTTCATATCGCCCGAAACTATGTTAATCAAGTTATGTTCGAGATCTAGTGTAACTTGTTCTTTGTTCTTTATTTATACAAGATAGGAGCTGTTGAGCTATATATGGGATTTTTTTTTATTCAGTACGATACGTACGTAACGACAAGTACCCAACAGTTGAGCGATTTGCATCCGAATATAAAGGTTTCCAGTCTCGATCGACGCAAATCTTTGTAGAGGAAGTGGCTTTTTATAAAATTGGGGTAAAGAGAACTCTCCGTAGTGGTCATGTGGGGTCGAGGTTATCGAGGTCGAGGGGTATAGGTTATAGGTATTATTAACCCTAGATTTTTTTGTATAAAATATATGGATAAAAAAATCATAAATATGTTAATAAATATAAAATATATAACTTCATAACAGAGTAATATTTCATTTCTTCTGATAGGTTTCGACTGTCGTGGTTTAAGTCATAGTTCTTCTTTACCGAACCTTTTAATAATGGTCCTGTTTGTTCCAGTATCTGTAATATTACTCGAGGAAAAGGCGTACGTATGTACGTCTGGAACAAGGTCGTTACGCAAATGGTCTACGAACCTCTACGCGTATAAGCGCTATGTACACAAACTGTCGTAACTGTCGTAACGTACAAAAAAAAAATATTCGAAACAAATTTATAGCCTTTACTACCTTTTTTGCTTTTCACAACAATTATAAAAGTTTTCTTTTAATCCCTTATAATTTAGGTTCTATTAAAAGTTTTATGAAATTAATTCTATATACATATATATCTATATAATATATTATCGTCCCTCAATCTTAAAACAATAAAACAACATGTAAATGTGATATAAGTTCAGCGGCAGAGATATGTCTAACAGCATATTTAAGAAGAAGTGATCAAGTCGAAAAGCAAATAAAGACTGAAATAGTCGACCATCGCATGTTTCGCTCACAATCTCTGAAATATTCACCATTATTCACGTAGAGCTCAATCATAGAATATCGGGTCGACGCAACGTCAGTTTCCTATATCAGCACACTGAATGCGGTCAGAAGGCTGTCAATGATGTACGTACATTTATGACAGACTTTAACGTGTGACTTGAACGTACATCAAAATTCGAATTTTCTCAAAACTCTTTTAAAATAATCTCTCACGGGTTTTTATCTACACTCGTAAGCAAAAATAAAGGGTCGGTTAAGAAAGTTTGAATATCTCGGAAGATAAAGACGCTAGTTAACTAAAATAAATTTAAATTTTAATATTTAGTTTTGCCACCATGTGGTGACACTAAGTACTAAAATTAAATTTAATAAAAACATTTAATAAAATATTAAATAACTAACTACGAACTAATTTTTTTTTGTTTTTTAAAGAAATATAAATAAATTAATAAAAATATTTTATTTTGTTTTTAGGATATTTAATTATCAATCATGCCCAATTTATTTCAGTTAGCTTGCGTCTTTATCTTCCGAGATATACAATCTTTCTTAACCGACCCTTTATTTTTGCTCACGGCTATACATATGGTCACTGAAGTAATTGGTATAAGTAAATTCTTATTTACTGGCGTGATTATAACGATTTAAGAAAGCCAATGGGCCGTGGTAGCTCAGTGTATGAGCCGTGGTAGCTCAGTGTCCGGGCGGTTGGCTCAAGTTGCATAGTACGCTAGCAACCCGAGTTCGATCCCGGTGCCGGCACCAATAAATTTGTTGTTGCAATTTTATGTGCTGATTAACCACGCGCTCGGCGGTGAAGGAAAACATCGTGAGGAAACCTACATGTCTTAGAAAATTTTTCTACGGCATGTGAAGTCTGCCAATCCGCATTAGGGCCGCATGGCGGACTATGCCCATATACTCTCTTTACAGAGAAGGCCTGTGCCCAGCAGTGGGACATATATATTATATATATAAAGGCTGTAACTTTAAGAAAGCCAAACATTCAGGATTCAAATGCTCAGGAACGAGGCCAATATATTTTACTATAAAAAATAGCTCATGATATGACTAACTAATCTGGTTGCTGTAGTCAAATCAAAAATCGAAATGTTTGCTTTTTTGCACGAACATTAAGAAAATAATTACAAAACGCTATAATTTTAATATTAAAGTATGCACTATACCTCGCTACGGATCCTCGATATGCTACGAGCATATATTACAAAATTCAGAGAGCGTGGTTTTTGTGCTTATAAATATTTAAATGCGATTGATCTTACTGAAATTGCTTCGTAACACCTTTCAATCTTCCAAAACGTAAGGGTTTTATATTCCAATGAAATTCCAACAACGGCCTTTCTCGCATATCTGTAATATTTGCCGTGTTTTTTATTGTTTCTAATATTTGAATTGGTATGAATAGCCTTTATGTGTTAAGTTGTGGATAAGTTACAAAGTGATCTTATAAAACATAACGTGTAAGATGGCGGTGATGACTACAAAACGTCTTAACGTTAATTTTAGCTATCCATAGGCTGGTCTTAACTGCAAAAGGTTAGCTGAAAGAAAATGCTATAAATATAATAATAATGTTATACAAATAACTTTGCCTTTGTACATGTATTTTAGTGCAATAAAGAATTTATCTTTCTATCGGTCTAACATCATTTTTCATTTCTTTTATACTTCTTTCATGGGAAAAGAAAGGGGACAAAACAAGCATAACGGCTCATCTTAAGTGATCATTAATAGGACAGATGCGTTACCAACTTATGTTACAATTTAGGCGTAAAAGTATAATACATATGTCACTTCGGAGCCGTGTTCTACGATGTTATGTACAATCGTACTAACTTTATACTCGATTTAAAGCCCTTGTAGCTTTTAAAGCTTCATGGATTTCGAAGAGGTTTGTTTATTTACTGTCTTGTTAAAAATATTTTCTTTTTGCTTTCATAATTGTTAAATGCTCGAAGGCTTTTACGACTTTACTGAGCTGAAAGCTCGAACCAACTTATCTTTAAGAACGCTCATCCAAGACCTTTACTAATTGTAGTGCAAAGGTTTTCAAGATAATACCTAGAATTGTGAATGAGATACTTTAAGAGCACCATAACAGGAAAATGTTAAATACTTTTTAGTAATTAGTCTTCGAAATGTTGAACAAAGTTTTATACTAAATAAATTACCTACGCATTTCTTCACATATCTGTCACCAGATTTAAAATGATAAAAAAATTCCCGTATATTTTCTGGAGCGACAAATTCAGGGAGCTGTCTCATCTGTGTTTATATGTGAAAGACGTATTAGACAAATGTACACAAAGCTCCTGCGAAAAGAACTTGAGAGTTGTTACGTTATTTATTTACAAAAAAGCTCTCGTAGCTTAAGCGTTGGTATCATATTAATAATGTACCTTGTTGTCGTACGAATAAAATTTATATTTGCTAATATTTATAATTATCATCCTCTAAAGCAAAAAATTAAATAAATATAACAATAAATAATAATATTTAATTTATAACAATAAATAATACATACAGATAGTTAACCTCAATTAAATTGGAGCACTTGAAAAAGTATACAAGCATATATTTTTCATTAAAGCTTCAACCTGTTACTGTTATCATTTTTTCAAAACGCGCCTAAAGAAGTATTATTTAAAAAAAATTAAATAAGCTCTTACGTCCTATAAAGCCGAGCTGGATAGGCAGAGACAGCTTTCCAATTTTACGAAGCTTATATGATATGCCCTTTAGGTATTAAATTATCCCTGCTTTTAATTTTTACTTGAGTAAAAAGTGAGTTTGATTTAATTTCTACCACCTACTGTCAACTTGTGGAATCAACTATCACCAGCGGTGTTTCCGACCGTCTACGATTTAGGGACCTTCAAGAAACGAGCTTACTCCTATCTCAAAGGTCGGCAAAGCAACTGCAGCTCTTCTGGTATTGTGGATGTTAATGGGCGACGGTGATCACTTAAGATCAGGTAAGCCTGCTCGTGTGCCACTTTTCATATATAAAAAAAGGTCTTAATTCTCATGGTCGCAGTAATTCTTTATATGTCATGCTTTCAACCATATAAAAAGTAAAGCGCTTCACTCGCCATTAATTTTATGTTTGATAAGTCATGTTGGCGAAGTAAAGAGTCGTGAAAATCTATGAAGCGATACGGGCTTTGGTCCAAACCGAGCTTTCATAGATACGTCACCTAATGTAGTTATGTGGGCGAAGTTAAATTTTTACTCCATTAACTTTCCATTCATTGTACATCTATTTAAATTGCATAAACCAGAATCATATAAAAACAGAACATAGATCTAGACGTTATTCCTAGAACATTTACTTATTTTTGTGTTAAGAGGTTTATCGTCGTGTTATTTGTGGCTGTTATTATATTTATAGAAACAATTTATATAGCAATAAAACGTGGGGTCAGCTAGTATCTGGTTACAAATGGTAAGTTTATGCAGTAACTTCAATTCTCTTGCAAGATGATACCGTTAAATTAAATAAACGTAGGTGATTACTCTTGCCTGATGAATGGTAAATATATAACACACAACGCGAAACGGAAATGCCTCGGACGCCCCCAAATGATTCGCACACAGTCAGAATGAAATATGTGGGCCGGAATTTACGTTAAACCCGCTCACCGAAACCCGCTGCACATTTTGCCACGTGCGCTGTTAGTTTTGTAAAATGTAAATTCCATTTTAGACTACTTTTTTAATACAAACATGTGTCTAAGAAACTAAAGGGTTAATTGCTATTGACTATGTTCCTCTATTTGTATTTATTATTTAGTTTATATATAAATAATATATATATATATATATAGAACTTGTAATTTGAATATCATAATTTTGTACATGCCAGACACACGCTACTAACTTCAAATTGGCTTTCAAAGAAGGTATGCTTAGCTTGAAATCATAAGCGTAGCTTGAAGTGAAGTTTTATTCAAACCATTTGCAATTATGAACTTAACTCTTTCAGCTTTTCAGTTAAAGAAAATTGTTTAACATGTTCTGGTTGCGAGATGAACGCGCTAGGTTATTAAAATATGAGCACGATAATCATATACAAATTAGTCTTTTACAAATCATATAATTATCATTGCCACGCGCTCGGCGGGGAAGGAAAACTTCGTGAGGAAAACGTACATGTATTAGAGAATTTTCTGATACGCAAAGTCTGCTTATGTACTGATACTGTCTTTAGGGAGAAGTCCTGCCAACAGTTGACTATATATAGATGTATAGGATGATATATCTATCAAAATTGGCTGGTAGACCAACCGCTGGGATATCGTTGCTCGACACAGGTTTGTCAATTTGTAAGAAATAATATTTTCCCCTGAAAATATGTTGGTATATCGAATTGAGCCCGTGCATTGCCCGCTAAAGCTCTGAAATAATATTTCTAGACTCATCCTTTTCAGTACTCAGGGCCATTCACTTGCAAAAAGCGCAATTTCAAAGCGCTTTCAAGTTAAAGGAGTTTGCTCATACGGAAAATGGTTACAAAGCTGGTTCCTTTTGACAAAATCAACTGATTTTGCGGACGAAACAAAGGGATATTACACGACTGGATGGATAATGCCTAGCTTTCAGCGTGGTAAGTCATCATAGCAGTATTATATTAACTTATGTACGTATTAGTCAAATCGTATGCAAAACTAAGTTGTTTCTTAAAGGAAATCTTTCGTGATACAATAGAACAAAATAGTTCTTTACCTTTTTGCTAACTGGGAATATTTATATAAGAGTGATCTGTAGATATTTTAGACACATTTATTTATTCAAGCACTATATTTGTGTAGAAATAAATAAAAATAACTTGTTTTTGTGAAGGCGCGTATTACCACTATAATCGGATTGAACCATTTTTGTAACACGCTATTCAATTCCTTCCCACAATAACTTAACCATAAAAAAAAGAAAATTTTAACCGACTCCAAAAAAGGAGATAGTTCGCACTTGGGCGTCAGTTCCGTCATTTATGATTCGATTTTGAATTTGTCAATAAACATAAATGTCATTATTGTCATCTATAACTATTCCACGACATTCGCTTACAACAACTCAAATATGAATATATCCTATGATGTAAATAAATAAATAAAATTGGAGTGTCTGCTTGTAATGTTAAAATAACTGTTTAACTATATGCAACTATCTGTATCTATAGCATCTGCAAAAAAGCTGTCGGAAAGACTATGATAACTACATCAACGAAGTCTGTATTGAACTAGAACACCAATCTCTGAAAAACGAATCAAGATGAATTCGGTACAGATACCAAAATAAGCCTTTTTAGATTTTTTTATTTTTTAGCACCGATATTAACGAGACTTTCACTGTCAGATAGCTGATTTAATAAGGAGTAACTTAGGTTATTTTTATTTTATAACATTTAAATAAACAGTTTGAAATCGCAGGTAACGTTACGGGGCGCACCTAGTACATATTATAATAATACCATTCAACAGAAACACGTCACGTTGGTGAAGATGCGTACGTCAACATGTTGAATAATTCGCAGCAAGCCGCCCTAGAACTACACACATCCATAATGGTATTAAACAAGGGACGGACGCGTATTTGTTGACCGGAATAAATAGGCCGAAATATTTATTACGCACGCGGAGCATTTGGGCTATTTGCGAAGGATTATGTAACACACAATGTTGTGATATAAAGTTTGTTGGGCAAATCGAACGACCTTTTAGAACTAGTTAATTGGTATATAGTTTTAGCGTGGTCGTCAAATTAATTATTCATTTATTAAACTTTTAAATGGGGCATGAAACTTGTATTTTATAGACAGGATAACTCCGTATAATATTAACAATAAGCTGTTACGTCGTTCTTCCGTTGGTATTCCAATTCCGTATATCTTTCGAGACATGGACCCTGAAGAAAGCGGCACAATACCGCATACAATACCAAGGTGTCCATCCTGAGTGAATTCAAGATCAAAGCTAGGCTGCCTATCATATGCCTACGATCCGGATAGAATACTTTGGTCACATTGCCTGAAGATATAATGGCAACTTGGATTAGCTGATTTTTACAGGCAAAATTGACGGAACAAAACCTAGAGGTCGAAGCCAACACGTTGGACTGTTCAGATCCACGCCACTCTCGGCACCTCAGTTAGCAATGCTTTGCTGTTTGCGTGCTCTAGATAGGGAAAGTGGTGACGGATCACCAACGACTTCTGTTCCCAGGAGGTGGTCCCTCAGCATTGAGGAAACCTACGGTAGTAGGGATATCTTTGAGTAATTCTCGTTTATAAAAAAATCATATATTTCCTTCGATCACTAAAATCCAAGGCAGTTGACATATTTCAAAACCGCCATTGTCTAGATTTCCGAATCTCGTATCAATCACAAGCCGTGAAATTTATGGCATACAAAATCTGAAACCGTAGAGCCCCCAAATAATTCACACGCAATCGTAGTGAAATATTCCCTCGTACTCACGTGAAAGCCATCGATCTGAAATCGGCCTTAGACGAGTCAGGCGTTCTGTATATTTATAGCTGTGTATAGGCCGGGGCGACGGGTCAGTGGGCCGTTCATATATTGTATACATATATGGTTCTGTTTGTTTTGCTTACATTCCATTCCTTTACGTCTAGTTCAACATCTCTCTCTTGTGTCGGTCCCTCATGTCCAAGCATCGTGGTCACCATCAGGGTTGCATCTGGAGCGGATGATCTACCTCCACCGGCTTCTGTCCAGCGCGTCTCTTACGACAAAGTAAAATTTGGAGGACGGCGTGTCTTTTATCTGATCTAACCACCTTGTTGGTGAACGGCTGCGAGATTTTATACCTGTGGTGTTCCCGACTGCGATCAGTTTTTCTAGACTTTCGACGCCTCTGCGCGTTGTGTCCGAAATACGCCAAGCTTCGTTGTCGGCATATGGTAGAAAAACGAGTCTTAATTTGTAATTGACTTAGGATCGATGCATTGGTGCATTTCTCAAGTTCAACATATATTAATATAAATAGATGTTATAAGAAAAAGATTTTAATATTCCCATTTTTTTCTTTTTAAATTAGCTCGTGACAAGGTGTAGTGGCAATGGTCTCTCCATCTATCATGTCAGACAACAGTCGGTCAACAACGACCTTGCAAGGATTACAGAAAGAGTTTGGACGCGGAAAGCGGCCTGTTTCCAGCAGTTGATTGACTCAACCTGATTACCTATTATTAAAATGTATCGCAGGAAAATATTAGTTGAATGTTTTCGAGAAGAATTTGAAAGAAATCAATAGCTGGGACGGTATACCTATCGATTCCCAGTCATTCTTCTATTTCCCAGCTCTTCTGGGAAATAGAACGAAAAAAACAAACTGTATGCCTATTGATTTCCCACCGCAGAATACCTCCCGAATTCCCGATGTTGGAGGTCTACTAATTCCGCATTGTTAGATGCCAACTAATACGCGGTCTTTAGATGTTCACTGTTTGTTTCATAGTAATATCGTAACAACTGTTACATTGAAAGAGTAAACACCAATTTGTGACAAGTTGAATTCCGAAATTTATGCCTTTGTCATATGTAGGCTGTTTTTGGCATCAATGGAAACACGCTCATCGATCAAAAGAAAATGATTCCATTTTTTTCCTTCAACATTACTGAGTATTAATTTTTGTGAACACGCCTTTTATTATACAGAAGGCCTGCATTTAACTGCCGCATACATATTAATGTTCGTGAGAAATACATTAATATGAATGAAGACGCAAGTACGCATTTCAATTCGGCTTACAATTGAGAACTGCTACATTTCAATATTTAAATATAAACGTGGGCATAATAAATCCAGGTTGGATTTTTTTATTAGCGTATTTCGTAGTAGTCATAACTAGATTACAATTACAATTTTATTTTATTTTTGAAATTCTCGTAGCTCGTAGCAGTTACCCCCTAGCTAAATCTAGTGAAATATCCAGTTACAATTTTATTGTAGTTTTAAAATTATCGTAGCTACTAGTGAAATATATTTTTTTAAAAGAATGCTGACAATATTTCGGAAACATCACTAGTATTCTTGTTAACCATTCCAACTAAGCTAAAACTTGTGTTAGAAGATGGTTCACGTCAGTAGTCGAATGATGGATTCGAGCCTACGACCTTACTATTCGCAGACCGTGCCCTAAACCACTAGGCTATTGATGCATAATATTCAATTACAATTATCAAGGCTAATTTAGCACACTTCACAATAGTGTAAGAAACCATTGGAGCAAAAACTACGTGTCTTAGAAATATTTGATGATTTGTGGGTGATAGTAGATTAATTTGCGGACTGTCAGTTCGGATTTTTAATTTCAAGGGTGCCTTTCCTAACCCATTTACTAGATGTTACAGACATGACACAACCCATTTTTATGTAGCATTAGAGTAGATAGAGTAGTGTCTTCATAGTCATAACTGACTCGTCCTACGTAGATGCCATTTTTATTTCTGAATTGTCATAATCTTTTGTTTTGGGCTACTAAATCTTCTAAGCCACATATTAAGGTTTTCACAGACATACTACTACTATTGCGTGTATTGCTATCAGGCAATATAAAATGATTTATAGTTGTATTGCCAGTAATAAACAATAAGTGATTGTAGTTGTGCACATAGATCGTAGTGGCTGCTAATAAACTGAATGGCCGAGGCGCGTACGTCAAATAAAGTATATATATATATATATACAAATTCGTTTTCTATTCAGCAAATTATTAGGTTACATATGTCACAATGTTACAGGGTGATCACAATTATTGGCACGTATTTTGAAATTAACATACCACTGGACACAGGAAAATATGAATTCAAATTAGCATCAAATTGCTATCCCACACTTCACTGCTAACATATCGTAGTATTTTAACCGACTTCAAAAATTAAGATTCTCAATTCGTCTGTTTGTATTTTTATGATTGTTACCTCATAACCGTCGACTGGGTGAACCATTTTTAATGATTGAATATTGGTGTTCTGGTGCTTTCCATGTGATCTATAAATATGTGATCTAATAAGATAATGGCATCCATGAGAAAACAATAATACGTGTTAAATTTGCATCAAGTACGAGTATGTGCGCCACAAATGGACGTTAATTCAATATCACTTCTATGATTCATTTTTATTGTAAAGCATGTACTTTAAGAGTAGTTTGTTTTTACAGCGTTTAGTTCAATTTGAAGTCTATTTTTTTTTACTCTTAAATATACTTGTATTAAATACTGTAAACTTACGTTACGCAACGGTTTTAAAACGTAGAGTAGGTATATAAAATCTATTACCTGAAAGGTAAATAGTTTCCGCCAATTTTACCCAACCGAATACCTCGTCAGCCCCTAAATACCTTCCGCGAACAAGAATGTTAAGTGCCTAATTTTCTCCGATCTCTTGAATCTGAATCGTGAAAATTTCATTAACTTATATAACATTAATTTCTATTACATATACAATAGCGAGATCAATTAGCTTTATAGCTTACATTATGTTGCAGGTCCAAACTTGGATGTTACATGTGTAGACTGTCTATGTAAATTAATTTTTATTACAATAGATGTTAGGATTCGTCAGGTTGACTTACAGATTGAAGATGTAGTATATGTCTTGTTACTTTTTAAGTGATTATATACCTGATTACAAAAACCATTAACTATGTAAAGATATAAAATCTTACTTAAATTTATTATTTTTTTATAATTTTGTACAAATGTCAAAATAGTCAGTGTCATGACATTTATATAAAAGAGATAGAGTTTTCAAGTAAACATATATAACATAATAAATAATATACTTCATTATAACTATACAATCTGTATGGAAACATTTGAATACAGATTCTGTCAGCCCTGTAGTTCTGGGCTCTCAAGAATAAGACTACGGTATCACCTGCCTGTCGTACAAGGCGACTAAAGGACCCGGGAAGAAGGCGACATCGGCTGGCCCGTCTCGCCTTGCGCTGTGAGGGCACAGAGGGGGAGGGAGTAACCTCCCTTCTGGGACGTGCTCTCCTTGTGCACAGTGCAGAGGGGCTCCGGGATCTCAACGTGGAACGCACCGGTTCGGTTCTTACCCACTAAAACCGGGGAGGATTTAGTGGGTAAGAACACCACATAACCGCCGCTTTGCCCCCAGGCGGGGTATCTTTCTGAGATTTCCCTTGAGATTTTGACGGGGAGTCAACAAAAAAAAAGTTATAGATTCTGTAGTTCCCTCTACTCGAAAAGTCAGTAATTTAATTGCAAAATGCCATACATTTCATTTCTGTCGAAATTAATTTAACTCAATTCTGTATATTATCATTTTAAATCATATAAATCGAATGCCTTGTTTAAATTGGCGTAGCAATCTAAAACAATGCAAAGCAGGCCACAGAAATAATATGACTTGTCGGTATAGAGTAATCAATTACAGAGACTGAATTAATATGTATCTCTGAAGCTTTGTCTGAGGCGTCACTTACATAATTTATAATAAAAACAATTATAGGCTATTACGACTTTTAACTCTACCGGAATAAACATAGCAATCGCTTTTCGTGTTTGACTAAGATTTTTAGGTTTCAAATGTCATATACGAGTAGAATTACATTTGATCATTTGAAATTAACTAAAAGACAGATTTAGAAAATAATAATATTAAAATTTAAATCTATGATTTTCTTTACGTCGAAATCAATAATAAGATAATAAGACTTGGATCACGAGGTAACGGCCCTGTGAGGTATGGACTCGACGATCATTGTCAGCGTCGAATAAAACCTTAATTGAATGTAATTTTTACCAAATCTCCGGCTTCAGTTACTGAATATAATGTTTACAAGAACAATCAGTTTCAGAGAAATACCTCATATATCAGAATGCTTACGTGCCAGAAAACAAAGAGCTTCATCCACCATTAGCTTTATAGTGATACATCATGTTGGCAAGCTGTATTGATTCGGAAAACCTAAGCACCGGGATGGGCGTCGCTCCAAACTGACTGTACATAAGGAGCTCGAGTATCGTATATCCATTCAGTTACTACCGTCTAGTCTATAATGGTATTTATCGGAATACATTTGCTGCATTTAGTGGTAATGTGCTTTTTATTTCTTGGCAAAAATTTTAAATTTTATCTCATTTCTTTGGATTTTTTTTTGGATGAACTAACACAGTTGGCCAGAGAAGGTGGCCTTTACTGCTTCGCCGGATTGAGAGGTGGCATAGCTCTTAGGTCGCTTAGCCTGAACCTCTATTTCTATGGATAATTTTAATGAATCTGAGCTCTTATGTCCTTTTAAACCTAGCGGGGTACACAGTTTTCGGTGCCTTCACATCTAGCTCAGCTTCAAATGACAATTAATATGTTTCTCAGATTCTCAAATACAGAAAAAGATCGCCGAGTAAATCTTCGCTCGCCCTTATACATCATATTCTTGCTCTGAAAATTCTGTATGTATCTATATAACGGAATCATTTAAATCATTCGAGCTTTTCGAGGTGACAGCAATAACTTTATCACTTTATTATCTTCATATCTTGACCAAAATTTTCTTCATTTCAATAGCCTAATGGTTTGCAAATCGTAAGGTCGTAGGTCCGAATCCACCATTCGACTACTCGTATTGACGTGAATCATCTCCTAACACAAGCCTAAGCATATTTGGAATGGTTAACAAGAATGTTAATAATATTTAAAAAAATTGTTAGCATTGTTTATTAAAAAAAATTATTAATAGTATGGTTCCAAATGATTATTTGTTGTAAGGTATCTTAAACCTTTTTATGTTTAAAAGAAATTGATATTGGGAGAATTCAAGAAGTACTTACTAATCACAACAAACTTCTAGCAAGAAGCCAGTGAAAATATGAACTACTTATACAACAGATTATAAAAAATGATTCCAACAAGAAGCCGAACAATCTTAAACTATTTGAGTGTCTCTGCGAAATATTATAAAAGTTTTAATGAAAATGACTTTCACAATACTTTATTCATATATACTCATTAATCTATGGGATCTTTTGCACGTTTCTGGCATGTGAGCCCGTCGTACCCTAACCTTTATATACACCAAAATAGAATCACACGAAGCGAGAAATAATTTCATCAATGTTATATGATAGCAGTATTTAATTGAAGTCAAGTTATGAAGTTTTCATTTGTTCACTCTTTTGTTCGTATTTTAAAAAGTTAAAGTTATTTAAACTCGTGTGATTACTACAAATAATCGTGTGTATTAACTAGTGTTCAGTGTTTATGTGTTGTGTAACGGTAGTGATGTTTGCAGGAAGTCCTTAGCTGGCCGTAACACAGGTCTAAGACCTGGCACGGCAGCTATACTTAGTGGTAAGAGTAACCCTGTATCGTCATGCATTTTTAATTATTTTAATTCGATATGTTATTCTTATCTGTGTATATTTTGTTTGTGCTTTTATATGGTTAAATAAATATTCTTTTTTTTTCTTTCTTCTTGTTATACTTATCGTCAGTATATATCTGAGGCACTTCGGCTTTGTACGATTAATTACCATATATACGCTTAAAACCAAAAAAATATAGATTCAATAGCTACCAAACAAAATCACACACTAGTCTAATGTGAAATTCGCCTGAAAATTTCATCAAAATCGGTCCACACGTTTTGGAATCTAAAATAACACACATATCGCCTTTTATATATAGATAAAATAGAATTGCCGAAAAATTTCTTCAATCAATTGCTAGCTTCACAGGATTACGCTGGGCTAATCTGAAGATCCACATGAAATTGGTTATAGGCGTAATTTAACTTTTGCTTATACACTAGTAAAAGTCATTTTGTGTGACGGAGAGGTTGAAGTCGTTTACGTAAGAGTTAATATTTTCGAGGAACACATTTTGTTACATATTTTTATACAGTACAAAAATTTCATAAAGAGTATATTCAAAATTTAAGAGAAAATATGAAAAGTTTCAATGTACAGGTAACTCTAATTTCATGACATGCTTGTAGAGTTTTAAACATAACATTTCTTCAAACATTTTAATGCCTAGAATCTAAATTCATTTTAAATATTTTTATTTTGTGTTCGCATAAACAGAATATCGGCAAGAAACAATATTTTAGGAAATAAATAAATGAATAAATAAATAGGACATCACGCCATCGACTCGGTGGGGTAGGTAGAGATTTCCATTATTCGCGAAAGCTTTTGAGCTCTGTCTTATGTACCACGTTCTAGGACGTGAGTGAAAAACATCAAGAGGAAACCTCAATGTTTTTCCATGACCCTGATTGCGTCTGCCAATTCACGTTCGCAAGGCGGACTGTGCTCTCTTCACATATAGCAAGTCCCGCACTCTACAATGGAACCAATATGGGCTCTTAACTAATTTAATATAAAGTAGTCTATGTTTAATGCGACGCAATGTATTAATACTGCGACAAAATATATTTTACATTTATTTTTCGCGAAACAACATCCTAGGGACTCGTTTCAACTGTTTATTTTACGCAAGAACTATTAATCAAATTTACTTGGCACTCGTGCAAAACATATTACAAGTACTGCGGCATTTGTGTACAGAAGTAGCTGAATTATGTGGGATATTAAGGTTGAGTACACGATAAGGTAATCTCACACGGGATATAGTTAGGGACTAAAAATAATTTACATTCAGCGACTTCAAAATATCGCTACGAGATCGTAGGCATGTGTATATTTCGTAGCGGTTCCTTTTTTACGTAGCCACGAGTTCGTCCAAATTTATACCTACACAAATATCTAAAATAAAATATTGTTGACTTAATTAAACCCAGAAATACAATTAAGACCCTAGTACGCTAACAACCCGAGTTCGATCCCCGGTGCCGGCGTCAATAAATTTGTTGCAGCAATTTTATTTGCTGATTGACCACGAGCTCGGCGGTGAAGGAATACATAGCGAGGACACCTACACGTCTTAGAAAAATGTTCGTGAAGTCAAGCACTATTTTGCACTAGGTGTGCGTGGCGGACTATGTCATCTCTCATTATACTAATAAAGGCTGTAATTAAATCAATTGTTTTTACAATTCTGATGCTAATGCTGGTTTTGTTGATATATCTTCTACTCTTCTGATATTCTTCTCTTGCTCTCTTTATCTCTCTCTTCCAAGCTTTCTTAACATTCCACATGGTTGTGTCCTCCATATTGTCGTTAACTACTTAGTAACACACATGCCCTTTAGAACTGCGTCTTTCCAATAAATCATAGTTAATATATCTGCTAGAATAATATATATTTGGGGCTAGTGCAATTAAAGTGATATATTCAACTTTATATGTAGGTCAATCAATTAATATTGGTCGTATATCGTGACGTGGGAATCGTTCATGGTATTTATTGCAGCGCGCGAGCCGAGTCGAACCGCTACAGGTCAGCAGGCGGGTCTGATAGATGGTATTACCAAGATCCTGTCTTAAGGAGAAATAATGCGATGGTTTTTGTTTTTGTATTCTTGTATCGTTGAGCTATAATTTTCACGTGTGAAATGCTATACGTAGATATACCTAAATTCACCTACGAAGGATGAAATGCGTCGATAGTATGCTGCGGACTTATTTTTTGGATTTCTCACGTTTCTGACACTTAGTAATACAGCTTTTTTACATTGTTATTATCATGAATCACGCGTAATATAGCAAATACAAATTGCTATTTTTATGTGGTATTTTAGAAGGTTTCTTATTCGATCCGCTGATCTTGCAATTGAGTTTTGGGTAAAGCAGAAAGAGAAGAAGTTCAGCAGCAGAAATGTTTTCTGTATAAAAAATCAGTGATAGCTTAAGAGGTAAGTGATTCGACTTACGATCTGATGGTCAAGGGGGTAGCACCAATGAATTGCCGTTTCTTCGGTTTTTCAAGTACAAATAATTTGTGCTCGTGAATGGTGATCGGCTCACCACCTGTCACAAATGGGACTTAATAAGTATGCTGAAAAGTGGACAGCAAAAGCTGTGTCTACCTCGCTAGTTTGAGAGACATGAGAGTTTTATTTTATATTTTTATTTATTCTGTAAAAAATTCTAAGCGGTTGTGTATCTGTGAAAAGTTTTTTTTAAATATTATTCTAAATTTTCATCATAAATGTATTTGCCTTAACAACAGGGCACATGGTAAATCAATAGTAATATATCAATCGTTATAAATTTAATACAAATGCTTAAATTCCAATAAATTTATTTAAAACCATTTTCCTTAAAAAATTATAAAAATACTACAACGATTGAGCCCACAGTCTACGCCAGTTTTGTTGAAAAATTCGTGACGGTATTATTTTGTGAATTGATTAAAAATACGGACTTTTTAAAAAACTTTCGAGGATTAGCAATAAAGAATCGTATTCCGAATCATTGAATTCCTTCGTAAATGAACGAATAATAAACGCTTTGAGAAAGTTTTCCTTATAATTATTTCCAATTCCAATCGAATAGAATGCTAATAATAATTCGTGCTGCATTGCTATCCGATGCTGCGAGGATTCCTCCTCAGACGCTTCAGCATTGATTTGGTATTCTTTATGAATGTAAAAGATAAATCTTTAGCGTAAACTTCTTAGTGCGGAATGGAATATACGTTTATAAAAAACATCTACAGACATAAAATCTTACTTATCTGTGGTTTGTGTGATTATTCTACTTGGTGCACATCATCACGTATGCTTGTCGTAGAAGGCGACTAAAAGGGGCCTCGGGTTCAGGGGGTGACGAGGGCCCTTGTAGACCGATAAAGTGGACCCGGGAAGAAGGCGACATCGGATGGGCCGTGTCGCCTTCCACTACGAGGACGATGCGGGAGGGATTAACCTCCCCCGGGTCGTGGTCTCCGAGCCTAGTGCAGAAGGGCTTCGGTGCGTTCAACTGGAAATCCCGGAGCCCCTCACCACACCGAGGAAGGGCCACCGGGTGAGTTTTAGTGGCTAGGAACCCCAAATAAGCAAAAAGTATCTTGTTGAAGATTTCACCCTCGATAACAAAAATAAACATACATATATTATTAAACGTTTCTAGAGGAAGAGAAAGACAATAATGATCCACGCAATTCTCCTCCAAAACTTTAACTACTTGAAGACAACTGAGTCAAGTTTCATTAGGAGCACCTCCCCTAATCGGCATGATCACGACCCAATTCCCGATCCGAAAGAGGTCAGGCCATAGACAAAGCATAAGTATTCCTAATAAATTGAATGTTGAAACCTAAATGAAGTTGTTTATCTAGCACATAAGCCATCTAGCATACTTCTTAATGGCCGTAAATATAAATAAATAAACGAGTTACGAAATACAATGTTCTCAAAGTATTTTCAGTTACATTCACTTATAAAAAACCCAATTTGAAAGCGCCATCGACTTAACAGGGGTTTGTTCATACGGAAAATAGATACAGGGCAGGTTTCTTTCGACGGAGAGAATTGATTTTGTGGATGAAACAAAGGATATTACACGAGTGGATGGACAACAGATCTTACCTTGGAGGATGATTTTGAAAGAATTATCCACTCTTCTAAAAGCGTTAGTGACTTGGAAACACTTTTATTAAGCGAAAAAGGTTTTACGGCGAAAAGTATCACGAAATACTGCCAGCATAAAAAGGCCTCAATCTAATTTTATTTTTCTGACGGTCGTATGCTCCAGACGCAAGATAAAATCTCTAATTCAAAAACATGTATAAGGCACAAAATTTTGTATTACAAGCATGTATAGGTAGAGATATAACCAGAATGCTGAAAAATGCATTCTTATTAATTTTACCCAATTCTATTAGGTCAAGTTAAAATTAAAGTTTTATATATGTAATATATGTCCCACTGTTAGGCGCAGGCCTTCTCTGTAAAGAGAGTATATGGGCATTATCCGCCACGCGACTTCGATCCACACCTTGTGTGGATTGGCAGACTTCACATGCCTTAGAAAAAATGTTCTAAGACATGTAGGTTTCACGATGGTTTCCCTCAGCGCGTGGTCAATCACCACATAAATTTTCTATTATGAGGCCTTAGTAGTACTATAGAACTACAGGTACGGGGAACTACTGGGATGCACCCTTTCTATTCTTTATTTTGGGATTCAAAAATTAAATTTTCATCTTTTTTCTAACTACGTCTTATTATATATTTACTAATAAATTTTAAATTATTAGTGAAACCATATTTTTTTAAACCATTATATGAAACCACTAACAAACTGAGTTCCAAAGACAAAGATGGAAATGTTTCTTTTTAATAGGAAACGGGGCTAACGAGCTTACGAGGTGACATCCACATAACCGAAGGAGTTGCAGGTGGGTTGCCGACCTTTGAAAAAGAGTAGGCTTGTGTCTTGAAGGTATCCAAATCGTCAGGTTCGGAAACGCCTGGTGACAGTTGATTCCACAGCTTCAAGGTGCATGAAAGAAAGTTACGCGATAAACGTACGGTCGTGGAACGCCAACCATCAAGATAGTGTCCATGGAATTTTAAATTCTGCCGTGATGTATGGTAATAGAAATCGGTGGCTGGAATGATTCCAAGAATAAAACGAGCCCCGACATCGTTTCGTAAACCCGGACGGTTAGGGCGATCGGAAAGACCCTGATCAAATGAAAGAAGTTGGTATTGAGCCGCCTCGGCGGAGAGATGCCAATAGTATTCCATCGACACAGTCGCTAGTCTTCTTATAGCTTCGGAATCCTTCTTAGAGGTATCAATCTTCACAGACACTTCGTGACATAATTTTGCTTTTGTGTTCAGCTTAACTACAAGCCTCAACACCTGCCTAGCTTATGTTTTGGCATACGCAAGGCATAATTTTAAATAACAATCTAAAAATCAGAAACTAGCACACGCCAGCTAGTTTCTAACCCTGATCGGTAGTAGATTGATTACTTAGTACTGAACTATTATTATTTTACTACATAAAAATATACATAAATTACAAGAAACAGATTGTTTCTAAACACTCCGGCACTATGTTTGATAGTTGAAAGTAAACAACGTTTGAAATCAGGGTATTGTTTGAGTAATGAAATTTGAATTCAAACAACATACGGAATGTTTATTTATATTCCACCCGCAACGAGTTTAACTCCCGCATTCAAACCGTGCTCTATTCCGTTATTGTAATTTAAATGGCCATGGGGTGCGTAAACAATGCTAATTATAATAAAATAATGCCCGACGCATAGTTAACGGCAAGGGTTGTTGCGCAGATGCGTAATGTGACTTGACTGATTTAAGAAACAAATAAAGCAAGACATTCATGTAAATCATCATCAGTCTGGACCGGTCTGAAAATGGATCTTCACTGCGAGGGCACGGGGGCGAGGAGGGAGTAACCTCCCCCCCGGGAAGTGCTCTCCTTGAGCACAGTGCAGAAGGGCTCCGGTACGTTCCACTGAAGATCCCGGAGTCCCTCACCATGGACCGAGGAAGGGCCACCGGGGAGGTTTTAGTGGGTAAAAGCCCCACATAACCGCCGCCTTTCCCCCAGAAGGCGGGGTATCTTTTTCAAAATTTCCTCCCCGTTAACAAATAAAAAAGGTCTTCTCGAGTACGATTCTCCTTGTAAATATTCAAAGTCGTCAAGAGCTAGATAGTCATTGACTAAGATGTTGTTGGTGAAGAAAATCGCAGTATTTGTTACGGTAATTCGCAAGCCGTTTCTTCCAAGGGCCTGATCTACTTAACAAAACTCTTCTGACCTTTCTTCCACTCTTATCCACCCTACATGCACTGCGCTACAGTTGCAGCGAAGATAACTTGTAACTTCTTACTAATGCCTTAGCAATTGTATTGACATCAATCAGTTTTTATGATTGATGTCAATACAATTGATGACTTGATTTTCCTTAAAAGCTTGTCATATTTAGTGTCTAGAACTTTTTCAATATCAATAAGACTGACCACATTTTTTTTCTATTCTCATGTACCTTTTATCATCATTGTTGTTCTCTGTCCGGAATAATCCCAAATAAGCTATCCGACTGAACCACAAACCCAAAAATCCAAATTCTGTCCCTCCAGAATAACCAATCTAATTTTACCAATTTAATGTATGCCGCATATATACGCCTAACACTTAGTACTACTGTACCAAGTTTACGTAAGATATCCTTTTTAGTTTATGTTTTTAATGAAATATAAATTAATTATTAAAAATATTTTATTTTATTTTAAGGATATTTAATTGTTTATCATGCACAACTTATTTCAGTTAGCTACCGTCTTTATCTTCCGAGATATTCAAACTTTCTTATCCGACCCTTTATTTTTGCTCAAAGCTGTATCTTGTACTTGTATGTATCTTACGTCTGACCTCCATTTAGTATAAATATTTACTTATAACAACAATCTCCCAGCTACTAGCTGGAGGATTCCTACATACATAATAAACATTTCGCTTATGGTAATAGAGACTTAGATTTTGAAAAATATCATAAGAGCAGGCGACCGCTCCCGCTAGTTTATTGGTTTTTATTCCTGAGAGGAAACGGAACTCATACATTCTGAAAGGAGCTCTTAGCGTTATATTTGAAAAGAAATATATGCGTCTCGTTGCATGGAACCGACGGAAAAGTTTTCTTTGTTGGGTTATTATGAGTGAAAAAAAATCTTTAGTACGGCTGTATTCAATCATCTAATAGGACCATAAATATGTCATAAAGAAAAATCGAATAAATCAAAATAAAATAAAATGTTAAGTTATAAATCTAAGTTATAAATAACATATAAATCGAGATAAAAAATTAAGTTGATACTTCGAAATTCTGTGAAAATTGATGATTGTGAAGATTGAATACGTAATCACTGCTCATGAGGCGTCAGTATTCTAAGGCTTAGTTCAGAATTACCCAACCTCGTGCCCGGAACGATTTCCAGCTCGCCACTATTCGACTGATGTTTTTCTTAAACATTAATTAAACATGTGAATTATTGCTACGTTTTGTAAATTCATTCCTTTGGGTGTATGCAATTTGAAAAACAATTTTATTATTTTGAAACATTTTCGTTTATTGTTTATTATTTAAAAAAAATAAGAATATAAGAAAAAAAAGATGGGAAAATAAGAAGTTATGGAAGGAGTTGGTCTATTAAAAACAGGTGGTGCCCGCCACTTAACCGATATTTTACAATGAGCTCTAGAGTACAAAAAGGTTGGGAACCCCTGGTTTGTATTAACTGCAAAAGGTAAGGTCGTAGGTCCGAATCCATAATTCGACTATTGTCGTGAACCATGTACTAGCACAAGCTTAAGCTTAATTGGAATGGTTAACAAGATTGTTAGTAATATTTCTAAAAAAAAGAAATATTGCTAGCTTTCTTTAAAAAAAAAATTAAAAAAAAATATTGTTCAACTTAGAGTTTATATTGTTATGTACGAGTATATAGGCTGTTAACCCAATTCCATTCATCGCACACGAATTAAAATTACGTACAAACGCATATTTAAACATCAAACCACTTTATTGTTGCCTTAAAATTACTGTAACACCCAAAATATTGTCAATAAATTAGTATTAAACCAGAATAATTACATAATTAAACATTAAATTCCCTAACTGAAGGGAAAAGGCATCGAAGATGAGAGAGAAAGAGACAGTTGTTAATTATTTTTTTTATTTCTCATTACGAAAACAAAACGGAATAGCTTCGTAAAAAGATAAGATAATGCGGCAACCAGCGTCAAAACGAAATTGTATTCAGAAAAATGAGAAATTTTAGAGCGAATAATAACATCTTTTCCTTGGAAAATAAAAATAATACTTTTTAATTAAAGAATAATTACTAAAAAAACGATGTTTTCTACAAAAACGCGTTTAACATAACTGGCTGGCTAATGGAACTCTTTGTCGAGTATAAGCTGCATAAAAAATCTACCTATAACTTATATTTTTCTGTACCACAATTTGCTAGAGTCACACAACCCTTTAACGTGAAATTATTCAAAGCCACGTGTAGTTCGCCGTAATGGTTGTATTTTTTTGATTTTTAATTTGCTTAATACTTTTTCTATAAAAGCAAAATTTACATTATTCTATGTATGGATTCGGATGAAACGAGATATCCTTGTACTGCAATAACGTATGCATTTTGGATAATGTGAAATTACATTATCTAATTGACCCACTGCGTTCCACCATAGGACTGGATTTCATCCTTTTATTGTTTACATCCCTCGAGCCCAAAGTAAGCGCCATGCTTCGACTTTTATTATTCGTACAGCAAACAACTAGAATAGTTTGTCCTCGACTGTCTTTCCCTCCGATTACAATGTGTCTTTTAGAAGCATTAACTTATATACTACGCTAATGCGTCTTACCATCCAGGATTGAATTTCCAATTAACATCAGACGGGATCGACGTCAACTACTTGTTTTGAAAGATTAAAAAGCTTAAAAATTAACAACCTGTACTTTCATTTTTTTGGTTCTATTGTTCAAAATATGACTTGCTAAAATTTGTCCCGGTATATGATGATGGGCTGAACCCTGGTCACGTTTGTGTGTTTAATAAAACGTGGATACCGATTGCTTTGTGAATAACCTCGCTAAAGATAACTTATCTTTGGAAGTAAAACTTCTTTACGCACGCTTTACTAAGGAAATGTAAATAATCGGACGAGGTGAAGGGAAGTTGAAAGGGGAATTAAGTAAGGATATAGAGTGTTATGTTTCGTTAATTTAAAACAGAGTGCTCATAACGGCTGATGGCATTCGCGGAAGGTTTAGTGGGTAGGGGCTGCCCAGGCCGAGTCCCACACATCCCTCCGGGCCCACCCAGGGTACCGGAGGATGGTCGGTAAAAAGATTCCCCCGCGTGAACAAAAAAAAAAAAAACAGAGTACGGGCCTATTGACTGTATTACACTGTAGGAGTAAGAGAGAGCAGTGCGCGCGCACATTTTCTTCCCCTCTTGAACAATTTTGTATATATATATTATAAATATACTCAGATTGATATATGTACATACATTTAGTTTGAGCTAAAGAAGTATTACATCCTTACACGCACACTCGTTTTTTTTTTAGTTTTTACTAATAATTAACTTATAATTACATAACTACTTACACACATCATTACTTTGGGTCCGTGGGGTCCTAGTGCACACCACATTTCTAATGTGATAGCTAAGAAGTTGGTCGACACATCTGATAACCATTGAACACTGAGCATTGCCATACAACGTGGCAATGCTCAGAAAAGCAACGATGGTTGGGTACAGTTAAATTTTTTGTAAATATTTTGTAAAATACATTTTATTTTGAAAATATTTATAATGAAATAAAATTATATAAAAAGTAGATTTAAATGTAATAATTATTGAGTTTATAGCTTATTTATATTATATCATATTTTGTATGTGTTACATAAAGATAAAAATTTAAAATTCTAGCACAAATGTCCCAATGTGTTGACATTAGAATCATATGGTATAAAAATACTAGAATATCGGTTTCTTATATTCCACCTTCATCGGATATTTCCCTCACGAACACAATCATAATGTAATACTAAGATGGTCAAATACACGTAACACTGGTAAGTATAAAGGTGGAAAATCGTCCCATTTGGCACTCTGCGGCCTCCGTCGTTGAGTAGATACTAGGGTTTCGTAGATTGAACGAAAATATTTTCTTTAGTTTTTCTTCGGATGTCTACTCCCCCGTTGAAATTTGATTTCGGAACGGTATCGGAATACTCAATTTTCTCGGAGCACACCTTTTGATTCGGTGAGAAAAATTGTTTTCAAATTTTGTTTGAAGTTCGTAAGCAGGTGTCTAACGGTTTTGCTAAAAATAATTTAGAATATTATGATTATTGCGTATTATTTAATAGATATTTGATAATTTAATCAATCAAAATCAAATATAAATCATATTTACGTGTATTAGGAGTAAAAAAGCAAACAAAACAAGAAACACAAACAGCCTAAAACTTAAATGACGATGGTAGGGGTCGCCATATTGCATGGTATCCAGACCCAAGACGACATACAAGAAACAGAATAGCCAGGACCGAAAGGAAGAAGATAAGTTAGAAGACCAAAACAAATATGGAAAGACGATATCAAAGAAATAATAAATTCAATAAAGCAAACGAAAACTACACTGGAATAATTGATCCAATACGAACAAGTTATTCTTGTCTATAATAAGGCTTAATTGACCACGTAAAATAACATAAGAAGTTGGCTAATATATGGAAATACTGAATGAGCACTTAATTCTAAATGGATTTAACGGCAATATCAACAACGCGGCTAAAGTGCACACTTCATATTATATCTTCATAGGATTTCTCAAGATTCCTTCGTTGCCACAATATCCCTTTTACGTAGCACGCTAGCAAAATGCTCGACCCACGACCCCACTGATGTTAAGTGAAAATGTCATCCTGGATAGAATGGCGCACAAGCTTAATAAATGTCTATTCGCTCTTTCCTTGAATACTAACAGAGAAAGACAGACGCGGGAAAACTAATCCATTGCTCTACGAATAATGAAAGATGAAGCAATGCGTCTAGAAGAACGATGGAGGAACGGGAGGTTGTGGTAGATCACTGAAAAGCTAGTCTTTTTATGCCTGTAAGTGTTGTGGTCAGGCTAGTTTCAGCTGTGACCTATTAATTAATTGTTACTAACTAACCATTTTAAAGTAAAGTTTCCAAAATAAAACCATAACAGTTTACCCGAAAGTTGAGTAATATCCGAACTTAAGCTTAACTGTATTTATACTATGTACCTTAACTCTCGTCAGAATTATCTCATCTGACAGAATGAAGTCAGTTTTATAGCTTCCTCCACACAAAGCCGCTCTATGATCCATAACGTTTCTGCACTCCCACCTTAACTACTATAAGCCATTACCATACAGGTAAAGGTCGAGTAACGTTGCCGAGCACATTTATGAAAATAAACCTTAATGTCATAATAACTGAATACATTTTCGCATTACGGGTGATTCACTAGGCTTGTAAATATTCTTGACATGAAAATACTACCCTTCTATGGATACATATTTAAAGACGTCTAATTAAAGTAAAGATAAGGGAAGTTATGAGTTTTTTCTTATCAGAAATTGTTGAGAAAATAATATTATTCATGTGTCAACAACAACAATTGTTTTGTTGTTTAATGGCTCTCAGTTAGCCTTTCCTTTATCTAGGGCAGTGCTAGACAAACTACGGCCCGCAAGCTTAATCTGGCCCTTTAAAGCATTTCATCCGGCCCGAGCTTTTGAGTAGAAACAAGAGATGTTCTTTGCTTGCAGAATAATTGTAGACTGAGTTTATTTTATTAAAGCATTAGTTTGTATATTATTCTAATACAATGGTGTCTTAAAATTGCTTATGGTGGGAGTGTTATTAAATATGTTAAATGCACAAGAAATGCTGGACAAAGGGGGGCTTTTATGACCCAACCTGAATCGTTACTGATAACTTACTGATAACTTTATTTATGAAACTCCATGTGTATAGCGGCTTCTTTGCTATTCCGATATAACTAGTGTTACTTTATATTTTACAATGGTTTACAATGGGTGTGCTATTAGACATCTTAATTATTACACTAGATATGCTAAACGAAGGGTGCTTATAAGCTAATGAACAACTTGAGCGGTCATCTTACTTATAACCTTATTTCTGGAATTCGATGTGTATATTGGCTAATATATCGATAACTCCCGCCAAAAGTTTTTTGCAAATCTTATTGTAATTTTTTTATGTTTTTATTAATATCAGTAGTATTTATAAGGTTTAAAAGCTTTAAAAATTCTTGTTTCGTTTAAAAAAAGCTTATAACGTCGTAAATTTTTACGTAAAAAGCCAAAAAAAAATTGCCACCAGCAATTTGCTAAATTAGCCTTTAATGTTTTTGTTAAATAGATTTTATAAACCTTTTTTAAAAGTCAAAAGATTTTTTTTTGTCAAATTTTGGCCTATAATTAAATCTGGCTTATTAATATTTTTGAGTAACGAACGCATTCCTACCCTTTTCCCATAAACAATGATGTTGTCTATTGTTCTATGAAGCAGACATAATGTTGTTCTGAGTTCTAATGATAGAAGACAGTAATGATATGCTTTGTAGCATTTTAATTATCATTGCGCTCTCTTCGAACGTTCATTAAAATCTTGTTACGACGAAGAACGAACTCGTTATCGGAAAATTTCTTTTTAACATCGACGTGTTCTATGGCTATAAATAAAAAGTTATTAAACACAAATTAATTCGTTAGGTGTTCACGTGATGTTAAAATAAGGAGCTTAACTTATCTCCTTATTTTTACTTTAAGTACTCGAGTCATTGTCCACTTTTAAACAAGCTTATTACCCCAAATGTGGCAGTCGCCATTTGAATATTTCTGATTGAATGGCTACCGATCTTGCCTGTCAAAATAAACGGGGTTTGTGGTATAGTCCCGCTCGGGGAGTAAACCATTTTTTAACAACAACTACAGTACAGGAAATAGTTTAATTGGAATATTGATCTATTTTAAAAACATAGACAATGTATTTTTAGTAATGTAATGATTAAACATATATATGATTAAAAAAATATAACTTAACTGTACATGCTCCACATAAAAAAATCTTTCTACACTGAGTAGTACAGTAAAGTACCCTAGGGAATTAACAACGAAACTATTTTCGATATACACCAAAAATGACGGCCGCCGTACAGGCATATCTTTTTTATTCCCGAAGATTTTGCCACTTGAAGACACATTTTTGCATTGATATCTTTACGAAAGAAATAGAACTAATACGACTAAGATTCGAGCGTAAGACCATAATATCCTAATACTGAATGCTTGGCCAAATGGCCATGAGAAACAAGGGACGCAACGGTCGCGGAGAAATTAATATCAATGCGACGAATGCGAAATAATATGAGCAACGCGTGAACCAGAGCATTCTCAACACCACTTTCAAAGATCACGGACACAAGTCTGTGGTTGCGCTTTCATGAAAAAAAAATACTGAATGCTTATGTTAAAGTTACAGCCTTTATATATATAATATATGTCCCACTGTTGGGCACAGGCCTTCTCTGTAAAGAGAGTATAGGGGCATAGTCCGTCACGCGGCCCTAGTGCGGATAGGACTTCACATGCCTTAGAAAAAATTTCGAAGACATGTAGGTTTCTTCACGATGTTTTCCTTCGCTGCCGAGCGCGTGGTAAATCGGCACATAAAATTGCAACAACAAATTTATTGGTGCCGGCAAAGGAGATCGAACTCAGGTTGCTAGCGTACTATGCAACTTGAGCCAACCGCTTGGACACTGAGCTACAACCGCTCAGTGCTTATGTACATGAATAGTAATATAATTATAATGTCCTATTCTGAAAACAACAATTAAAGTTCTAGAATCGATTTTAAAAATTACAGTAACAGGGATATGCAAATGGAAATATTTTTGTTAGTTTTCCTCGATTTCCTTTGAAAATGTTATGCCAAGATGGCACTAGAATATAAAATTTCCTCTCAGAGTAAATCCTTTGTAGGGTAAAGAATTTATTTTTACCGTAATCATTGGAATTGGTACGTTTCTGTTTCCCGGATATTCGCCTAAGGGACTTACGGTAAATATTTCGGCGAAATCCAAGAAGTATTCTTTGTTCACCAAATATTACGCTCAGGTATCGATTAAGTATTGTTATAGCCTTAACCCACGCCCTTGACGGAGTAGATAGAATTCACAATTATATTACGACCATCATATGAAATTGGCATTTTGTAAGGGCGTATCCAAAAGTCATTTTTTTCAAAATATATTTATTTATAAAAGTATGTACCTTTGCTGTTTATTTATGCATCATCTCATAGATAATTCATTGATCCCTTCACTAAAAAAAAACCATTCGGACGGCAATCAATAAAATAATTGTTACACCATCGTCCTCTTTTGTTCATATATTTCCTGTACATACAAATGTTGTTTGGAAGAGATCGCTCTTAGCGATAAGCTTGCCCATTGTACACCGAAGTTTAAAATGTACCTTAGTAATGTAATGCTTCTTGTTTGATTTTGCTGTACATTAAAATTATATCTATTTATCTATTTAATATAATATAAAGTTTTTTATGGCGTATAAACTAGTGCTTGAACTCGATTCCACCTGATGTTAAGTGGTGATATAGTCAAAAGATGGTATGTTAGTTAAATAAATGTCTATTAACTCTACTCTTGAAGGCTCCCGCGACGTATGACTCATATCGTTTGGTTCGGACGCGAGGAACATAGACTATGAAAGGGTGGAGACCCGCCGAATGTCTAAACATCCGAAGGTAGGATGGGGATGGCGGAATTAACTCGTGTCATTCCTGTACTGCACACTATCCAAAATGTAATGTGTAAAACACTGAATGGCTAGATTTTATATTAATATTATGTGCATATAGCATATAGTGACGTCAACCACATGGAGGAATATCAATAAATATTAAAACAGATAAAATAATATGTAATAAGCATGGAACGCTAAGACAGAACTCACAGAAACAATTTGTAATATTCGTTTAATGAAATCGTGCATCGCATCGCACGATGTGTCCGAGCCGCAACAAAGCTGAAACAGAACCGATGGAATCTTTGTTGTACGTTAACATACGGCTTAACTACGACCGCAACCTCGGGAGATGGTGGAAGTTCCCAGCAATAAGCAAATGGTATTCTCTGATTTCTCTCAGATCTGCGTTATTAAGGTATTTTTATTTTAAATTAATGTTTAGACTGTCATTGGTCTTTTAAATTCAATTCAGTAGACTAAATTATTATTTAATAATAATAATAACTTTATTTCAAGCTCAAATATTATGCTCTTAATATTGTTAGTACGACACAAAAAACTATGTTAGTCCAAAACAATATATATTTTCGTTCCTAAAATGCTACATACAATTATTCCCTAACACATGCATCTTTAGGCAGTGATTGACATACTAACAATCTAGATAAGATCGTAGGGTGGACTGAAAAAATAAATTTTAAATAATATTTCTTTAAAAGGTTTTGTCGTTAACAAATTACATTTTTTGGCGACATACTTACACGTAAAATTGTTAAAAACGCGTGGTAAATCAGCACATAAAATTGCAACAGTAAATTTATTGGCATCGGGGATCGAACACGGGTTGCTAGCTTATTATGCATCTTGAGCCAACCGCCCGGACACTGAGCTACCACGGCTCTACAACTCTCAAAGTTCAGTAATACGAATTGAATAAAAATCAAATTTAAAATTTAAATTAAAAGATGTAAAGGTTGTTTTTTTAATAGTTACGATGCTTTCGTGCTACGAATTTAAAAAAAAGCTAATTTAATGCGGCCAACAAAAAAGTTACGTCCTTTTTTGCGGTGGCGCTCTCTGATAGGGCACGAAATATTTTACTTTAATTAAGGGCGGTCTTAATGCAAAGTAGCGTGTCGTTAGCGTTGGGGATTTTTGTTTAGTTTTTAAGCTAATTATCCGCACGAGTCGGATAATTAAACAAAGTGGGTAACAAGTTCTTTATTAATCTAGGACAAAACTAGGACACTATGAAACGTCACGTGAATAATAATCTATACAAATAAATGAAATTGGAATGACTGTTTTTTACATTAAAATACTTTTTACTACATTTATACGAAATTATTATGCACCCTATACGTACCAAAATAACATTTTGTCTGTATATATGTCTGTTTGTTGCGGCTAATCTCTGGAACGGCTGGACCGATGTTGACGGGACTTTCACTAGCAGATAGTTGATGTAACAAGGAGTAACTTAGGCTACTTATTATCTAATCGACTTCTAAAATGGAGGTTATTGGTCAGGTATATACTGTAAATTAATAATTATATAATAATTTATAAATATAAATTAATAAATAATTTGGATAGTTTAGTTGTTTTTACTTCAGTTCATACCAACAATTCCTCTTTGGATTATATAAATAAGATACATTTATAAAAATAGAATAAAGAAAAAAAGTAAGTAACATGAGTAGAAATAAGAAAAGTAGAGTAGATAAGATATCCTGTAATTTAATTGTAACTTGAAATGAACAAACCTATATGTGCAGAATTTTAACACCAATAAAAAATGTCAATAAAAAGGTTCCATAAATACAGAATGCAAGGATAACTACAGCCGGTCGTGCCTGATGACATCTCCGGTAAATAGTAAAAAAAATGTATCAGTTATAATACTAAATTTATTTAAAAATACAATTTTACAATAAAGAAAATCTATATAACTTAACGCTATATAAACTGCAGTGTTTTTTTTTCATTAAAGAAATATTCTTTTAACATAATGTATTTTATTTTTGTATAAATTGGTAAGATTTTACAGTGGTTAAAAAGTATTTTTCGTCGTTATAAAATTTTTCTTTATTCTCAGGTGATGTACTTAAATAAAACTCTATCGGCACAGTTAAAAAAACATCAAGAAAATACTGCTATACATAATGTAGCAATATAGATTTTTGCAAATCGTGTTGCTCGTGTTCTTCGTACATGGTGTCCTATAAAACCACATTTTTCTTACATTTTAGTAAAATATTGCTAATTTATTGCCACAAGTCGACTGCGCTATAAACTTCGGATTATCTCCTCCGATCTCTATTTTAAATGCCAATACTAAGTAGCATGTGTGTATTTGTATAGTTGAGAATGTTTTTGAAATAATCAAGCAGCATGTCTTTTAAAATTAATGACTGTGAAGTATTTTCAAACATAATTAGTAGAATAATAAAACACTTTACAGGCTTCTTCTGAACTGTGTAATTCAAGTTTTTAAAGTGTAACTTGCCCAGTTCATTTTCTTATAAAACTTTGTCTCAGCGAGAACTTATTAATTTTGGCATTAAAGGTCCGGAAATATTATTAAAATTTTTGAAAAGATTTAAAATCTGATATTTTCGTTTAAATATTTTACTTTTAAAATTCTTATTAAATTAATAAAAAAGTTCTAGAAATAAGACTAAGAAACAAAACATTACTTTTACCACGCTGATTAGGTAGTGCGACAGGGGATGAGCTTAACATTCATCGCCTTGTAACAAACCCGTTAAATGTCTAGGAAACTTACCGCACCGAACTTCAGTACAAAATCGCTTTCTAATCGGCGATGACGTTTTAGAGATTAGCGTGAACAAACGCGAAGATAAGCAGATTTTCTGCTTTTCTCATTACGGGCCTCATTAACATAAGTACATCGCGAACAAATTGTAAGCTATATTAGATCGCATTAGTTAAATTTGTTTTTGGCCTTATCCGCCTGGCAACTTCGAATAGAGATTTTCCGATCCGAGGACGCCCGAAAAGGTCTTCGGGAGAGATCGCTCTTAGCGATAAGGTCGCCCATTGTACACCGAAGTTTAAATGTACCTTAGTAATGTAATGCTTCTTGTTCGATTTTGCTGTACATTGAAATTATATCTATTTATCTATTTAATTTAATATAAAGTTTTTATGGCGTATAAACTAGTGCTTGAACTCGATTCCACCTGATGTTAAGTGGTGATATAGTCAAAAGATGGTACGCGCTGGTTAAATAAATGTCTATTAACTCTACTCTTGAAGGCTCCCGCGACGTATGACTCATATCGTTTGGTTCGGACGCGAGGAACATAGACTATGAAAGGGTGGAGACCCGCCGAATGTCTAAACATCCGAAGGTAGGATGGGGATGGCGGAATTAACTCGTGTCATTCCTGTACTGCACACTATCCAAAATGTAATGTGTAAAACACTGAATGGCTAGATTTTATATTAATATTATGTGCATATAGCATATAGTGACGTCAACCACATGGAGGAATACATTGAGATATCAATAAATATTAAAACAGATAAAATAATATGTAATAAGCATGGAAAGCTAAGACAGAACTCACAGAAACAATTTGTAATATTCGTTTAATGAAATCGTGCATCGCATCGCACGATGTGTTCGAGCCGCAACAAAGCTGAAACAGAACCGATGGAATCTTTGTTGTACGTTAACATACGGCTTAACTACGACCGCAACCTCGGGAGATGGTGGAAGTTCCCAGCAATAAGCAAATGGTATTCTCTGATTTCTCTCAGATCTGCGTTATTAAGGTATTTTTATTTTAAATTAATGTTTAGGCTGTCATTGGTCTTTTAAATTAATTAGTAATTAAATAGTAACAGCCTTTATATATATAACACATATGTCCCACTGATGGGCGCAGGCCTTCTCTGTAAAGAGAGTATAAGGACATAGTCCGCCACGTGGCCCTAGTGGCAGACTTCACATGCCTTAAAAGTCATGTAGGTTTCCTCACAATGTTTCCTTCACTGAGCGCGTGGTAAATCAGAACATAACATTGCAACAACAAATTTATTAACCCCAACAGTAGGGCATATCTTTGACTTGCCCAAGGACCCCACCTGCTGTTAAGTGCAAATACAGTTCTGGTGTAATGTGTAAATTGATAGTGTATCGCTTACCGAAGTTATTTTACTTTTAATTATTATAATAACATCTTGTTTGTATATTTATTATTAAAGGCATTGTTTGTCTTTTGGTAGGAAAGTTTTGCTTTCTTACGAAGACGCGAAACGAACTTTTCTATAAAATTCAAACTTTGAAACGCTAGAGCCTTATTTCCACGCCTGACCGAATCCGCTAAGCACTTCACTGCTTTTAAATTTAATTTCAAAACAGCCCACCGATGAATGAAATATTCATGATAGTACAATATGAAAAATGCAAACTTGTAATTGATATTAAAAAAGTGTTCATTTGAATTTAAACTTTACACAATAATCTTCTTAAATAAATGTAAATAATTAATGTAAATAAGAACTCAGTCCTATTGCCGGGCCCTTCTCTGTATATAAGGCATAAGACACAGCAACAATTTGTAATATTCGTTTAATGAAATCGTGCATCGCATCGCACGATGTCCGGGGAAACCATAACAAAGCTGGAAACAGAACCGATGGAATCTTTGTTGTACGTTAACATACGGCTTAACTACGACCGCAACCTCGGGAGATGGTTGAAGTTCCCAGCAATAAGCAAATGGTATTCTCTGATTTCTCTCAGATCTGCGTTATTAAGATATTTTATTTTAAATTAGAAATGTTTAGACTGTCATTGGTCTTTTAAATTAAATTCAGTAGACTAAATTATTATTTAATAATAATAATAACATTTCAAAACAAATATTATGCTCTTAATATTGTTAGTGAGACACTTAAAACAATGTTAGTCAAACAATATATATATTTTTCGTTCTAAAATGCTACGAAAATTATTCCCTGCCACATGCACCTTTGACGATGATTGACATACTAACAATCTAGATAAGATCGTAGGGTGGACTGAAAAATAAATTTTTAAAATAATGTTCTTTAAAGGTTTTGTCGCTAGCAAATTACATTTTGGCGACATACTTACACGTAAATTGTTAAAAACGCTGTGGTAAATCAGCATAAAATTGGAAACAATAAATTTATTGGCACCGGGGATCGAGCACGGGTTGCTAGCTTACTATGCATCTTGAGCCAGCCGCCCGGACACTTGCTGAGCTACCACGGCTCTACAACTCTCAAAGTTCAGTAATACGAATTGAATAAAAATCAAATTTAAAATTTAAATTAAAAGATGTAAGGTTGTTTTTTTTAATAGTTACGATGCTTTCGTGCTGCAATTTAAAAAAAGCTAATTTAATGCGGCCAACAAAAAGTTACGTCCTTTTGCGGTGGCGCTTCTGATAGGAGCACGAATATTTTGCTTTGGTAGGGGCGGTCTTAATGCAGAAGTAGCGTGTCGTTAGCGTTGGGGATTTTGTTGTTTAGTTTTAAGCTAATTATCCGCACGGAGTCGGATAATTAAACAAAGTGGAGTAACAAGTTCTTTATTAATCTAGGACAAAACTAGGACACTATGAAACGTCCGTGAATTATAATCTATACAAATAAATGAAATTGGAATGACTGTTTTACATTAAAATACTTTTACTACATTTATACGAAATTATTATGCACCTATACGTATCAAGATAACATTTTGTCTGTATATATGTCTGTTTGTTGCGGCTAATCTCACGGAACAGCAGCTGGACCGATATTGACAGGACTTTCACTGTAACAGATAGTTGATGTAACAAGGAGTAACTTAGGCTACTTATTATCTAATCGACTACAAAATGGAGGTTATTGGTCAGGTATATACTGTAAATTAATAATTATATAATAATTTATAAATGCCAAATTAATAAATAATTTGGATAATTTAGTTGTTTTTACTTCGTTCATACCACTAATTCCTCTTTTGGATAATATAAATAAGATAAATTTATAAAAATAGAATAAAGAAAGAAAGTAAGTAACATGAGTAGAAATAAGAAAAGTAGAGTAGATAAGATATCTTTATATTAAATTAATTGTATCTTGAAATGAACAAACCTATATGTGCAGAATTTTAGCACCAATAAAAATGTCAATAAAAGGTTCCATAAATACAGAATGCAAGGATAACTACAGCCGGTCGTGCCTGATGACATCTCCGGTAAACAGTAAAAATGTATTAGTTATATTACTAAATTTACTAAAAATGCAATTTTACAATAAAAAGAAAATCTATATAACAACGCTATATAAACTGCAGTGTTTTTTTTTTTTTCATTAAAGAAATATTCTTTTAACATAATGTATTTTATTTTTGTATAAATTGGTAAAAGATTTTACAGTGGTTAAAAAGTATTTTTTTTCGTCATTTATAAAATTTTTTCTTTAATCTTAGGTGATGTACTTAAATAAACTTTATCGGCACAGTTAAAAACTGTATACATAATATAGCGGTACAGATTTTTGCAAATCATTAATTTGCTCGTTATTAATTCTTCGTACTTGGTGTCCCATAAAACCACATTTTTCTTACATTTTAGTAATATATTGCTAATTTATTGCCACAAGCCGACTGCGATTTAAACTCCGGATTATCTCCTCCGATCTCTATTTTAAATGCCAATACTAAGTAGCATGTGTGTATTTGTATAGTTGAGAATATTTTTGAAATAATCAAGCCGCATGTCTTTTAAAATTAATGACTGTGAAGTATTTTCAAACATAATTAGTAGAATAATAAAACACTTTACGAGCTTCTTCTAGACAATAGCTAATTCAAGTTTTTAAAGTGTAACTTGCCCAGTTCATTTTCTTATAAAACTTTGTCTCGAGAACTTATTAAATTTTTAAGCTGTATTAAAAAGGTTCAAAATATTATTAAAATTTTTGAAAAAGATTTAAAAATCTGATATTTTCGTTTAAATATTTTACTTTTAAAAATTCTTATTAAATTAATAAAAAAAGTTCTACGAAACAAATCATTACTTTTTACGACGCTGATTAGGTAGTGCGACAGGGGATGAGCTTAACATTCATCGCCTTGTAACAAACATTAAATGTCACGGGAAACTTACCGCAGAACTTCAGTATAAAATCGCATTCTAATCGGCGATGACGTTTTTGAGATTAGCGTGAACAAACGCGAAGATAAGCTTTTCTCATTATGGGCCTCATTAACATAAATACATCGCGAACAAGTTATGCGCTATATTAGATCGCATTAGTTAAATTTGTTTTTGGCCTTATCCGCCTGGCAACCAAAGAATAGAGATTTTCCGATCCGAGGACGCCCGAGAGGGTCTGCCTGGGAGAGATCGCTCATAGCTCTAAGACCGCTCTTGCCCACTTTTAGGTTAAGCATAAATATTACTTTTTTTGATTGTATTTATTGTAAAAATAATGAGCCGTGGTAGCTCCGTGTCCAGGCGGTTGGTGGGAATTGCATTAGAACCTTCTTGAGTTCGATTTGCCGGTGCCAGCTACAAATGCCAGTGCTATGATTCTATGATATGTAGGTTTCCTCACGATGTTTTACTTCACCGACGAGCGTGTGGTAAATCGGCACATAAAATTGTAGCAGCAAATTTATTGGTGCGAGTGGATCGAACTCGAGTCGCTAGCGTACTATGTAACTTTAAACAAACCAGATGCTTAGCCACGGTTCTGCTACTACTATATAAAATAAACAATTTATTATATGTATGTTTGTATATAATTTGACGATGTATATTTTTATCTGTCTTCCCTTCTGGCTCTAAGAGTTTAGAAAAAATGTTAAGTTATATGCGGAAGTATTTTAATTTAAAAACTTGCCTTCATCTATACCTTAAACTTAGACGCATTTAGGTTTCTAATTAAAAGAGATTTACTTCTCGCTTTGCAGTCTTAATGAGAGAAGTCGCTTGAACTAAGAAACGTATTTATAAATCCCTTTCCATTTTCCAATTCTGCTATTTCTTTCGAAGTGTCGGCGTGGAACGAAACTCATTTCAAGTGTTACGTGTTTTTTCTTTATAAATAAAAACAATTTGTTTTAAACACCGACAATTGTACTACAAGACCGTTTAATTTTGTTGTATGTTTTAAATAAAAAAAATAATTGTCTCTTTTTTTCATGTTCTTCTTAACGTAATAAAATACATGAAAATCCATGATTTACAAGTAAGCAAAAACAAAAACTGGCTTCAAATCGAACCTAACACAACTCTCATCAAACTACTCTTAAAGTACATTCCAATAAAAAATGACTCGTCGAAATCAGTTGGGGTGATATTGAGTTATTCGTCCATTTTATGGCATAATTCATGGTAATTTAAGGCTTATGTGGCTTTCTCATGGATGGCAATTCTGTAGCCATCCATGGGAACAATAAACCATTGTTGGTGTGGCTTATACTTTATTTACAGAGAAGGGCCCGGCAATAGGACTGAGTTCTTATTTACATTCATTATGTACATTTATTTAAGAAGATTATTGTGTAAAGTTTAAATTCAAATGAACACTTTTTTAATAAGTTTGCATATTTCATATTGAACTATCATGAATATTTCAGTCATCGGTGGGCTGTTTTGAAATTAAATTTAAAAGCAGTGAAGTGCTTAGCGGATTCGGTCAGGCGTGGAAATAAGGCTCTAGCTTTTCAAAGTTTGAATTTCATAGGAAAGTTCGTTTCGCGTCTTCGTAAGAAAGCCGAACTTTCCTACCAAAAGACAAACAATGGCCGTAAATAATAAATATACAAACAAGATGTTATTATAATAATTAAAAGTAAAATAACTTCGGTAAGCGATACACTATTAATTTACACATTACACCAGGACTGTATTTGCACTTAACAGCAGGTGGGGTCCTTGGGCAAGTAAAAGATATGCCCTACTGAGAAACCTACATGACTTTTAAGGCATGTGAAGTCTGCCAATATGCACTAGGGCCGCGTGGAGGACTATGTCAATCTTTATTTAACGCATTGGTAAGAAGCCATTTAGAGACGAACGCTTACATATGGAATCCTCATGAAGATAAATCTCTCGGACACCCTCGGATCGCAATGCTTACGCGTAACATAGTAACCGTCCACGCCGAGGTTACCCCTCGGGTACCCTTGGGTCGAGTTACTAGCAATAGAGGTTCAGGCTAAGCCACCTAAGAGCTGTACCGCCTCTCAATCCGGTGAAGCAGTCAAGGCCAGCCTCTCTGGCCAATCTGTGTAGTTCATCATTAAAAAAACTTTGAAGCCCGGCTACTGTTATCACGGCTCACGATTGCTTTTATAAGCAATTACATAAAATACATGAAAAAAACTTATTTTTGGTAAGAAATTACGTTCTATTGTTAATTAAAAGTGATATAACAATTCAGGTTATTTATAAATTCCATTTACGTGTCGGACATAATAGCTTCATTAGCTTTAAAACGAATAAAAAGAAAAGAAGCAAGGGAGGACACAGTTACATTATCAACTTTTATTAGGTATTTCACTCACGAACACAATTATAACGCAATATCAAGAAGGTCAAATAAACGTTATGTTGATAAGAAGGTATAATAAAAGTGATAACTACCCTAATGTCTGATCTTTTCCCAGTGTGGGGCTTTCCTTCATGAACGGTATTTATGTTCGGAAATGTAATGAAAATAATTTTAGTTCATTTCTCTTCCCACGTAGTACCAATAATTCACTGTACAAAATTCTCTTCGTGAAAGTTCTGCCAATATTGAAACCGGTCCAACAAAAACGAGTGAGCTTTAGACCACACAACTGAAGTAAAACTTCTTTAGCTCCACTACATTATATATATGTATAATATATACATAAAATTTGATATATAGACGAGTGTTCAAAAGACAAAGAAAATGTGTTTGTACACTGCAATCTCTTGCTTCTACTGCGTGATATAGACACTAATCCTGCACCGTGTGTTTTACGAAACGTACCTCGCTATGACAAAAAGAGAGAAAGAAAATATGTGTTCGCACCTCTCTCTTTCTATCTTCACTAACTTATCTTTTCAACTTCCCTTCGCCTCTCCCGTTCACACTTTCGTCACACACCAGTGTCCACAAGTTGTACTTCAAAAACAAATTGCTCCTTTTAACTGCTAGCAATATTATGTGTGAACCATATGCTCTAGTCATCTTCTTTCGTCTCATCATGGCTGAATGTAGAACTCTTAGGACAGTCAAGCGTCTTGCGCAAAATAGTTCTTCGTCGTAAGTGATGCCGATTCACTCGCGCATGTCTAAACCATGACTACCTCTTTCTACCACCGTGTCTTTTACCTGACATGATGCCTGACGTGTCTGACATGACCTAAACTAGTGGCGCCGAGCTTCGGTACCGAAACTGTACTAGGGAACTACTAAAAAAAGGCATGGAAAGGTACTTATTGATTTTGATATTAGTAGGATTTTCATAATTCAAGACTTAGTTCAAGAGTTCTCCATAAGGGACAACGAGCACGAATGTGGAAGAACGCAGAATAAAAGTGTGAGTGTAATACAATACAATGCTTAAGTGGGCGTTCGCGCTTTATAAATGGTTAAGTCAAGCACTTGCTCAGAAAGTATATAAAAAAAGTGTAATTCGATTTTCACTGCTTCAGCGGATTGAGAGGTGGCATAGCTCAGGTCGCTTAGCCTGAATCTCTATAGCTCGTAACTCAACACAAGGGTCCTCGCGTTGAGAGGATGAGATTCGATTTGAAGTCGGTTTTATTACATTTATACAATTATTTGCATTGCTCGTAACCAACAAAGTAACAGAAAAATTTATTTAATTTGTTTCACTATAAAATGGAAAAGCTTTTAAGAATTTTCATTACATAGACAGGGACGGTTGACTTCAATAGATTGCTTGTGATGTCTGTCCTATGCAATTTTCCGTTTAATTATCTGCAACAATGGAGGTGGGTACTAAATATTCATGAGATATTATCCTTGAACCAGTAACATTATAATGCAATGGCAATGCGATTGTGCGACGGATCTCTATTGTGTACGGTTTAGTGGTAATTAGCATATATTAAAATGTTCTTCTTTAAGGTACGATGCGATATTTATAACATATACGATGATTAAAGTTAAAGTTACACCCTTTATATACGAGTACGTCCCAATGTTTGGCACAGGCCTTCTTTGTAAAGAGAGTTTCAGTAAATAGTCCTCACGCACACCTAGTATGGATTGGCAGACTTCACATGTCTTAGAATTTTTTCTAGTACATGTAGGTTTCCTCATGATTTTCCGAGGGCGCGGTAAATCAGTACATAAAATTGCAAAGGCAATCGGAGGTTCAGACTAAGCGACCTAAGAGCTATGCCACCTCTCAATCCGGTGAAGCAGTAAAGGCCAGCTTCTATGACCAAATGTGTTAGTACGTCAAAAAAAATGCAAAGGCAAATTTATTGGCGCCGGCGCCAGGGGATCAAACTGGGGTTGCTATGTAACTTGGACTGAGCTATTACTGATCAATTATTTTTTGGAGTCAAAAATTATTATTCTCTACAGTACTATAATAGTTCGATGTAAAATTTGACTATTGTGGAATCAATAATGAGGCAAAATAAGATATAGTGAAACATGGGCGAATTTCAAGTGTTATAATATATATTACATACAACTAACTTACTATAAGACATACAATCAAAGGCCGTAAAGAATAATAAAAAAGTTATTATCCAACCGTATGGCACTCCGCTCTATTAGGTCCCTCTCCAAATTGCTTGTATAATTTTATTATCATTTTATGCAATGTACACAGGCTTAGTGTTGCCAGACCGAGCGCACAACGATTACTTTGGTACGAAGGTAGAAATATATAAAAGAAATTGTTAAAAACAAACACAAGACTTATGTAATGTATTTTTATATAGTTACATTAAGTGAGCACTGAAATTTTTTGAATCAGTTATCTTCCCATTTACGATATCAATACGTGAATCAAAAAGTTTGTAACCATTTTTTTTTGTTTTTTACAATTTTTTTTTCAAATAGAGGAGTAATATTTTTTAAATTATACAATCGAATGCACTAGATGACAGTAAATAATATGCATGTATTCTTAATAAAATACCTAAATCGTCGTATAGAAGAAATTGTTGTCAGCATGATCGCAGCCAGTGCGTTGTGTACCGGATGTATTGGAGACTTGTTATTTGTTGTAAGTAATAATATCACATGAGTCCGCATTTTGGCGATTTCGCACAGCTGACGATCGTCTAACGATACGATTATTACCGTAATCGGTATCGGGGTCTCGATCGTTATCCGAATTAGTGGGATCAAGGGGTCGCTACCTCTGACCCATTTTACAATACCAAAATCTCTTTATATGTACGCGAAAACAGGCACTCCCGTCACTTGTCCTTACAATCGACAAGAAAACTTATTATTAAAACAGTGTGAACTGTGTAAACTTCACAAAACGAAAATTTCAACCTCATCTGAAGTATTAATACGTTTCCGACGTTTTGAGAAAGGTGGCGTGGCGCATACGTTAGAATTCGCAGATGGTAATCGGCTAGAAAATGAGTTTGTTTTATTTCAAGACAACATAACACTGTCATATTATCATATACTTTTCTTAAATTCTTTCTTCTTCTCTCTCTAAATTTGAGCAAGTAATCAGAATTGAATGAAAATTCCCATCGAACCAAATTTTTGAAGTTACTTAAGAAACTAACCTTTCCAAAAAAAAAACCAACGAAATCAATAGATTTGTAATTTTGAGTTATTTCTCTATTTGTGGAGCACATACTTGGTGCAAATTTATGGGATCACATGGGAAGCACTACCAAACAACTCATATAAAAAATGAGACGAATAGAGATTCTGCTCCATTTTTGAAGTCGGTTGAAAAACAATTTTTTTTCTAAAATTTAGGTAAAAGTGGCCTAAGTTATTACTCTTTATTACATAAGCTATATTCCATTGGAAGTCCAATCAAAATCTGTCCAGCCGATCCAAAGATTAGTCGGAACAAACAGACAGGCAAAAAAGTAAAAAATGCTATTTTGGCATATGTACTGTATAGACATATATGCATGTAGTAAAAAGTATTTTACAATTACAAACAGACATTAAAATTTTATTTCTTTGTATAGATGACAATCAGCAACAACACCAACACGAGAGTCATGAGGCATTAAACACCGCCAAAGACCGCAACGGGTGGAGAGCGGTCGTTCGCCACATCATTTTTGGAGGAATTTCAGCAGTGAGGAAGAGGACGTACGGAGGAGGTATTGATATCTGCTTATTACCATTTACATTCACCATAGTAAAAACATGGGTTAGTAAACTGTGGCTCCGAGGTTTAAATTACATTATCCGATCTATTATGCTCATGACATTTAATAGCTGGAGGCATAATGTTGAACCTTTATGAGGTATTTCAGCAGTTATGCGCCGAGATGTCATAAAACTAAGCTCGGTATATTAACATTCATTACGGTACTGAAGATATTAATTTTCCAAATGTTTCTGTACCAAATGTTTCTATTTTTTATTAATTTTGTTAAAGAGACAAACGAGCATGCGTTATAAATAGCTAAGTCACCCTGCCCAAACACACACGACAGGAATTTCAGACGTGTTGTTGTTTAGATGCGATAATTTTTGTTTTCTTTTAGAAAAAATACTTCCTAGGAAGTTACACATAATTATTTTCATCATATATAATCCCTCCGTTTTTTGTTAGGCTTTAGTGTTATGTGACATGTTATGTTATGTGAATTGCTTACAAAATTAGAACATTTATTCATCATGTTTGTCCAGGCGTTTCACATTTACCATAATATAGTTTTGTTACAGTTTACTTAAAAGAGAAAGGAGAAAAAGTAATATCAATAAGGAAAAAAAATAAAAAATTGTGGAGTAAGTGTAACGACGGACGGTAGGTAAATTTTTATTTCTTAACTTAACAACGTCAAATTCGATTGGTCATTACAATTCTTGTTATTAAATTGTTCTTTTTTCCGCATGCTGAATGGAGAAAATTAATTTACTTGTTTATATTTTTATTTCTTCAATATATATTCTATAACTTCTTTTGGATTTTCCCAATTTTTTTTAAAAAAATTGAATTTTTTTGGGGACTTTTTCTTTAAGTATCTCTTTACATTATTGTAGCAAAATGTTGTTGGTGTCTCGTAGCACATATGTATGTACACAGAACATAATTTAAATAAAATTGTTCAAGAGAGAAAGAAAATGTGCGCGCGCATTGCTTCCTCCTTCTCATACAATGTGATACAGACAACAGACATACACTGTGTCTTAGATATACGACACGTAATTTTTTTATCATCACTTCTCTCCCTCTTCACTTCCGTCCGTCTCGCTCGATCACACTTTTCGCTCATTCACCAGCTTACTCCGTAAGTCAGGCGTGCGTAAAGTAGCTTTTTCAAAAATACGTATTACGTTTTATTATAATAGACTCAACTTTGTCAGTAAAAACAAGAAGAATTGATTGCCAAGATATTAAATTCAATTTGATAATTCAACAGTTTATGCAAACTTTACGTTTTGCATAAAAACTTACGAATCTGCACCGGAAACACAAGCAATACTGGTTGCCAAATACCTTTTTGCAGAGATAGTAACACAAAACAAAGTCTACTCAGAGGAGAGTCAGGTCGCCAGCTCTTATCTCCACTCGAGCCTGTGCTAGACTACGCTTCAAATTTAGTTGCTACAAAATACTTGAAATTTTTCAACTTCGTTAGCTTTTGTTGCAGATAAGTCTATCTAAAATTGCAATTAAATTTATGATTTTATGTTTTCTTAAGAGCACATTTTCGTCCAGAGTCTAACGATCTCGGTACCAATTAAATTAGATATAATATGTAATAAGTTTAAGCATACAATGCAGCAATATATTTTTTTTAATATTAATAATATCTTTATTTGACAAATATTACTACACTTCTTGTTAACCATTTCAATTAAGCGTAAGCTTGACCTAGAAGATGGTTCTAGTCATTACTATGCATAAATAAAAATACATACATTTATAATTTACATAGATCTCGATTTAAATGGATAGGGCAAAAAAGATTATTTTATAATAACCTTAATGTTAAACCTGCCGTCATTTAAGTATAGATTCTGAAGTTATCTTTTGAATGTAGCCTTTGTTCCAGCTAAGCAGCGTAAATGATGTAAATAAGTAAACTCTCGTCCATTTTAAAGAGCGTAGACACAGCGAGAAACCGATTTATTTTGTATGTATGTTACTCGTGGTGAGACCATTAAGTTATCCTATATGGAAAACACTAGGAACACTATTTGCTTAAGCTTATAATATAAAATTTAACGCAGATATATATTTTATACGTCTAAATTTTTAGGTATATTTTTCTATCTGTCTGCTTTTTATTTCGCGCATCCTGCGGTCTTCAAATAAAACGGTATCGGTTAAAAATTTACGAGCGCGTCGATTTTCCTCTTCCATTCCATTTAATGGTTCTGCTATACAATCTATTGCACCTTCAAAGCATCTATATATTGATGGTAAAACATGCCTCAGAAAATACACAAAAAAATTCTCCGGAATACGAATAAAAAATATGAGAAGATTTCTCTTGCACTCTGATTGTCGCTCATTATATCATTCGTTGACGATTTTCATTCGCCTTAGGTTTTATCCAGAAAACTAAACTCTCACGTTCTTTTAAAATGAATAAGACAGACAGAATATACTGTTCGGGATAACACTTTTTTTTAACAGTGGTAAGGCCGATACAACAACTTCTTGAAAAAAAGAAAAAACCTCTAAAGGCTTTTTTTTTTTGGACGAACTATCACAGTTCGCACAGAGAAGCTGGCCTTTGCTGCTTCACCGGATTGAGAGGTGGCAAAGCTCTTAGGTCGCTTAGCCTGAACCTCTATTAGGTGGTAACTCGACACAAGGGTCCCCTGGTGAGGGGTAACCTCGGCTTGGTTACCATTATTACGCGTTAGCAGTCCGATCCGAGGGCGCCCGAGAGGGCCGAACCACAACTCAGTCGGTAGCTATTTTATTAACAAAATCTATTGGGACAATCTAATCTAAACTAACTTATATGCCACTTCGGGAAGCGTAAACCTCTAAAGGCTAATATAAATTTCTTATCATAAATACATGAAGACCCAGAAAGAACTGGGAATTAAAGCTGTATCTCTGGAATCAGTGCTAATAGGTAAGCCTATTGCTATATTGTAATATAAAAGTGTAACGGTATATATAAAATCATAGACGGGTAATACATTGACGCTCCGTATTCCGTCACGCTCGGATATGAAATATCTCACCTTAATTAAAGACGCGCCTCGTAAAGTTTTACTCCATTGGCGGCGGTGTATTTTAATTTAATTAAAAAATAATGAACCGCTTTCTACGCTTAATTGGTGTACAAAACGTTAATTCGCGAGAACGGCCACTTCAGTTTAATCAAAGTACGTTTGGGTGGAATTTTAGAAATAACATTTAACGAGTGTTACGTATGCATTGGTAACCTTTGTAGGCCCTCTTTTTTTTGTTCTGGTATGTTCATCACATAACCGTGAAATGTGAATACGTTACTATGTTCAAAGGGTGTTTTTATTTTCATAAATATCACGGCCCCGGTAACTTTAGTATTATATTTATAAGCAACACTAATCACACAACATCAGGTAGCTTTTTATAGCTTAAAACTTTGCAGGTTGGAAATTGTATATTAAAAAATTTTATAGCACCATATGCTGCTTGCTTCGTTACTGTATTATGAAAAAAATCTTATGATAAATTCACCTATTCGATTCGCGAGGATAGATAAGAAGTAGAAGTTTTTTTAATGGAGATAGGTTAAACGAACATGTTGCCAAAGTTATGCTAAGCAAATTGATGTGGCGTTGTTGACTTAAAAGTCAGGCCTTTGGAACCTCGTTCACCGGGCAGACAAACAGAAGTTTATAAACTTTGCGGTGTTATTCTTTCAGGTCTTTGGCACATCCCTGAAGGTGTCGATTTTTGAAAAATATTTTGTGTAACAATTCACGTGTTTCCATACAAACTCTCGCGTTTACAATATTAGTAGGATAGTACTGTGTTTTCTTCGTATTACACTCGTGAGCTTAAATAAAGGGTCGGTTAAGAAAGTTTGAATATCTCGGAAGATAAAGAGTCAAGCTTACTGAAATAAATTGTACATGATAGATAAATAAATATCCTTAAGATAAAATATTTTTATTAATTTATTTATATTTTATTAAAAAACATAAACTTAAAGAAGGATATCTTACGTAAACTTGGACAATACAGTATTTTTCATTAAATTTTATTTTTATTTAAATTTTAGTACCTAGTACTATTTTTTTTTCAGTTAGCTAACGTCTTTATCTAACGAAATATTCAAACTTTCCTAACCGACCTTTTATTTTTGCTCACGGCTATTTCATTTTTATATTTTAAAGTTGATATTTTCGAAATACTACCATTATAAATAAAGGCTGTTATTTTGGTTTTACGAATTAAAATAAGGTTATGTTATCCCAACGCTCAATTATAAAAAGAATCTTTTCTAGTAATTGCGACCGTTCTTCACGCCCCGGACGAAGTGGTGTAAACAAGTTTGGGCAATGTCGTTTTACTGTACAAACACTTCTAATTTAATATAAATATCTTAATACTGGAGATTAAATTACACCAGCGCCACGAAGTAAACAGGCCGGAAATTAAACGACGGCTTGGAGTGATACTATCTCAAGACGGAGTAGCAGCAGACAGTCAAATTAAAATTTAATTATAGCAAAGGTAGTGTTACGTCGTTTGTAATTAAAATAATGAGTGTGTAGATATTATTATCTAGGGATGTGTTAGGTCTATATTGTAAGGAAAAGCTACATTTTTCTTTAGTTACCCCACTCGGGGCACATTAACAAACACACAAGTATATTTAGTTATATAACAAAACCGACTTCAAATCGAAAAGTAATAAAAAATTGGTAGTCATAGGAACTACCGATAAAGTGTCAATAGCCTTATGGTTTAAGGTACGGTCTGCGAATCGTAAGTTCGTAGGCTCGAATCCACCATTCGAATATTGGCGTGAAACATCTAGCACAAGCTTTAGCTTATTTGGAATGCTTAACAAGAACGTTAGTAATATTTCGTGTAAAAAAGAAATATTGCCAGCTTCCTTTTTGTTTTAAAAAAAAGAAACGTTAAATCTTATAACTTATAGCTTGGAATTTTAGTTTTAATTTGGAATTCAAGTTTAAATTAAAATTATCAAATCAATTTTTTTATGACGAACTACACATATTGGCCAGAGAAGCTGGCCTTGACTGCTTCACCGGATTGAGAGGTGGCATAGCTCTTAAGTCGCTTAGCCTGAACCTCTATTGCTAGTAACTCGACACAACCCGGTGAGGGGTAACCTCGGCTTGGACGGTTACAATGTTACGCGTAAGCATGCCGATCCGAGGGCGCCCGAGAGGGCTAATCAAATCAATTATATACATGTTTATATGGTTTGTTTATTATTCTAATATGTTACTACAATATGCAGCATGTCAATGACGCGAACCCATAAGATTTTCTCCTATCAAAAAGAGCTCAACGCGGCTAATGAACTTTTCACTTCAATAAGAGTATGTAGTAGTAATGTGGTAATGTGGCTCATCTGATATTAAGATTGAAACGTTAATATCGTAATGGTTTAGAACACTGTCTGCGAATTTTAAAGACGTGAGTTCTAATCCACCATTCGACTATTAACGTGAACCATCTCCTAAAACAAGGTTAAGCTTATCTGGAATGGTTAACAATAATGTTAATAATATTTGTAAGAAAAAAATTACTATTTATTTTAAAAAAATTCATACCAGAGTTGGCTGTCGACAAGAGTTACTGGCTTCTCCATGATATTTTCCTTAACGTTCCTTGTTAATACTAGAATTAATATTTTTAAATATATATTTTTTTTAGAATTTAAATATTGTACTGAATAGTAATTTTTAATTAAATTAGATTAGATTAGAATTAAATAAGAAGAAATTGAATAAGATTAAATTTGAATTTTAATTAATATAAATAAAATAATTGTACCGATACACATGAATTTAATCTTAGTAGTTGTTGCCCTATATTCGAATTCAAAATACCAGAAATTGGAGCATTGAAATCACACAAAATTCGCAGTTTGTAACTTATTTGGTAAATCTGTCAGTTAAAAACTATCATCATCATCATTTCAGCCGTAAAACATCCACTGCTGGACATAGGCATCCCCCAACGATTTCCAAAGGGACCGGTTGTAAGCGGCTCGCATCCAGCTGCTGCAGCTGCTTAAAAACTATAAGTGTGCGAAATTTCGTACTCCACTGTCGGCGCAATTTTCTTAAAAATAGACTTTGGTTACAGTTACATAGAGTTTGGTTAAATTTGGTTAAACGCTGGTTAGTATGCACACCGGAGCGTGTAATCATTGCAGCACACATTATTATTATACAGTGGCTCCCAAACTAAGCAGACGCTTGTCTTGGGAGTAGCGGCAATTCGGCAACTAAACTACCATGGCTTTCATAAGCATAATTGTATTTATTGTAAAGTAAATTGAAATTAAACATTGGACGAATCCAACAAGCAAGGAGCATTTCCGACGGTTTTTTAATTTCATTCATTCCTTAGAAACCTTTTTTCCATCGCGAACGCGAGAAAAGGTTCACAGAGTGCATTTTTTTATTCAAACGAGTTCCCGTGGGAATCATTAAGGCTACAGAGCGTAATGCAATTCTATTTTAATTAGGGAGCCCGCGGTACTGCGGTGGACGTGTTAACTTTTAAAACTAGATCTACGTTTTAAAAGCCACCTCTGATTACATCTCTACGAGAGAATAAAGAGTAATTGACAGAGTTCGCTGTTGCTATTTCATGGAACGCTTTCTAATCTACGTTTCTAGCTGCGTTTGTCTACATAAGCTTTAGTGATAGGTACAGGTTAAATATGATGATTTAATCAGTATGAGTCAGACCAATCTATGGAACTTTAAGCGCTGACGCCCTCCTTGTATTTCAGAATTATAGTGGAATATTACAAAACTGCATCTTGAAGTACATCCTTCAAAAAAAAATGAATCATCGAAATCAGTAGGCTTGATATTGAGAATTTAAGAATTATATAGTGTTTACATGTATGCCATTGTTAAAATATAAATAGAACCAAATAAAACACACCAAATTAAAGAATCATTAAAATCGGTTCACCCAGTCGCAAGTTATGAGATAACAAATTTAAAAAACATATAGACAAATTGAGATGTTAGGAGCGTTGATGGAGTTTCTTGGTCCAAAGTTAGATTAGCTTTGAATGTCCTTTAGATTATCCGTGAAATAGCAACCGACCGGGTCGTGGTCCGGCCTTCTCGGGTGCCCTCGGATCGGAATGCTTACTCGTAAGATAGTAACCGTCCAAGCCGAGCGAGCATACGGCTCACCTGATCTTAAGTGATCACCGTCGCCCATGAACATCCACAGCGCCAGAGGAGCTGTAGGTGCGTTGCCGACCTTTGAGATAGGAATAGGCTCGTTTCTTGAAGGTCCCTAAATCGCAAACGTTGGGAAACACCGCTGGCGACAGTTGATTCCACAAGTTGACAGTGCGTGGGAGAAAGTTACGCGATAAACGTACAGTCGTTGAACGCCAACCATCAAGATGGTGGCGGTGGAATTTGGAATTCTGCCGAAATGTGCGGTAATGGAAATCGGTAGCTGGGATGATTCCGAACAATTCCTTAGAACACTCCCCATGGTGAATGCAATACAGGATGCAAAGTAATACTAGTAACATCTTATAGAGTTACATTGTATAGAGTAATCAATTACAGAGACTGTGTCTATGGCTCACTTATGTCTCTGCCCATGACCTAATCTATATACGGTATACATTTTAGAAATAAAATTTAATATGTATACCGTGATTTCTATGATTTTATTAAGCTGTAAGTCCTATTTGACATAACTTGGTGGTTAAATTAATATACATTTACCCTTTTTTGAAAGTTAGAAACCGATAAAAACTTCAGGCTTATTAGTAGAACTCGTAAGCCCAGTTTGATTCGAACCTCTGACCATAAAATGTCTAGTCACACAGCCACAAAGCTAACGCTGTATCCAGTTGATATTTGATTAATAATAAAATCCAATAGAAACAGAGTTCGCTTAGAGTTCGCTTTCACAGTTCAATTGTTTATCTTGTATGAGGATGTTGACTGAAAACAATAAAGCTTCACCCCTTTTGTTCAAGTAAGTTTTATTGTTTACGCGCTATATATCGGAGAACAAGTTGTTTTAATAATAAATGTTTTTCCCATCGAATGAACATTGGAATTTAAATTAAAGTGGTGTTTAATATTTAATCTGTTGTTGTTCAAATTATTAATAAATATGATTCTAATCGTCTAATTTCGACTGTTCATTGTAATAAGGACATTGACTTTCGTCATAATTCTAGATAGAAGAAAATGAACAATTCTGCTGATGATAATCCTTTGAGGAAATTTTTCTACACAAGATTTCCTAATTCCAGTTTCTAGGTTACTCTATTCTCTTTCTAAGCAAGTGCTTGATCAGGATCTCCGGATGTTAAGTGGAAATGCAGTCCTGTCCAGTCTAATGGTAAGCACTAGCTTAGTACATGCCTATTCACTCTACTCTTGATAATACCTTGTATTTGGAGAAAAACAGACGCAGGTAAACTATTGTAGTACTTTCCTGTACGAATAATGAAAGACGAAGTAAAGTGCTACAATCTGATAGCAAATCCAACAGTCTGGTTTTAACTCTAGCTGGATACTACCAATGGCTTAAAATTTTTGATAGTGAAACCTGTACTAGGGTGCAGTTGACATCGGAATACGACAACTTAGAATCAGGCCTTTGCATCTGGCTCTAGACTCGGTCATGTAACGATAGACTCTTATGAGTGGTTGATATTTATTGCTATATGAAAGTTCTAAATTACGAGCAAAAACAAAAACCGAACTCAAATCCAATCAAACGTTAAACGCGATTATGCAAAGATGCCCTCTTCGTATTTCAAAATTATCGTAGGAATAATACGAAATATAATTAATTAGAACCTAACCAAACTCTCATCAAACTGCTCTCGAAGTACATTATTTCCAATAAAAAATAAATCATCGCAATCGGTTGGCGTTATATTAAGTTATTCGTCCATTTGTGGTGCAGAAACTTAATTTACATTTAAGACTTATATAGTTGTTCATGGATGCCACTGCCAAAATTGAAACACATTTCAATGTAGGTAAAAATTGCTAGGGAGGGAGTCCGCCGCCTTTTACGGAGGAATCGTGCGATCCATATCTTCTACGGGTCGCCCGTGTGGTGTAACCGCTTCAGCCAGCAGCGCAAGATGGTCATTTGGACCGCACGAGGATACCGAACGGTATCATATGAGGCGGCCACTACTGGCAGGGAGTAACTCCACCCCCCCTGGACGTGCTCTCCTAAGAGCACGGTGCATAGGGGCTCCGGTGAGTTCCTCTGGAGATCCCGGAGCCCCTCACCATGCACCGAAGAAGGGCCGCCGAAGAGGTTTTAGTGGGTAAAAACCCCACTACTAACCTAACCTCGGGCTAAAGGCGGGCTATCTCGTTGAAGATTTCCTCCCCGTGAACAAAAAAAAGAGTTGAAAATTAAGCCTATCTTATAACTCATTAAAAACTAGAAATCTTTCAAATATTCGTGTGCCAACATACACAGAACAGACATCACTTGAATGTGGACCCCTAAAAGGAACTAACGAGATGGCGAGGAGAATTTTCATTTGCTTTTCTTATTTGTTCCGCCAGATTCTTCATTAAACGTTCGAACAACGTGCGATAAAAGAGCGTTTGAAAGGGGGACAATTACGTAGACACGAGTTGCGAGTGAACCGTGCACGAGATAACTGCTCTAATTGATTAAAGTGGGAGCTTATTCGTTTGTTCAGTATTGAAATGTCACGTATGGTTGTAGTTATGCAAAAGGGAAGAAGTTGATTTTTATTTTAGTTTGTTTTCAACCGACTTCAAAAAAAAAGGTTTTAAATTCACCATATGTTTTTTTTATGTCTGTTACCTCATAATTTTCGATTGGATGAACCGATCTTGAAGATTATTATTATATTTGAAAGCTGGTGCTTTCAATTTGTTTCACTTTTGACATGAGCATCTATGAGAGCATATAAGTCTTAAATTAGCATCGATATTAGCATTAGATAGATTGCGAAGATTCAAACTGAAATAACCGTCAATAGCCTAATGGTTTAGGGTACGGTCTGCGAATCGTAAGGTCGTAGGTTCGCATCCACCATTCGACTATTGACGTAAACCAACTGCTTAAGCTTAAGCTTAGTTGGAATGGTTAACAAGAGTGTTAGAATAAAAATATTGCTAGCTTTCTATAAAATAAACCCCGACCATAAGACCATACAGTCGATCTATTAGCCACTAAACCACCACGGCTTAATGATTCCTTAAATATTTTGGCTAATTGGTTTTCTTTGGCTGTTGTTTGTCTTGTTCTTGCTTGTCGGATACACAGATGTGATCTTTTAATGCCATTTTTGATTACATTATATAGGAATACGTTGCGATACGAAATGGTAAAGAACCTGGTGGGCAGAAACATAAATTACTCATTTTGTGGAAAAACAAATTACGCGTGGGCGAGGTAATCCAAAACAAAAACTCGGAGGGTGGAATATGGATCGTTATGTAGAAGGGAAAAAAAAACGAAACGAGGCAACAGTAATGGCGGTTAAGTTAAAAATAATGGTTTGCGTTAGGCAGTACTCTGAGTTATTATCAAAATATAAATAGACCTATTTATAAGCAAAATTAACTGAAGAATTGTAATGTGGTAATAGCAGGACTTCAGTGTCGAAATTCCTGATGGTCTGGACTTCGATTGTTCACGTACACACTAAGGTATGACCTACAATCTAAGTGGTGTAGTCAATCGTGTAGTTAATACAATAACAAGTATATTTACGAGAAAAACAGAAACCAATTTCAATTCGAATCAAATGTTACGAACTATTACGCGCAGACGGAATTATCAGCTTTAAAAAAAAATAACAAAAAGTAACAAGCGTTAAAAAAACATATATATAAACTAATTAAGAACCTCCTCTTTTGAAGTCGGTTGAAAATAAAATAAAATACCCTATCCGTTTAATGTCCATGAGAAAGGGTTATATCTATAGACATAACCAACATGTTCTAACGTCTTCTGAATTGATTTGAAAGGTATACGAAGCGTCAATAGCCTAATGATTTAGGATACGTTATGCGAAACGAAAGGTTGTAGGTTCGAATCTACCATTCCACTACCTTGCTAAGCTTAGTTGGAATGGTTGATTTAATTGAAGTAACAATGGCAACGGAAGAAGGAAATGTACGTCACGTACCGCCTGACACAGGTACTCACCGGGCACGGGTGCTTCGGCGAGTACCTGAACAGGATAGGACGCGAACCGACCGCGCAATGCCACCATTGTGGCTGTGACCGGGATTCCGCGCAGCACACACTAGCCGTGTGCCCCGCGTGGGAGGCGGAGCGGCGGATCCTGGTCCAGCATATCGGGCAAGACCTCTCCCCGCCGGCGGCAGTAGCGGCTGCGCTGGTGGGGAGATCTAAATGGAAGGCGCTGGTCTCCTTCTGCGAGTCAGTAATGACCCAGAAGGAGACCGCAGAACGGGATTGGGAGAGGGCCGATCCCGTTCGGAGATAACGCAGGCGGGCCGGTGGCAGACCGGCCCGCAGCCCTGTAGTTCTGGGCTCTCAAGAATAAGACTACGGTATTCCCTGCCTGCGACTAAAAAGGGCCTCAGGTTCACTGGGCGACAAGGGCGGGGGCCTCTGTTGCCCGCTAAGATGGACCCGGGAAGAAGGCGACATCGGCTGGCCCGTGTAACCTTGCACTATGAGGGCACGGGGGAGGGAGAAACCCCTGGGACGTGCTCTCCTTGAGCACAGTGCAGAGGGCTCCGGTGCGTTCCACTGGAGATCCCGGAGCCCTCGTCATGCACCGAAGAAAGGGCCACCGGGGAGGTTTTAGTGGGTAAAACCCCACATAACCGCCGCCTTCCCCAGAAGGCGGGGTATCTTTGAAGATTTCCTCCCCGTTAACAAAAAAATTGAAGTAACAATAGGAATGGTTAAATATTAGTAAGAATGTTAGTAATATTTCTACACCAACAATTTATAAAATATTTATTAAGAAATTCGAATTACGTGTATATTCCGCAAACTTAAAAATTACGCTTCTATGACTTATTAGTTTAGATAAAAAAAATTGCTAGTGTTGATTTGCAAAAAAAAGTTAACAAGCTTTCAATAAGAAAAAAATAGAAGAGAAATGTTAGAAAAAAACGACAGTGAACAAATGTTCCGGGCCTTTCAAATGTCGGTCGAAACAAGTATTAAACAAAAAAAAACAATCTATGTGGTGAAACTCAAAATATGAGCAAGGTCATTTTACCTATCCTGTGAAAGCAGTGTAATATACTACAGATTGAATTCACTTATTGAAGATTTAGCTTTAGTATATATTATAATTCAATAAAAGATTTGAAACTATTGAAGTCTTACAAATCGACCGCTGAAATAACAAGAGATACGCGAGGCATTCAATAATTTCCCTGTGGAAAGTTCCTGCATAATTTCCCATCGTGTTGGTTCTAGCATATTAGTTTTCAGTTAGTTCTGAATCAAATGTTACAGTGAAGGGAATCCAATGAGGAGAATCCTATTAGAAAAATGATGGTTCCATTAATACAAAGGATGGGTTGTTCGATCTGTCACAATTTTGTAATAAATAATTGCTACTATTTTAATGAACGCAGATATTAAACTAAAGAGAATTACACAAATATGATAATTAACACATCACTCGAATGTACGAACCGTGGTAGCTCAATGTCCGGGCGGTCGCCTCAAGTTCCTACGCTAACGATTCCTTCGCTACGCTCGATGCCGGCTCCAATAAATTTGCTGTTGGAATTTTATGTGCTGATTTACCACGCGCTCGGCGGTGAAGGAAAACATCATGAGGAAAACCACATCGTCCTTCACACCGTCTTAGAACATTTTTCTAAAACTAGAACTAGATTAGAAAAAAATTCTAAGACATTTGAAGTCAATTCGCACTAGAGCCGCGTGGCGGACATAGCCCTCTTTACAGAGAAGCCCTGCGCCCAACAATGGGATGTATATAATACAAACAAAGAATGTAACTTTAACTCAACTCGGTTCCAGTGGTGTGGTTACCTTTTAGCGTGTTGATATTTTAAACCTTTAATATTTATTAAGCTCCTCTGCAGCGGATGAGATTTCAAAAATCCGACCTTTATAAAGTATGATAGTTATTGGCTTTGTTTAAAGAGCGGACTGCTCTAAAGAGCATCGACGGGGGCTTCGATAACTTTAAAAAACTTAGTATATTATATTACATTTCTTATAAGGCTCTATTTAAATGCGATGTTAAGTTATAATGCACGCACAACATTGGGTAGTCCTGAGCACCGCTAAAATCAGCGCTGTTGCAGCCTTGCGACAGCACATGCTGAGACGGTGTCCATTGGCATCCATTAATATAGGCATCAATTGCTTTCATGATTTTCAACCAAATACACACAACAAATATATGTGGCCGAACCATTTCCACTTCTACTTGCTGATTTTAAGAGCTAAATTCAATTACTTTTGTTCTAGGTTAAATTTCTTCGTTTCGGATTCTATCACTTGGAGAAATTCCGAGCACAAGTTTAAGTCTCTGCAATGTAGGCTGGATGGACCCCTAGGCTGAAGACCTTCGTCCTCAGGTTTCGTATAATGATTAATTTATAAAAATCATTATAATTTTTAGACATATTAGATATGTGTTCCATATAACAGCCGCCTACCATCGTTTCTAATCCGTTGAAGCTGTTTTCGTTGTGATTTTCCCGTTACAGTTAATTAGATATGTAACAGGCATGCTAATAAATAGCACTATAGCGATTGCATTCAGTGCGGCTTAGGATTAATTGTAATGTCCACGTGACTTAGCTCAAATGGTGCGCTTAATCAAGCGTACCATTTAACCAATAGGCTAAGTTATCAATTGAATTGCCTTTTGATAATAATTAAATAGCTATCTAGTATTCAAAATTAAATCATTTTTAATGCAATGCAGGAAAGCGTATAAGAAAATTACTGTCGAAAGGACTATATTAAGCAACCACCGTTCGATGCTGCTAAAGCCATATAGCTGCGTTATATACAGGTGTCCCGTAAATCAACCTCCATCGTTTAGTGGGTGGTAGGTGACTGTAGGAGAGCCTCGACAAATATAATAAAAATTCTGTATTGTTTTTTTGATATGAGCATTTTACTGAATGCTACTATTAACCTCGTTACTGCTACATGTTAAAACATGTACACGTATTATGAATAAAAAAAAATAAAAATAGAATTTTTATGCCTGGTCTGCCCCAGACTCATATAAATTCCAGCTTAAATCTGAAATTACCTCGTTCTCTAACAAAACAACTCTTTTTACATTATATCTGGTAAGCGTTAAACGCATGCTCCATTTCCAAGCCGTGCAGGTTTTGTTTAGAAAAAAAAAACATTTAAATGGACCTCGTGCCTTTTGTTTTTGACGTGAAACATCTAATGCGGTGGATAAGAAGAACTGTTCAGTCAGTCGTTCGCGGCAATGATATACGATAGTATGAAACATCTAATACGGTGTGGTGACGCGTCGCCATACGCAAGTGAGTGTAAGTCTGAAACCAATTCGTTCTTGAAGTATTGAGTGGTATATTTCTAAAAAACTTTGTACATGATTTCGTTGAAATTCCAAATAGTTTTTTTTTCTTTCAATAGCGAAACCACAGACTTGTGTCCGTGCTCTTTTGTAATGTATGGTTACTTTGTTTTTTTTTAATAAGAGTGGTGTTGGAGAATGCTCTGGTTCACGCGTCGTAGACGCCCCGTTGCATTGTTATAAGTTTCTCCGCGACCGCTGCGTCCCTCTTTCTCATGGCCATTTTTAGGTTGTAATCTATAATTTTCTCTTTTGACGCGGTCGTTGCCCTTGTCACCTTATCGTTGTTCGTCGTTCATCGTCACAGTCATCTGTGTAATAAACACGGCTGACTGTGTGTCTGGATATTAGTTCCAAATAGTTTTCGCCATTGAAATGTCAGGTATTTCCAATGATCCTAAGACTTCCGCTTAAAATACCAATCTATAAATTTATTTTGAACTGAAATTGGGATTTCTTTTAGTGGAAGAAAATGCTAAATAGCATTAAGTTCGCCTTTGTACATATACTTTGGTGCAATAAAGGATTTATATATCTATCTAAATAACACCGGGTGTTACAAGCTGCTTGCTACACACATAAATAGCGCAAGTACATAAGTGATCGTACATACACTATTTTGCTTGCTTGTGTCAAAGAAATCTTAGTTTATCTAAAAGTTAATTAAAATAAATTATTGTTTTACTTATAAAAAGATTATATGTATTCTAGATTATAACTTGTTATATAGTAAATAATATTTGAATACACTATACATAGACAATTGAAACTGTAATTTACAATAGTAGTGTGTACATAATTCTAACCCATGAACTGTCAAAGTTAACAAAACAGACTATAAATCAAAGCAATTTATAATTCAAAATTTTAAAAATAAAACAAACAAAGTTCGGTATGGGAGCGTAACAGCTTTATGTTTGATTTGGAACAAGCTTAAAACTCTATCGTACCAGAAGCAACATTTCCCGGGCAGAATGTTATGCGGGAAAGTTGAACTGCGGGATTATTGAAAGCACAGCCTGCATATTCCTTCACATTTTAGTGGCCGTCTCTACTCGTATATTGTATTGTCTACGTTTATTTAGTAAATTAAACTTTGAATACATTTTTAGTTATTTTATAAAAGCCCTTCAAATGCCTAAATGGGAGTAAAAAAATATGTTTGTATAAAGTTAGTTAAAGTAACAGTTAAGTTACATCGGTCTTTATATGTGTCCCACTGCTGGGAGGGATTTTTCCAGAAATACCGTTTAGCATTTTCATCAATAGTCAAATTTTACTTTTCGTTAAAAAATACAATAACGGATAATCTCTTTCGTTTATAAGAATTCGGATTTTTTATCACAAAACATCGTAATGGTGTAATAACAGATAGTAATAACGTAATCGTTTTGATATTTTTCCAATTTTATCCTCACAATACACAGAAGTTTGTTTGTGTGGCAAATAAATCATTAGTATAGGCATTCACATATGAAAAGGTTTTTTTTCCTCTATCTTCTTTCCATAATAAATAACTACTTGAGAGACTTGGCAGATTTCTGACGGTCATAAAAACTTATGATGGTTCTTTTATCTGACACGATAATGGCTGGTGATTCTTATCACACCCTAAATTATTATGTAACTTTTGTGTTATGTTCGTTGGGTGTCTTAATCTTTCGACCTTGACATTGTACAAATGTATTATCATTTTTTTTCTAAAAAGATAGCTAGCAATATTTCATTTTTTTGTCAGAAATATTATTAACATTCTTGTTGACCATTTCAACTAAGCTTATGCTTGTGCTAGGAGATGGTTCACGTCAATAGTCGGATGATGGATTTGAACCTACGACCTTACGATACGCAGACAGTACCCTAAATCATTAGATTACTGACGCTTTGACTATATTAATACGTCAGTATAAACTTAGTCATTCTTCTTACGAAAATTGCGCGAACGAAGGGGTACGAAATTCACAACACGTTCAGATTAAATAGAGGAGTACAGAATGCTAATATTTTTTTAAAATTATGCAGACAAAATGCATTGAATCAATAAAAAAACGTTGCACACACTACATTATAAACATACAAGCGGATATTATACGGTTGCTTAGCAACGGTTGCGTAACTATGATAAACAATGAGTGAAAGATTCACCGAATAAGTTACGAGCTGCTAATTATGTGTGATTTCAATGCTCCAATTACTGGGTTAAAGTGCAATTATTAGTTCATGTCAAAACACTCTTCACTATAGCCTATTTTACCTTATATTTGGTTTATGAACCGACAAAATGGGTCCTAAACACGTCAAACGAATGCAAGGAATTTGTACTATTAACTTTATAGTAACTTTATATTGATAAAAATTGATTTATAAAAAATAAGCTCTCTTGCAGTTTCACTTCTTTTTTTTTAGCAAGAAGAGCAATCGCTTTCCGTTTTTCAACACGCGTATTATGAGTTTCTTATGTGACAGGTTATGTGAAAAAAGTCATTATATTTTTTGTTAATACTTTTCAGGGACGTTGAGCAATAACACAGACATTCACACACTTTGAAATCTATAACGCAGTCAATGTATTCAGTTACAGCCTAGTTGGAAAACGATTACCGAAAGTCTAGTTAAAATAACGCTACATCCAGAACATTTCCATCTGCAGAAAGCATTGTGTTCCGCGCTTTGTTCGCCGAAGGCTTTGTCCCGTATCAGTGCTACCCGGAGTACAATGGGTAGAGAAAAATTGGCTTTCCACTGCCAGTTATTAATTTATTTTATAATGGATCTGGTTGGGATGTCTTCATTTCAACGAACAAGTACAGCGTAGAATAATAGTTCTTGGTTTCCTCCAATTACATGAATGAATATATTTATTTATGTAAGCTTTTATTGTGTTTCGAAGCTCGAAATAATACTTGAAAGTAATTTACTTGAATAAGTTGATTTCAAGTTTTTTTCCAATGACATAATGAGGGAAATATAGCGAAGGAAATAAAGCTAACATCACTCACACACTTCATATGGTTCTGGCATATATCGCTTTCTGATTCGACATCCGTTCAAATAAAACCTCTGCAGTGAACCACGAGCTGGCTGAATATCCATAGAATATATATAGAAGAGTTCCTATTTCTGTAGTTCCTAGTTCGCTTTTCTAAAGCCTAAGTTTTTTTGATAGCCGGCAACGCACTTGTTACATTTCGTCTCGTGGGTGGTTCTTGGTCGAGTCGCTAATTTGCAATAAGTGTTCAGAATGCTTGTCCCCAATGTGTCTATTCTCTTATAAAAAGTCAATGCATACATGCTCGTTACAAATACTCCTATATATCGTAGTATTCTACTCAATCATATTTTTAACTCAATTTACAATTCACTTTATCAATTATTCAAGTCGTTAGAGAAGGTCTCCTTACAGAAGGAAAGCAATAAATGTACAAACGCTACTGTATTTAAGTGCTTATTTTGGTCGCATTATAATAAAGTACGAAAGCAAACAAGCTTAGTTTAGCGTTTTTTTTTAAATGAAGGCTTGGAAAAAAGTAAATTTGAAAATCCAAACCAATTGAAATAACTAAATATGAGTTTTCTTCTCAAAAAAAAATTCAATTTTCTTCCTAGCGCCATCTCGTAGAATTGTACCAGTCCATTGTCATCGATTGGCACCAATGCAAGTACCTCAAAGATTTACTAGATGGAGTTAAAACAAAATTTTAGCCTTACCCATTATACTGACCTTAACATATTCTAGTGAAATGTGGGCTTAAATGGCAAGGGGTGCCTTTACGGTGCCCACTCCATCAGTTTAATGCGGTTCAAAGTTTTTTTTTAAGTTTCTATTCATTCTACAAAAATTCCATTGCGGGTTTTCCATTTAATGCATTTGTAAATTAACGACTTTTGTAAAAAGCGCTCCGCTAATGCATTTTTCCCTTTTATTCCATACACTAAATTAAGGAAATACCGTGTTCCGTAAAGCTTTAAGCACGCTCATGAATTGTAAATGTGTGCGCTTAATTTGTGTTAAATTATACTTTTAAAAAGGTCTCCTTGAATTACCTGAAGGGAAGATATGTTCGCGGATGTAATTTTAGAATTTATTAAACGGTAGCCATTACGGTGTGTATAATATATATTACTCTCTGTGTATGTTACGGTACATTAACCTGTTGGCTTCTGAAATTCAGCATTTAAATTATGTTAAAAATATTCATTCGTTTTTATTTTTGTTGCTTTTGTAAGTGGGTATGTTGTATTATATATTGTAAATTATGTGTTGACAACACCGACAAAAGGAAATCATGTCGTCGACCTATTTTCTAACCTCAATCACTAACCGAAACACAGAAGGCTTGCATAACGCCACAGCGGTATTCAACTGTGTACATCACTTTTGTTTTTAATTTTTTAAAAAAAAACGCTAACAACTTTACAAATTATACCTATTCTAATCACGATTGTTTATGTCAATAGATGAAAAATGGGTTAGAACTTACGACCTTATGTTTTGTAGAGTGTTTAGCAAACCATTATCGGCTGTCGACATTTACCGGCTTAATAGAATACCGAAGTGAAAATAAACCTACTGCTGAAGTGACCCATTAGTCAAATAGTTTGGAATTTTTTTGGTTCATGTTTGTCGCTAACTTAGGAAGAGAAATATCGCTAAATAGAATTAATCATAACCTAATCAAAACTCGTGAAACTACCCTTGAAGCATATCCTTGCCAAGAAAAAATGAATCATCGAAATCAGTAAGCGTGATATTGAGTTATTAGTCCCTTAATGCAAATTTAAGACAGGTTTTTGCATGCCACTGCCAGGATTATACCAAATTGGTCCCACCACATGGAAAGCACCAGCTTTTAAACAAAGAATCAGCAAAATCAGTTTGGCAAGTCGAAAGTTGTGAGGTAATGAACACAAATTAATATAAACTCCTTTTTTGAAGTGGGTTGAAAATGCTCTTTGACTAAATCTATGTTAAGCAGGTTTTAACGCAAGGGCTCTCTCGAGGTCCGTCTATTTTACTCGTTACTGCAGAAAACATTGTTACAGAGCTGAATGATTGGTTTAGTTGCTCTATTTAGATTACAATGTCAATAGCCTAATGGTTTAGGGTACAGCCTGCGAATCGTAAGGTCGTGGGTTCGAATCCGCCATTCGACTATTGCCGTGAACCATGTCCTAGCACAAGCTTAAGCTTAGTTGGAATGGTTAACAAGATTGTTAGTAATATTTCTGAAAAAAAAAATTTAAAAGAAATATTGCTAGCTTTCTTTTAAAAAAAAAAAAAAATGTGAACCTCGGGTTCTGGTGCGGTTCAATGGAGATCCCGGAGCCCCTCTGCCTACACCGAAGAGGGCCACCGGGGGGATTTTAGTAAGAAAGAACCTCATACAACCATAACATACCTATTCCAGGGGGAAGGCGGGGTTTCTTCTTGTAGATTTCGAGATTGACGGGGGGTCAATAAAAGAAAAAGAAAGATTACAACATGCTTGCGATCTTTTCTCTTTCTACACAAAAAAAATAAACAAAATAAAAAAATAATTGTTAAATAGCGTGAGAACTTTTATGAAAGCTTGGAAAATGGCCGTAGCCGTAAAACGGAGGCGTTGCTTAATGGCCTTGTAAACAATAAACCATGGTGTCGGTAAAGAGGATGCTACTAAATCTTTAAAGCAATTATACTCCTGTTATCGAACGAAGTGTTTTTTAATGATAAATGCTGTATACCGTGAAGGCAATCAACTGCAAAGGAAAACTCCTATTTCAGTACAATTACTGTTGTCAGAGATATTTAGATGGACTTATTTAGATGAGAAAAATCACTCAAAATATACAAGTTTTTGAAGTAAGACTTCTTACGATGCTTGAGTTGGGGAGTGAGTTTGAGAATGTGTTACAAAAATCGTGATCTGGCTATGCGAAAGGAAATTGATAGGGAGATATAAGTTAAGATGCCATTGCCAGAATTGGACCAAATTGGGATCACGTGGGAAACACTAACTTTCAAATAAAAAATAATAAAAATCGGTTCATACAGTCAAAAGTTATGAGGTAACAAATTGAGAAATTCCTTTTGAAGTCGGTTGAAGAGAGAGATTAACGAAAGAGAGAAACTTACATTAATATTCTATATATATAAGACACAGTGCAGGCCTACTGTCTATTACAATAGAGGTCCAGGCTAAGCGACCTATGAGCAATGCCACCCCTCAATTCGGTGAAGCAGTCAAGGCCAGCTTCTCTGGCCAATCTGTGTAGTTCGTCATAAGAAAAATCCCACTGTCTGTATCACATTGCAGGAACAAGAGAGAGCAGTGTGCGTGCACTTTTTCTTTCTCTTTTCAACAATCGTATTTATATTAAATTTTGTTTATATATGTATATATTTTTTATTATTGTTTATTTTTCACTTAATAAATACATATAAAATTTTGATGGAGCGAAAGAAGTTTAACTTCAGTCATGTGTACTAGTCACTCTTTTTTAATAATATTAGTCTTTTGCACCTATTTGGTTCCACTATCTAGCAGTTAAAATTAGTCACTAAGCAGTAATGTGACGTTATTACTGTGTTCAAGTGCCAGTAGATTTGATCTGAAGCCGGTCTTTGATTTTACTCGTGTAATATTAAGAAGATATACTCCTCTTACTTGCACCATCGCCGCAGAGGGATTACAGAAGCCTCGGGCGTCTAGCATATTCAATATGCATAAATTAGGGATAACTTCGAGACACATGCTTCCCATGCGCACAAGTTTGATTTGCTCCAGAATTTGTTTGCTTACTGTGTTCTCTTAGATTCCGCCTCAGGTTTCCTTTGAGCTCCCCTTAATCATTGCACAGTGTAATAAGCCACAGAGGTGGCTCTAATCACGAGTGACTATTTTCATAGAATTTTTAACACGCATAGATGAATTTACAAAATACTTAGCAATACATTAGATTAGGAAATATATAAATATTACGAATATAAAAAAAAGCTCTTACTGTTATTGCAGTAACGTCGAATTTGATCGGCACTGTGTATTTTGAAATGAAACAAACTTTAGACTTTAAAACGGATTACTTAAGATTGATTCTTGCACACAACTGTCAAAAATCAAAAATGTCAATCATATGATTTGACACATTCTTTACCGCTTTTTTACCGGGGCAGGCAGAGACAAGATTCTCTCTACACTTTTCACTAAGATTTACTAATTGTAACATCGTTTTAATTACGTTGATGCTTTTAAGACGGTGTGACAGTTAGTGAAATACATAAATTCTCTATGGAACATAAAAAATTTGCCTTATTAAATATCTAGACCTTTAAACGAGCAAACATTGTACATATATATATATACTGAATCTCGTAATTGGCAAATACGATTGTCATGAAATTTAGTAAATTTATTTCTGTTTGGGGGGCGATAGATCGGTCTAGTTAGGATTCATTTTTAGAAAATGTCGTTTTATCAGTGTATACACTAAGGCTATTTCAGTAGAGGGCGTTACTAAGCAACACTAAGCCAATTAATGTTCGGTTAGACTCTTCAACAGAAGTTAGACACGAAAATCCATTGTTTACTTTTGTTATTGATAAAGTACGTGGTCGTGCTTTAGTACTTTCACGAGGCCGTGTATTATGTTATTCGTATTTAAATATAATTTCCAAAAAACATTATTTACAACAAAAAAAAAACGAGCAAAGCTGGGTCATTCAGGTACTGATCTTTATACAAAGCGAATCTTTTTTTAAATATTCTCCGACTTGCCGTAGGGCTTGTAATTACCGAGCGGTGTTTAGGCAGGCATGTCGTTTTAAAAGAATTAAACCACATTTTTGCTTAATATATTCGGTATAACGTTTCCTTCACGACGGAGAGCGCGGCGTGCGGCCGAAACTTTATAATTACGTTACTGGAATATAGCACAATGCAAATGTGTGTATTTAATTACAAAGCGTCAAGCGGACCCAAACAATTTATGTCGCCCTGTTAAAAGTTCTTAAAGCGCGCGACATTTTGTGCCTTATGAAAGTGAAATGAGTAAATCCCGAAGCCTGGCGTATTAAATGGCACCAAGGAGCTTCATTTGAGACTGTACTATCAACAGACTTCAGGAATATCAATTCGGTTGTATTATTTTTATATTTTCCTCATAACTCCTTAATTTATAACTCTGTTTTAATTTGTTGATCTAAAGAGGATACTTTCGAAGAGGTTCTATTTTAATTTCATTGTCGTTGGAGCTTGGGTTTTAAAATAATACCAAGGAACTCCTAAAAATGGATTAAAAAATGTTTGTTGCTCGAGTAATTGGTAGGTGTACGATAATTCAAGACTTACGATAGGTATTAAAGAAATTCTGAACGACGATGAGCTAGAATGCGAAAAGTAGACCTCCGTAATATAACTGTTAGTTCGAAAATAATATAGAGCGCCCGTACATAGAGTTTACTACGTCACTGATGGTGAGACGATTACACTTTTTTATTTGAAGGCTGTGAAAACCTATCGAAAGGTATTAGATATCGATAGGTCAATTAATCTATGTACTTGTATTTATATAGGTATTGGCTAAGAGAATCGATTTGTTACAAATTCTATGAATTTATGAAATGGCAATTTTAATTATTTTTTTAGAATCCGTCAGAAAGAAAAGATAAAACTAGCTAACTTTATTTACATATAACATAAAGTGTTACACAATTTTCAAATAAAATCATTTCATTGCATTCATTCTCGCTGATTTTTTCACTTAGGAAACTTTAAACTGAAGCTTAGTAAAAGTTTACAAGGATATGTTGCTTAGAAACTGCTTGGAAGACTGGAAATGGAACTGCATAGCTAAAAAGGTGTCAAACATGAAAAATATCCTTCACAGATTGAAAAAATGAGACCAATTACGAGCACCTTTCGGCCGATAATATAACAATTTTTTCAAGCTACAAAATATACAAAGGTAAATTTGATATGCGATCCCCTTGTGAGCTCTATGTTATTACGCAAAGGGTGAAATACTATGTCATTTCTGAAAAAAGGTATTTTTTCCGCCGATATTAGATTAAGGGCCCGCTTCATTTTACCTTTGAACTTGGCTTACGGGTACTAACACAATCGCTTTGTATTTTACTAAGCTTTTAATAAATATAATATAAGAAAGGACATGATAATTAAAAATGTTGATATAACAAGTATATTTAAAAAAAAACCGACTTCAATTTCAAACAAAGTTAAACAATATTACGCGCTGACGCCCTCTTTGTAATATCGAATTTAGTAGGAATATTAAATAAATAGAATTTATAAGAAGGTAACTAACCTTTTTTTTATTAACACGGGGGATTTCTTTTTACAAACCATCCTCCGGTACCCTGGGTGAACCCGGAGGGATGTGTGGGACTCGGTCTAGGCAGCCCCTACCCACTAAACCTTCGGGGTGCCCCGGATCTGTCGGCGACAGGACACCACAACGACCGGCCGGTCCCGGCAAAGACCGGACTTCATCCTCAAAAGGGGACTTCTCCGGCACTCAGAGAAGTCCCGACGACGCCGAAGCATAACTGAGGCCAGATACCCATTCTGGCCCCGCTTCGGATTCGGGCAGCAAGAGGAGGCGTTGGTTATAACGCCTCCTGCGCACCTCGATACGCCGCCTGCGGAGGGAGGAAGCCTCTACGGTAACCTGAAGGTAACTAACCTAACAACAAGTTTAGTGAGACTTACCTTCATTAAGTACATGAAGTACATCCTTCCCAATAAAAAATGAATCACGAAAATCGGTAGGAGTGATATTGAGTTATTCGTCCATTTGTGGCGCACAAACTTGATGCAAATTTAAGACATATAGTTTTCTCATAGATGCCATTGTCAGAATTGGACTATAGGGGTCCAATAAAAATAACAATCATTAAAATCGGTCCCTGTCAAAAATTATGAGGTAAACATAAAAAAATATACAGACTAATTGAGAACCTCTTCCATTTCGAAGTCGGTTGACAAAAAAAAACCAATGGGGTGATCAAATTCTAGGTAATCGCGCTGCTGAGTGTTGTAAATTTCTATTGTTTTGGAAATGATACTTAGATAAACTTAAAAGAAAAACTCGAATTTAAATTTTCATTCCAATCTAATAGCAACCATTTTTAAGATTTTTAAAAGCACAGAATACAAAAAACATTTTTTTGTATAAGAAAGCTAGCATTATTTCTTTTTTTTCAGAAATATTACTCACATTCTTGCTAACCATTCCAACTAAGCTTGTGCTAGGAGATGGTTCACGTCAATAGCCAAATGGTGGAAGTCGAATCGTAAGATCGTAGGTTCGATTACGATCTTACGATTCGGAGACCGTACCCTAAACCATTAGGCTATTGACGCTTTTTATTTTTTATTTTAAATAGAAGTTGATTTCTAATCACCTAAACACCTCTGATGTCTATATTACTTACTAATGCCATCATTAAACTATTATACTGACCTTATATAATACTGCGAGTAATCCGATTATGCCTCTCATCGGTTATGACATTGCTTTAGCATCCCGAGTAAATTAAGTAATCAGTCAATTAAGCCTCAAGGAAGCGTCAATTACCTAGGTTTAGGTTAAGGTCTGTAAAACGTAAGGTTGTAGGTTCAAACTAGTGACGTTTATACTCTTTATTGCACATACTCATGTTTCACACGTTAAAATGGGTACAGTCAATTTAAGGTAAAACTATACTTAACGTAAATGTGGGTAGAATGACATTACCGCTATAAGCGATTTATTCCATTTAACCCTATAAGACAAGAGAGGTTAAATATCACCAATTGTTTATAATAAAGACTGAACTATATTCTATTACAAATAAACATAAGCAATACATACAGAAATATAAACTTATTATACAAAGTTACACTATAGATAAACATATGTATATACATATTTAACTAAGGAACTTATTTGGTTGGTTAAGATTGGTTACTACATACTCGGTATTCTGTCACGAGAGAATGAGATTAGTTGAGATGACAGACTTCACATGTCTGTCATCTCAACCAACCGATGTTTTCCATTACCATCGGTAAATCAGCATATACAATTGCAACATACAAATTCATTGCTGTCAGCCAGGGATGGCAGTCGCTAGTGTATTACGCAACATGAGGAGGCAATCACAGAGCTACCACACCAACAACATAACAGCTAGTAACATTCATAACTAAAATGTTCCCTTTGGGAAACTCCTATTATTTCGATTATACCTATCATTATCATCGGGCTAACAACAGTTGTCGGCCATAGAAAAAGGCTATCAATTAAAGCAATGATGGCTTAACTCTAACAATACTGCACGCTTGTTTTGTGAATACGTATAAGTTTGCTTTCAGCTGCTTAATGCAAAATACTGTTACTGTAGGAGATCGATACGCCGACCCTCCCTAAAGCGTTCACTCAGTTAGGACAATAGGTTATCTGCGCGCGGTAGGCTCGGCACTGTCGTCGCATATTCATTACCTCGTTATTATTGCTGCCCGACGGGCTTGAAATATTCAACATGGCAGGACAGTCTTTGTTTACTTTGATATTGTTAGTGAAGCTCGAACAAGAAGATTTTTAAATGAAATATTTCGGTAATTAACTTGAGTTAGAGTTTGTTTGTAAGGATGAAAAGGGAAATTTAATTTCCTGTTTCGCGGGTATTTGAAAATTATATTCTTATTACGAACGTACTCTTAATTAATAAATAAGGCAATAAACTCACTAGCGTTAGTCCGACAAACGTAAAATATCTGAATTTTCATCAAAGCTAATTTAATCCAACGTTGTTTGTATGACAATGATTATTGGAAGACGTTCTGTGAAACAAAAGAATCTCAAATTATGAGTGAAGTATTGTGCGTCTAAAATCAAAATTAAAAATTGACAGTAGACCAAAAAAGCTGTGACGCCAGTCATACGAATATAACTAGTCTGGCCATAAATACTGTTACATAAAAACTTTTCTTCTTTTTAACTGTTTAAGTATTTTAAATTTGGAACACGTATTTTATTTTAAAACTTCTTTAGAGTTTGCGTCTTTTCACATATTTTTTTCGTGTTCGCTATCAATATGGAATGGATCGCCTTGCACAAAGTGAGAGCCGTCGGTTATATTTCAGACACTTCAAAAGCTTGGTATCAACCGAGCTGTCGTATATCGTATTATCAACAGATACACTTCCTCTGTCGAATACTAGAAAAGATTGGGGCGTGCTTTTAGAGCTACAAAGGCTGGTATTGCTGTTAAAGCCAGAATTCGTCAAAACCCCACTAGGAATCAAAAAATCATTTTAATTTGTAACAGAACATATTGCCGGACTAGGTATATTCAAAGGATTGACGCAAACATTTCGAGCATCCAAGTTACCATATATAACCAGCTGACAGTCATTGGATTTCCATTCCTCAGCGTCCGAACTACAACCGTTCGGATTCCTAAGTTTACAAATTAAATCATGGACTTGGGCTTGACAAATGTCGTAACGGCGAGTCCGTGAAACTGCCTAATTGTCCGAAACGTGCCCAAGCTCAGCAAACGTACATCGATTCGTCATCCCAGGATGTCGGACGATTTAATTAATCCGAGATTTATTGCTCTAACAGCAGAAACATTCTGGCATTTGAAAAATTATGTTTTCGCTTCTATGTCTCGTAGCCGGAGCATTGTTTTGATTTGTTTTTAAATTCTATCCATTTATGTACTCAGTGGTTAAGGTTTTTTCAGTATATATGAATATAAATGGTAGTTTTATAGAAAAAAAGTTTTAAAATTTTTCTAAAAATTATGTCTAAGATAAATAATGTGTTAAGGATCCACTAATTTGCAATAAACTTTCTTCTTTTATGCTATTTAATGAAAAACAGGCAACGTGTTATATTATTTATTAATTTTTATATATATTATATATGTCCCACTGTTGGGCACAGGCCTTCTCTGAAAAGAGAGTGTAAGGGCATAGTCCGCCACGTGGCCCAAGTGCAGATTGGCAAACTTCACATGCCTTAGAAAATTTCTAAGGCATCTAAGTTTCCTCACGAAGTTCTCCTGCACCGCAGAGTGCATTGTAAATCAGCACATAAAATTGCAATAGCAAATTTATTGGTGCCGGCAGCGGGGTCGAACTCGGGTCTCTAGCGTTCTATGCAACTTGGGCCAACCGCCTGGACACTGAGGGACCATGGCAATCCGCGGTGCGTAGATATAATTATTTATTTTAAATTAAGTCGTAACCCTTATATAAGCAAATACATATACACAGTGAAGGAAAAAGTTTATGCGGAACCTGTATGAGTATGTGTGTCTTAGGTCGTTTTTGGCTTCTCGGCTTGGGCGGTTACTACGAGTATGTTATGCGTAAACATTCCGATCCGAGAGCGCCCAAGAGCTAGCTTTTATCGGAAAAGTATCTATTATTGGTATAACAAGATGCATTTACTATAACTGAGCTTGCAATAAATCCCTTTAGATGAATCAGACCACATTGCATTATACAAGGAATGGAAATCCATTTGCTGGGCCTGTGTATAGATGGTATAATATGGACGATACAGCAAATTGACCGAGAGGGGCTGCGACGCGCTGATAGTAAATACTCTTGTGGTGTCGTTAGTTGGTACAAGTGAGGAGAATTGTGGTATTCTTTACCTGTGTATCTAATCTTTTACTATGTAGAACTCAATATGATTGATTGCTAAGCTTAAGAGCCGTAGTACCTCAGTGTCCGGGCAGTCGCCTTAAGTTGCGTAGTACGCTAACAACCCGAGTTATATATTCCGATATTCCTCCGATAATTCGGAAATACACCCGCGCGAAATAGCGTCTAACGTTTGATTCGATTTGAAGTCGGTTTTGTTTTCAACCGACTTCAAAAAGGAGGAGGTTCTCAATTCTTCCTGTATGTTTTTTTAAAATTTGTTACCTCATAACTTTGGACTGGGTTAACCGATTTCAATGATTCTTTTTATATTTGAAAGCCGGTACTTCCCGTATAGTGCTATTTCAAATTGGTCCAATTTTGACGATGGCATTCATGAGAAAACCATATAAGTGTTAAATTTCCATCATGTATGTGCGCTAGAAATTGTCGAATAACTCAATATCACGCTAACCGATTTCAATGATTCATTTTTATTGGAAAGAATGTACTTCAAGGTTAGGTTTATGGGAGATTAGTTTGGCTCTACGATAATTTGGAAACACAAAGAGGGCATCCGCTCTAAATAGCGTTTAACGTTTGATTTTTTGTTTTTTTATAATTTCTAACCAAGTGCTTCACTACGATCCCACCTGATGTTAAGTGGAAATGCAGTCCTGGATGGTAAGGTGCACTAGCTTAGTAAATGCCTATTCACTCTACTCTTGAAAATACCCACATTGTAATCGGAAGGAAAAACAGACGCGGGCAAACTATTCCAGTCCTTTGTTGTACGAAGAATGAAAGACGAAGCAAAGCGCTTCGTTCGGGTTTGAGGGATGTTCACAACAAAAGGATGAAATCCCGCAGTGCGTCTAGAAGTCCGATGGTGAAAGGGGATGGGGGAATTAGATCATGTAGTTCCTGACTCTATTAAATTCGGTTTTCCTTTTACTCTTAATTATCCTTGTTTTTTTAGAATTTTAACTTGGTTCATTCATTTAATTTCATTTGAATAAGTTTCAAACGGCCATAAAACTTTTACAGTTCCATAAACGCCACCTCTCAATACTTAGACAAGGTGCGCTGCGGCCGAGGTCCTTTGCTCTGAAGTACTAGCGGCGCGCTGTACCCGCCTGTTGTGTTTAGATATAATCCTGCGAAGCGTTTTTCATGTTTTATTTTTCATGTAAGTGTAAAATTCTGCTGGCCTATATTTTATCAACGCTGTTTCAAGCATGAATTTATGTCTGCGAATATCTATTTTCAACGTAAATTTCAACGCTCGCGTTAAATATGAGACGTAATGAAATAAAATGGAGCAAGGGCAGTCTATAGATTGTAGTCGTATGTGTTTCTATTAGGGACGTAAGTTTGAATCCGTCCAATACTAATTCTAGTATTCATATGATATGAAAAGCATCGTAGCTCAATGTTTTTTCAACCGACTTAAAAAAGGAAACGGTTCTCTATTCGTTTTTTGTATTTGTTCCCTCATAACTTTCGACTGGGTGGACCAATTTTGATGCCTCTTTTTTTTATTTAAAAGCTGGTGCTTCCCATATCGTCCAGTCCTGACAATGGTTTTCACGAGAAAACCATATAAGTCTTAAATTTGCATTACATATATGCACGACAAATTGCCGAATAATTTAATATTTATATATATTACTTGATGCAAATTAAACACTTGGATTGGTATGGTATGGTTGCTTAGAGATGAATCAATAAAATATTCGATATTAACGTCAGAAAGAAGATATAGTGCGTGGAGATAGATTTTATTGGGCTGCAACTGGTAATGGTAGAGCATACAGAAGAAATAGATCACAAAGTTTGAAACAAAAAGATGGTGCAGTCATTCGGTTAAGGGATCGAAGGGCGAGTTAAATTTAGAGTTAGACGAGCCATACAATCTGGAGGTAATTTAACTAACAAGTATAAAAATTTCAAAGGTATATTATTCTAAGAAAAAAAAATAAAAAAATAACCTATTTCAAATTTAAAAATGTAAATCCTCATATGTAATCAAAATTTGTTTGGAGGGTGGGCGTTAATAGCGGCGACACAATATCCTTTTTATAAATGTTGCTATTATCGTATACTATAACTGTACTGTATAAACTTTGTTATGGTTTTAAATGAAGATTTTATTATTAAAAAAAAAAACTTTTTTGAACTACGTTTACAAGATTTACGGCAGCATTTTTTTATCATTATATCCATACCATCGGAAAATAATATTCACATATCATTATTGTGTAATTCGTACCTTAATGTTATTATGAAAAAAAACATCATTTACATATAAAAATACCGAGCAAAGTTCGGTCATTCAGGTCCTTAATAATGAAATATGTGGAAGTCTTGAGCTGTGAATAATTAGAACTTTAGTGTTTTCAGTTGACTTGTGAGCCTCCAAGTCGCGCAGCTTAGTTAATTAATAGATTCAAGATTCATTCATCTCACCTTACGTTTGTGCAAGTTGTGGTTAGTTCGCATTTTTAGAATTCACCAGCGCCGTGGGAGGTTTAATAGGGTCTGACAGATTCCGAACGCACTTACCCGTGTTCCCAAGATTAATGATGCAAGGTGTTGCGGTGGCCATTACTTACGGCGCGGTATGTACAACTGATAGATCGAAAATGTTTACTTGAAATATTTGCTTACCAACCCGCGCCTACCCGAATATCAAGTAGCCTTAAATGTTAATCACATGTTTTTTAAGTTAACATCTAACTGAAAAAAGTATTTATTAGCTTTTTCGACTGTAATATTGTGATACAACTGTATGTGATTAAAATTATATGACACTAATTACGATTTTGATGGAATAGAGGTTTTATAAGGATCAACGAAATATCATTGACATGTGCTCGAAGGTGAAGGGAATTCATAAAATATTGTAAGGAAACAAGAATGTGTTAGAATTTTTTTTTATAATAAAAAAGAGTTAAAATAACTAAATTTGCATTCAAATTAAATAACATTATGATCTCTTGTTTATAAAAAAGTGTGCTTTAGACCAAACGACTGAAGTAAAACTTTTATAAACAATACAACAAAACAATACGACAAATATTATATAATATATAACATAAACATATGTAAATATACATTTATGTAAAAATAATATTTATTTTCTTGCATGAAATCTCCATAGATTCCATGAATTGTCAGTGATGTCAATAAAAAAAGAATTAGAATAGCTATTATAATTAAATTTGTACAGTTTAGCAAAAGCAGGAATAAACTTTTAATGTGATGTCTTGGATTACAGACACAAACTTTGTGTTGCTCTGTATTCTAGTTATTTATTGTTCCGTATACGTCTTATATATAAACACATATATGTACATATATAATTTTATTGAATACTTTCATATTTACATAAATTGTATGAGAGAGAGGGAAAGGATTTGTGTGACCTTCTCTTGCCCCTACCGTAATATACGAACCTTAACTCTCTCTTTCTGTCTTCACTAACTTATATCTCCCTCTCAAAATCACACTTTCCGTAACGCATTCATCAGCTTACTCCCCAAATCAAGCGTGCAAAACCTAATATACATATGTAAATATTAGGTTTTGGAAGTTCTATTTAAGTGTATATATATTATATATTGTATATATATTATATATTGTATATATATATATAATGAGAGAGAATTTTAATTGATGGCAAAACCTGTTTAAATACTTGTTTGCTTTAGTTAAGTTATGTTATTTGAATAAGACTTCTAGAATAATTTTCACAGAAATGCTTTGGTTTACCATACCGTGATAGCTATTCCCAACATGCCCGACCTAAAATTCCCTCTCAGTTGTTGAAATGCACTATTTCAACAACTGAGAGGCCCATTTTAAATTGTTTTTCTTGGCGTATTAATTTATGTTTTATTTACAAGTTAAGTTACGTAAGACGACTACGTTCTAAGGTATTATATACCAGATCTATACATATAAAAGTGAAAGTATGTGGGTATGTTCCGTATAGGCTCCGAAACGGCTGGACTAAATTCAATAAAATTTTCAGGGAATCTTCACATTAACCTGGCGAGTAATCCTGTAAGTTTGGTGACGATCGGAGCACTCCTCTTTTTGAATTGTCAAATTCAGCTTTTAGTTACTATGATGATATTCTATTGTTTTATAAGCCAAAGTTGTATTGACACATGCGTTGTGAATATTTATGTTACAATGGAGAATTTTGAAGTAATATACTGAAGTATATTAAAGATAATATTTAACGATTTTGAACTATTCAAGGTAAGTTATAGCGCCAGGAATGTATCCGTATACTGATGCTGTTGATATTTACATGGGTGTAGGTAATGATCCTCACCCGCTCGAGAAGAGAATGAATACGGAGAGGAATGAATAATTTAATATATTGTGAGAGTAAAGTTAAATATTTAATAATGTAAGTTTATTATTTAAATAAAATAAAGCAAAATCTAGCCCGTCGAAGCGGGCTGGGTACGCTAGTAGGCTATATATTAGAGATTAAATACGTATAGATTAAGCAAAGACATCGTAGTTTCCCCTCACCGGGGGGACCCTTGTATCGAGTTACTAGCGATAGAGGTTCAGGCGACCTAAGAGCTATGCTATGCCTCTCAATCCGCTGAAGCAGTCAAGGCCAGCTTCTCTGGCCAATCTGTGTAGTTTGTCATTAAAAAGAAATCATAGTTTGATTTCATACTTGTTACACAAAGAGGGCGTCCTCAAGTAATAGCGTTTAACGTTAAATTCGATTTGAAATTGGTTTTTGTTTCGACTCGTAAATATTAAAGATTAAGAGGAACAAATTATAGACCGTGTCTGGCGTGACATTACCATGCATCAGGCGAGACCACCAATGTTCTCGGCGACAAAGCATTAGCATAAGAGTATGAGGTACAGTCATTTTTCTTCGAGTTTCTTCAAAGGATCATCACTCAACGTCTTTTAGGAGCGAGCTTGGGTAATAAAAAGGATTTGGCTGCTTTAAATTTTAACACTCTACCTTACTGGCACAGGAGATAACCTCGTCTACTTTGTTATTAGTAACACCGAGTGAAAACAAAACCAACTTTAAATCGAATCAGATGTTAAACGTGTAGGGTATTCACAAATAACGGGTGAACCCACCGGTATTTCGTACATATCCGTCTTTTATTTCGATACACCACAAAACGATATTAAGTAAGGGCGCCGCCTTTGTATTTCTGAATTATCGTAGGAATATAACGGAAATAACACTAATCAGTACCTAACCAAACTGTCATCAAACTACCTTTGAAGTACATCCTTTCCAATAAAAAAATAATCATTGAAATCTGTTGGTGTGAAATTGAGTTATTCGTCAATTTGTCACGCACATACTTAAAGCAAATTTAAGACGTATTTGATTTTGACATGGATTATACTGTTAGAATTATGCCAAATTGTAATGGGGAAAAGCAGCATTCAAATAAAAAAGAATCGTCAAAATCGGTTTAAAAGTTATGAGGTAACAAAGATAAAAAAAAAAGAACATTCAAAGGAATGTAGAATCTTCTCCTTTTTTGAAGTCAGGTGAAAATAACAAATTATAATCTTTAAATGGGACCTAATAGCAGTTAAATAGCTTTTTTATATCCCACTGTTAGGCATAATCTTTTCTGTAAAGAGAGTATAAGGGCATAGTCCGCCACGCAGCCTTAGTACAGATTAGCGGACTTCAGCCCTGTAGTACTGCCTGCCTGTCGTAAAAGACGACTTAAAGGGACCTCGGGCTTACTGGACGATAAGAGCCTTTGTCGTCCGCCAAAGTAGACCCGTGAAGTCGTCTTCTTCATCGGCAGTGTATTATGCAACTTGAGGCGTACTCCCGGACATTCAGCTACCACGATGTCTCGGACTTTTCAAATGAGACAGTCGGTGTTGTCCTACCTACCCACAAAAAGGATTTGAAAGCTTATATATTGATAGTGTCCGACTTTCTAGTGTTTGAGTGTGAGAGATTCTTTTTTACTCGTTTGCTTTCTGTGTTGAGTGAAAGAAAAATGTATTCATGCTACGTCCCATTTGTAACTTTTTCACTTGTGTTGTGTAAAATAAAAAAAATACAAAAGAAGCAATGCATTAAACAAAATCTTTGCAATCTCTGCACATTTATCGCCAACTGCTCTGTAAAATCAAAAGAGGAAACCAAGGGGTTCGAAGCAGCAATTACGCGCACAAACTACACAGTTTTTGGGTAATTTGCTGTTACGAGTCATTACACCTTTCGTAATTACGACTTCCCCTAAAGAAATCGTACATTCACTTGGTTTATTTCCCGAAATTGTAATACGAACTCAAATTAAGGCGTATAAATAAATTACTCACAATAAATATATACAACCCGTATCACCTCTTACTACTCTAAGGATTGAAAAGACGAGAAAGTCGACACAGTGAAAGCTGTAAGTTTGTTCTTTGTTATTTTATTCGCGTGTGAGAATGTTTGGTTCGTGTGCGTAGTGTGTGTGTTATGTGTGAATGTGTACAGCTGTAGGTTACGTCATGCGCATTTTACGCGTCACGCATTTTATCCCAGCTACCGATTTTCAATACCACACATCTCGGCTGAATTCCAAATTCGGTGACGATGGAATGGATCTTGATAGTTGGCGTTACAATCTCAACCTGTGTAATCATCATACAGAGTCGACCTCCTCATTTGCCTTGGTTCCTGAAGGGAACTAGTAGGACGTGACATTTTCAGGCAAAATTTTTGCACATCGGATGCGGAAGGATGAATCACCGAACTGTGACATTTGCCAAGTGGTGGATGATGTGCACCACATAATGGGGAATGTGCCAAATATAAATCGGAAATAAAGCCATTACTAGTTAGTCTAAAACTAAGGGAGCAACATGTGAGTGCTTTCTTAATGCTGCTGTCCGACCCGACCTCAGAGGGAGCGAGGGAGGAGGACCTCAGTGACCATACAACATTAATGACTTTCTTTTTCGCTTCATGCGACCAATGTGTGTGTGCGTAGTTTAGGGTATGATGGGGCTGAAATGCCCAAAGGGCAAAAGAAATGAAATGCCGAATAAATAAAGAAAAAAGCTGATTACACAGGTTTTTCTGTCACCAGTAATCAATGGAACTAGTACGATTTGGGGACAAAACGAGCTTAATCATTTCTCAAAGACCGGCGACGCCCTGCAGGTCCTATGGTGCTGTGGATGTTCATGGTGGACGGAGAGCACTTAAAATCAGGTGAGCCGAAAGCTCAATTGCCCCTTTTCCTAAAAAAAATGTTTGTACTTGTGTGATATGATTTTATATGTTAGTTATCTTATGTTGTTATATGTTTAACAGGGTAATGAGATTTGTATTTAAATTAATTTATAATAATAAGGCCTCAATCAAAAACACACAACCTTTTTCCAATCTATTTGAGTCCAGCCCTGTGATACCTAATTTAAATAGGCGGGCTTACTTAAATTAGACCTGTTTCTCGGTAACAATGGAGCCCGAACAGATTTGAGAGGATAATGAGATGTTGAAATGAAAATATTAATAACGTAGGATATAACACAAGACTCTATTATGTTTTTCCTTTATAAATGTGACTATCATTAGGAAATGTAATATCATACTAAGATATCACAAAAAAACCCTATCTGATTAAATATCCTATAATATAATAACGAGCGATAGAACGTGCTATGCTCGATATTTCTAGGAGATACAATCCGAAACGAAGATACTCAACATAGTTCTGAAAGTCAGCAAGTTGAAATGGCAGCGTGCCGGCCACAACTGTCGAGTCAGTGACGGCAGATGGGGGAGGAAAGTCTTGCAATGAAGGCAGCGGATGGGTCGGACTAGTGTAGGACGCTCCTCTCCAAATAGACCGAGACTTTAAAGTTAAAAGTGGCTGGATGTGAAAAGCGGTGGATCGTTAGTGGTGGAAGGCATTGGGCAAGCCCTATTTCCAGCAGTGGATTGATATGGTCTGATGATGGTGATGGCATGTGGGATGGGCTTATCTTCGTGACAAGCGAAAAGCGAGAGCTGTCACTGTCTACCACGCTAGGATTAAAGGCCGTGAGAGCTTTTTTAAAATGTACATTCACATTTATAGCTACTGTGATGTTAATCACGAATAAAATTTTAGATATAAAATAAAAGTAGTCTAAGTCATTCCTAATTAAACAGCAGAACCATTGAAATTCCCTTGAAAATAGGTCAAGTCAAAATAGACAGACAAAAATTGTAAAAAAAATATTTAGGTCTATGCTATAATATATGCATAATAAAACAAGCATAAACATATTAACATTACCAGACTCTCCAATTTTATTTCTATGTTTAGATTAGTTTGTTCGTTAATTGAAAAAATAAAGAAAGAGCAACCGTTTCAGTTCAACGTTTAACCTTTTAACATAAATAGGAATAATTTAACATTATAAAAATATTTAAATTGTGAATACCTAACTGGGAATAATATTTACGAGTCAATTATATTAACTAACGAGGCCGAGACTAGCCAGACGATCGGCTTATATTGCTTTTATCTAAAATTATTCTAATACGTCTAATTTGCATACAAATTAGCATACTTCGTTATCACAAGCTAACATGTTCGGGTTATATCGTCCGCTCACATTTCAGTATTATTTTCTTTGGTTAATTTTAAAAAGTTATTTATTAATTACTACTTTTAAAATCACACTTATTATACTTTGAAATTAATATTCCCCATTTATTATTATTATACAGCTGTGGTCGTATCGAATCGCAGACTTTTTCAAATCATGATTTTAATACAGAGTCTAATAACTACTCGGATTGACTACATTGTATATTTCAGTACGGATATTTTAAAAACATTATGTGTTTTATATAAGACGCCTTTAAAATTACATACGAACTCTTAACAATTATGTTCAATTAAACGACGAAATATTTCAAGTTTATTCACTAAACAAAACTAATTCTACAGTGTTTGTTGTAACAACAAAAATAAGGAATGACGCAGATTTCACGTTACATAAAAAAGTATATTTCCCTCTTGCCCAGTCTATATTTGGATACTGTATCGATGTCTGGGGTGGAGCTAGAAAAACTATCTTACTCCGGCTAGAAAGAGCTCAGCGATCTCTGCTAAAAGTGATGACACATATCCCGTTTAAATTCCTAACAAAGTTCCTCCACGAAAAGTGTCAGGTGTTATCTATAACGCAATTATACATAATTAAACTGTTATATCTTCAACACAAACTTACGCCATATAATAGCAGTAATGTTAGTACTAGATGGGTTATAATGAACATCTGCCCATCTACTAAATGAAGAACAGCCACTGCTCGTTAACAGCAGCGCTTCAGAGCCACTTTCTTATATAATAGGTTAAATAAAATTTTAAAAATTCATCGTCTATCGAATTATAACTATAAATAAGTTTGTAAAAGTATTTACTACAGTTAAATTATATTCAGACGGAAAGACTCCTAATTTGATTTAATATAAAGCCGAGGAATATACACAAACACAATTTTAGGCACACACACACACTCCCATATTTATAATATTGTTAATGCTCATTTTGCATTTTATAGTGTTTTTAAATGTGAGAAGACACTGACTCCCGAAACACAGGTCCAATAGAACCTAGCTCAGGAGTCAAGGACTTCACGTTTCATTGTTGAATCATTTTCTTTGGAGACCAATAAAGATTATTATTTATCTGGATAGACGGGTGCGGCTACTGCTTACAACGCATCGCATGCTTCACCCACGTTCGTCTGTTATGAGGCTGTACATCCCGCGGAAGTGTGGGGGTCGTGGGTTCTTAAATGCCAAGACTCTCCATAACCGCGAGGTGTGCAGCCTTAGATGATATTTCCACTTTATTTATTTATCATTATGCTTAATTGTTCTATTGCGCGAATAACCTAATTTTAAAATAATTTGAAGATATTTAAGTCTCATAGATGAATGTAAGATTCTCGAGAGAGACTGCGAAAATAATAAATATAAGGGAAAAGTTATGAACTACTTTTTGCAATCGATATTCGGAGCCGTGTGTTCTCTTAAGGTTCGAAATGTTCGTGAAAATTAGTTTCGCCTGCGGAAAATTTTCTGACAGAGAAAATTATGAGCGGGGAACAATATTTATGATGGGCCCGACGTGATTGATTTTGAGGTTCAAAGATACTTAGCAATTGTATATACTGTTATTGATAGCGTTTGACCTATTCCAATATTGCTTATAATGAGATTTAATATTTCATTTTTTTAGTAATGATGCGCTGACGTCACGTTTGGTATACGATGGTGGTTTTACTCGAGACGGTTTGATCATTCAGTTTTTCAACATTCTTTCTGACACTATAACTCCAAAAAGTCAGCAGTGTCTATTACACAGATGATTGTGACGACGCCACAGGACTAGTGACGCAAAGATCGCATCAAAGGAAAGTCAATCATTTTTTCCTCATTACCTCTTTTTTAGTACATTGCAACGGGGCGTCTACGACGCGTGAACCAGGGCTTTCCATATCACCTTCATAAATCAAGTATTAAAAAAATTGTAGTAACTGTAGAGGTACCACTCTTATTAACAAAACAAAGTAAACAAAGTACATTAGAAAAGACCACGAAGTAGCTCATTGTCCGGGCGTTGCAATTTTATGTGCTGATTTACCACACGCTCGGCGGTGAAACATCGTGAGGAAACCTACGTGTCTTAGAAAAAATTTCTAAGGCATGTGAAGTCTGCCAATCCGCACTAAAGCCGCGTGGTGGACTATGCCCTTATACATCTCTTTACAGAGAAGGCCTGCGCCCAACAGTGGGAAATTTATATTATATATATAACGGCTGTAATTTTAACTTTAGAACAGAGCACGGACATAAGTCTGTGGTTGTGTGTTATTGAAAAAAAAAAACTCCAAAAAGAAATTCTTCTTAATCCAGGTCACGCGGAAAAACGAATTATTTAGAATTAGTTTCCATATGTACATTCGCATTTGTACATATCTCAATTTTTTTAGCTTAATATATTGAGGTCACATAAGTGGTCATCTCGCTCGCAAGTGGTGTCATTAGTCCACTTTATTCTGTCCAATAATTATGAAACTTCATTATTTTATTGTAACAATTTTTGACTCAAACTCAAAATTCGACTCGATTGAGATAATTACAGATGATCATGAGACAGATGTGGTTTTAATTATACTTACAGTCGATAGTGCAGTTACCGGGCTTTCGGTAAAAATAATCATCGCCAAAACTAACCTGTACCCTCATAGTACTTAAAAATATCTTACTCGGTCTCATATTTGCACATCTCTTAGTAAAATGCTTATATAAAAAAATGACATGGAGTTTTGAATGACACCTGTGTATAACTGTGTGACTATAAATAAGTATCATTATTTGTTTTAAATTAATATTAATATTAACGATAATAGTTGAATGTTAGCCAACATTACGACCTAATGTTTTATTTTTATTATTTATTTATAAACTAATTACATATTCCTGCGACATGAAGAGCCCCGACGTTGCATTCCCAATGCTTTACCTTGGATTCAAGTTAATGATGGACATTCTTGGATCATTCTTTGATCCGATAGGTTTAGCTAGTTATAAGTAATAATTAATTGTAATTTCTTTTTTTAATATACTTTATATGAAATCAATTTGGGTTTTTTTTTCGATCCTCCGGCTGCAACGTTTATAATTAAATCTTTATTGTTTACACTTATGGAAAAAGGTAGAAAAAAGACAATAAAATTAAAATACGTAAACGATGGGCGGCCTTATCGCTAAAAGCGATCTCTTCCAGGCAACCTTTGGATGGAGAGGAATAATAAGAAGCGGCGGGAGTTTATAATAAGTAAATATACTTAAAATACTAATAATAAATATTTACATACAAACATACACATATACATCTAATCTAGGTATAAATATATACATATCAAAATATATATTGTAAAAAGACAAAACGTGTATGAAAAGTAATACATATACTATATTTACATATAACATAATTGTATAAATAAATGATGTTAGGTGGACTCATCTAAGTAAAACTTTTTCACTCTTATTTTGAAAGTATTTATCGTCTGAGATTTTCTAATCGCAGGGTAATAATCTAAACAGATGTTTTATAGATTATTACCCTAAAAAAGCTGTTGTATTTATTACATGCATTATAGCCTGGGATGGAAAATTAAGGGTACAATGTGAAAGGGAAATTACTAACAATCACTGGAATAAATAATATTATTTATCTTGAGAACTCGAGGAAAGTATGTAAATTTCCGTAATAACCAACTTAATGCTACCGTAGCCTACCGCTTTCCAACTTCTGCGTTATTTCCTGCTCCCCTTGCGCCTTTTCATTTCTGTCCCTTCAGAGATATTTTTTCTCGAAAATATTGCAAAAATAATAATAATTAAATTGTAATTATGGAATCGTCCTACGGTTAGTGTAATGACGGTGACGATTGTAATATGGATAAATGATTTAAATAAGCTTCTTTAATAATTTCTTAGCAAGCCATTCACTCAACATCAACCTAATGTTTAGTGAAAATGCAAATTTTATTTATGGTAAGGCGTACTAGCGCATGAATAGGGATTTACTAAAACGCACATTGAAACCAGACGGAAAAACAGACGGGGGCTATTTATTCCAACCCTATATAGATAGATATAATTTTATTGTGCACCAAAACCAAAACAAAAAGCATTACATAACTAAGGTACATTTTGCAATTTGTTGTACAATGGGTGACCTTATCACTAAGAGCTCTCTACCAGGCAACCTGTGTATGGACAGGAAATATATGAACAAAACAGGATATATATAAAGGATGAAAACGAAGCAAAGCCTATATGCCACAACTTTTGCCATAGGCTATAACTTGAACACAAGGTTAGTAATCCAACTTAATTAAAACAATGTAGACACTCCAATTTATATTCTACATAGTTACTGTAACGTGCAGCTGCCACGTGCCTACGAGACCTTAACTGGCTCTAGTATTTATTAATAGCTTCAACTATGAACTTACGGACAGCATGTTCCGTTTCACTCCAACTATGTAAATGTAACAAAGACGGTCTGAGGTAGCGAAAGAGCTACGAGCCTCTAACCACAAAGAGATATTTCATGCGCAGATCGCTACAAGAAGCGCTGAGAGCATAATATTGTACTACTTCAGTGTGGGGCCATAACGTTTTTCAATTTCCGTAATTTTATTTTTATACGCTGGGTTCGAAAAGACATAAAAGATTATTCTTGGTAAGTAGGTATACCCATACTTGGTAGGTAGGTATATATAAGTAGGTAATACCTTGTGCGCACACTTGTGTTTTCCATATTCACCTACGGAGCGGAGACATGGACCCTGAAGAAAGCCGAAGGATGTTACGGATCCCATGGACAGCACATCGTACCAACGTGTCCATCCTGAGGGAACTTAAAATCGAAGCTAGGCTGTCCACCATATGCCTACGCAGGATGCTGGAATACTTTGGTCACGTTGCCAGAAAAAACAGCAATAACTTAGAAAGGCTAGTTGTGACTGGTAAAATTGACGGGAAAAGACCGCGAGGTCGAAGCCCGACACGTTGGACTGACCAGATCCGCACCACTTTAGGCACGTCGGTTAGCGATGCTCTGCGCACGGCTGCAGATAGAGGAAAATGGCGACGGATCACTAAAAACAAACTGTTCCAACGAGATGGTCACGACCCTCAGCATTGAGGAAACCGACGCGAGGAGGAGGAGGTAAGTAAGTCGTTGATAGCTTAATAGCCAAATCTGAAACTTTAATTCGAAATAAATACGGTATAAGAGATGTGTTTCAATACCGTTAGTAGTAAAATCAAGCTAATCCTGGTTGACTGAGTCGGAAGAAGGGAAAAATCGGATGCAAGGCGTCCACTAGATGGCTCTACCTGTTACCGGATTGAAACTCCATCTGGCCCAATAGAAGAGTGGGGAATGTTTGTTAAGAGCAGCTTTTTAATGGACACGATTCTTAGCGATGAGGAAACGATAGAGAAGAGATTATGACGAAGTAAAATACTGACACATATGGAAACTACTTGTAATAATCTCTGACACAGACATATAAAGGACATCGATTGCTACCAATTAAAGCTGGAATACCTAGGGCACATAATGCGCAATTCCAAATATGATTTGTTACAGCTCATAATCCGGGGAAAGATACAAGGGAAAAGAAATCGAGGAAGGAGAAGAACATCTTGGCTTAAAATCTACACGCCAATGGTTCAATAAGAGCACACGTCCTTTATTTCGAGCTGCTGTGTCAAGGGTCCAAATCGCCATGATAGTCGCCAACCTTCGATAAAAGATGGCTCCAAGAGAAGAAGAAGATTGCTACCTCAACCTGCTAGGCTCAAGAAGTTTTCGGAGGAGCAATCGAGACTTTGACTAACTATACAGATTGGCCAGAAAAGCCTTGGCTGATTCACCGAATTGAGAGGTGTCATGGCTCTTAGGTAGCTTAGCCTGAAACTCTGCAGCTATTAACTGGCCACAAGGATCCCTCGATGAGGGGTAACCTTGGCTTGGGCTTACATGTTACGCGTAAGCATTCCAATCCACGGGCGTGATACCTACTTATTGAGGTTCCTCTTTGTACGCTTATTGGCCAGGAGTTACACCGCTCCTACAGTATATACGAAGAAAGAATATAATTAAAAAAATATAATATAAGAAAAGAATATATATTATACGAAGAGTTATTGTGTTCTAGTTTGATGTTTGCTGTGAGTAGACAGACAGAAACAAAGACAAAAAAGGACCATCTTATGCTATATACACAAAAAGTATAAATTCTTTATTTTTAAATAATACCGTCAATTTTATGGCCCCATGCTAAGATATGTACGAGTCGACTGGAGGCATTTGTTTTCCATCACCCTGTATTTTCCTCTTCCATTAAGCTGTATTAAAAGACATGCTTCTATGTCGTGGCAATAAAAAATTCCATTAAAACCGCTCTTGCCGGGCAGCAGTTGCAATAAGTGATCTCAGCATTCTTGCTTTATCGTTTCGAATATTATTCAGGTCAGATTGCAAGCAAATATTTTTCTTTTTTATCAACGAGTCAAAAGTTGACAGGTAGAGTTTGAAGGAGGTTAAGTAGGTTATACTGTATGTATTTTTATTTTATTTTAATGTTTATGCACTTAGACCGCTTTCAATTATCAAAAGATTTTGTTTGAATTCGTTTTGTGTGTTGTGATAACAAACATAAAAAATCAGGCAAATTGGGAACCCCCTCTTTTTGAAGACGGTTTAAAGAACTTTATATCGTTATACAAGAATGTTAATTCGGAATTAAAGAGAGTTGATCCATCATGTTTGATTGGATTTTAATTTCTTTTTTGTTTTTAATTGTAAATATACTATATAATATAATATAATATACTGGTTGAAACAAAATTAAGATAGCAAAATTGATGAATATTTTATGGCTTGGTAACAAGACCTTTAAGCCAAGTCTTTTTTTAAACGGATACACTAATTTCTTACGTCTAAGATGAAAATGTAAGTTAGATGATCCCCTCATGAGTTCCCGCGTTATATTTTTTACGCTTTATTTTTTTTTATTTAAGATAGCAAGAAAACAAACCATTCAATAGATAAATAATAATGGGAGTGTTAGTGGTTATTATATTTGATTATACCTCGCCGGTTGGTATTTGAAACTCCAGCATAACAGGCACGAAGAAAAGCGATTTATTTAATTAAAGTGCTTGACCTAATCTAAAATGAAATTCAGCTAATTAAGCCAGTAAGTAAAGCTTTAGAGCAATTTTTATCGGCTTTAAATTTATAATTATGAATGATTTTTTTGTCCGATAATATGTTTTGCCTTTATGTCTTATTAACGATTGTAGACCAGATCCCATACGTCTTTTACCAGTAAAATGTACGTTTATTAAATACAACACGTCACTTAGTAATTATTCAATCATTGAGCGTACATAATGCTTTACATACTGAACTCTTGTGAATTTCTTGTTTTATCATATTTTATGTAGTGGAATCCTGAAATAATACATTTTTCTTGTAAAGATTTCATTAATAATTTGTAGCCGGCGTACAGCGATTGGCTGACAAGCTTAAAAATAGAAAGTTTCGACGAATTTAATCCCAATGACTTTCTGCTTCATTTATTTTATCTTATTTGAATAAATATATTTTTAATATTTAAAAAAATTATGTATGTTTTATGTGTGTGTGTGTAAACGAATGTTATCATATAAATGTGTAGCCGTAGACAACACAAAGGTAAGGCCAATTTTATTCACTAAATCGACTAATGTGCCGGACGCCATCTGCCGACGTCTGACGGAAGCGCCGGGACGGATGCGCGGCGACAGTTGGCTGCGACTGCTGATTTGGAAGAAACAACATCCGGTTTCAAAATTGAAAGTATTTCCATTCACCTTTCTCTGCCAGTGACGTTAGTTTAACATACTTTATCAACGGTAGAAAGCGAAAATGTCGTATCTTGAAATAACCAATTTTGTACGAAAGCGGAAAAACAATTTCAAAAATATTTTTTTAACAAACAGTAGAAAAACTTGAAAACAATTCAAAGCAAAAAATTCACTACATCGAGGCTTATGTTGTCCCCTCTGATGGCAATTTTCAGGCTTACCGACCACCTTTTGGATGAGAAAGTTGTGTTTCATTTAGTTCTAAGCCATACGGATGGCCCTTTAAGGAGTTTGCGGCCTCCTGCGATGCTGACTCAAAGATTATGAGATCTAGTCATCCGTTCCCAATTCAACGTTCCAAAATCAACTCTGCTTCAAAGGTTCACTGCTCATTTTCCATTGATGAATTGCATACTTCAAAGGAAATGGATATCCATTTTCTTTCTTAAAGCTATTTGCACGTATTTATACGCCGAAGAGCAAATTCAAACCGTAACACCTTAAAATTGGGTTCGATTTCGCATGTTGATTGTTTATATTCTGGAAGAACAGTATTGTTGCAGTATAAAACGAAATTGCGTAAACATAAATCAAAATCGGTGATGTAAATGTTATTTCGTGATTGTTGTGCCTACCCTTTTGTGTATGTAGATATTTGTTATATACCATTTTGTCTGAGGATTATAGAAACTAAATAAGGTGGAATCTAAAGTAGGGTTAGCCTTTTAAAGAATTCCTTCCAAAGTCCCAGCCTACTTGTACCAAACTTTATTCTTGGGTAAGATACCGAACAAAAAAAACATTAACTAAGATACGATCATTACAAGGCCGTCTATTACGTTTGGAACCTAATAAGGACTGTGTAAAACGAATAGTATTTGCAATCTCTGACTACCCCAAGAGAATTAAAAAGACGTGAGAGTTTATATAGTGGCTTGTACATTGGACCTCGTATATATATCACTTCTATTGCACGAACGGGCCGACTAAACTATTAGACTATTGAGGCTTCAAATTACTGACGATGAATGCTTTTCACGTAGAAAAAGGCGTCGGAAATAATTTAAGATCCGATGAACAGCTACAGTTCGCAATTTCTCCAAGAAGAAACGTAAATAACTAAGTTACTCTGCTTCACTCAGAGATATCAGCATTCACTTGTTAAAAAGTTTAATTGAAATAAATAACTCGAAGTTTTAAACTTGCCTGCAAAGGTAAAAGTTTTGTTTTTAAAATAAAAGTTACATTCAGAGCCCTTATAAGTTTAACAAGAGTTGTATAAACTAAAAACACTGCGACTTCAAGTTCACGCTATCAAAATATTCCATTGAAAGGAATAGTTTATAAGTACATTAAGATGTTAGCTTTCGTAATTTAAGTCGGTCGTTTCACCGTAACCTTTGACATTTCTTTGACGATAACTTAACCGAGTTACTCTTAAGATATTCGTAGGTACGCTACGCTACTCTACGAAATTTGCTACACGTTTATTTTCAGTCTTTGATTCCTTTCTATCACATATCATCTTATCTTAAGTAATACTTTGTTAAAGATTGTTTAAGCCTGTTGAGATTTAACTTAAGTAACATACCAAGAATGAGATTAAATTATAAACGAATCTCAAAATAAACGTAAACCATTTTGTTTAATATGTAACTTTACATATTTGTTTGTATTACTTGTGTTTATTTGTAATATAAATAGAGGTCTCTCCTTACTATAAACAATGCTTGGTGTTATTTATTAATTCTGAAATTTCCTTAAAGGTAGGGGGGTATCCCTATTTATTTTACCTTTCTTGTCCTGCAGGGTTGCCTGGAAGACATATTAAGAGAGTGTAATTTTAAGTGCCGATATACTCATGCAGTGGTGAAGAAAAGACGTCGATAGGAAACCTAGATATCTTAGAAAATATTCTAAGAAACTAGAGCTGCGTTTAATACGGCGTATTACACTCTCTTTTCAGTGGAGGCATTTTTTTTTGTTTACGGGAAGGAAATCTCCATAAAGATACCCCGCCTTCTGGGGGGGAGGCGGCGGTTATGTGGTTTTTACCCACTAAAACCTACCCAGTGGCCCTTTTGGGGGTTATTCCCTGTGCCCTCGCAGTGCAAGGCTACAAGGGCAAGCCGATGTCGCCTTCTTCCCGGGTCCACCATAGCGGACGACAAAGGCCCTTTTCGCCCAGTGAACCCGAGGCCCGTTTTAGTCGCCTTCTACGACAGGCAGGGGAGACCGTAGTCTTATTCTTTAGAGCCCAGAACTACAGAGCTGTTTTCTTTCACTCACTCACCCTGGTTTCCCTTCAAAATGTATCTTAAAAATCTTCTTCAAAGTAATCTTTCGCCTTTCAGTGGAGGCCTGACCCATATACTACATATATAAATGCTGAAACTTTAAATTGTTTTTTTTTATTAGTTTAGTTTATGTGTACATTGTTTTACCAAATGTTTCGGCGATGTTTTTTCAAACTAACAACACTAGAAATAGTGTGACGAAAACGAAGCGACAATAAAACGCCGAAGTAGTATTGACTTTGGATACAAAAATCCGTTCGAGAGCTATCTCGCCACCATTCGACAATTTTGGAGTCTATCTCGAATACGAATTTAGAATTGCTTTTGCTGGCGAACGAGGCACACGCTATGCTGAAGTGGATCGTGGATACGGCTTCAATCGATTTCTCTTTCAGCAGAATCCAATGAATAGTTACAAGATAAGTACGATCAGCATTGATGTATCAGTAATGATAGCCTAACGGTTAACCGGCACGTCTTACGATCACGATCGTGGGATCGAATCACAGTCTGCTTGTAGAAATGAATCAAAAGTACAAAAAATCACTATCAAAATTGTGCCCTGTATGTCGATATGGGACCTAATACCTTGGTGAAAAGTCGACAGTAAACACACAGTAGGCTTGTACCAAGGAATAGCTGTTTTCTCGATTTTAAGTATGAAAATAACTTGGTAATAAAACTTATGACCGATGTACGAGCGAAGGGATCACCACCTGGGTTAGACTAAAACTGTCACTGTCTACCCCGCAAGGGCTTAAATGTATATGAGAAGTTATATATTCATTTATATTTATATATATATATAAGCTCTCTAATATCTTCCAATAAAAAAAAATATTTGTTTTATCCAAAATGAGCTCAGATTAATCAAATCTTGGAGTGTTGATTTTCGATTTAATTTTATTTATCAGATAAAGAATTATCTTTGAATTGATCCTTGGGATTCTGTGACAAATAAAATAAAGTGTGCGAAACGTCGAGAATTTAAAAATAACATAAATACGCAATTAAAATCGTAAAACCAGTTTTATTCAACATTATAAGCAGTATACTTTAACTCAATAAAAAAACAGTAACTGATCTATGGAAATCAAAACCAAATAAATAAAATCAGTATTTTACTCTGTGCGATAAATTTAAATACAAACCGCGTGCCATCTCGGCATGATCCGTCAATTTCGCAGTCCATCTCGAATGCGATTCGGAATTGCTTTTACCGCGGAACGAGACGCGCTATACTGCAGTGTAGAGACGATTTTTCAATCAATTTTGTTACTGGAACGTTGCTGCAAATCAACTAGTGTCTCGTAGACGCTTTGCAAATGAAATACGGAGCTTTTTTCTACTTTTTCATTAAAGTTACAAATGCTTATGACTGAAACGTTAGTCAATAATATAAACGTTACATCAGAAGTCAGATAGTGTTTTGAAATAATCATTTTTTAAAACTTTCTAAGCAAGTATTTGACCACGATCGTAACTGGTGTTAAGTGAAAATGCAGTTTTCTTCTTCTTAAGACGTTCTAGCTTAAATGCCTGTTGACTTTACTCTTGAAAATAGTCACATTTTAATCGGAGGGAAAGACAGACGCGGACAAACTATTTCAGTCCTGTACAAATGATGAAAGATGAAGCAAAGCGCTTCGTTCAGGGTTAGGAATGTTCACAACAAAAGAATAAAATCTTGCAGTGCGTTTTGAAGTTCCTTAGCACACTCTCCAAAATGTAATGTGTAGAAAACCGACAGGCTAACTATCTACCTTACGACTATGTCTGTCTAACAGTACTAGTAATACTAGCGCTATTTGGTAGATAATTATTTACAACATTTACTAAGCAAACAATACGCTCTATCCTGCAACATGTCGCTGGCGTGGAATCCGCCAGCCTTTTTATTAAACATCTAATCAGTCTCAGTGCTGCCATACGACCGTGACAGTAGACTTTCGAATCCCCTTCAATCAATTTATACATTCTGTGAAAGGGACTTTAGTGAGCGGAGTAGTGACGTGGCATCGCTCTTCATTGTACTGGCTGTATTAAAAGCACTCGCTCACTCTAAAAAAAACCTTTGAAAACCGGAAGTAGGTAAAAACGCCACACGAAAATCTTTTCGATTATAATTATGGTGCTGAAATTCAGTAATTATTGAATAAGACTCCTTGTTCTAAGTAAAGAATCAATACAAGCAATAACTGCAAGAGGTTCTGCTGTTGCATGAATGGGTTGGCACTGTTACAACTGTATGGACATAAAGTCCATTCAGCACTTTACCAAACGACGCTTTTGTATTCCATTGTCAAATCAGCACTTTACAATTTTTACATATATTGATGGCAGTCTAATTTAGAACATTGCGGAATTTACTTCTCTCTCAAAATTAGGGATTGGATGGTGTGTGCAACCAAGTAGTTTTTAAATATCATCAATAATCTATTATATCTAAAGATTTTAAAGACTTTATGCCCGTATTATTAACAGAATGTATAGTTGTTTTTATGTTGTTAAGTGACTGGCAGTACGAGTATAATCACTCCGTATTATATCAGATAAAAATCCACTTTTGCTTGTATACTTGTTGCAGTATCTTCCACAAATCTTCTCCCTACCTAGCGCTCTCCGTATTATTAAAATATTTTTTTTTCAAGATGTAGTAATGGTGTTACTCGATCAGATTGCATTAGAAACGGAGACATCCGTGGCAGCCTTGAAGTCCGCGACGTAGCAGACTCAATGCAGGAAAGTCCACGTCGAAAGGCCACGTAAGCCTCATGTCCAAGATCCTGCAGTAGACCAAAAAACCGCTGGCTGGACGTCGTGAAAGCGGACATAATAAAGACCAATCTCACAAAGGAGATTGCCGAAGAACGGATAAAGTGGAGTAGATAAGTAGGAAAGCGGACCCAGAAGAAGATTAAACTACGTAAATACAAGTATATAGCCAGATAATAAGTGATTAATACAAGCCATAAATTAAGTCTTAGCGGATCCGATGCATCGTTGGAAAAATTACTGGAGTTTCGTCCTTTATATCTGCATCTAGGGCTAAAGCATTCCATTATGTTAGAACAAGCCAGCCCTCGAACCCTTAAATGCCATCTTTCTTTAAGACTTTAAGACTTTTAAATATATATCAAATTTCATGATTTGTAAATCTATTCAATCTCCGTTATTAATAACACTTTATTAATCGGATTACGTTTCCAACAACTAAAAATATACTATAGTGTATACATAGCCGTTTTCTTAAACTTGGAATTCGTAAACGACATTCAGTGCGATATTTGAATGTGAAAATATAGTGTAACGAAGTCAATAGGCAACAATCACGGCCCTATTATACCAGCTACCCCTCACAGTGCGAGTCGTGAAGCGTCTCATTAGGCAGACGCCGTCACTGATACGTGACTTGGCCGTGCTTTGAGATATGTGCTAACAAGAGACCTACATAATACGTATGTATCCTTCACGGCATTGAACGATGCTATGTAAATTATACAAGTATATTTACAAGTAAAAATAAAAACCAACTTCACATCGAATCCAACGTTAAGCGCTATTACGCTCGGACTCCCACATTTTGTTTCCAAATTATCGTAGGAATATTACTAAATAGAATTATTCAAGACCTAACAAAACTTTTTTTAAACTACCCTTGAACTATATCCATTCTTATAAAAATGACTCATTTAAATATATTCATACATTAATGCAAATTTAAGACATGTATGGTTTATCATGGATACCATTATCAGAACTGAACTAAATTGGAATGAGACCAGGAAAGCAGCGTTCAAATAAAAAAAAACATCAAAATCGCTTCACCTAGTCGAAATTTATAAGGTGACAAACATAAAAATAATTACACGCAGACTATTTGAGAGCTTCCTCGTTTTTTGAAATCCGTTGAAAAAACGTGAAAACACTAAACTACATCTGTTGAAATAATATTAATATCATATAACCCACATTTAAGAAATGTGTTATATAGACCCTTGGGCAGTACGTAGTACACACAGAGTACACTCACACTCATGTACTAACTAAATCGCTGACGACCTCAATTAGATAATACTAGATATTGTAAACTCATATCCTTGGCAAATATTTAGGGCACAATATTTATTATTACCATATCCTGTTGGACACACCCCGGTCGGTTTCATGCTGCAGCAATAAAGAACGGCGGCGCGGCTGTGAACGTATAAATTCTCTGCTTTAAATAAATAAATTCTCTGGGCGGAACTTGCTGCCGTATGTTCACTTGAAGTTTAAGTTAGCGCGTTATATGTGGGGAAGTCACGACACACGTAAGATTAAGTATCGTAACTTAAACTGTAAAATGGTCGATGGACTAAACATTTATTAATGTTAACAAGCTTACCGATTTTTCCAACCTTTTTCCGGGGTGGCATTTAAAGTTATTTTAGCTTTAGAATGTCCCTTTCTTTATGCAACCGAGCCGTGGTTTTGCCCTCTCGGCCGCTCTCGGATAGTGATGCATATGCGTAATAATGTAACCACAAAAGTCTTACCCCCCACTATCCCATCGTAATTAACGGAACGGGGGAAACGGGCTAGCTGATGTCGCCTTCTTCTCGGGTCCAACTTGGCAGAAGACCCTTGTCGCCCAGTGAACCCAAGGGCCCTTTTAGCCGCCTTCTAGCGTACTATGCAACTTGAGCCAACCGCCCGGACACTGAAAATATGCAATAGATAATACATAAGATATAGTAGTTAAAAGGATCGTGGTCAAGCACTAGTTTATACCCATAAAAAAGTATACATAGTATATAGTAAGATGGTTCTTGATTTGAGTGAGCTTCCCACTGTAACTACCAGCTATTATTCCAGCGTTCTACATACGTCTCATATGTCCTTTTGCCATAAAACCGAGTCCTAAACTCCAGTCAATCGTCCTATGGCACAATAAAATAAGGTTTAACGATTGTCGTTTTATAGGTAAATAAAATGACCAACTATAAAATGTACAAAAATGACAGAAACGTTTGAATAAAGATAAAACGAAAGGCCGGCCCGACTTGATACTTGAATAAAACTTAATGTTACAGCCTATATATGTTCCACGGTTGGACACAGGCCTCTGTAATAGTTGAGTTTACCACGCTGACTTCTAGGACATGAGAAGACAGTACTAAAATACATGTAGGTTTTCTGGTGATGTTTGCCGCCGAGCGCTAGTAAATCAGCATTTAAAATTGCAACAAACAAATTGATTGGTGCCAGCACTGGGGATCGAACTCGGGTTGCTAGCGTACTACACAACTTATGACCACCACTGAGCACACTGAGCTACGATGACTGTCGTACATGTAAATTAAGTATATCAGGATAAAAGCTTTATATGGTCCAACTTGGTGTCCTGTAGAAAATATTTTTTGAACGTGTAATTTCTGTATGTATTTTTAAGTTTCTAAAATTACAATTGTTTTGGATATATTAAGACTTATTATGTCATGAATGTATGTGTATTAAATCTAATAAAAAATGGTATTACAAGACCTTTCTAATACTGATAATAGGGGTGTATTCTCGATTCTGGTCACAGCATCTAATTTCAAGGCACGTTTCGCTCGTAACGCACTCGTAAAACGTATAATGATCACATTAATATGACATTAATCTAAAGATATTGCAGATTTGAAAAATATTAAAGGTTAATGTACTATACATTTAGTGGAAACCTTGAGCCTAGGTGCCGTGGTAGATCGGTGCCCGAGCGGTTGCCTCAAGTTGCATAGTACGCTAGCAACACGAGTTGCAAGTCGATCCCCGGTGCCGGCACCAAAATATTTAGTATTGCAACTTTACGTGCTGATAAACATAGAGAGCTACGTTAAATAACTGATGCACTGAATGTGCCAAAAGCGATCGCGCAATTTCTAAGATAACGTGAACGAATTAAGCTAAAAGCGCGCACGTTTTATTCACTTTCCTCTACATTGTAACTCGGAATTCTATCAAGATAAGTGGCAACTAAAAGAATATGTTAGATCCGGGACAGCAAGCGTCCGGATTAATTTCGTTACTCCTATCAAACGATTCTAGATTTAGAAACTAGGGTATTAAGCTCTGATTTCCAACTGAAATCACATGATAAGGACCATCCGTTTCATCTTGGAATCCTCTAAAGTTAATTGAGAAAATTAGGACAACTGCAACGCTCTTGTGTCGGGAATTGTCGAAAATTTATATATATTTTTTAATGCCTTACAAATTATTTTTATTCATAAACATTCAACTAAGCATAGTAGCCTAATGGTGTCGGATATGGTCTATGAATCGTAAGGTCGTGGGTTCGAATCCACCATTTGACTATTGACGTGAACCATCACGTAACTCAAGCCTAAGTTTATTCGGAATGGTTAACAGGAATGTTAATAATATTTGTGAAAATAAAAATTCTGACAATAGCAATTGAGAAAACCATATAAATCTTAAATTTGCATTTAATATGTACGCCTTAAATGCACATGCAAATGCAAATGATTCAAATATCACGCCAATCGATTTTGGTGATTCATTTTTTATTGGAAAGGATGTACTTCAAGAGTAGTTTGATGAGAGTTTAGTTAGGTTTTGATTAATTCTATTTTGTAATATTCCTACGATAAATCTGAAATACAGATAGGGCGTTCGCGAGTAATAGCCTGTAACGTTTGATTCGATTTGAAGTCGGTTTTTGTTTTTGCTCGTAATTTATTCTCAATTTCAGGATTTACATGATCTAATTCTCCCATCCCCGTTCTACCATCGGACTTCAAGATGCACTGCTGTATTTTCATCCTATTTTTATGGACATTTCTCAAACCCGAACGAAGCGCTTTGCTTCGTCTTTCATTATTCGTACTGCAAATAACTGGAATAGTTTGCCCCCGTCTGTCTTTCCCTCCTATTACAATGTGGGTATTTTTAAGAGCAGAGTGAATAGGCATTTACAAATCTAGTGCGCCTTACCATCCAGAACTGCATTTCCACTTAACATCAGATGGGACCAAAGTCAAGCACTTGCTTAGAAAGTATAAAAAAATGTTCTTAACACTACATAATCAAAGTAATTAGTTGTTTAGGGAGTCATGAGTAACAAAGGTTCACCACATCCACACAACGATATTTAAGCTTGTTTGAAAATTGGTATAATAAATGTAAGCGGTTACAAAAATATAAAAAGTGGTTGTACTTTATTGAATAAACGACAGTGATTTGTTACAGCAATTTACAATTACATAATTGATTTATTTTCGTGCCGCATTATAGACCCGTTTGTGTTCTCACAATACACACAACTGTTCTAGTTATATAACAGGCTGCAGTCTTTATAGCGCTGTAGATAAATATATATCACAGAAACTTTTCAGAATAGCGGCCATGGTGCGATGAATACATTTACACAACTTCCCAAGTGTCACTACAGCCGCAAAACATTCACCGCCATCAGTGGCGCCCAGTGAAAAGTTTCTATGTCGGCCAAAACGCAATGCTTCCCAACGCTCCCCGAATATTAGGCGCGAGTTAAAGGAGACCGCGAGGCAATTTGTTTTTATGTGAATTGCATCCTAATGGTGAACGACCGCCCAACGGGAGAGGCTCCAACGAGAATTTCTTGTGTTCCGTACTACCTTTATAGCTTAGGTAAGAACCGCTTTCTCTTTATATATTAAGTAGCTGACCCGACAAATGTTGTTTTGTCATAAAAAATATCTATATTTCTTTGTGCCAAATATTTACTAATTGAAAGGTAGTTAAGTTACTCCACTTTGATTATTATATTACATAATGATGAAATATGAATAATATTTTTCGATGTTACCCACATAATAATAAATAATGCTGCTGTAAATCTTCTAGGAAAATAGTTCAAAAAAGTTAAATTACCTTGTGTGTGGCCCTTCCATCTTTTTGTTTTAAACGTTGTCATCTATTGCTTCTCCATGTTCTCCCATTGTTGCAACACAATAAAACCTATCTCCACGCGCTATGACTTTATTCAGACGAAGACATCGACTACTTTATTTATTCATCACTAAGCAACCATATGACACGTATTTTGCGCATAATTTTGATTTAAATTGACTTTCTTGATCTAACTTCAAACTCATCGACTTACTGTTTGTAGCTTAGCAACGCCATCTGCTAAAATAGACTTTATATACCCTATACCCGGTATATAAAAGTACATTTTCTAAAAAATTATCCTAGCTAGATCAATTTATCGGCCCCGTAGAGGGTCTACGTACGAAATTTCATGAAAATCGTTGGAGCCATTTTTGTAATTCAGATTCCAGATACAAGAATTGCTCATTTATTCATATAAGATATGAATATATAAATTGTATTTATATTAAAAGAACGTCGCACAAGCTTACGCGTTGCGCTGTACCTCGTAACATATGTAACCCTACGGAACTAGGTCACGGGTGCTCTAAGCGAGCGTTGACTAATGAACGCGAACTTAGCGTAGCAAGCCCTTTTTAGTACATGCTTTTCTGTGATGTTGAAGATATCATAATTTCTCGTTAATTAACTAAAGAAAAATTATTCACGCACCACTAATAAAAACTTTGTCCCGTTACTAACGTTTAGACTTACAATTTATCGATCGAGATTGGACTGTGATCATGTCACAATATATGCACGTTGTACATCAAATCGAAACAATCGAAAAATCGTCTCGGAATTAGAGCCGCTGACTGTGATGTCATGTCTAGCTTTCTCCAGCATTTCCAGTACGATTTATTTTAATTTCCTTCTTTTGTGTAAAAAAAAATATTAGTCTGATCCCTTTATCGCATCTCATTTGTATCTAGGTTGATTGAAAAAAAAAACCCGATAAAAATGACCGTGCTTTAAAAAACGAAATCGTGTAGTAATTACATTAATAAAAAATCTATATTGTGAAAATATTTTTGTCCTGTTGCCAATGTTTCGTACAAAGGTAAAAGTCAAATTAATACTATTATTTTTTTATTAGTAGCAACAAACTACTTTAATGACAAAGCAACACTAAAGCTACTTTAGTATGTAAATATAATTTCCAAACACGATTTACCATAAAAAGACTGGTCTTCCTACGTACTCTTAATTACCTTCCACGTATTACAACAGTATAGAAGAATAAAATAATAACTAAAATTATTTAAAATTGCGAAACAGTGGAATTGGGGAATGACTTGGCGTCATTTTTCCATTGTCTCAGTGATATAGACTTTTTGGTTTTGTGTGAACATAGCGTTTCACTTAGCATCGTTCGAACGTCCTAGTTTTTATGGGATGGATTCTTTATGGGGCATGGGAAAACGGACAAACAGTTACACGGCCTGTACCTGTTGTTGAGCGATAGCCACAATCATCTACCAGAGGAATTGGTTAATAACTTTTTAACCGACTCCAAAAAGGTTCTCAATTCGACTGTATTTTACTATGTATGTTACCACATAACTTTAGACAGAGTGAACCGATTTTGATGGTTCTTTCTTTATTTAAAAGCTGGTGCTTCCCGTATAGTCCCAATTGTCTTTGGTTCAGTTCTGGAGAAAAATGGTATATGATTAACGTTTGTTTCGATTTGAAGTTGGTTTTTGTTTTTACTCGTAAATATACTTGTTTATAAATAGTATATTTACGAGTAAAAAAGTTAGGTCGTCGGCACCTTTATGACATTTTTAACGCACTTCCTTGTTAGTCACACATTCCTGCAATGGTAGAAGAGGTTGTATCGATCCTAGTACTGTTAGATTTTTGAATTAAATTTTACACATTTTCGCTTACAATTAATATACCAATTTTCAAGCAAGCTTGAAGATCGTGTTTAATGATCGTCGAAGACCTTTGTTACGCATGGCACAATAAACAACTATTTTGATTCTGTAATGTTAAAAACATTTTTTTATACTTTCCAAGTGCTTGACTCCTGATAGACCCCCCCTCCTACCAGATGTTAATTGGGAATGCAGTCCTGGATGGTAAGAGGCACTAGCTTAGTAAATGCCTATTCAATCTACTCTTGACTATTTAATCTTGATCTAGACGTGGGCGAACTATTCCAGTCCCTTGCTGTACAAACAATGAAAGACGAAGCAAAGCGCTTGTTCGACCTATTGTTCTTTAACTAATATAAATCAATATTTGAATATCATAAATTGGAGTAGTAAATAAAGGCCTGGTAACCTTAAATTGCACATTACACTAACAACCAAAGTTCGATCCCCGGTGCCGGCACCAATTGGTTACGCTCGGTGTTAAAGACTTTCTAAGACATGTCTGCCAATAGGGCTATATAGGGCCACGTGGCGGATTATGCCTTTACACTATTTACAGAGAAGACCTATGCCTAACAGTGGCACACATATAAACTCCAACTTTAACTTTTAAAAATATCGTAGAAATGTTCCGTGCTCATACTTCAAAAGTTCCGTCCAAAGATAACATTCGATTTTTAATTACAGACTATGTATTTTTGTTGTGGATTTTAACGTTTCCACCCGCGTGATATATTGGCCACTCTAAGCACCTTTCAGAGGCTAGACGAGCTTGGCGGGAGTCCAAGAGCCGATGAGCAAGCGCTATTCAGTTCGCGGGCTACGTGACCGGAACGCGTTATTAGCAGCTGTTATTTTATTAAATTTTATTAACGCTATTACAATTAGCGTGAGCTCATCGTTAGCGGTGTTATTTTCAGCACTATAATTTTAACGAAGAAAACTTAAAATAAGCTTCGACTGTAGAAAGTATTATATTTATTTACTTAACAAGAGAACTAACTTAAAGGTTATTTTCAGAGTATTTTTCCATCCAGAAAATATGGACGCTCTGTAATTTACTTTGCTATATTAATAATCTTTGATAATTTTACAATGAAGAAAGCATAAAAGACTATTCAGATGATTTCTGTTGGAAACTATGACGTGACCAAATACGTGAATGCGTGCGCCTTCGCCACCGAGCGGTCTCAAATCCTCTTTTTCCCTGCATGACCGCCTCTTTAGTGTCTGGCGTTATGTCAGAGTGACAACTTTGTTTCGGTCAGAAGTAACAAATTGCTACACAACTTTCCCATATAATTATGATTGTTTGCTAGTAAACAAGAAAGTTTTGTTATGAAAGCGCTAGTCCCTTAAGCTGCGACTAGCATTAAATGCAGTAGTCTTCCCTCATGTTTACATCTGGATTGCTTGATTTCTGTATATATTCAACACTAATTTAATTGTATGTAGCTTCTCTCTTTCCTATATATTTTGCGGAAAAGTTTCTGGAAGTTCTATTGTAAACGTTCTATTTTAAACATTTTAATTTGAATTTGCGTGCCATTTTTATTTGACATTATAATGTTAATTTAAAAATATTCAGTACACAGATATATATTTGTAATGGAGCATTTTAACCAACGTGACTCTGCATTATACCTTATACTTCGTAACTAATATTCAAGACTTATTATAAAATTTTCGTGTTAACAATAATTTGATTTGGCATAATAATCACATTTTGAGTAACATCAATTTGTATTAAACAAACTAAGCATTAAAAGATTTCAGCAAAAACAGCCTTACAAAGTGATTGTACAAAACAAGGAAGAAGGCAAACGGTACAGCTTCCCGCGCTCCAATTATCCGCCATCTTGGCTCCCCCGGCCCTCATCACGCAGGAAATATCACCGCGAGAAGCATAAGAGCGTGCCAAAATAAGTGAAATGTGTCGCAATAAATTCCTACGTAGCGAGTCGAGTTTCAATTACATCACTATCGAACTCGGAATTTGCCAACCGGCCCGATTTGGTTGCTGAAAACTTGAGTGAATGCACGCGAGCAGTTTCCGTGGAGGAAAGTTGGGAGACGTCTTATGTGGGCAATTCCATTTAGACGGGAATTGCCCCGTCTGCGCTGAATTTACTTTTGATTGATAAACCGGTTCGTCACAAATTTATATCCAAACTTATCTATTGAGTTTTTAGTTTTTAGAACGCAAGAATATATTTTTTTTTAAAACACTCTACACTTTCTAACTTAGGTTTTAACTAAGACTTCGGTAACTAGACTAACTAACTGGCCAGAGAGGCTGGCCTTAACTGCTTCACCGGATTGAGAGGTGGCCTAGCCTGAACCTCTGAGGTCGCTTAGCCTGAACCTCTATTAGTAACTCGAAACAAGGGCCCCCCCGGTGAGGGGTAACCTCGGCTTGGACGGTTACTATGTTAAGCGTTAGCATTCCGGTCCGAGAGCGCCCGACAGGGCTGGACTACGACTCGGTCGATAGCTATTATATTAATTAAACTAAATGGGACAATCTAAACTAAACTAACTTATATGCCACTTCGGGAAGCGTTGGCGCTGGGAGAAGAACAGGCCGAAGAAACTGCAGCAACGCTCCTAATCCTATTCAAGGGGTAGGTCTAAATTTTCCTTATTACCCTGCTATTTATTTATTTTACTTCTCCTGTCGCCTGTGCCACACGCTCCGCGGTAAAAGGAAACAACGTGAGGAAACCAACATGTGTTAAAAAAATCTTCCAAAACGCAAGGTTGCATGTCAGTCTATGAATCCACATGCCCCACCATTAATGTTAATATTGTAAGAATATTATGACTACTATTATGCAGTCACAGCTGAAGTGCCTAATTTTTAGCTATAAAATGGAAGAACAACACGTGACCTCCTCAATAATTCATCTTTAACACCGAAACTTGTAACGCAAAGGACCGTAAAGCCGAATGTCCCAGGTTACGCGGATTTTTACGACGCTTCTTCAAAGTACGCACGGTACATATGTTAAATATTATATCCTTCACCACGAAACTTTACACAACTGCGAAATACCCAATTTTATGAGCACCTTATTCATAGTTAATGGAGGTCATATATTATCGTTACATAAAAGAACTGTTACTTTTTTTTTGTTGCTTATGTACGTGTCACAAACTACGTCTGAAATAATTTATAAGTTGGAAAAAGTCAAGTTATCTCGTAGATGAAATGCCAGATAAAATCGTTCATCTTTTAAATATCGATGTGATACTTTAACTGGAAGTTTTCAATGATTGGAATGTTTATACAATAAATTTCTTAGACATCAAAAAACGTCTTTTTCATAACACTCTTTTAACTGTCTTTTATGTATTATAAGGTAATTTTATCACAAGTTTAATATTTATAAAGACTTATTTATACTTGAAAGATATTACATATCTTCGAACCCTTTTTTTTACGGGGTGAAATCTTCAACATGATACCGTTCCGATAGGCGACACGCGCCAGCTGATGTCATAACTAATACTGGAGTCCACTTGAATTCAGAATTGGACCAAATTAAAATGGGACCACACGGAAAGCACCAGCTTACAAATAAAAAAAGAATCATCAAAATCGGTTTACCCAGTTCAAAGTTAACAAACATAAAAGAAAAACATACAGACGAATTGAGAAAAACACCTTTTTTGAAGTAGGTTGAAAATAATCACAACAATATACGTGAAATATATCAAAGAAAATACAATAAAATTAATGCGAAACTAAGATAGAGAAAGAATTATTTAAAACCGACGTACCTTTTTTTAATTGTAATGTTGCAAAGAGGCTACAAAGGTGGGGTGACGCCCACCCCATAATCGTCCCGTCGCACCCTCGCCGTTTCAACAAATGAAAAAGGCACATCGGGATCGGTTTTTAGAGCACGTCCCGTGATCCCCAATATTCCAGTTCTCTTTTTACTTTACGCCCTTTTTTCCTTACTACCTGTACGACTAGCTGTAAGAGCGACCATATTCACCTTTTAGCATTCTGACAGAATTTCCTAATATTATACATACGAGTATATACGTACATACATTTAGATTGAGCTAAAGAAGTTTTACTTCAGCCGTGCGGTCTAAAGCATACTCGTTTTTTTAACAAATCTTCTCCGCCGGTTATTCAGCACGATAACGAAGCCAGTCGGAGCGGTTCATTAAAATTTATTTTATGGTAATTCGAGATTCGAACGGAATTAAAATTGCAGTATCATTTGTAAATTAAAAACGATATTAATTAAATTGAACCGTCGTAACTTCATGTCTGGGCGGACGTTTTAAATTAAACAAAACTTAACCTATCAGAATACAATACTAAATATCAATGTTAAATACTTTTTTTTTTGTTAACGGGGAGGAAATCTTCAAATACCCCACATAACCGCCGCCTTCTGGGAAGGCGGCAGTTATCAGAGATTTCTATAAAACCTCCCCGGTGGCCCTTTCCTCGGTGCATGACGAGGGGCTCCGGGATCTCCAGTGGAACGCACCGGAGCCCCTCTGCATTGTGCTCAAGAGCGCATTGAGGAAGTTACTCCCTCCCCTGTGCCCTCATAGTGCAAGGCTACACGGGCCAGCCGATGTCGCCTTCTTCCCGGGTCCACCTTAGCGGACGACAAAGGCCCCCACCCTTGTCGCCCAGTGAACCCGAGGCCCCTTTTAGTCGCCTTATACGACAGGCAGGGGATACCGTAGTCTTATTCTTGAGAGCCCAGAACTACAGGGCTGCAATGTTAAATACTGGCTTATCCAGAATAGTTTTTTTTTGTTGATGAATATTTGATGGCTTGGTAACAAGACCTTTAAGCCAAGTCTTTTTTAAAACACATACACTTATTTCTTACGTCTAAGATGAAAATGAAAATGTAAATTAGATGATCTCCAACCATGAGTCCCCGCGCCATTTTCTTTCTAGTTTTTTTTTTGTGAACAACTAACATAGATTAGAAAACATGACTCTAATTGTTTCACATATATATAAATACTACACTCGTATGAAACAAAACTTAACCTATCAGAATACAATACTAAATATCAATGTTAAATACTTTTTTTATTTAAGGATATTTAATTGTCCATGTACAATTTATTTCAGTTGGCTAGCGTCTTTATCTTTCGAGATATTCAAACTTTCTTAACCGACCCTTTATTTTTGCTCACGGCTATAGATGATACTATCCGCTTCGCTGGAGGTAAAACAGTAAAAGTACCCAAGTTACTCCTTATTACGAGTACATCAACTATCAGTCAGTGACAGTCCCGTCGATCGGTCCAGCCGTTCCAGGGATTAGCCGTAACAAATAGACAGACAAAAATTGTAAAAAAAATTTGGTACATAAAAACATTCATATGCATTTAGTAAAATTAATTTAATTATCGTATTCTTCATTTCCGAAGGTCGCGTTTATCTTGGCGGCTTTCACCGAGACGTCGACGAGCTTCTTCCACACTGCTCTGTTCTCGGCTTCTCTCATTGCGGTCGGAATGACGAGAGTCCTTACTACATATGTTTAATATTATATCCTTCACCACGAAACTTTACACAACTGCAGAAATACCCAATTTTATGAGCACCTTATTCATAGTTAATGGAGGTCATATATTATCGTTACATAAAAGAACTGTTACTTTTTTTTTGTTGCTTATGTACGTGTCACAAACTACGTCTGAAATAATTTATAAGTTGGAAAAAGTCAAGTTATCTCGTAGATGAAATGCCTGATAAAATCGTTCATCTTTTTAAATATCGATGTGATACTTTAACTGGAAGTTTTCAATGATTCGAATGTTTATGCAATAACTTTCTTAGACATCAAAAAACGTCTTTTTCATAACACTCTTTTAACTTTCTTTTATGTATTATAAGGTAATTTTATCACAAGTTTAATATTTATAAAGACTTATTTATACTTGAAAGATATTACATATCTTCGAACCCTTTTTTTTACGGGGTGAAATCTTCAACATGATACCGTTCCGATAGGCGACACGCGCCAGCTGATGTCGCCTTCTTCGCAGGTCCACTTGAATTCAGAATTGGACCAAATTAAAATGGGACCACACGGAAAGCACCAGCTTACAAATAAAAAAAGAATCATCAAAATCGGTTTACCCAGTTCAAAGTTAACAAACATAAAAGAAAAACATACAGACGAATTGAGAAAAACACCTTTTTTGAAGTAGGTTGAAAATAATCACAACAATATACGTGAAATATATCAAAGAAAATACAATAAAATTAATGCGAAACTAAGATAGAGAAAGAATTATTTAAAACCGACGTACCTTTTTTTAATTGTAATGTTGCAAAGAGGCTACAAGGTGGGGTGACGCCCACCCCATAATCATCCGTCGCACCCTCGCCGTTTCAACAAATGAAAAAGGCACATCGGGATCGGTTTTTAGAGCACGTCCCGTGATCCCCAATATTCCAGTTCTCTTTTTACTTTACGCCCTTTTTTCCTTACTACCTGTACGACTAGGTGTAAGAGCTAGCATAATAACTTTTAGCATTCTGACAGAATTTCCTAACATTATACATACGAGTATATACGTACATACATTTAGATTGAGCTAAAGAAGTTTTACTTCAGTCGTGCGGTCTAAAGCATACTCGTTTTTTTAACAAATCTTCTCCGCCGGTTATTCAGCACGATAACGAAGCCAGTCGGAGCGGTTCATTAAAATTTATTTTATGGTAATTCGAGATTCGAACGGAATTAAAATTGCAGTATCATTTGTACATTAAAAACGATATTAATTAAATTGAACCGTCGTAACTTCATGTCTGGGCGGACGTTTTAAATTAAACAAAACTTAACCTATCAGAATACAATACTAAATATCAATGTTAAATACTTTTTTTGTTGCTTATGTACGTGTCACAAACTACGTCTGAAATAATTTATAAGTTGGAAAAAGTCAAGTTATCTCGTAGATGAAATGCCAGATAAAATCGTTCATCTTTTAAATATCGATGTGATACTTTAACTGGAAGTTTTCAATGATTGGAATGTTTATACAATAAATTTCTTAGACGTCAAAAAACGTCTTTTTCATAACACTCTTTTAGGCTTTTTATGTGTTATAAGGTGATTTTATTACAAGTTTAATATTTATTAAGACTTTTTTATAGTTGAAAGATATTACATATCTTCAAACCCTTTTTTTTCACGGGGTGAAATCTTCAACAAGATACCCTTCCGATAGGCGACACGCGCCGTCTTCGCGATCCACTTGAATTCAGAATTGGACCAAATTAAAATGGGACCACACGGAAAGCACCAGCTTTCAAATAAAAAGAATCATCAAAATCGGTTTACCCAATTCAAAGTTAACAAACATAAAGAAAAACATACAGACGAATTGAGAAAAACACCTTTTTGAAGTAGGTTGAAAACAATTGTAAAGGGATCACAACAATATACGTGAAATTTATCAAAGAAAATACAATAAAATTAATGCGAAACTAAGATAGAGAAAGAATTATTTAAAACCGACGTACTTTTTAATTGTAATGTTGCAAAGAGGCTACAAGGTGGGGTGACGCCCACCCCATAATCATCCGTCGCACCCTCGCCGTTTCAACAAATGAAAAGGCACATCGGGATCGGTTTTTAGAGCACGTCCCGTGATCCCCAATATTCCAGTTCTCTTTTTACTTTACGCCCTTTTTTCCTTACTACCTGTACGACTAGCTGTAAGAGCGACCATATTCACCTTTTAGCATTCTGACAGAATTTCCTAATATTATACATACGAGTATATACGTACATACATTTAGATTGAGCTAAAGAAGTTTTACTTCAGTCGTGCGGTCTAAAGCATACTCGTTTTTTTAACAAATATTCTCCGCCGGTTATTCAGCACGATAGCAGAAGCCAGTCAGACGGTTCATAAAATTTATTTTATGGTAATTCGAGATTCGAACGGAATTAAAATTGCAGTATCATTTGTACATTAAAAACGATATTAATTAAATTGAACCGTCGTAACTTCATGTCTGGGCGGACGTTTTAAATTAAACAAAACTTAACCTATCAGAATACAATACTAAATATCAATGTTAAATACTTTTTTTGTTAATGGGAGGAAATCTTCAAAAGATACCCCGCCTTCTGGGGGGAAGGCGGCGGTTATGTGGGGTTTTTACCCACTAAAACCTCCCCGGTGGCCCTTTCCTCAGTGCATGACGAGGGGCTCCGGGATCTCCAGTGGAACGCACCGGAGCCCCTCTGCATTGTGCTCAAGGAGAGCACGTCCCGGGGGGTTACTCCCTCCCCCCCTGTGCCCTCATAGTGCAAGGCTACACGGGCCAGCCGATGTCGCCTTCTTCCCGGGTCCACCTTAGCGGACGACAAAGGCCCCCACCCTTGTCGCCCAGTGAACCCGAGGCCCCTTTTAGTCGCCTTATACGACAGGCAGGGGATACCGTAGTCTTATTCTTGAGAGCCCAGAACTACAGGGCTGCAATGTTAAATACTGGCTTATCCAGAATAGTTTTTTTTTTGTTGATGAATATTTTATGGCTTGGTAAAAAGACCTTTAAGCCAAGTCTTTTTTAAAACACATACACTTATTTCTTACGTCTAAGATGAAAATGAAAATGTAAATTAGATGATCCCCAACCATGAGTCCCCGCGCCATTTTCTTTCTTGTTTTTTTTTTTGTGAACAACTAACATAGATTAGAAAACATGACTCTAATTGTTTCACATATATATAGATACTACACTCGTGAGAAGTAGTAGTAGTAGTAAGGGTTGCAATAAACGGTAAATTAATTAATAAAATATTTTATTTTACTTTAAGGATATTTAATTGTCCATGTACAATTTATTTCAGTTAGGTAGCGTATTTATCTTTCGAGATATTCAAACTTTCTTAACCGACCCTTTATTTTTGCTCACGGCTATAGATGATACCACCCGCTTCGCTGGAGGTAAAACAATAAAAGTACCCAAGTTACTCATTTATTACATCAACTATCAGTCAGTGACAGTCCCGTCGATTGGTCCAGCCGTTCCAGGGATTAGCCGTAACAAATAGACAGACAAAAATTGTAAAAAAAAATTGGTACTTATAAACATTAATATGCATTTAGTAAAAATCGCTTATTTTAATCTGGCAAATCTTCTTCATCGTATTCTTCATTTCTGAAGGTCGCGCTTATCTTGGAGCGCTTTCACCGAGACGTGGACAAGCTGCTTCCACACTGCTCTGTACTCGGCTTCTCTCATTGCGGTCGGAATGTCGAGTCCTACTATGTTTTTAACTTGGTCAGACCAGCGAGTAGGTGATCGGCCCCGTGATCTTTTGCCCTCGATTTTCCCTACCACAACCATTTTCTCTAAATTATCTGGTTGCCTTCGAGCAATGTGACCAAAGTAGCTGTATTACAAATAGACACTCCAATTTTATAAAGTTGTGTTTAGATAAAAAATAGAGAAATGTCACGATCACAGATTATAAAACACGAACAGTTAGTACACCATTGACATAAACAGGTGTTTTAAAAGTAAAGAAAAGTGGATAACATATTGGTGTGAAACTCCCATCTACAAAGTAAACACATAAATTCTCTTTGTAACTTATCGGCACAATAAACTTTGAACCTTTTTACTGCTGCGTTTATTATGATACGCAATAACGACAGAATGTGTGAGCGTTACACATTTTAGATTTTATCATCGATAAACGCGTGATATGTGGAGGTTATTTTTGGCTCGACATATCCCTTAGAAGTGGCAATAGATATAGGAGACTGAAAACATGATATGCTAGTGAAAATTCTACAGGTAAACGTGATTGTGGGCGCTTATTATTATTATTATTCATTTATTCAAATAAGTAAATTAAATAACAACCTTAGACTAAATTATAAGATTATAATATAAAATTATTATTATAATTATTTGATTATAATATAAAATAAAAAATATAATATTATATTATACTAACGGCTTGACTATGCTTATGAATACCTTACCCCATGTGAGACGGCGCAGCATCTGTTTACATAAACAGAGGCAAGCCTTTGAGCGATTATGCGCAGGATGCTGTTGGAGCTGGTCCGCACCCTGCGCACCAGAGATGGAGTGCATCATCTTGCGCATTGTCGCAAAAACATGCTATTTGTGCATCCGCACATCCCCGATGTATTACAGAAACGGGGCAACCCGTCTCTCGTTCAATGTCGAGGTCATCCTTTAGGTCGGGCGTCAGTATATGACCAAGGTATTTGTATAAAACTTTACTGTCGAGTATACTGCTTTCATAAATAGGTATGTGTACTTTTTAGGGTAACTTCCTATAAAGTACAGAGTTCCGTCCTTCAATTTGCAGGCTACGACATTGGAATCCCTTTTTTAATTTTGTTCGACTTGCTAACGCTGCTTTATCAAACAATATCATCTGAACTATGATAAATGTATACTTTATTTATTAGTATATTTATTTTATTTATGTAGGTATCTTTAATGAAGATTATTTAAGACAGTTATAATATTTGTATCTATAGCCGTGAGCAAAAATAAAGGGTCGGTGAAGAAAGTTTGAAAATCTCGGAAGATAAAGACGCTAACTGAAATAAAATTTTAGTACTTAGTGTTGCCTCCATGTGGCGATATAATAAAATCCAAATAAAATTTAATGAAAAATACTGTATTATCCAAGTTTACGTAAGATATCCTTTCTCGTTTAAGTTTATGTTTTTTAATGAAATATAAATAATTTAATAAAAATATTTTATTTTAAGGGTATTTAATTGTCTATCATGCACAATTTATTTCAGTTAGTCTTTATCTTCCGAGATTTTCAAACTTTCTTAACCGACCCTTTATTTTTGCTTACGAGTGTACACGCCATCGTCCTGTTTGCTTCATATATTTCCTTGCCATACAAAGGTCGTTTGGATTGTACAACGAATTGTAAAATGTACATTACATAGTTCTGTCATTTGCTTCTTGTTTGATTTTTGTGTACAATAAAGTTTCATCTATTCCCATCCCTATTTCGTATCTATTTCTGTCCATTGATATCTAGATCTACAAGTACATAGTTATAAATGTATGTATTATTTGTTTCATATAAATTTTATGATTGTGTTATTAACTTATTCATTACTGTTTTTATTTATGTATGTATCTTTTCTCCTTCCCAGTCGTTTCCTTTATTGCTGAAGACCGTATCTAGTTTGAAATGTTGATCGCGTGAATTATCAACTTCCTCGTGTGTTTTCCCGTTGCAGTCGTAAGGGCTTTGGTTTTGGCAAGCCTGTGAGTGCCGTAACTGGCTCTGCCTATCGTACGTATGTATATTTATAAATTATTCTACTTTTTTTTAAGCTTCGACCCGATACTACTCAAACCCAAAGTATACTGGCAGATAATGTTATGTCCACCTTCTTTGTACAAATAAAGATTAAAGAAATAAATAAAATCAAATGACAATAACGTTTTATTTCATGCATCCTATTAATATATCATAAGCGCGAAAGTTTGTAAGACTGTATGGATTTGGACTTCACATACTGAAGTGTTACTCTGATTATTAGGATGAAAGTTTACACACATCGGATATTATTAATAAAGGTATAGTGTAAATAATCTAAAATAGAACAAGGAAGGAACAAGTGGGACAAAAATCTGTCATCTGCAAGCTATTCTAGCATGCAACGTAAAGGCCGTAGAAGTTACACAGTTATAATGTATACTGGTAATGTTTATGTTCAATAGTCTTACTAAAAGACCTGCGACCAGCTATGTTTTATGTGTAAGTCGTTATCAATAAAATAGTGTACTGTATACACAATAGAAATTGACAATTCATTTCTAACGCACTTTTGGTAGTATACATTTTAGTATTAAAGTACATATTTTGTGTTTCGTGCAAGTGTTTGTACAAGTTTTGTGTTTTACAGTACATGATTTGAGCAAATATTTTATGAGTTATAACGATAAACAACGGAGTGCGCGATGTTATGGTACGACATGGTTACTATTACAAAGTAAACTAAGTGAGTTTGTTTGTAACGCTTTCATCTCATCATCAAATTTTTCATACAAGCATTACATAAAAGGACATCGTGAGTAACACCACGGAGCGCAGCTAGTAATATATTCACAAATTCAATACTAGTTGCAGTAGAAATTCATTCTACATGCCGGAGAAATCTTTATTCACGATGTACATTTCGGCGTATTACCAAGTAGCGTATATTTCGCCGTTAAAGTGGAAACGCCGCTTAACATAACGTTTCATTGCAATCTGAAGCGGGCGCGTTTAAATATCTCGCAGAACGATACGAAGACAGCTTTTAACTGAGATAAAAAGGTAGACTGTTGTGTAAAGGCCCTTAAGGGAGTTTTAGCTTTTCCAAAATAAACCAGCTGATGCTAACGACCCGCGGAGGTGCGATCTGCAACCTTACAAGGTAGAAATCTTATACGTCGTGAAATATTTGGGTACTTCTGTAAATACATTTATTTTATTTAAGTAACGGTAACGGCACTAATGTTTGGCATTTAAGGATTATAAAAAAATCTTCAACTCCAAATAACTTATTCTTGCCATCGATTGGAAAATCTTAATTAGCAAGTTACTTTAGCATATAACTTTTTTTTTTTTTTCTTTTGTTAACGGGGAGGAAATCTTCAGACCCCACCCACCCACTAAAACCTCCCCGGTGGCCCTCGGTGCATGGTGAGGGGCTCCGGGATCTCCAGTGGAACGCACCGTAGTTATATTCTTGAGAGCCCAGAACTACAGGGCTGAATCTGATAATCTGAAAATAATTAATTATATGAGTCACAAATAAATCATAAATTAAACTGAATTAATATGTGTTGAAATAAAATTACGCTCGCAATCGTAGGACGAAACATAAATTCGATCCCCGGTGCGGACGCCAATAAATTTGTTGTTGTAAAGTTGTGCTGATTAGAAACCGACATGTGTTAGAAAACTTTTACTTTTACAGAGCAGGTCTATATATGTCAGTGGGACAAATTCTCGTATATATATAATCTGTCTAACTTTAATTTTAAAAATTTAATTGGTGAAAATTGGCCTTCGGTATGTCGTCCAGTTGTACCTAATTTTTGACTCTGGGATGACTTTTGTAATGAAAATATTGGTGAGGAGCGGATGTTGGAGGGAATGACGCGGTGGAGAGTAGAGGAGGCGAGCGCAGGGGTGACGCCAAGAGATGAGAGGAGAGAGTAGATTGTAAAAGTGATTGTTTTGGTTGGCGGAAGTGCACTTTGTTGTCAATGAAGCAAAAATATAGCGTGCAAATTAATTGTGTTTACTTCTTTAAACGATCACATATAAAATAGTCTGTCGTTATACTTCATCACGTTAGAAAAACCTACGTCAACAAATAATGTTGTTTTTTTCTTACGTCTAATATAAATTGTATTTGTACTTGTACTTCTTCGGTGTTGACGTAAAAGGAAACTTCTGTAATTTTTTACAACAGAGAAAGTCTAAATATATGCGCACATGTTTCGATATAAATAGGATCTGTAGTCGTTTTCCCTTTCAAATGCTTCTTAACTTAACTCGAAAGAGATATTTATTAGCATGATTATAAGAGATGTAGTACAAGTATACTCGAATCGAATGTTGAACTCTATTTCGCACGGACGAATATTTCCGAATTATCGTTGGAATATTACGAAATCAAACGAAATCAGAACCTAACCTAACTTTCATTAAACTACTGCTTTACTACATCCTTTCCAATAAAAAATGAATCATTGGAAGCGGTTGACTTACTATATACTTGATGCAAATTTGTTGATTTTGTCCTGGATGGCATTGTCAGAACTGGAAGCACCAACTTTCAAATAAAAAAATATATTTATTTATCTATATATTTTCAAAACGCTATTTTTAGCGACACTACCCTTAGCCTGCTACCCTTACCCTTAGCCTTAAAACCACTAAAGGTTAGCTGGAAGAAAATGCTAAATAGCATTAAGTTAGCCTTTATACATATACTTTGCTGGAATATAGGATTTATCTATCTTTCTATTATTCTTATTCTTTTTATTTTATTATTATTTGACCTTTTATTAATGACACACTAAGTGTCGTCAAGAATAGAATATTATTAAGTCCGCCCTTTGTATCCCTTCTATTGTTGGATGTGACGACAGTAAAAGTATTCGAAAGAATAAAGCAGATATAAAATATTCTTTTTTTATGGTAGAGGGGTGACCATCGGCGGTCATGAACTCTATTCTGTTATATTTTTATGGCGAAGTAAGATTTAGGTTAAAGAATATAAATGGCCTAATGATACTTTTAACATTTACTTCAAAAGATTCTTAAAAGAAAATTAGAAAGATATCACCGCATGGGCTCAGTGTCTTAGCGGTTATTTCAATTTGCATAGTATACTGGCAAGACGAGTTCGATGCCGGCGCCGATAAATTTGTTCGTTGATTTACCACGCGTTCAGCGGTGAAGGAAAACATCGCGAACCTACATGTGTTAGAAAAGTTTCTATCGATGGGATACGTACTAGGGCCGCCTGTGCCCAATAGTGGGATATTAGTATATATAGGCTAGCTTTTTTTGTGACACCACAGGTAACTTTAATTAACAACTAACAACATCGATGACTTATTTTTCTAGCATCATATGATCATCCAATTTGTCTTTGAATATTTAATCCGTCCCTAATGAATAAAAACAAAACACTAACGGGGTAGACAGACAAAAGCGATTGAAAAAAAACCGCAGACCATGAAATCAAAATGTAAGTATAACTTTAACTGTTACGGACAAATCGATGTGTGGTGACTCTAAAATTCTCTTTGCGATATCTAATATCCTTAAACGAGCAATTATTAAGATTTAGATTATACTCGGAAACGGCTCCAACCACTTTCATTTCAAGGCTATAATTCGATCTAGCTAGGTTTCAGAAAAAATCGTTTTATCCGAGTATAGGGCATACAAAGTATATGTCAGTAGATGGCGTTGCTAAGCAACCAACAATAAGCCAATGAGTTTGATGTTACACCAAGGAAATCAATTTCAAACAAAATTGTTTATAAAATATTTTTGTCATTTGATTGCTTAGACATCCACGTCAGAAAAAATATAGCGTGTGGAGATAGGTTTTGATTGGGTTGCAACTGACAATGGTATAATTTAACTTTTTTGAACTACGTTCTAACAAGATAAACGGTAGCATTTTTATTTCTTTGTCGCTAAGATCGAAAAATATTACATTTCATCATTATGCAATTCATATATAAATATAATTATCAAAACATGGTTTATATAGAAAAATTACTGAGTAACGGTCGGTTGTTCGGACCCTTTTTCTTATGTCATGAAAATAACTTTATTAAAAAAAAATAACATTATGGAAATAATCAAAAATATTTCGGTTCTTGACTGAAATGAAAAATATTTTCTTCATAGCTTAGTAGGTATTACAAATAGAAACTCTAAATAATACAAAATTTATTACATATATATCAGAAATGTTATAAGGAGTTTAAATATAATTAAAAAATAAATGACTCTTGTATGACCGCATGGGGCAAAATAAAGGAGTGAAACTCAACTATTATTCCTTCTTAAATTATCCTATTCTAAAATTAATTTGAAACTTACCAGACATCGTAATGAAAACAGAGTTATATTTCAAAGTTACGAGTATAACATTCCCAGCCACGAGTATGGACGCTATTAAATACAACAATGAAGACGCCAATCTCCATTCGGGGAATCAAAATAGCTTTCTATCCAATCGAAACAGCACCAACTACTACAAAGTGTTGTTTACCGTTCGTCGTTCTTCGACAAAATAATTTCGTTCGACAACTTTCGCTCTTTCACTGGAAAATTTCGTCGCGCACCCTGGGAACAAATATCTGGCGGATTCGATTCATTATGCGTCTTTCAGCGAGCAAAAGTAATTCAAAGTTGCCTCCGTTCTGACATTTGTTCGTCTGCAAAGGTGAATTAGAACTTTCGCCTCATTATCGTCGATCCGAGCAGAAACGATGTATCCGGATCGATTCCGGCAGATTAAGTGTCCGGTAGCTCAGTTTCCAGACAGTCCATTCAATTTACATAATACGCCAGCAATCTGAGTTCGATTCCCGATGCCAGCTCCAATGAAATTTTTTGTTTCTCTCTCTAGTGATAAGCGGTGAAGGAAAACATAAACATCTTGCGGAACGAACAACCTGCATGTCTTTGAAAATTGTACTTAGGTCATGTAAGTTCCCACAATTCTTTCTTCGCCGTCAAGCGCGTGGGAAATTAGCACTTAAAATTGCACCACACAAACTATTGCTACCGACACCGGGAAACGAACTCGGGCGGCTAGAGTACAATACAACTTGAGATGCCCGGGCGGCACACTGAGCTACCACGGTCTTGTACTTTGCTGAAAACAAATAAATAATATAAAATCAAATGTAGTTTTGCAAGAAAAACTTATTTTGTATATTACTTCCACCGTTAATACAGTGATTATTCACATTTAGTTGCAGTAAAAGTTTCGCATGACTGTTCCGTTCGAAGTTAAAATAGAAGTCATGCCCGTCACGTTCCGCTTTGTTCGAAAATTTATAGAAGTTGACAACCCTAAATTAGTGAAGCCGGATTGTTAGGGGTTTTGTTAATTCGTCAGTTTTATTCCATTTATTTTTGTAAGACCAAAGGTATCGTATGTTTGATTCTTTTTCTATATGAATAAAGTTTGAAAGAAAATCGGAAGAAATATTACTGGATTTATTGACTCGTATCTTGCAAATCTTTGATTATAATTGGTTTACTATAACATTTTCAAGGGAAAAGGGGATAATCAAATCAGTTAGACATTCAGTCTCTGTAATTGATTATTCTATACTGAGATGTTACTAGTGACTCACTCATATTGGTTTTGTTTCTTAGTTCTTATTATTTTCCATTAATTGAGGTTCTTATACAGTCTACGCGTTGACATAGAACATAAAATACAATAAATATTCAAATACATAATACAATATAATTCTCATATACCTGTCAATGTGGTTTTCTGTCTCAACCAGGGTTGACTGGTAGAGAAAGCACTGAGTCCGGTGAATTGAGAACCTTAGTTTTAGGTGTTACTTCTTCAACTATGTTGCTTCTTCAATGCCTTCCGGCTATTCTTATAAGGTCGTCGGTCCATCTGTAGGGAAGCCCTTCGCTTCTCCGACACATGCGCGGCCTCCATTCCAAGACTTTCCTCCCCCATCTATCGTCACTGATTCGGCAGATGTGGCCGATTGGCACTTTCGATTTCGTCGATCGAATTTCTTCGTTTCGGATTCCCGTACAGAAATGCCAATCATAGGTCTTTCCATCGCTCGTTGTGCTACTTTAAGTTTGTGGACCAGCCCAACGGCCAGAGTCCAAGTCTCTGCACAAGGTGTTACAACAAGTTTAATAAATAAATAAAATATCCAATATATTATTGATAATTAATTAACTCAATTAAGTTTAATGTTTTATTCATTAATATACAAGCACTTGGACGTTTTCCCTTTTGTGTCAAAGGAGTCATTAGATAGTTTGGAAATTGTGAAAATTTCACGGGTCGTGCGGTTACCACTAACTTTACAAAACTTTTAGTTTGACCAACTTGTCGGATACACAGGACTAGACGTCGAAAACAATTTACCACATGCTTACGAAATTAGAAAGCTTTCGTCTTACCTATCACTATAGTCAATGGCCTATAAGAACACTTTAGCTACACTTTATTATATAATAGTGGTACATATCCAAAGTGTACAGTGACTTACAAATAAGTGTCCGCTGTTTTAAGAAAGATAGCGTGGCACGAGGTTTACGTTACAATTTGCAAATGGTAACCGGCTTTAAATTACTTTGTTCATTTCAGAACAACATAATCCTAACATGTTATTAAGTTTGCATTAACATCATATATTTTTCTTCATCTAAAATTTTCTAAATTCGAGCCAACTGTCATAATAGTCATCACATATTATAACCACATTTATTAGTCTTGAAGTTACAGCTATCCGACCGTACCCTAAGTCATTTGTTTCTTTTCAAAAAACTGCAACCATAGATTTGTGTCTGTACTCTTTACTTATGTACTTCATATGTTTGCTTTGTATTGTTAAAAAGAGTACTAGCTCTACAATTACTACAGTGTTTTCATGTTTCTTTTCTTTTTTTTATAATGCCTGAATTTGGAAGGTGATGGTGGAGAATGCTCTGATTCACGCATCGTAGACGCCCCATTGCATTGTTCTGCTGCGTCCTGTTGCTCATAGCCATTTTTAAATTGTATTATTTTTTTAATTATATGACCCTAAGTAAATAGGCTATTTAACCTTGCTAGTTAAGTTATGTATATCAATGAACTACTAAAGCTTTTATATTAACGGCTATTTAAAGTATTAAAGATTCTACAGTACAAGTTTTCCAGATGATCTTGATAAGGCACGGGCTACGAACGCTAACTTGTAAGGCCCTCTTCTTAATCAGCAAAATCTGTCGCCCTGTTTTTAAAAGAAATTGGTTCACTCGGATCGAGATAAGAACTCCCTTTGATGATACTCGATTTTCCTCCCCTGTTCAATATTTATGCAATGAACGTTGTTATATACACAGTAAGACGTTTTATTCAGAAATAAAATATGGGATGTGTTGCTACTGGTATATAATATTGGAATTTGTTAAGTAATTAAAAGAGTTTAAAAACCTTCCTTATATAATTAGTACAGCTAATTCGTCTTATCCGTTGAAACTTGGATATTTGTAAATTTAGTAACTTTCGTAGCATAATTTTGATCGTAGCTTGGAAACTGCTCACAGCGTAGACGTTTTATAAAGCTACGTTTCCCATTACTCGGGGTTTTTTAAATATCACACACAATAATAATTCAATTGAGGTATCGTTACTTAGGTCACTGACAAATTGATTACCTAAAATGCCTGTCATGTAGATAAAATTGACGACGAAAAGATAGAACTGCGGTTGTTGCTACGAATATCTATTTATATCTCGATACCATTATCCGCTATTAGCCAGAAGGTTTTTACAAACTAACTTATTAAAAGGCTGTAAGGTTGTTTAGCTAGATCCCCTATTATGATTCACCGAGCGCAAGTTTTCAAGTGTAAAGTGATTACGCTAGTGCGTCTCACCATCCAGGACTGTCCACTTCATATTAGGTGTGATTGTAGTCAAGGACTTGTTTAGGAAATATGAAAAAAGACTTTAGGTTTTTACTCTAAATACTATAACAATCCACAAGACAATGCTTGTTAGGAACGTGCTATATACCCATTATTCAGATGCTAATTTCTTACACGACATAACTAAGCCTTAATTACACTTGAGACGAGTTCTGTCATAACATTGTGGACAAAAAAGTTTCAGTTTTACGCCTGTACGCTTTGCAATCTTTTCAAATGTTGTAAGTCATAGTAATTGCGATGGAAGTCGACGTGGCACGAGGCTCCATTCGGCGGAATAGCGTCATAATTCAAGTTATCGACGTACGGAGATATCGGGGTCTTTAAATTTAATGGCAGTTTATTGGGCCGAACAGAAATTGCGCTTCGAACAATGCAACACTCACTTATTATGAGTTGAGATAGATATAACTTTATTGTACATCAAAATCAAGCAAGAAGCAAACTACAGAACTATGGTACACTTTACAATTTGTTGTTCAATATTGCATGGACACGAAATATATGAACAAAACAGGATGACATACAGATACAAATATTAATACTAAATAATGTAAAATAAAAATAACTCAAATAAGTTATCAACAAATATACTAATCCATAAAATATGCTAATATACATATCGGGACAAAGACATATTTCTTATTTTTTTCAGAAATATAACTAACATTACTGTTAACCATTCCAACTAAGCTTAAACTTGTGCTAAGAGATGGTTCACGTCAATAGTCGATTCGGTCTGTGATGCGGCGATGTATTTCTCTTTAGTAAAGACACCATTAATATACATATTTTTTCTACTTCGTCTGTAATCAGCTGTGATCAATGACTATATTTATTTTGCCCGTTTTATGTGTCCTTAACACAAAGACACATAAATACTTTCTAAAACACATAAGGTAATGTTGAGATTTAGGTCTCGTCCTTTTATAACGTCAAACGAACTTACCATATTTTCTTTAAATCCCAATCACCGGTGCCTTTTTTGACATATTATTTCAAACAAGCAATATAAATAAATACAGTAATCACCAAAAGTACTTATTTGGCCGAAAAATAAATACGTATATTTACTAACATTCAACTTGAGAAGCGGTATCTTTGCGAGAATGTGGATTGATTCCTCCGGGGAAATTCCACTTGCTTCGATTTTAACCAATACTTAAAGAAAAATATTTCAAAGTTTCTTTCACAACTGCTTTGTGACAGCAAAAATACAGTCTGTTGGGAGTAAAGCAGGTATAACGAATTTCATATTTAACTGAAAAATTTCAGACATTGAAACGAGATTCTTAAAAACATTTTTGTTTCAAATTTATTTTTATTACGCTTAATTTTCTTCCACGCACTATTCAACCTGAAATGTATAATATATAAAGTGGAATCAACTGTCACCAGCTTTTCGAGGCTATCAGGGATTCTGCGAGCAACGTGTCCAAAATATTGAAGTACGCTTTTTATTCGGAGTATATTTTTATTTATCCTGATCTATTCTAAGGAGTATTGTGCATACAATAGCGTGATAGCCTAATGGTTTAGTGTACGGGCTGCTAAAGGTAGGTTCGACTATTGATGTGAATAAGCTTAAGCTTAGTTGGACCAACTAAAGAGGCCTGTAGTTCTGGGCTCTTAAGAATAAGACTACGGTATCCCTGTATCTGTACCGGTGTACCGGTACCTTTTGTTGTTGATTTCCTCCCCGTTAAAAAAAAACGTTAACGGGGATTTTAGTCATATTAAAAGGCACTAACTAGGCTAGTGAAATACTTTTTTTTTGGTGTTACTTGTGGGAACCTATCTAACCGCACACTCGTCCTCCGGGAGAAGGATGAGTTATGTATATGATTATTGATAGTTAGAGGCGCTCACAGAACAAACTTACAAGATGTTCCACCATAGTCGCATATTGGCAAGGCTGGCTAGTGAAATTCTGGGCCAAAGTTTAAAAGTCGGCTGACACTAAAGCCACTGATTATCATTTCATCGGATCGCTTAGTGGATAAGTTATTAATAATACTTTTACGTCAATAGCCTAATTGTTTAGGGTACGGTCTGCGAATCGTAAGGTTATGGGTTCGAATCCACCATTCGACTATTGACGTGAAACATCTTCTAGCTCAAGCTTAAGCTTAGTTGGAATGGTAAACAAGAATATTAGTAATATTTTGGGAAAAAAATATTGCTAGTTTTCTTTAAAAAAAAAACAAAAATATAAATACATATACTTAACATATGCATCAAGGTAATATAACCTCTGCTTACAAATCTCAAACCTACTTCAAAATGTTTTAAGCCTAAAAAGTCAAAAAAATTCAAAGTAAAAACCCCTCCATTCTCGTTCTACTTCCTATTTACGGAATGCTTTTTATCATAAACGGTAAACAGGCAAAACCGCGTAGCGTTAACATCCACCTAGCAGCAATATTTACGAGCCATGAATGGCTCTTTCAGATTAAGCACATATAATAGCACATGCTCTATACAGGCGCATCCTCAACGAAAAAACATGAAGCAACCTGACAAAATTCTTAATTCACTGTGTTAAATCCATTTCACTCAATTTTCAACCTTATCATGTGGTCAATAAGTGACTTATAGTGGTTACCGAGTTGACAAGAAGGATTGTGAGAAAAGAAAGGAGATTTCCGAGTTCCTTTGCAAGTAAACGATCAATAATAAAGTGGAGTCTATTTGATAAAAATATATACATAAAGGTTTTAAGTATATAAAAGCACAAAAAGATGATACAAAGTAGTGTTTTACAAAGTAGTCATAAGATGCATGGGGCATTTTAATTAATTATGGTACGAATTTATATTTTATTGTTTACCAACCATTTATTCGACACTGCATCTAAAACTATCTCCACATTTCATTTACTAGACCTAGAGGTCCATCTAAATAAATCTGTCCAAATCAATGGCCAACGATTTAAAAAAGCTCTCATGTCAAACTGAAAAACCGTTTAATAAATGCACAATCAAATTACGTTATGCCAGGGTCATAAAAAAAGATGCCTCTTCACAATTATTTACATTGTGTAGTTCATTTAGAGTTCATACCTTTATACGTATAAGGATGGGGCTACGAAATAGGCGACTACAAGTCTGATAAAACATTTTTTATTTTCAGAATTCTGTATGATAAGGTCGGCTATGCACTAAGTATCCTTCAATATCTAGTTTAGGAACCACTTAACAATGTGAGAGGAGGAGGAATACTTGGCCCTTGGGCTCAAAAAAAATGATTTTTTAAATATTAAGACCACTTACGGAAGTTACGGTACGAGTGTCCAAAGATTACTAATTCGATACTAAGCAACTATTTTCGAACCAGTTCTGAGCGAAAGATTTAGTCTTCTGTTTGACAGGAATATAATTATTGCAAACCTAATTTGTATGTTCCGCGTAATCGCTGACTTATTGGCCACATCCCTGAAGTGCGGATTTAATCAAGTCAGCCCTCAGCAAGCATCGTAACAACCCGGGCGCCCGTTGATAGGCCAGTTGAAATTGGAACATCGGGTTTCTATTACAGCATTTTGCTTGTGTGCGTAACGCTTACATTTCTAATACAAGTTACTTTTATAAGAAATCTTAAATATGTTGTCGATAGTTATTTTTTTTAAATTAGTTATTTGCGAGACAGTTACGATTTCTTTTCACTTCTTGTTTGAAGAATACCCGCTGAATATACCCGCACATTCTTGCACCAATATTAGACACTGCGTAGCGTTATCGCTGTATCTGCCAACAACACATCCCTTCGTATTTTTGCCACTTGGAGTGGTGATAAATGTTTTTTTATAAGTTATTTGTAGTTGGCGACACCGAAGGAAAAAGATCTCGCTAAGATTAATCAATTTAAAGACTCGTCTTCCTCTGAATTCTAAAAGGTCATTCAGGGTTGCATCACTTATTCGAATGAGGAAACAATTTCAATCCTCTTCTATTTTTGACACCGGTTAAGACCATACGTACAGGATGATTTATTAAAAAGTTCTAGATAGCTTCATAGAACAACTGCCAAGTCTATATAAAGTGGTCCTTGTTCTACTTTATATGCGGCAGTCCGGTTCCTGTCACGCCCCTCATGATGCGAATAAAACTTATTCTTTTGAAGTTACTATGTGACAGTTTTAGAGTAGGGGAAATTTACGAGCAAACTTGCCTCTTACTATCTGTCACGCGGAGTTGGGAAAACGAACAAAATAGATCAGGCAAGTTTTCGGTGAAACTTTGGGAAGGAGGGTCCATCTATTGGGGTACAATCGATTTAAAAGGCGGTATACAAATGTCACAAGTTCTATTGAATTTACTTTATTGATTTCTTTTGCTTGCTTCTAATCCATTAAATGTGTTGTTGTCACGGTGTTTGAAGAAGTATTGTTTTGCTAATTTATAATTTGAAAAAATCTGTGCCAGTTTTAATTTGGAAATCGACGAGCAATGACAGCGTAGCTGAGTTCGTAGGCACCCAACGAGTGCTCGTAGACTGTGCATCGCAGCAGAAGTTATGATTTATGGAAGATATTAGGGCGTGAGTCTCTTAAGATCATGTTAGCAATATATTCGTTTCGATCCAATATAAATTTGACAAGAAATAAAAAACACTTCATAAAAAATTGTGGACGGGTTACGACATTGGAAACATCCTTTATCAGATATATGTTATCTAAAAAGCTTGACGGAAATCGCTATGGTTACAAAGACGTGAGTGATTATTTCTATGTTATACTTTAAATGTTTTTTTAACTGACTAAAGGAGGACATTCCCAATTCGTCTGTTTTTTTCGTTGTTACCATGCGGTAATTATCTTAACTTTGGACTGGGTGAAAGGATTTTGATGATTTTTTAAAATTTGAAAGCTGGTGCTTTCCTTGTGTTCTCATTTAAATTTCATTTTGGTCCAATTCTGACAATGGGATCCATTTGAAAATCATTTAAGTCTTAAATTTGCATCAAGTACAAACGGCATAAATTGATGAATAAGTTACTACCACGCCAAGTCATTTTTTATTGGAAAGGATGTACTTCAAGAGTATTTAGTTATTAGAGTTTGATGAGTATTTAGTTAGTTTCTGAGTAATTCTATTTCGTAGTATTCCTATGATAATTCGGAAATACAATGATTACGTCCGCGCATTATAGCGTTTAACGTTTCATTTCATTTGAAGTCGGTAATTGTTTTTGCTCGTAAATATACTCGTTATTTCTTCTCCTTAAGTGAGGAAATCCTCTTTCAACTCAACCAGTCTTCAAGAGTAGTGTGAAGTTGTTGTAACAGATAGTAGTCGTCAGAATGAAAACTTAAATCATAAACATGTCGAGTGGCCTTGTAAAGTGGGTTGGTAAGTTTGTGGAGCGATCTTAAGTTACACTGTACCGCGCTTGACTGCACTTTGATGTATACTTACATTCCATATCAATATCTTTCTTTTGTATATAATTGCTTGGTAACAAAACGATTTTTCAACCGACTTCAAAAAGGAGGTTCTCAATTCGTCTGTATTATTTTTTAAATTTGTTATCCTATTATAACTTTGGACTGCTTGAACCGATTTTGATGATTCTTTTTTTGTTTGAAAGCTGATGCATAATTATATATTAATTTTAGATTACACCAAATTAAAAGACATTCATATAATAAAAAAAATAATCTCTCTGACCATACATGAAAAATCTATGTATATTTTTTGTCTTAATCTTGCAATCAGTCAGACTAGGAGCAGATGTGTTGAGATCTGTTAGGCGGTGAGAGCAAAATCTCCATTGAGACTGCTCCACTCTGTCAACCGTGTCTATCAAGACTTAGGATTTGTTGCCTTTTAAGCCTCTTAATTAGGTCCGGTGTGGTTAGTTGTGTGGCAAGCTTATTAGGATGCATTTCTAGCTTTTTCTGTATTTAAAACTCCAGGTCTTGATCTCCTCTTTAACAGTCCTGATTTTGAAGTGCTCATGAATATCCGATGTTCCACCACGGACAGTTGGATATTTGTTTCAACATGTAATTTTGAAACCTCTGTATGATACTTATGTTAGAGTCACACGCCGAACCCGATAGTTGAATACCGTATGTCCAAATCGGTTACAAAAGTATTTCGTAGATGAGTAGCTTATTATATAATGACAGCTTGGAATTTGAAAATTCTATAAGTGTTAAATTTGTATGTGCGCCATCGATTTCAATGTGGGTGTTTTCAAGAGAACAGTGAATAGGCAGTAATTAAGGTTAACATCCAGAATAACATTTCCACTTAAGGAATCACAGTCTAGCAGTTGCTTAGCAGTAAGTATAAACAAAAGAAAACGTTTGTTTATAAGAGGTTAACACTATTTAAAGGCGAACAATAGCGAAAGCATCTATTCTGTATAAAACTTGCAATGCTTTAAGCACACGTGCGCAGTTTCAAAAGCCGACTTCCAAAGCGACCGAAGTCGTTACTCACGGTTTTCATAAGCTAAAAAGTGACTGACGTTATTCTCCTCTCCCAAATGTAAACAACCGTTTTAATCTGTGGGAAAGTTTTCGCATCAACAAACCGCGATTTCCTGTTTTCGCGTCGAGTAAGGCGGGCGGAGTCGAGTGTTATCAGTATACTTTGCGAGTGCTGTCGTGATTTATTTTCAAAATACCCAAGTTACAACGAGCGTTAAGGTTTTTTTTCACATAAAATTTTGTTCAGTATAAAATTATCTACTCGTATACGACTGCTCATAAACGAAAAAAGAACATGGATTAGATACACACTCACTCACAAATCGAAAAAGTTTTGGAGAGACCGGATCTCCTTGTCTGACCTCTAAACCCTCTAAAACACTACCTTATATCTCCCACTTATGTTCTTCTTAATTTCTCCATTCGCCTCGCGCGATCACACTTTTTGTAACGCTCCCGTCAAGCATTTCCCAGTTTAATCCATTCCTCTTAAGTCAAGCGTGGGTAGCACTCATGCAACTATTTCAAGTCGTACATTTTCCCAGAACCGTAATGCTTCCAACTTTTACTACGACTGTGAGACGCCTCACTTCGCGATCTTCGTCCCTCGGGGCATAAAACACTTGAATGAGCTCCACCACGGATACAGGGTACACAAAGGTACCGCGCTCACGTATATATACCTGTTATACACTTAGTAAACTTTACTTGTTGGCGAAAGTGTTCACTTTTGTTGTGTTGTGTACGCCCACTTCGTTATTTCGTTTGTATTTTGTTTTTTTTCTTTAAATAACCTCTCTGTGTTATTTTTACCACATCCGGATATACTGTCTGACGGAGATTAAAGCTGTCGTAATTTAATAGCAATATTTTGTACTTAAGAAATCGAACAAGTATATTTACGACCAAAAAAAAACCGATTTCAAATCGAGTCAAACGTTAAACGCATTTAACGGTTAACGTGCGAACGTCCTTCTGTATTCTCGAATTTTCGTAGGAATATTTCGAAATTGAATTAATCGTAACATAACCAAACTTTCATCAAAGCATGTGAGATTTTTCTTAACGCTGTTATCTGACCCGACCTCAGAGAGAGCTTGGAAGCTGGTGGTTATGGTCGTACAACATTGATGACTTTCTTTCTCGCTTCATGCGACCGATGTGTAAAAGTGTCTGTCGTAAAAGGCGACTGTAAGGGACCTCGAGTTTAATGGGCGACAAGGGTGGGGGCCTTTGTCGTGCCGCCAAGGTGTACCCGGGAAGAAGGCGACATCGGCTGGCCCGTGTCGCCTTGCACTGCGAGGGCATAGGGAGGGAGGTAGTAACCTGCGTTCCCCGGATGTGCTCTCCTTGAGCACAGTACAGAGGGGCTCCGGAGCCCTTCACCATGCACCGTGGAAGGGCCACCGGGGAGGTTTTAGTAGGTCAAACCCCACATAACTACCGCCTTCCCCCGAAAAGGCGGGGTATCTTTTAAAAGGGCAAAAGTCCCCAATAAATAAAGAAAGAAAATAAAATCAAACTACTCTTAAAGTACATCTTTTCCACTACCATGCACCACAATAGAACCGAAGTCGGTTCACCCAGTCAGATGTTATGAAGCAAAAAAAAGACATACAGACGTATTAGGAATCTTAAATTTAGTGTTTGACTCCGTTCATCATCAATCGATTCGATCATTTCTTTAGAACTGCTTTTTTTTTGTTATATTAGAATTATATATATATGAATTCTTATTCGATTTAAAGTCGGGCTATACTCATGAATAGACAATAATAAATATTCGGAGAAGATGACATTTAGGTGTTTTTCATATCACCATTACGCTCTAAGGGCGATATTTGGTCTGCAGTTGATGGAGGTTGATGATGTTAAGGATTAATTACTATATTAAATGTTGCCTCCAGCGAGCTTTCAGTTTGCTGTGTACTATGAAATATAACACTTGCGCCCGGAGCATATGCGTACTAAGTTGCCATGTCTCTGTATTTATATAACTATATTTATTACTTATACCTGTACTATATAATAAATAATAACATTATTATTAATAATTTCATTCTATAATCTTAGCTTAGATTTTTAAAATATAATAAAAAGTAAAATAAATAAAAGGACAACACAAAATATAAGAACCTAATCCAGGTTCCCGCCGGCAGCGAAACAGGATCTAAGCAACCAGTGGTTAGGGCGACGTAGAGAGTAACCTCCTGATGATGCTAAAGAGTCTTGAGATGTTGTTACATACTTTTAGCTATAAGACCGTTCGCGGGAACAACGGACAATGATCGTTGAATCCACATCCCACATGGCGGTCACCTCGTGTAGACAATAATATTATTATTTCTTTATGACAGCAAGAAATAGAATTGAAAGTACGGACGGGGTATATAATTTATTTGGTAATTGTTTTAGGTGTATTTCAAATGTTGAAAATATATATTTTATTTGTTTTTGTAGAATATTATAAGTAGTACTAAGTTACAACGATTCTGTGATAAAGTATAAGATATAACCCCTCGTGTGGCAGTCGTCATTTATTTCTGCTTAAGTGCCAAGCTCCCGTTCCTGCCCGCCGAAACAAATAGCGCACGTAGCGTTGTCCGCTCCTGTAGCAAGCCTTTTATGACATATACATTGTTCTATTTATATGTTATAAAAGTCCGGGATAACCAAACCAACGACAACCACAATTAAAGTATATTTTATAACTACAGAGCCTTAGTAACTTAGTAAGTAAGTTACTTGAGTATAATATATATATGTCTTTATATATTTTCAAAAATTAGAAATACAACTTAAACAAACAACAAAATAAATTCTATACCTCGTTTGTATTTTCAATTCTATTTTATTTCTGTCGGAACAAAGCTGTATACAAAAGTCCTAAAAATAATCGCCGAGTGTCGTAACCACAGCAGAGGGTGTACAATTACTGCCCACCCCTTTGTTGCCGGTCCCGGCTAAATAAATAAAAATGTTCCCCGACGCCACGACCTCTGGGAAGACGTAAAGTACTTCGCTGAATTCAAAATAAGCCTCTTGGAAGTGTAGAGGCTACTTACTACGGATCTCAAACATAAGCTAAAATTCGCGAGAACTAAGCTAGATTATAAAGTCTTTACGAAAAAATACAGTTGCTTTATAAAAACGAGAACTAAGTCTGCCAAGGTAGCGATCTTATGTTTTTTATTTACCAAACCCGTTTCATAACAAGTATATTTACCAGTAAAAACAAAAACCGACTTCAAATTGAATAGGAATATTACGAAATAGAATTAGTCAAAACGTAAACAAACTCTCATTATACTACATTTGAAGTACACATTTCCAATAAAAAAAAACATCAAAATCTGTTGGCGTGATAATGAGTTATTCGTCTATTTGTGGCGCAAATACTTAGGACGAATTCTGTACCACGAAGCAACAGCTTTCAAACAAAAAAGTCGAAACTTATGAGGTAACAAATATAAAAAAAATACAGACGAATTGAGAACCTTCTCCATTTTTGAAGTCGGTTGACAAATAAGCTGATTTTTGCTGAAATTGATATGTAAGCTTATTTAGGTCATACGAACTTTATAAGCTCTTCGTCATATAAACGCTGCTCCAAAGGCGAATAACGATGCACTTGCACCAGGATTATAAATTTTTTTGCTATCTTCGCCTTAGACTACATGAATTGTGTATAGTTAAGGGTCAGTGTCGGGGCGATTGTTTCAAATTGCATAGTACACTAGCAACTCGAGTTCGATCCCCGGAGCCGGTACCAATAAATGTTTTGTTGCTATTTTAAGTGCTGATTTACCACACGCTCGGCGGTGAAGGAAAGCTTCTAATTTCTAAATTCCAAATATTAGAATTTTTTTTATCTACTACATGTGAAGTCTACCAATCCGCACTAGGTGGTGGCCTTCTCTTTACAGAGAAGGCCTGTGCCCAACAGTGGGACATATATATACAAAGGCAATAACTTTAACTAACTTTAATGGGCAATATCGTGAGGAAACCTACATGTCTTAGAAAATTTATCTACGACATGTGAAGTCTACCAATCCGCACTAGGTGTTGGACTATGCCCTTATATTCTCTTTACAGAGAAGGCATAATATATATATGTCTTTATATATTTTCAAAATTAGAAATACAACTTAAACAATCAACAAAATAAATTCTATACCCCGTTTGTATTATCAATTCTATTTTATTTCTGTCGGAACAAAGCTGTATACAAAGTCCTAAAAATAATCGCCGAGTGTCGTAACCACAGCAGAGGGTGTACAATTACTGCCCACCCCTTTGTTGCTGGTCCCGGCTAAATAAATAAAAGGACAATACAAAATATAAGAACCTAATCCAGGTTCCCGCCGGCAGCGAAACAGGACCTAAGCAATCAGTGGTTAGGGCGACGTAGAGAGTAACCTCCTGATGATGCTGAAGAGTCTTGAGGTGTTGTTGCATACTTTTAACTATAAGACCGTTCGCGGGAACAACGGACAATGATCGTTGAATCCACATCCCACATGGCGTTCACCTCGTGTAGACAATAATATTATTATTTCTTTATAACAGCTTTTTTTTGTTATATTAGAATTATATTTACATGAATTCTTATTCGATTTGAAATCGGCTTATACTCATGAATAGACAATAACAAATATTCGAAGAAGATGACATTTAGGTGTTTTTCATACCACCGTTACGCTCTAACGGAAATATTTGGTCTGCAGTTGATGGAGGTTGATGATGTTAAGGATTAATTATTATATTAAATGTTGCCTCCAGCGAGCTTTCAGTTTGCTGTGTACTATGAAATATAACACTTGCGCCCGGAGCATATGCGTACTAAGTTGCCATGCCTCTGTATTTATATAACTATATTTATTACTTATAGCTGTAGTATATAATAAATAATAACATTATTATTAATAATTTCATTCTATAATCTTAGCTTAGATTTTTAAAATATAATAAAAAGTAAAATAAATAAAATGTTCCCCGACGCCACGACCTCTGGGAAGACGTAAAGTACTTCGCTGAATTCAAAATAAGCCTCTTGGAAGTGTAGAGGCTACTTACTACGGATCTCGAACATAAGCTAAAATTCGCGAGAACTAAGCTAGATTATAAAGTCTTTACGAAAAAATACAGTCGCTTTATAAAAACGAGAACTAAGTCTGCCAAGGTAGCAATCTTATGTTTTTTATTTACCAAACCCGTTTCATAACAAGTATATTTACCAGTAAAAACAAAAACCGACTTCAAATTGAATAGGAATATTACGAAATAGAATTAGTCAAAACATAAACAAACTCTCATTATACTACATTTGAAATACACATTTCCAATAAAACAAAACATCAAAATCTGTTGGCGTGATAATGAGTTATTCGTCTATTTGTGGCGCAAATACTTAGGACGAATTCTGTACCACGAAGCAACAGCTTTCAAACAAAAAAGTCGAAACTTATGAGGTAACAAATATAAAAAAAATACAGACGAATTGAGAACCTTCTCCATTTTTAAAGTCGGTTGACAAATAAGCTGATTTTTGCTGAAATTGATATGTCAAGCTTATTTAGGTCATACGAACTTTATAAGCTCTTCGTCATATAAACGCTGCTCCAAGACGAATAACGCTGCACTTGCACCAGGATTATAAATTTTTTTGCTATCTTCGCCTTAGACTACATGAATTGTGTATAGTTAAGGGTCAGTGTCGGGGCGGTTGTTTCAAATTGCATAGTACACTAGCAACTCGAGTTCGATCCCCGGAGCCGGTACCAATAAATGTTTTGTTGCTATTTTAAGTGCTGATTTACCACACGCTCGGCGGTGAAGGAAAGCTTCTAATTTCTAAATTCCAAATCTTAGAAATTTTTTTATCTACTACATGTGAAGTCTACCAATCCGCACTAGGTGTTGGACTATGCCCTTATACTCTATTTACAGAGAAGGCATAATATATATATATATATATATATACAAAGGCAATTACTTTAACGAATTTTAATGAACAAATTACATACAATTATATCATTAGAAATCGTTTTCCAATATAATAGTTTTGAAGTTTAACAATCGCAAGTCTTAGGCTAAGAAATATGACTATTAGAAAATCTAACGACCAAGTCTGAAACAATTCAGACTATTAAGTGTTCTGATTCACAGCGATTAGTTTTAATGTTTGAGACAAAGTTGGACAAAGATTACAACCACCAACTGTGGCAGATCTTTAATCTGAAGCAAACACGCATTTCGGTCGGACAAATGGGTATCTCTTATTATCTTAATTCTGCAAAAGTAGAATGGTGTCGTTACATTGGAATGGATTGGCTTAATTAATTGAATCAACAACAAGCAGAATTCGGAATTAAAATTTTAATCACTTTAGCAGCGATTGTTTAGCGCCGTCATTTATAAATCGGTTTGGATATTTTTTTCTTTGAATAGGTTCGTTTTATTTTTTATTTACTACATGTGAAGTCTACCAATCCGCACTAGGTGTTGGACTATGCCCTTATATTCTCTTTACAGAGAAGGCCTAATATATATATATATATATATATATATATATATATACAAAGGCAATAACTGCACTTGCACCAGGATTATAAATTTTTGCTATCTTCGCCTTAGACTACATGAATTGTGTATAGTTAAGGGTCAGTATCCGGGCGGTTGTTTCAAGTTGTAGCAACTCGAGTTCGATCCCCGGAGCCGGTACCAATAAATGTTTTGTTGCTATTTTAAGTGCTGATTTACCACACGCTCGGCTGTGAAGGAAAGCTTCTAATTTCTAAATTCCAACTTGGATTCGAACCCGTTGCTATATTATAGTAAGTCCTACCGCTTAGACTTATCACTGCTTTCTGAACTGACTCACTTTGAGAATATGCTGTTGAATGATTGGAGATATACGTTACGCCAGTCAGTTACGTTTCGTAGATTTAAGACACAGTGTAGGCCTATTGTACGTATCACACTGTAGGAGACTAGAGTAGTGCGCGCGCACATCGCGTAAATTTTATATTTAGTTTATTTATAATACATACAACTAAGAAGTTTTGCTTCATTTGTATGATCTAAAGCAAACTAGTTTTTTTTTAGTTATTAAGTTACGGTGAATGTACTTAACATTTACCACCAGATAAATTGTATCTAAATCAATTTCAAAAATTTGTTAGTAGAGCGACAATATTTTCATGATGACGTACCGTTTTCTAGGTCGAATCGATCGGTCCGTGCTTTTGTAGGTCCTTACCGAACTTTCAAGATATAAAAAACAGGATGGCGAGAGTTGCTATAACGAAATTACCAACGCCGTAACGACAAATTCGCTATCGCGTTCGCCAATCGTCCGTGAAAATCAATAAGGCAACAAACCGCACAGCCCCGGTTATAATCACGGCTCGCAGTTTTATGGCGCGCCTTCCGATGCTCACGATTGATCTATGTACTTTCAGCTTCATCGTTCAAGCAAATTTTATTTTATGTAGGGCTTAACGTGTCTGCGGGTAACCGATCGTTTAAGTAATTTTCTTTGCTGGTATCGTTTTTATATATTTATAGATATAATCGTAAAAGCCGATCGACTCACGAACTGATAGTCTCAGGCTCGAATTCCATCCGATATGTACCAAAAAATTGCAGTCTTTTCGGTTTTTTATGTACAAAAATACCACATGCTAAGTTTCGCAGTCTAAATTTTCATTATTTTTAAAAGCTAGCCTTCCAACCAAAGAAATCGTCACTCAATCTTCCACTTTTCTATAAATTGGATACCCGCTTGTCTTTGCGTTTTACTGAACGTCTTACGTTTTAATGAAAAAGTTCAATTATTTTATACTCTTTTTCCAGTCAAGTGATGGTCCACGATCCTACTTGATGTTGAATGAATGACAAATGACCAGTGAAATAAATTGTCACTTAGCGGTGTTCGAATCTATACGATTTGGGGACCGGAACCGAAACGGTCTCCTTTCTCAAAGGCCGGCAACGCACCTGCAGGTCCTCTGATGTTTTGAATGTGATCACTTAAAATCAGACGTGCAATAAGCTCCTTTCTATAAAAAACACAATGATGAAATCCAGCAGTGAAGGAAAATAATGGAGTCTCCTTTAAAGATAAAGAGATGATTTTCTTCAACCTCTATAACATAATTCAAGTTTAGCTGAAGGTAAAGAAAATATAACAATTACAAAATCTAACGACCAAGTCTGAAACAATTCAGACTATTAAGTGTTCTGATTCACAGCGATTAGTTTTAATGTTTGAGACAAAGTTGGACAAAGATTACAACCACCAACTGTGGCAGATCTTTAATCTGAAGCAAACACGCATTTCGGTCGGACAAATGGGTATCTCTTATTATCTTAATTCTGCAAAAGTAGAATGGTGTCGTTACATTGGAATGGATTCACTTAATTAATTGAATCAACAACAAGCAGATTTCGGAATTAAAATTTTAATCACTTTAGCAGCTATTATTTAGCGCCGTCATTTATAAATCGGTTTGGATATTTTTTCTTTGAATAGGTTCGATATGTTTTTTTATTTACCCGAAAAACCGTAGTAGTTTGTCCAGGCGTTGCACATTTGCCATGACATAGGTAAAAAGTTTTTCTCAATTCTTTTCAACCTCAATGGGGTAGACAGGCACAACTTTCGATGTCGTATTTTCGCTAAGCTTATTAGGTCCCATGTGCGTCTATCGCCATACAAACTTTGAGCAAGTGTTTCTTTTTTTTACCTTAAAAACAAAAAAACGGCTATTCATTGATAAAAACCGACTTGGATTCGAACCCGTTGCTATATTATAGTAAGTCCTATCGCTTAGACTTATCACTGCTTTCTGAACTGACTCACTTTGAGAATAAGCTGTTGAATGATTGGAGATGTTAGTAGAAAGGAGAGATAGTTACGTTTCGCACATATTTTCTTTCTCTCATAGCCAGTTACGTTTCGTAGATCTAAGACAGAGTGTAGGCATATTGTATGTATCACACTGTAGGAGACTAGAGTAGTGCGCGCGCACATCGCGTAAATTTTGTGTTTAGTGTATATACGAGTATAATACATACAACTAAGAAGTTTTGCTTCATTTGTATGATCTAGAGCAAAGTAGTTTTTTTTAGTTATTTAGTTACGGTAAATGTACTTAACATTTACCACCAGATAAATTGTATCTAAATCAATTTCATAAATTTGTTAGTATAGCGACAATATTTTCATGATGACGTACCGTTTTCTAGGTCGAATCGATCGGTCCGTGCTTTTGTAGGTCCTTACCGAACTTTCAAGATATAAAAAACCGGATGGCGAGAGTTGCTATAACGAAATTACCAACGCCGTAACGACAAATTCTCTATCGCGTTCGCCAATCGTCCGTGAAAATCAATAAGGCAACAAACCGAACAGCCCCGGTTATAATCACGGCTCGCAGTTTTATGGCGCGCCTTCCGATGCTCACGATTGATCTATGTACTTTCAGCTTCATCGTTCAAGCAAATTTTATTTTATGTAGGGATTAACGTGTCTGCGGGTAACCGATCGTTTAAGTAATTTTCTTTGCTGGTATCGCTTTTATTTATTTATAGATATAATCGTAAAAGCAGATCGACTCACGAACTGATAGTCTCAGGCTCGAATTCCATCCGATATGAACCAAAAAATTGCAGTCTTTTCGGTTTTTTACGTACAAAAATACCACATGCTAAGTTTCGCAGTCTAAATTTTCATTATTTTTAAAAGCTAGCCTTCCAACCAAAGAAATCGTCACTCAATCTTCCACTTTTCTATAAATTGGATACCCGCTTGTCTTTGCGTTTTACTGAACGTCTTACGTTTTAATGAAAAAGTTCAATTATTTTATACTCTTTTTCCAGTCAAGTGATGGTCCACGATCCTACTTGATGTTGAATGAATGACAAATGACCTGTGAAATAAATTGTCACTTAGCGGTGTTTTCGAATCTAAACGATTTGGGGACCGGAACCGGGAAACGGTCTCCTTTCTCAAAGGCCGGCAACGAACCTGCAGGTCCTCTGATGTTTTGAATGTGATTACTTAAAATCAGACGTGCAATAAGCTCCTTTTCTATAAAAAAACACAATGATGAAATCCAGCAGTGAAGGAAAATAATGGAGTCTCCTTTTAAAGACAAAAAGAGATGATTTCCTTCAACCTCTATAACATAATTCAAGTTTAGCCGAAGGTAAAGAAAATATAACAATAAAATAACAGTCTCCGAAACGAATTCGAGGGAAAAAAAGGTCCGCTTTCATTTCAGAAATTATAACACGCGGCCGAGGGACGGGATGGAACGAAAACAACAATTGAACTGAATTGGTATTCTGGAGCTCCGCAGGAACAACACAAATGTGAAATAATAACCGCCAAATATGAAAGCGAGTTATCGTGTAAGATATAAATGTAATTTCCATTAATTAACTCTGATCTAATATAATTCTAGAATAACTGTGTTCAAGAATAGAGTAGGTATTTACTAAGTTATAGCTGCCTATGTAGCTGCTAGTGTCTCTCGCCATCCAGGACTGCATTTCTACTTGAGAAAGATCAACAGGCCACAATCCGATCCCGTTTTGAAATTCCGGCCCGCAGCCACGTAGTTCTGGGCTCTCAAGAATAATACTACGGTATCCCCTACCTGTCGTAGAAGGCGACTAAAAGGGGCCTCGGGTTCACTGGGCGACAAGGTGGGGGCCTTTGTCGTCCGCCAAGGTGGATGGAATGGTTCGAGTTATTAACCCCTTTTGTACATAAACTTAAGCTATCTAAAGAAAAATAATAAAGTATAAACAAAAACAATTAATTCCCTAAGATACCAAAATACTGAGGGTAGAAACGAGTTAAGTCTTGCGAACACACTGTTGCGCCCCAGCTTATTGGGATTAACGAAAAGGTGTTGAGACTATCGACTTTGTTTGACTGATTATTCCTTCAACACGTAAATAGGGCATTTTATAGATAATATAATTCATACAAAATTGTGCAGTAAAGTTACGGCATAGCTGGATATTTAATATATAGCGTGACGTCACTAAATTTAACTATGAAGTCTAGATATAAAGATAAGACGTATATTGGCGGAATAAAATGGGACTACATTGGAAGCAGTAGTTTTGAAAAAAAATCATCAAAGCCGGTTCACCTGGTCGAAAGTTCTCCTCCTTTTTTAAGTCGATTGAAAAACACAGGTCCATGTTGTCTACTTCTACCGTCATTGTCATCATTATTTCTGCGTAGCACATCCACAGGTGAACATCACTACCAACAATTTCCAAAACCCTGTTGTAAAGGCCGCTGTTTTTTTTGTCTGGCCAGAAAAGTTGACTGCAACTGTTTTACCTTCGCAGTAGTGGTTTAGCCTGATGCAACACGGCGCAAGGCTCTATTTCTTTATAAACGTGACTTAAAATTTTCACGGTTTAGGGTGCAAACAGTGAAACATAAGGTCACAGTATCAAATCCTCCCTTCGATTATTGACGTGAGCCATCTCCTGTCTTGAATTAGAATAATTAAAAATAATGCTAATAGATTTGTAGATGTATAGACGGTGTTAGAATTTCAAACAATAAAAACGAAGGTATAAAATATTAATGAATGCTACTGAAATCCCGGTATAGAGTAATCAATTACAGAGACTGACTTTGTGTATGGCTGTCCTGTAAAACGGTTATAGAGCTAATTATTATTTAGATGTAAAACTTACCGAAAACAAAGTGTTCTTTTCATTTGAAAACTTTTAACATGTTATTCATTGGACCTTAACTGCGAAACTAGTCCAACTCAAGCTGCTTGTTTTTTTTTCACTTAGCTTCGTTCCGTTTGTAGAGACAACTTTTGTATTAAAGTTCGGTCCACAGGTTATCGGAGTGTCGCAATGCGGTCGCTTTAAGTCCCACTTTTGTGAGGATTAAGTTTTTTTTTGTCCCGCTTCCGACATCGCGACTTTTTGTATTAAAAGCCTTTAGATATGGTTCCGGTTGTGCTCTCTTAAATGCTTTATGTACATTCTGTGACCGCATTTCACGATCAAGTGAAATCGAACACAATATTCCCTTTTATAATATTTATTTCTTATGACAATAAATTCACTAACACGAAAAAATGAGGAACTACTACTAAATAAGTGTATTTACGAGTGAAAACAAAAACCGACTTCAAATTGAATCAAACGTCAAACGCTACTACGCGCGAACGCCCTCTTTGTATTTCCGAATGATGGTATATAAAGAAAGCGAGTAAGAGATTATCTGAATAATACCATCTTTGGTGGTCTAGAACGCAAAGTACAAAGTTCCAATATTAGTTCAAGGATAAGCTAACTTGGAGTGGTTTGCTTAAATTTAAGCCATTTTATTACTAACTGGACCTTCATAGTAACTAAACTGAGCCCCAGCTTTGGCAATTATTTACTTGGTTTATTGTTTGTGTTAACTTTATGTATTAAAGCTTGTTAATTCTATATTTTAATGTTCTCGCGACGACAATCTTTAGCACAAATATTTTGTTTTATTTCATGGAAAACAAGTCATTTAATCGGATCAGTTACGTACGTTAATATTATAGGTAACTTTAATATAGTTTTTTTTTATGACAAACCTACACAGGTTTGTTGGAGAAGCCGACTTGCACTGTTTCACCGGAATGAGAATGATATAGCTCTTAGATCGCTTATCTTAAACTTCACTCTACATAAGAGTCCTACCGGAGAGGGGTAGTTTAATATGGAATATATGGTTTATAGTATACAAGACTTGTCATATAATATGAAAGCTCATTTTAACCCTTAGGGGTAGTGACAGGATAAGCCCATTACCATACGCCGGGCACAAATTTCATAATAAAACAAAAATAAAAAAGAATCATCAAAATCGAAAGGTCAAATTTACATATAAGTAATATGTGAACTAATAACTAAATAATTAAAAGGGAATAGATTCTTGTATCTATGAGATTCAGGGTAGGTGTATGTACCGTAAATTCTGACTCAAACACAACAATGTCGCTGGACTATTTCCATTAGCAACTGGAACAAATTTAGTCGTATATTAAGTTTATAAAAGCAGAACACAGTTTACACGAAATGGCGCCACATGCTACCCTTGTAATAAGTCATTGGCAGCATGTTCACAATGTTTGTAGGAAAACTTATGTCGTGACGAGTGGCCTTCCAGAATTTCAGATGTATATAACGTTCAGAATAAGGTACACGCCTATTTTTAGTATGCCACATGCCAATACGACCAATAGATAGATACATAAATTCTCTATTGCATCAAAATACAGTGTCCCTGAGCTATCCGCGAAAAAGCAACCGACCGAGCCGTGGCCGAACCACGACTCTCACGTCGCCCTCGTATAGGATTGCTTACGCATAGTAGAGCACGCATAAGATGTGAATTCTCAATACTCCAATTATGCACGGCTTTGTGGTGTCAATATATATTAATGTATTTATGCAATTTCATTTATTTATTCATTCTCCCGTTTCCTAGTTCTTTCTTAAATTTTTTTGACGGACCACACAGATTGACCAGAGAATCTGGCCTTGACTGTTTCACCGGATCGAGAGTGAGAGGTGGCATAGCTCTGAGGTCGCTTAGGCTGACCTCTATCGCTAGTAACTCGACACAAGGGTCCCCGGTGAGAGGTAACCTCAGCTTGGACGATTACTATGTTACGTGTAAGCATTCCGATCCGAGGGCGCCCGAGAGGGGCGAATCGCGATTCGGTCGGTTGCTATTTCACGGATAATGAACTTTCTTTCATTCACTCTATCTTTGATGAGTTTAATTGCTTGAAAGTAATTAAGACAAGTACCACAAGGATTGCCACGACGCCACTCTCGAACCGACCATAGAACTGGTCATAGACAGAGGCACGACTGGGGTATTTATATATGAAAATAATATCTAATAAATCTTAAATGTTGTGGAGTTTGTGAAAATAAATAAATTATGAATGATTCCTCATGAGTATTTTCTAGGAGAATATGCCAATTACTTTATATTGCCTACTCATAAATAAATATTCACGACTCTCCCACCGCAGTGTTTGAGAAAGTTTTCATCGATTTTAAAATTAATGTTCATTAGTGCCAGCAAATTTGTTTTATCGACTTCATAGTTTAAGAATTAGGTCTATTGGTGTAATACCAATCTGTATTATTATTTTGATAATTTTTTTAAATATACAAAACTTTATGGACCTGAAACAAATAATAAATGATTATAATAATCCGCGTGAATCCGTGCAGATATAATTGTAATTCTGAGGCGATCGTTGGTTGGAATACCAATTAGGTTGTGCCAAAGAACGTCTATCCAGATCTTAAACACATAAAATCACTTGTTAATATTTAGGGTTTAGAATATTCGCTTTATTCTAGCCTCAGACTCTCAGAATCGAGCCTGTATTATAAATCAATTGGCGATTATCAGTTTTGTTCTCTATCTACTCTGATTGTGTACATTAATGATTGCATACCTACAAGGGTCGAAGATGACTTGGCTAATTTTCATTGGCACTAATTTGGTTTGTTTTAACACGTCGCCAATTTAAATAAGGTGGATTTACCAAAGTGTCCTCTAGCAATCCCCCCATTTACCTCCTCATTATAATATTTTTTGTCATTTTTTCCTCATTAACTTTTAGTACAACACATTAGATTTAGATTTAGAGATTTTAGATTACATTTTAGTACGTGAATGACCAAGCTTTGTTCAGTAGTATTTTTTGTTTGGTAACTAGTGTTTTATAAATTATATTTAGATACGAATTATAAAATAATGAAATATTTATAATATTCGATCTTAACCACATATTTTGTATCAACAATATAAGTAAACAATAGATTTTCTTGGTCTAACCTCAAACCATATACTCATTGGCTTAGTGATGATTAACAACGCCATCTAGTGGAATAGTGTTAGTGTTGATGTGTCGTTATAGCAGTCTGTTGCTGCCATTTAAAAAAAATTGTATTATTACTCGCCAATAGATGTCAGGAAGGGGTGCATTTTATATTATTATTATTATGTTACTGAAAAACGACATTTTCTCTAAAATAATCTTGCTAGATCGATTTATCGCCCCGAAACAGCCCGCATACTAAATTTCATGAAAATCGATACAGATTATATATATATATACATATAATTGCTCGTTTAAAGACACTGACAGCGTTGTGTTGTGCACTCCCTGAAGGGAGAGGGTTGAGCAATAAACAGGAAAGGCCCTGAAAAAGAACCTGTAAGGAGTCAAAAAGGGACGCGTGGAACCACACGTAGAGACCACGCATGCCCTTCCGCATTTCGGCACATATAACCGCGAGGTTGGTGTGGCCATGAGAAGTGATGAATTACTCGTTTTAAGGTATTAGATATGTCCCAACCAAATAAACTTATCAGCAAATTAAAACTTTCCAACACGTTAAAGATTTTAAATAAACCTTGACAGTAGAGCAAGGAAATTCATATCGATCTCCATTTTAAAAGGGGAAGCGATCCCGGGAGTGTCGTTTCAACGACGAGTGAGTCAATCGGTGTTTTGCATGGCGCTGTTTCTAGCGCCACGTCCCAAGCGGCGGCGCGCTTTCATTTGCCCAGATCCAGCGCCGATAGTGCAGCATCATTTGCATTTTAGATAGTGCCGGTGTATCAGCTGGATTAAAATCACTTTCTATTCAAAGTCTAATGAGAAATAAATTGTATTACCTAGCTTAAAACGATATACGAAATCAATGTACAAAGAAGTTAGTAAACACCGACTACGAACTAAATTAAACGTGACGGATCTAAACGCCGCTAGACGCGGTCGTTGACTGTTATTTCCTAAGTTATAATATAACATAGTTATTCTACGAAGTTCTGGTGCCTATATTCTCTCTCTTCAGCCACATTGGCACTCGTTGTCGCTAAAAAAATACGTACCTACATAGCTCAATCAACAAACATGCTCATATACGATTTTTAGGACTTTTCCGAGTCTTCCGAAAGGTCACACCAAGTATGGGACCTAATTTTTGCAACTCCAAACCTCAGATAGTAAATACAAGCTTTAGCCATCCTTATACTGTCTAAGAAAAGATAATATTTTCATTGAATTATTCCGCTTATTATATCCGCATAAAATGTGTCTTTAGCACAACTAACGCCAATGTATTTAGAACACAAATAATAAAAATCATTTATAGATAAAGAGAAAGAATAATGTCTCCTCCACTTCAGTGTTATGGTTTCACCAATTACTTCAGAAGATTTTTGATGGGGATTCCCCAATCGATGTGGTCCCGCACTCCACCCAATATACTAGATCATAGATAAATACATGGCTGGCTGAGGCCATAGCACAGTACCACTATTGGCATCCACATTAATGGTTACACAAGAGTAATATCGTTGGGGGGATATGAGGAAGAAAAGTGATTGCTGTGGGGTCCAGGGTCGCTAGTCCCTGTATTCATTGGCCAAATGAAGACACTGAATTGCTGGGCTGGTCCACAGACTAAAGTGGCACAACGATCTATGCTCGACATTAAGGTATAGAATCCGTAACGAAGAAATACGGCGGATAAAAAAGGTCAACATAGCTCTTAAGGTCAGTAAGTTGAAGTGGCAGTGGTCCGACTATATCTGCTGAATCAGTAACGGCAGATGGGGGAGGTAACTCTTGGAACGGAGACCGCGCATAGATCAGAGAAGCGTAAAGTGCCCTCCCACCAGATAGACCAACGGCCTTGTAGTGGCTGGATGCGGAAAGCGGAGGACCGCATATGGAGGAAGGTATTGGGGAAGGTCTATTCCAGAAATAGATACAGGCTACAATCACATTAAAGTAAAGAATTCGTAATACTTTCATAACATAATAATTTTATATTACTTCAACATATCCAAACTATACTCTCAGGGGTTTAACTTTCGTGATAAATACTTCACGGCATAATGGCTACAGGAAGTTGAATGAGAAAATGTCTGAATCTAGACTGCATTCAAATAGCTTCACTTAGCATTAGAGCGGAATTCAACATAGATTTTCGGTGACATATATGTATAACGAGAGGTAGTTATCTATTAAGTTTCTCCTTCCATTTTGTATATCTAGCAATAAAAATAAATATTTATTAATGGTGCCTTAATACTCTTGGTATAATTATCGTATATGTACTAATAGTATATCTATAGTAAGACACCAACAGCGTAGACAGAGAAAGCAAACTTCACAGCAAGGCTCCAGTTTTCAAAGGTCCAAAATCCAAGAGGTTCTTTTGTAGATGTTTGTGGGCAATGGGATCTCTTAGCATCTGGCTTTTGCTTTCCCTTCCCCCATAAAAAAATGGGTGGCAGGGGTTAATTCAATGAGCAAGTGAGTACCTGATATTAACTGATCACATTAAATATCAAATGATATTAAATTATATATATGTATAGAATATTACAACCTGACCCGACAAACGTTGATTTGCCATTATTTTTACTGAATATTTTGTTAGTCAAAATTTAAACATAAATAACTTATTGCGTGTAGGGATGTCTATGAAGAGGAATGGAGCGTTATTAACGGTGATGGTCTATAAAAATAATAAAACACAAAATATTCTTTTTTTAATAATTGTTCGGTATCAATATATTAGCGTTTGCTAATCGCAATATCGCTATTAAAAATGGGAATTGGTGGGAGAAGGGTGTAAATTACATGTATTGTATCAAACAAAAAAAAACAAATATCTAAATCATAAAAAAAACAAAATTGTCTCAAAGTAAAAAAAATAAGGTGGATCACCCCTACCATTTAAGGTTACAAAAAATAGTGTACGACCTATTCTCAGACTTGTTTTTTGTTAAAGCGGGGGAATTCATTTCACAAACCATCCTCCGGAACTCTGTTTGGCCCCGAAGGGATGTGTGGAGTTCGTTCCGGGCGACCCCTAGCCACTAAACCTTCCGTGAATGCCATCAGCCGTTATAAGTGGGGTGCTAGGTGCACTCTCAGACCTACCGAATATACACAATTTCAAAAAATCGATCAAGCCGTTTCAGAGGAGTTTTGTTGCAAACACTGTGTCACGAGAAAAATATTAATTAAATGTAATAGTAATATTTGTAGTACGTGTAATATTTTCTTCGCAGTAGAATACAAAACAGTAAAAAATAGAACAGTGTATGTTTAGTGGACCGAAAGACTTGCTCTTAGTCTTTTTACAGCATTTATCGCTGTACTCTGTGGACGTTAAATTGATGTCTCGAACGGCGGTTGCTACAAGGCCGTCGTGGAAGTTTCTCTACGTTTTAGCACTGTCGTTATACCGTATTCGTCTCGAAAACTTCCCACGCACAAAAGTTACGCAAAGAGACACTTTTGTGAGCCATAAATGTGGAAACTTTGTCGAGCCTCAGAGTTTCACTTTAAGTGGTTTTATTCAAATCCATAACTTAATATAGATTGAGAAACATTGTATACATAATATACAAATCTATTTATATAAAAAAGAGATAACGTGGGTACGTTCCATTTAGGCTCCGAAACGGCTGGACCGATTTCAATGAAACTTTCAGGGAATCTTCAGATTGACCTGGCGAGTAATCCTGTAAAGTTTGGTTACGATCGGAGCTCTCCTCTTTTTGAACTATCAAACAAGTCATAAGTCGTATTTTTTTTTCTGACATTAACTTTAGCTCGATATGTTTTTGTAAAAATAATAAGAATTATATTGTATTTACGGATTTTTTTGAAAGTAATGATCTCTACCCGCTTGAGAAGAGAATAGAAAATAATGAATACGGAGAGAAATGAATAAATTAATATATTGTGAGAGTTAAATTAAATATTTAATGATGTAAGTTTATTATTTAAGTAAAATAAAGCAAAATCTATCCCGGCGAAGTGAGCTGAGTACGCTAGTATCATATACAAATATTCATGATATTTTGTAGCAGTGTTTTAATTGTAGGAAAAGTATTAAGAATATCGTCTTTTTTCATACTAGTAGCAACATTAACGCGTACTGGTGATTAAGTTGTTTAAAAAAAGGTCTTAATATTTATTCGAATGGACGAATAACATCACGCCTACGGATTTCGACTATTGATTATTTAAGAAATGATGTACTTTATGAGTAGTTTGATGAAAGTTTGATTTCGTAATACTCCCTACGATAATGCGGAAATACAAAAGAGGCGTCCGCGCGTGATAGCGTATAACGTTTGTTTCGATTTGAAGTCGATTTTTGTTTTTATTCGCAAATATACTTGTTTGTTAAGGAAAGGAAAGTTCAAAAGACATGTAGACTATATGATAGACACAATCTTGTATATAAAAGAAGAATCCATCCTCCGCTGCCGTGGTTATATTAAAAGCGTTGCTCACGCCTGGCATCTGCGGGGATTTATTAAATAACTGAATGAGGAATAAAATGAGTATAAATAAGATTTACACGGCATGCGGCTTTCTTGAGCTCGAGAGTGTTATACTGTGAAACATTTCATAAACCTATTTTAACATTTAAAATTGGAATACGGCTCATTGCAATTTATTTAAGATTTACCTTAATTTATTCCATTTTTGAAATTTTATCTGCTCTGTTTTAATACCCTGTTTTATCACAACCATAACTAACATTCTATAAAGCGTCAATAGCCTAATGGTTTAGGGTACGGTCTGCGAATCATAAGATCGTGGGTTCAAATTCACAATTCGACTATTGACGTGAACCTTCTCCTATCACAAACAAAAGCTTAGTTGGAATGGTTAACAAGAATGTTAGTAATATTTCTGAAAAAAAAATCTTGTTAACTATTCAAACTAAGCTTAAACTTGTGCTAGGACATGGATGACAACAGTAGTCGAATGGTAGATTCGAACCTACAAACCTACGTTTCGCAGACCGTAATCTAAACCAATAGGCTATTGATGCTTTGTGTGATAAAGGATCTATGGATTAGTAAACGTTAAGACACAGTTACTCCCATATAACACGACAAAAACCGACTTCAAATCGAATTTAACGTTAAAAGATATTACGCGTAGATGACATCATCTTTTTTGTACCTTTGTATTTACGAATTGTCGTAGAAATATAACGAAATATAATTGATCAGAACCTAACAAAATTCTCATCAAACTACTCTTGAAGTACATCCTTTTCAACAAAAAATGAATTCTAGTGCCCATGATGCAATTTTAAGGCGTATGGTTTTCTCATGGACGGTCAGAATTGGACCAAATTTAAATAAAAACCACAGGAAGCACCAGCTGTCAAATAAAAACAGAATAACCAAAATCGGTTCGCCCAGTCGAAAGTTATGAGGTAACAAACAAAAAAAAAAAGAAAAACCTCCTCTTTTTTTGAAGTCGATTGAAAATGAAAGAATCTATCTCTTCTGTAAAAGTTAAATATTGTGTACCAGGGATACATAAATGAATGCAGTTAAGTACAGAGGCTTTGTTATACATTGCTACATTATATCCGGGAATATTATCACATTAACTAAGTGTTTCGCGGCGTTGGAAATTTTAGTGGGTAAACTTAAATCGATTTACTTACCGCTTTTGGCAGCCATTGCGAGGGTAGCGCCGAGCAGTGCAGCCGACGCCAAGAACCTACAGAGCGCCGTGGGCATGTTGGTAACTGGCACGCATTTATCACATCACATCACAAATCTCCATCACCAAGTAACATTACATCCACCCACTAATTAAACATGTGTTTTAACACTTATATAATTCTACTGTCATTATCGTCAAATACATGAAAATCATTTACTATATCACCAGTCCCGTCGTAATATTGAATGGTTGTGACACATCTGAAACAAAAGAAAAAAATTAGACAGATGCTCAGACAATTTCAAAATAAGATTAAACCGCTATAAGATAGGCAAAAGTGGTTTTTTTCAATGTAAGTAATTATTCAAGAAGCATTTGAAAGGCAAAACAAGCATAGTTAGCGTAATGCCTTGATAATTTTCAGACAAAAGCTACCGACAGAGTAGTCTTCGTCCCTGTAGGGCACCCAGCATAGTTAATTAAAAAAAAATATGTGAAAATATATTCAATAAATAGCACTCTCAAAAATGAGGTGCACCGAGATCGAGCTTTATGTCCATAATATCTGCCTACATATACATAATATAAAGTACAAATAAGAGTAAAACATGACCATCCAAGCCGAGGTTACCCTTTACCGAAGGGACCCTCGTGTCGAGTTACTAGCTATAGAGGTACTTTTTTTAATGTCACAAAACCTGTTTTAACTGCTGAATTATAGAATATCAGAGTTTTGAAACCCTTTGTTATTTTTGCTCTACATAAGCCGATGTCACTCTCTAGCTCCCCCAACATGGGTTAGGTTAGGGCTTTTCTAATTCCTCATTTATTCATCTTACTAATTTCAAAATCAACATATTTCTTATACTTATACATTATTGTTCTTATAATCTATTACATTTATTTTATCTTATCTTTACATTCTTTGTAGCTATAGAGATTCAGGCTAAGCGACCGTTTCAGTGGCTTCATTTGACTGTTTCAGCGGATAGCGAGCTATGAAGCCTCGGTAGCCGCTGAAACAGTCAAAGCCAGCTCCTCTGTCTAATCTGTGTAGGCTCGTCACAAAACAGTTAATAGGGAATCAACTTTCAAAGAATTTAATTAAGGTTCTGGAAAGTTTTTAAGTTAAAAAATGAGCGTCTACGATGTGTGAACCAGAACATTCTCCAACACTACCTTCCAAAATCAGGTATTAAAAAAAATTGCAGTAACAGTAAAGGTAGCACTCTTCTTAACAAAACAAAATACACAAATAAAGTACTTCAGAAATGAGCACAGATACAAGACTCTGGTTGCGCTTTTTTAAAAAGTAAAATATGCCAAAAAAAAAGTCTAATTGAAGCTCCTTTTTTGAGGTCGGCTAAAAATCGTATAATAAATAAAAATTATGACACATTTTAAAGTTACGTCTAAGTTATCTGGATGTTGTCTGCTGTAGTAATTCATTCGAAGTGCATATAATTAACGCAATGACAGTGCTGTAATTACATTATTCAGGTATACTGCATGTTAACGATCTCGCTGTTCAAACCCGACAGATCCCTCAGGTTAGTTTAGATGTATAAATCAATATACAATAATTGTGCATGTACTAGTAGTGTGTGTACTATATTGTACAGTGTACTGATTTATTAGAGCTCCGATAGCTTAGTGAATAAGCGCTCCAACTTAATGGTGGCGAGTTGGAATTCCAGTCGGCTTGCAGTAATGAATTGCATTTTTTCAACCGACTTCATAAAGGAGGAGGCTCTCATTTCACTTGTGTGTTTTTAATGTTTATTACCTTATACATTTTGAGTGGGTGGAACCGGTTTTGTGTTTTTTATTTGAAAGCTGATGCTTCCAGTATGGTCCCATTTTTGACGAAGTTATTAGTTAACGTTTATTTATTATTACTTTAATAATTAAATAAAATATTATTACGTTATTAATTAACCTTTGATTTAATTTGAAGTTGGTTTTTCTTTTACTCGAAAATATATGTGTTAAGTACTAAACATTTGCTAAAAATTTGTGTCTGGTGTTTGGTAATAGGTTCAAGTCCTGTCACATAGAAGCTGTCTTTATCAACCTAGGATTAAAATGAGAGCTTATTTTTTATAAGTCTGAACATGGTAGTCGTTTAATGATGAACTGGAGACGATAAAGGTCGTGGATTACACGGAAAAATAAACAGAACTTGTTAAGAGGGCTAAAAAACTATGCTGCTCTATTTCGTCGTAGCATCCGTAGAGGGCCTACGAGAAGTATTGACTCAATTGATAACTTACTACTAATAGGTTACGGACAAGGAAATATTAGTGGCTACGATTACGTTACGAAGATGTACGAGTTGTCATATAGATGTTAATGACATATAAGCAACGTGTCTCGAGGTCATGCAATAGGAACGATCTTTGGGATTGTAATTATAGATGTTCAAGCCATAAATATATCGATATATTTTTCAATCTAATATATCATGAGGTTGTATCGATACTACGTGATATATTGTACAAATAAATCGATATTTTTCATATATCGATACTTTTCTTATAATGTATATTTTTTAATCACTTACGATATTTCGTAAATCGGATGAAATATATCGATATAAATATCGATATTTTATGTAATATTGATATCCATCGTGCACTTCTAGTTTTAATTCTACTGCATGAGGAGCTTGTGTTTTGTGCTAAAAATGACAAACGAGGAAGCGGTTTAAGTGATTTCTTAGTGATCACTGCCCTACTTGTAGTATTTCCCTGATCATGCCAATCCATACATGTAATATTACACGCTTCAGTGTCTTTAACACTGTTGTAAAGTGAGATTTTTTTTTTAATAACTTACAATCTGTCAAGGAGTTTGTTAATCATATTGTTTATCTAAACTGTGACTTGGCCTCCTTTGATTTGTTTTTCGTAATGAAAACATTGAAACCGAAAGCGAGCGATGAACGCCATAGGTCTATAAAAGTATATATATTGTCTAATTTTGTTTGTTACAATGAATGCACCGCGCACCCGCCCTCTACGCTGAAACTGTTCATTAATTAAAATTCTCTGTCTGTCTGTCTGACTGGCTGTGACGTCGACATTGTGTCGCGCGTCAAGTGCCGAGCACGCAGACGGATCCACTAATTATAGATTGTTTTCCCAGCGCCACCAGTTTCAAAGTTAAATTAATTTGCAACGCCACCCGAAATTTGTATGTATGTTTAAAATGCAAATATTACGATTGAGTTCCTGTGTAAACTTTTGATAAAAAAACTCTTGTGTCCTTTTAATTTTTATGTAACGGGGTAGACAGAGTCACATGTTGTTATTCACCTTACTGAATTTTACGTCTTTTTATGTCTACATTACCGTACTACTATAATACTATAGCAACCCGAATTCGATCCTCGGTACTGTCATCAATGAATTTGTTGGTTGCAATTTTAAGTGCTGATTTACCAATTTTTTACCAAATTTTTTTACATGTGAAGTCTGCAAGTTCCCACTAGGGCCGCATGGCGGACTATGCCGTTACATTATACTCTCTTTACATAGTCTGTGCCCAACATTGGGAAATATATAAGCTGTAACTTAAAACGGTTAGCGATTCACGAAACAAATTATAGGTCGGGCAATATCACAACTGACTATTAAACCAAATGTTCACACTGCCACAGCCAGACTCGCATTCAAATTATAGTTTGGAAATGAGTTAGGCGTCAAATACGGTTTCAGGGAATAAATACACGCATGTCGCGGCTGAAGTAATGTTTATAAATGACATTTAATTTGAATTTTTTTACCGCACAGTGAATATCATACATTTATGCGATTGTGTCACAACTACTATATTATTTTATTAATAGTTTTGGAGTAGTATTTAACTTCGTTTCTTGAGTTCTTTGCGTCCAACATGCGCCAATAACATTGGACTCGTTTCACATATAATGGAACGACATACTTAAGTGTCCACCGGTTTGCACCGCCCCCACCTGTTCGGGGGCTAGCTTAGTGAGGCCTTTTTGACTGACTTGCCGTAAGATGGTCTTTTTCCCGGTACGAGATTATCGTTACATTCTGGGATACCCTGTATTTTCTATTGAAGTAAAACTTCTTTAGCTGCAGTCTAAAGCAAACTCGTTTTTTTTGTAATTAAAACTTATCACTGTTTAGTATTAAATAAAAGTATACAGTTAAAAGGATCCAGACTGTACAGGTATTGTGAGCTAAATACAGAGTTCGAAACAAAGTGAAAGCACAATGCGCCAAAATATAATAAAACCGCAAAGCAACGTGAAAGGCTTTCCGGTTTTCAATATAGAACCGTTTTTAGTGCTACCGATTTTTGAAACAACTTCGTATACGGATGTAAAGTAAAATTCTAACTGGCGTAATCGAAAGTATTTTGCATATTTCAATTCATTTCGTGATATAACGAACCGCATTTGCTTCGCCTTTCACTATTCGTATAGGAAAGGACTAGAATAGCTTGCCCGCTGATTACAATGTGGGTGTTTTGAAGACTTTATTTAATAGGCACTAAGCTAGTGCATCTTACCATGCAGGATTGCATTATCACTTAACATCAGGTGGAATCATGGTCAAGAACTTGCTTAGAAGAAGAAAACAAATATATATAAATAACTAAATATTCTTCACAGCCTAGTGCATGAGTAATTGTTGTGTTGCCCACATTGCCATTAATGTTCGAGAGGCGATGAAACGAATTTTACCATGGGGAGTGTTCTGATTAATTGTTCGGAGTCATCCCAGTTTTCAATTACGGCACATCTCGGCAGAATTCCAAATTCCACCGCCACCATCTTGATGGTTGGCGTTCCACGACTGTACGTTTTTCGCGTAACCTTCTTCCACTCACTGTCAACCTGTAGAATCAACTGTCACCAGCGGTGCTTCCGAACGCTTACGTTTTGGGGACCTTCAAGAAACGAGCCTACTCCTATCTCAAAGGCTGACACAACGCACTTGCAGCTCCTCTGGTACAAGTATAACAAGTCCGTGTAATAACACGGACTTGTTATTTTTAAATGAAATAATTTACAAAAATATCGTATACAATCCTATAAATCAAATAAATTGAGAAATTTAAATGTTAGATATTCAATTATTATTTGTGTGGGTCGCTGCTGGAAGTTTATCGACGTGGAAACATTTTCAAAAAGTTTTGTCCCAACATGAAAGCAATAAAGGGACTATTTCTTTGCTATAACTTAAATTCGTCACCATCCGCAAAACGGTTGAGGGCGCTCAAACAAATTGTCCGCTTACGGTTCGTTAAGTCGGAATATTGGTTCATTGTTGGTTAGGTTCTCCCCTAGTTGAGAGGTTCACTAATGGCAAACGTTAATATTACATAACATCCACACACAAAACGTGGTTACTCGATAAAGAGAAGTCCATTTATATCCAATTTTCTTCCAGAGTTAGAAAACGCTATTTGACTTCAGACAACAGAAGAAATTTTGCTATCAACATTGAAGTATTCAACTTGGTGTTTGTCCTGGGTGTCCGCGATTATACGGTATCTATCCTGTATCCATCGGTGGCTATCCTTGGTAAATTGAACGCTGGATCTACAAAAAAATCGGTGTCTCTCTGCACAAAGCCAAAGCATATCACAGTGGAAGTAATTCCTAACCTAGTAGACTGTGGCCGCTTTTAATTGACTTTTACGACAGCTTCCTGATATCACTTAAGCTAATCAAGGGGCATTAGCTTAGTAAATGCCTATTCAGTCTACTCTTACAACTACCCACATTGTATTCGACGGTAAAAAAACTATTCCAGCACTTTGCGGTACTAATAATGAAAGACGAAGCAGAACGCTCATGTTCGAGTTCGAGTTTCGAGAAGTTCACAACAAAAGGATGAAATCCAATGCGTCTTGAAGTGCGATGGTGAAGGGAATATGGATCGCATTCTCCAAGTGTTGGAAGGAACTATTTTAAATCATCTCAGCTGCCAAATCCAAAGAGTTCCAAATCTTATCATCCGATCCGACGCCGACAGCGTTACTGAACTATGTTTACCATGTTTTTTTACTTTCACACACAAGCAATATGTTGTGTCAGTTGGCACCAGTGACTTCCGAACCGATACAACTTCTCTCGAATCGAGCAAATACCTTTCTTAAGAGTCGACAATGCGCTTGCAACTCCTTTAGTGAATATCCTTGAACGTCGGTGATCACTTAAAATCAGTTGAAACGTCAGTTCTTTAGCGCCTATCCTATTAAAAAGTACAGCAAAAGAACATAGTAACTTATATAATCATTTACCTTTGATCGAAATCACACTCGAAAGTCTTAAATAGAAAGTTAACAGTGATATCATAAATTCAGCCTCGTTTAACTAATAACGTAAGTTACAAGCTGGAAATTTGTAAAAACCTTTAAAGTCTATTCAAGTCGATAAAAAAACATACTTCGCCGAGATGAATCAAGAAAGAACTCGGTGACGGCGAGTTCAAAGGAGTAATTAATGTTACAAAACCTAAATGACAGTTCCTTAGGGATTAATAAAGAAATGAAAATGCTTTCATAAGGAAAGAGAAAAGTTTTTAGTTATCTGTCTTTTGAGAATTAACCATTATTTGCATAAAATCTCTCCCAGTTCAATTTCGACGTCACGATTGACGCGACCCGTACTTTTGCGCCAGCCAAATTTGATGCTGACGAATATACTTTTATAACTAAGTAAAATAACTTGAGCCTATCTCCCAATACGCAAACGTAGGTAGGGAATAAACGTACTTCCACATTCCTACGAATATTATATATACGACAAATATTTTTTCATGAGATTTAGAAAGATTATGTATTGGCAAATACATAATCTTCTAAATCTCAAATCTTTATCACATTTTTCTTTGTAAGCTACAATCTGGTTTAAATAAAAGAAAATGGCTTAAGGAGCCGTGGAGTATCAACTCTCTTTCAGTATAGTTTTTGTTGCCCACGTCTGTTTTTCATTCCAATTACAAAGTGGATATCTTCAAGAGTAGAGTAAATATGCATTCAATAATCCAGGACCGCATTTTCACTTAACATCAGGTGGGATCGTAGTCAAGCACTTGCTTAAAAAACCCGCGCTAAGTTATGCGTCATATAGAACGTCGCAGTCCAATGAATTTGTAACAACGGATTTACCGTAAAACAACTCTTCATTTGAGTCCGGGGGTTGTGTGCGTATCCTATGATGAAATGGAAACAGTCAAATTAGATTATTATTATTTCTAAAGCTTATAAAGCGATGGGTTTTATAAGTAGTTCTACAGTATTCAATAGCATAAAAACATATAAAGTACGGTGGTAGTTTACATCGGGACAGCGTTTGTCTTGTGTGGAGTACTGTTGGCATATCTGGGCAGGTGCAGCCAAATACCAACTCGAATTCCATGGAGAGGCGGGCCAAAAAGTTGATAGGTGACCAAGATCTACATTTAGATCCCTTACATTACCTTAATTACATTAGATGCCTTAGAAAAATTTTGGCGTGTGGTAAATCAGCACATAAAATTGCAACAACAAATTTATTGGTGCCGGCGTCGAAGATTGAGCGTACTATGCAACTTGAACCGCCCGGACACAGCTACCATGGCTCATAAGACTGATTGTCGGTACATAAGACTGACAAATTGGTTTCAATCGAGTCACCTTTAGCTTATAGTAACTGCTTAACCTCCTAGCATGTCGTTCCTCTGAGATGAAAAATGCAAAGGTAGAGCGTCGACAGTCTACAGAATGATGTTAAATGTTAAATAAATATTCGTTATTTTTAAAACACATTTGATGGTAGGGTTTCTACCTGACCCTTTGCGTGATGGTCGTATTTGTCGAAGTACGACTTAAATAATAGAACACGCAATGTCAAAGCCTCTTATTTTAATACGTGGAAATTCCCGGCCGCAATTTCGTCCAGTTAACCCAGTTTATTTAGTTTAAGTTGCGTTTTGTTCTATATTTCCACATTTCTCCGATCAAAAGAGAAAAATATCTCATAAAAGAGAGCGCAAATTGGAGCGTTAAAAATAAAATGCTTTCCGTTTGTTGGTCTAACTCTCCATACTCCGCGTGCGCTGCCTGAGCTGTATCTAACGAGCAATTAGCGCATGTAGTGATTGCTGGCCAATCACAATGCAGCTCGGTAACCAACAAAACAAAAATCAGGGGCACAACTTTCCTACTACTATTGCACGAATGGAATGGTACAACACGGCCGGGGTAGTATAAAGCAAGATACTTTCGATTCAGCCATGTAATTCTGGGCTCGTAGAATAAGACTGCCTGTCGTAGAAGGCCTCGGCCTAAAGGGGCCTCGGTTTCACTGGGCGACAAAGGGGGCATTTGTCTTGTATTAATTATCTGCGCGACAAATGGACGAATAAATACTCAATATAAATTTTCTGATGAAAGGGATGTGCTTCAAGGGTAGTTTGATGATACTTTGGTTAGGTTCTGATTAATTCAATTTCGTAATATTCCTAGGATAGTTCGGAAATTCGAAAAGTGCCAGTAATATCGTTTAAAAGTCGGTTTTTGTTTTTACCCGTAATCATACTTGTTTGAAGTCTATTAAAAATACTACTTAATATTACCTTTATCATGTACTATATAAATACCTTTTTCTATTAACTGTTATTCTTAGAATGGTATTTTCCAGCAGACGCCGTAGTGTGGCTCTCGAAAAATTCATTTGAACAACCCTACTCCCAACTACGGAAGAAACCAATCTCGTCTAACCACAATGACCCTATATTCCGACTTAACGAACTGTAAACGTACAATTTCTCAGAGCTTCTCGGACCGTTTTGCAAATGGTGACAATTTTATTTTATTGCAAAGAAATAGCGTCTTGACTTTTTAAGTGTTGCGGAGAACTGAACTTTCCTGACTATTTCCTTCACGCGACTTCGATACAATGTTTTGTGTCTAGTGGTCATAACAATTTCGTATGAGAATCTTGTTGGCTACTCGAAATGACTTATCTCATTCTTTTTATTTATTTCATTGCATAAACCTTATAATCTAGCATATACTCGTTAATTATACAGTCAGCGTTTATGCGTTTTATTGAGTGTCAATAGCTTGTTGGTTGGTTTGCGAGTCATCAGATCGCAGGTACGAATCTATCATTCGACTGTTGAAATGAGCCATCTCCTAGCATTATCTAAGCTTACTCGGAATGGTTAACAAGAATGTTACTGATATTCGTGTCAAAAATAATACTGGCATATTTCTCAAAATAATACAAGTATATTTACGAGTAAAAACAAAAACCAAACTTCTGTATAGGAATATTACCAAATAGAATTAATCAAAACCTAACAAAACTCTCACCACACTAACATTAAAGTACCTATCTAACAAAAATGATTAATAAAAATCTTGTTGGCGTGATATTGAGTTATTCGTGTATTTATCACGCAGAGACTTAATGCAAATTTAACACTTATTTGGATTTCTCGTGGATGGCATTGTCAGAAATAGATCACGTGAGAAGCACCAGCTTTCAAACAAAAAAAGAATTATCGATATCAGTTCACCCCCTAACCTCGAAAGTTATCAAAACATATAGACGAATTGAGAACCTCCTCCTTATTATAAATCGATTGAACAGATGCATTCACCATTGAGCGACACATTTTAATCACCACAATTTTTATAAATGACATTACAAATAACACTTAATAGGTAGCCTAAGCCTTATAAGTAATAAGCCTACGCCATCGACCCCGACGAAAGTAACATGCCGGTGGTTCGAAACTTAAAGTCACAGCCTTTATATATGTCCCACAGCTGGGCACAGGTCTCCTCCGTGCACAATCCACCACGCCGCCCTAGTACGGATTGGATTAGAAACTTCACATGTCTTAGAAAAAAAATTCCAGGAGATGTAGGCTTCAGATTCAGATTTGTATTGGTAATTATAATAAATTACAAGTCGATTTTTACAAATTAAATTAAATATTTGAACAGGAGAAAATAATGAAAAAATCATCAAAGAAATAAAATGCTATACATTTGTAATTTGATTTGTCAATTCCTCCACACTATAAAATGCCCTCTCAACCAGCCATGACTGCAACTTATTTTTAGACATAGTATAATAGTAGTTAGACATAGTTAATTAAAATTAAAGTCTCCTTGCTTCAGGTGCCTTTTGTTCCTCTACTATATTATTTTGCAAAACAAAAAACGTTACATAAATTCATTGCTGCGTTCTCTCTAGTTAAGCCAATTGGCTTTAATGTAAACTCAGCGTTAAGTAATGAATTGTTCTGAATTTTCACATTGCCTCGATATAGAGGAAAAATATCTGATAAAAGGAAGCTTAAATTGGAATGGTAGAAGGAAAATGCTGCACGTTTGTTAGTTTAACTTGTAGTTTTCTGCGAGCGCTCCTTCAGCCATTTCTAACGACCAATTAAAGTACACTGTTATTAGTGGAACCGCGCAGGGCTCAGTAACAAAACGAGGTTAAATACTAACTCACATTGCTGTGAGAATATTAACACGATCATTTTTTACAAGAGTGTCTATACAAACGACTAAAAACCAAACGCTATTAAGCCAGGACGTCCTCTTCGTATTACCGAATTATCGTGGGAATATTACGAAATAGAATTAACCAGAACCAAACCAAATTCTCATCAACCTACCCTTTAAGTACATCCTTTCCAATAAAAAAATAAATCATCGATATCGCGCATATTCCTACGCGTAACATATTAACCATCTATGCCGGGATTACCTCTTACAGGGGATCTTGTGCCGGGCTATAGAGGTTCAGGCTAAGCGACCTATGCCACCTCTCAATCCGGTAAAGATGTAAAGGAGCTTCTCTGACCAACCTGTGTAGTTCGTCTTAAAAAATAATAAGACAGTCTTGGCACGGCGCACTAGTTACTAGGTGTTTTGGATTATTTATACGTGCAATTTTACTTTTTTTCGTCGTTGGAATCAGAAAAAAGACGCGACAAATGATATATGACTTGTAACAATTAGATGAAAAATAGCGAAAATAGGATTTTCAAGATTGACACTTCCCTTTTATATTTTGTACCGTAAAACGATTTTCTTTTAGGAAAACTCTAAGTTAATGCCGCGGTACAATAGTTATTTAGCAGAAATAATAAATATTGTGTCCAAAAACGACAGCTCTAGGTCCACAAACACGAAAGTTATAATTTTTTTTAGAGTTGAAATGTTTTTCGTCTCTGGTGAACAATTTCATTTTTGTGGGTTACTACGTTTTTGTTTTCCAGCGTCGATATATCATTTATTAGCAACATATAGCATACCAAATGGGTATTCATGACTTTATAGTTTGACTCCATAGATCCATTCGCAATACCTCGGTAAGGTAAACTAGTTATCCAAATAAATACATTTTCCAATTGTACGTTTATTGGAACTGCGACAATACCGACATCAGACTTTCAAATTTAGTTTGGGAACAAGCGTTATCCTACGAATGTTTCTCTCGTAGTATCGATACACATCGCAAAACGTTAATAGCATGGTAAATTTTGTCTATCTGTTCATTATTATTTAATAAGATCGATTCTGAGTGGACACAACTATGTAGATGTGTTCACTCAAATGTAAAAAATATAAAATAATAATAATTTAGTTATAAATTAGTTTAAAAACAGTTTCACACAAGGCGGGACTTCAAACCAAATTTCTGATTAGTTATATTATATGGCTTTAACACAATTTTTGGCAAAATTTCGGAAGTGTGAGGATCGGGAACGGGCGCCTGAGAAAAAAGGAGATTTTTTTACCGATTAGATATTTTTTTAAAAGAAAGCTAGAAATATTTGTTTTTTTTTTTCTTAAGAAAATATTACTAACATTCTTGTTAACCATTCGAACTAAGCTTGAGCTTGTGCTAGGAGATGGTTCACGTCAATAGTCCAATGGTGGGTTCAAACCTACTACCTTACGATTCGCAGGCCGTACAATGTTGCTGTTGACGCTTCAAAGATTGGCGTTATATTATATTACAAAAGGGGTTGGTAAATTATAATCTTAATCGACGTTTATGTATGTACGGGTCTATGGATATGAATAAAGTGAAAGTATTGTAAATTATAGAGCATAGTCCGGTACGCACACCTAGTACGGATTGGCAGACTTCACATGTCTTAGAAAAAAATCTAGGACATGTAGGTTTCCTTCACCGCCGAGCCCGTGGTAGATCAGCACATAAAATTGCAACAACAAATTTATTGGTGCCGGCACCGGGGATCGATCTCGGGTTGCTATGCGTAATATGAGGCAACCGCCCGGACACTGAGTTACCACGGCTATGCCCTTATACTCTCTTTACATATATAAAGTTTTTTTCTTTAGGGACGAACTACACAGTTGGTCAGAGAGGCTGGCCATTACTGCTTCGCCGGATTGAGAGGTGGCATAGCTCTTAGTCCGCTTGGCCTGAACCTCGTATATAAAAGCTGTAACTTTAACTTTTATATATTAGGTCAGGAGGAGTAGTCAGGAGGGTACAAAGATCTCTGGCTACCCGTCCAGGTATTGTATGTTCAAACAGTTTTTATTAAGCAGATTTCCCAGAGCTTGTATCGGGAACAGTTAATAGTTGCTGGTAGTGAAATGTAAATTAATGCGGTTCTATATTTGCATACGTGTGTGGTGCGGGCTTGGTGACTCGACCAACTCTGACAAAGAGACAATCAAGACTGCCGCTATGCATACATAAACGACTGGGAACTACAAAGCCTTGTTATTTAAGGTATATGATATACAATATATTGTACTATATCTATATTATATAGCGACGCGGCACAGCAACGCGGCGTGCTTAGTTCAATTATTTAACGATAAGCTGACAGGATTTTTTTTTTTTTTGCAGGAATTGATATGTTTGCATCTTTCGCGTCTTCATTTAAACACAATGGTTTTCAATCTATTACTTATTCTTCTTGGAGCCGTTGTAGCTCGGTGTCCGGGTGGTTGGCTCAAGTTGCATAGTACGCTAGTAATCTGAGTTCGATCTCCGGTGCCGGCACCAATTTTCTGTTGCCATTTGTCCTGATTTACCACGCGCTCGGCGCTGAAAGAAAATGTCGTAGGGAAACCTACATGTCTTAGAACATTTTTCTAAGACATGTGAAGTCTGCCATTCCGTACTAGGGTCGCTTGGCGGACTATGCCCTTAAACTCTGTTTACAGATAAGTTCTACGCCCAACAGTGGGACATATATATTATATATATAAAAGCTGTAATTTTAACTTATAACTAATTCTAATTCTTCCTGTTAGCGCTTTATTCACTCTTTTTCTTCCTTTCATCTCTATATTCTATCATAAGGAGACTTAAGCTCTATCCCTATCTATACTTATTAACAGGTAATTACATAGTTTTGTTAATTAGTTAAAATTTGTTTACATCTGTGGAGCTATTTTTGCCATCCATTCAAATTAAAAAGCACATATTTGATATGTATGTATTCCGAAACACCTCGCTCACCAGGCAAACCGTGACATATTATCATATAACTCCAGTTCAAGTCGATATTCTTCGAGGTACTTACCAAACTTATAATATCCCACCACTTTTGGCCTTTTATTTATAATTGTATGACACAAAAATGAAAAAAGAGGCTTCCAATCGGGCTATAGAGCGGTGTTGGTGTGGCAACCCTAGTCTGTGTAGTGTGCACATACGGATAATTTCCAACGTAAGCAACTAAACACAATAAATATCAACAAAACGTAGAACAAAATACGATCGTATTATACCGCCAATTTAGCGAGAACCAGCGCACTGCACACTCGTTATTTCTGATTAGTTAATACCTGACGCAGACCGCAGCGGCTGTACGAGAACGCATCATTATAGCTTCAACGAGATCCAAATTAGCCGGCTATTACTCGGCACGATTGAATTTGTTTGTGAAATTCGGTTAGCTTAAATACTCGTTACATTAAAACGTGAAGATATGCGGTTACATGGCAGCGGTTGAGCTTAATTTGATGACAGAATTTTAATGCCGATAATGACAAACTAATGTGAAGCGTTCCAATTAATTCGGAGCACAATACAAAATCTCACTGCAGTTGAACTTTATTGATTTCAATTTGTATGAAACATTATTTTGGAGTACGTTGTAACGGCCACGCTTGCCGAATGCTTTCGTGTCTATCCTATAGCGTAATCTTTCTACGCATGTCAAATATTTTCGCGTCGTCGTTGATTTTAGCCACTGAAGGATGTAGGCCTCTACGATTTCCACAAGTATATTTACAAATCAAAGTATATAGTTCCAGTGTGGTGTGGAGAAAACCAGCTTTCAAATAAAAAAAAAGAATCATAAAAATTGGTTCACAATCGAAAGGCCTATATGACCTAACAAATATTGAGAATCGAGAATTTCCTCCTTTTTTGTAACCATTACAGAGACATAACTGAAGCCATAGACAAAGACAGTCTCTGTAATTGATTACTCTATACTGAGATGTCTATTAGTGACTCATTATTATTAATTTTTTCATTATTTTTTATTGTTTGAAATTCGAATACCGTCTATGCATCGTCATATCTATCTCAAAACATGCCGCATCTTATAATGTAAATATCCTGTTAATCCCTTCTGTAGTTTTCTGTAGAAAAATCACCTCATTTTTAAAATAAAGTTTTATTAATTGGAGCTCGTGAAGCATACCCACATACAGCTGCTAATAGTGTTTTAACCTGTGCCTTAATTGATATAAATTTATATGACAACATAAAAAAATATATTTGGAGATTGGATTTTAAATTAACACCTCAACCTCTTTAGTAGAACTTTGGGGGCGGCAGGGTCACTGGCATTCTTTGCGCTTTCTTGAAAAAAAAATAAAAAATAATAAACTTCGACAAACAGGATTTCAATTATTTTATTAAAAATGTCACAGTATTTTAAAAGAAATGACTAAGCTGAAATGCATAGTCCAAAAATGGTTAGCACAATTTGAAGCGTCATACTTCAAGATGAATTATTGTCCCGTAGCTGGTTAAATTGTTGAAATAATTGCGTCCCCAGCAGTATGGCAAGTGGCCAAGCTTACAGAGGTGGAAGTATCTTTAAGGCTTTTAATTTTTACACGCCAGATAATTGGTACCTTATATACTTATCTTTGCCAGGTCAACTATCATCATCAGTGTAGGAGATAGTGGTGATGACGGTGTTAATTAAATTTAATTTCATCATATCAAGTAGTACGTTTTTTAAAGAAAGGGCAAAGATATACGAGACCATGGTATTATCCTTTCAATAATTTTAAATTAATTCTATGCGGATAATTTACAAGAAAATCACTTTTCTAAAATTACATTTATCACTTATGAGACCTAATAAACAGAGCCTTACCCATCCCGTAACTTCCTTTTTTGTTAACGGGGGGAATCTTTAACAAAATACTATTTAAATAATTATCCTTTTAAGGTCGGTCCATCTAGAGAGAGGGAGTTCTACGCTTCGCGGCCCCATGCGCTATCTCTCTTCCAAGATTCTGCTGTCACTGACTCCACAGATGTAACCAGCCCACTGCCACTTCTACTTGCTGATTCTTAGAGCTGTGTTATCTATCGAATGTCTACGTTTCGTTAAAGCTTGACTCTGTACAAAGTGTGTGTTCGAAGAAATTGGTTACATAAAATACCAGTTTCTTTGTAAAGTATGATCAAATATGTTCCTATCAATACTTTTGCTCCCTGAATGTTGCGTTGTTAAGGTTCCGCGAAGTTGAAAAATTCCAAGTTACTACAGAAGGAACAAGGACATTTTTCACTCTTTACAGGCAGCAATTTGAAAGCAGGAGTACTAAGCTTTTGTGTGGCTTAATATTAAAGAAGCAGCGATTCCAGTTAGTAATATTTTACATGAAATAATTTGTGTTTTGGCGTAAATGTTTCTGTATCCTATTGGGATGATTCTGTTATTTGGAAGCTGGTCCTTCCAGTGTAGTCACCGCCATTTGAATTTATTCCAATCCTGACAATGGCATCCCTATTAAAGCCATATAATTCTTAAATTTGCATCAAATATGTACGCGACAAAACGAATAGCTCAATATCAGGATAACGAACGTAGTTTGATGAGACTTTGGTTATGTTCTCATTTAATTAATAATTTCGTAATATTCCTACGATAATTTGTAAATACAAAGAGCATGCCGCACACGTAAGTTTTACACAGTAACGTTTCACGTTTGATTTGATTTGAAGTCGTTTTTGTTTTTACTCGTAAATATACTTGTGAGCTAGATGATTTTAAATCGTTCTGACTATCCAATTAATGAAGATTATATTTGCGTAGTTTATCTTTGTCTTAATATAAGCTCTCACGGTGCGATATGTCACGCCATTATGATTTACCGATGGCGTATGCTTGGCACACTAATGTCTTTGACGTATTTGATAATGATGTAATGATAATTATTATATCGACTCAGGGTTCTGATTTCTCGTTCCATATTCTCGTAACTTGTACCAAATCACCGGCGACAAATAACACGTCTGCATGTCGCAGCGACGTTTCCAATTTAGTCGCCTTTGTGTATGTGTCGGTACGCGTAGCATGTGCAAGTGACTTTAGACTCATTTCCCCGTGTTTATGTACGATAATCCGTATGAAAGGTAAGTTCGAGCTGCAAAATGGAGCGTGGGAAATGATGGAATAGATGAATAAACTTTATAGCATGACTGAGTCCAAATTTAAGATCAACTATGTAGTTTACTAGGAGCATGTGATAACTTATCTTCTTTGTAGAATGAAGAACGAATGAAGGCAATGAGAACTTTACACTCGTCGGTGCATAGCGGATATCGTCTTGCTATCAAATATTGCTCAAAGTCGCATGGATTGTCCTGAACTACTTAACAAGCTACGCTTCTCTATCCCTTCTCGTAGTCGGCGATTCATGTGTCCATTATATACTCCACCTAGTAATGCAAACTATATGCTTAATAGCTATTTTATCAGAGCATGTAATGAATTCAACAACCTTTGTAAGAAATTCAATAATGTCGACCTATTTCACGTCAGTGATGCCTCAGTACGTAAGCTTTTTATAAGTATATTTAGCGAAATTTTGCGGGACCTTGATACTCTTTTCCAATATTGTGTTACCTAAGTTTGCGTATCTTTAGTGTTTTTTTTTCCCTAACTTATTTGTGAAAACTTGTTATCTGCTAATCTAGTGATATATTTGTACACGCTCGTTTACCATCTGTAATCATACCATCTCAATATCATATTAAATAAGAATAAAGCGACGCTTACTCCTGCATTACAGATTAGTGCATGCTTTTTATTTTTTTATCTTCTTATACTTATTTAACAAGATGAGCATCGTCATCCAATGTGCACACATTTTAGCAAGTGATTATTTTATGTATGAACTGATAAACGGAAATAAACCAAGGCAGCTGCGATTCGAACTATTGATCGAAAAGGTGAACTTTTAGCTTCTGGTCGATCGAAAAATGTATTATGAAAGAAATAGACGTAGGATAGAAAAACGTATGGCAAAGATTGCATTAAGATTGCTCGCAGGACGAAGGAGGATAAATCTTCGTTATTAGCGGATTTAGGCCTACCGCAGTAGGCGCGGGCCCAGTTTTTGCACGTAACACCCGTCCCAATCGGAAGCCAGTTAGCTAAGCGCACGTGTCGAAAATGTTCAAACTATCGCATACGATATCGCGCTGGGAGCGTTACTGTGTCATTATCATAAACCTCCGCGTCCACTGGGATTGTATTAATGTGTGTTATAACAACATCTGTATCCGGGTGAGGGAAGCCCATTTTATCCATGTAGCCTGCACGTTCCTATATAGAGGGACTGGATTAGTAACGATTTTGTATCTGCTATGGAAATAAATTTTGTTACATGGGAGGACGATTTCTTCAGGGAATCGCCAAACGCGTACGCGCTCTTCGTGGGAAGAGCGTTCGGTTAGGTTCAGCCCTGTTCTCTCTTAAGAATAAGACTACGGTATCCCGGGCTCGGGTTCACTGGGCGACAAGGGTGGAGGCCTCTGTCGTCCGCCAAGGTAGACCCGGGAAGAAGGTGACATCGGCAGGCCCGTGTCACCTTGCACTGCTCGGGCACAGGGGGGGAGGGAGGGAGTAACCAACACATGGCACCCAGCGATTGTTATGCATAATAACTACTTCCAATGATATCTTAGTGATTTACCTGAATCTTATTGTATTAACTAATTCATAATTAATAATTTAGTTGATCGTCACATTAACTTGGCATTGTAAACAATAATTTAAATTTATTAGTTCGTAATCTAACTTTAATTAATTTTGTATAAAGATTGTGAGGACGCGCAGTTTTGACGGTATTCGTTAAAATAATTATTTCTACAACGTTACGCTGTTTCAATAAAGCGAGTGTACTATTTATTGGACTATTTAATTCCACGAAACCTACAATCATAACATACATTAAAAACTAAAGTTATTTTAACAGTTCACGTCAATTCTTTTTGTTTTAATTTATTTCCGACAGATAAATATTTTAGAGCCTCCCTAAACTTTATATTAAATTCATACAGCCCTTATAAAAATCGTTAAATTTTACTGAATGTCGTAAATCAGAAATCACCTAAGTTCTAAGTAAAATGTCGATAATTTATCGAGTATTACGGAGAGCTGAGTTGCGAATATTTCTTGTGAGAAGTCGTTTAGAAAACTCATTTTCTTTCTAGCGGAAGAAATTAGTTCACTATAACGCTACAACACAAAATGCGTCACTGTTATGTATTATATACACTGAAACGTCATCAAAAAATAAGCTCGTACGTCCTTTTAACGCTAGCGGAGTAGACAGAGACGACTTTCACTATCCCTCTTTTACGAAGTTTATTAAAACTGAGATGTGGCAGGTGGTGGAATTGCCATATACCGGGCACAAACTTTTAGCAAGTGATTTTTTTGTCGCCGTCTGAGATTCAAACCCGTGACCGTATAGCCACTAGGCTAGCGCTACCGTTATTATTATTATATTTAATATTATAATAAATAACAATATGTTTTGTGTTGTATCAAACTATTGAAAATACTTCTAATAGACTTCAAAAAAGGAGGAAGTTTTTATGTTTGTAACACTCATAGAAACACATAACTTCGACTGCCTGAACCGATTTTGATGACTGTTTTTATTTGAGAGCTCGTGCTTCTCGCGTCCAGTTCTGACAACGGCATCCATAAGAAAATCATAAAGGTCTTAAATTAACATTAAACGCCAACCGATTTGAATCTTAGATCCCAAATTTGAATAAGGAATGCACTCCGGCGGTTTGGTTATGTTGATAATATGAATGAACAACCCTCCACTTATGATGTATGAGTTAGTAATGGTACCACAAAAGGACTAGGAAACTTATATCAACCGGATATTTGTCATATTAAAGAACAAGACATAGAAAATAAATGAATGAATGAATGAATATACTTTATTGCACAACAATTAACAAATATATTACAGAAATAATACATTTTGATACATCACGGAATATTTGCTGAGAGCGATCTCTCCCAGACAACGTTTGATGGGCAGAAATTTGTTTTTAGACATACATAGATATAAATATATAAACATACAGTTATATTACTTTGTGCAAATTCTATTAATAATAATACACAAATTTAATTTGCTATGGATACAATAAATATAAATATAGCTATTCATAAAGAAAGATAGTTCTTATATATTAGGTTGTTAAAAGCAGACAAGGATTTTGTGCGCCTTATATTTGGTCGCAGAGTATTCCAAAGGCAGACCGCTTCAACAGAGAAAGACTTGCTCAGAAATTTTGTACCATACTCTGCATTTTTAGTTCATACCTCTGCATTTTTAGTTTCATATTCAAACTCCTCTAGGTCACGGCGGCGACTGTCATGTTTATTATCTTATATTAAAGTTGATTTACCACTTCTTATAAGAACCCATAAACGAAATAATGTGTAATATTGCACAAATACTAATTTAGATATATGAATAAAAACACTCAGGCGAGAATGTAGACAAGGATTACGGATTTTCATTTTGTATCCTGCTGACAAAACTCTCTTACTTCATTCAAATCCATACATCTTTGTACACATGTTCGATAATTCGTAGTACTTGATTATCCCTGAAATAGCAACCAGCCGAGTCGTGGTTCGGCCCTTTCGGGCGCCCTCGGACCGGAATACTTACGCGTAACATAGTAACCGTCCAAGCCGAGTTTATCCCTCATCGGGGAGACCGTTGTGTCAAGCGACCTAAGAAGAGCTATGCCACCTCTCAATCCGGTGAAGCAGTCAAGGCCAGCTTCTCTGGCCAATCTGTGTAGTTCGTCAAAAAACACCGGAGTACTTTTGCAAAATAGTATAATATATTAAATGATGTATAATATTAGTTCTTTCGTGAGGCCGTAGCGATAGCAATGAAGTGGTCGAGTTATTTGCACAGTGTAGAGAAAATTTGGCGGTCAGTCAGTATTTCGCAGTCCATTTAACAAAATCGATTGTTTTCGCCTCGTTGAGAAGCGCCGTATACCTTTCCTTTTAAAAATAGATTTCTTGCTTGCTCATGATATTTTGTGCACGTATAATTTTTATTTATTAAATAATACGTTAGCATAATATACACGAGTAAAATTAACGATGTTTTTATAAAATGTCATTCATTTTGCTTCATACATAGAGTGAATAGGCACTTACTAAACTAGCGCGTACCATCTTACGACTATATCACCGCATAATATCAGTTAGGATCGTGGTCAAGCACTAGTTTAGACCACATAAAAAAAACAATTTTTAATAATTTAAACAGAAAAAGAATAAAGAGGTATAAAACAGTTTTGCGTTAATTTTATTTTGTTTTTTTTTTTTTTAATTTAAACCTTTTAAAATTAATAAATAATTTTCGTGTATGTTGCTGCACTTTCAATAAATCTTCTATTTTTTTACAAATTACCGACGTTTCTAAAAGTGACGGAGGTGTTTTAGATGCAGCCAAATACCAATGAGAGGTGGGCCAAAAAGTTGATAGGTGACCAAGATCTACATTTAGATAGTCTTGGGCACCGGCGCAAGGTGCTTAGCCTTTCGGTATTTTACAGATTACATTTTAGAGAGTGTGCACACGAATTACACAAATTAATTCCCCCATCCCTATTCTACCTTCGAACGTTTAGATTCATCGATTCGGCGGATCTCCACCATTTCATAGTCGATGTTCCGCGCATCCAAACGAAGCGATTTGAGACATCGTTCAACGTCCGTACAGCAAAGGAATGGAACAAGTTGCCGGCGTCAGTCTTCACGTCCAAGTAAGACGTGGGAGCCTTGAAGAGTAGAGTGAATAGGCACTTACTAAACTAGCGCGTTCCATCTTACGACTATATCACCACTTAACATCAGATGGGATCGTGGTTAAGTACTAATTTATAACACATAAAAAATGTATGGATGTGAACTTGTGACTCTTTCGGATAACTGAAGTACCAAGGTGGAGTATATCCTGCATCATTATAGATAACGCAATGCAAAGCAAACAAAATTTAGTCTCCAATAATTTTAATTCTAAATTCTGAGTAACGAATTCTCAATCTTCTGAGTAATAAATTTTAGATAAACCAATTTTATCAGTGCGATCAACTATTTGGTCCGCTGACCGCTTGCTTCAATCAAAGTTTGAGAGAATGATTACTTTAGGGAAATCAATTCTGAACAAGCCTTTGTCTTATAAAATAGTAAATAATAAAACGGGTTTACTATGAAGAATGTAAATAGTATACATTATTCTCTTATAATCGTATAGCATTTCTTTAAAGCCTATTTATTTTAATGTTATTTATTAAATTATTCGACTGAGAAACGCAGAAAGCACAAAATATTCTTTGGATGCTAAATAATAAAACGTGAATACCGTAATGGTTTAGGATAAATATTAATTTAGTATATAATCTATAGTAACAATAATTTAAAGAAAAAACTTTCCTTATACCTGATGTCAATGGGCAATACAGTCCTCGATAAGGCACACTAACTTAGTTAATGGTTATTAAAAATACCCGCATTGTATTTGGAAGAAAAGAAATAAACATTTATTTATTAAATTATTCAACTGAGAAACGCAGAAAGCACAAAATATTCTTTGGATGCTAAATAATAAAACGTGAATACCGTAATGGTTTAGGATAAATATTAATTTAGTATATAATCTATAGAAACAATAATTTAAAGAAAAAACTTTCCTTATACCTGATGTCAAGGGGAAATACAGTCCTGAATGGTAAGGCACACTAACTTAGTTAATGGTTATTAAAAATACCCGCATTGTATTTGGAAGAAAAGAAATAAACATTTATTTATTAAATAAACATATTTTCACAGACTTTCTCGTTGTTAATATTAGTAGGATAAAGCAGGTCGGCATTCATACCAGATTAAGCCAAAATAGAAGTCGCTCGCCCATTGTCCTGTTCTTTTTGTGACATCAACATTTCGTAACTTTTTCTAGATAGTTTTTCTTAGCATTTTCTTCTATACAACAAAACATAAAACACGAGACGGTCTTGTATTTGTGCCAACTAGGCGATAGTGTTTTTGCAGGGATTGAAACAAAGGCCAGCTTAAGATTGCAGAATAAGTAAAATTACTTGCTCAAATTCCTATCTATTAAATTTGAGGGGAATTTTTCCATTAGGGTAACGAGAATTTGGGAAATCGCCATCGTTTCAATGCCTTATAAACTGTGACAATAACAAGTTATAAATATACTCTCGGATGTAATTGGCTAAGTTGTGATGCTATGCCTATAAAGTAGTAACGATAATTAGAATTTTAACAGACTTTAAAGAAAGAGGTTCTCAAATATGTCTTATTCGATTTTTTGATTAATGTTTGCGCTCGTAGCGCCGCCATTTATCAACAATCTTATTTGTTTTGTCTTTGTATGGGCTTTGGTTTCAATTATACATCTGATTCTTTTCTCTTATAAAAATTGTTGACATAGCACCTTTCGTCGCTAAGATAACGAAATGGATCATGGAAATCATAATAATTTTATGTAAGAATGATGGAGTGGGGAGTGCTGGAAGAGCTTTCAGCTTTCTTGTTGATACTGACGCTCGCTATCGAAACTATAGAGAAGTGTAATAAAAAAAATACATTTTTTTATTATACATTGATGGTTATATTACTTATAACCAAAGCACCAAATAGATTTTTAAATGTCGAATGAACTTTTCGTAATCACGTTTAAGCTCGAATGGCGCTCGCTAATGAATACATGAAATAATATTTACAAATGGAATTGACAAAATTGATTCAATTCTATTGCACTTCAATTTAATTTTAATATAAACGTCCACACAATTCAATTACGATCCTACGTCAGCTTTTGCAATTTATTTTGCTACAAATTAACGTTGAACATTGTTCAATGGGAAACCACAATACTTATAATTAAAATCCTATAATTAAGTGAACGATTTTAAAGTGATAGTTAAAGTTACAGCCTTTATATATGTCCCACTTCTCGGCACAGGTCACTTTAAAGAGAGTATAAGGACATAGTAAGCCACGCGGCGCTACTACAGATTGGCAGACTTCACATGTCTTAGAAAATCTTCTAAGGCGTGTAGGTTTCCTCACGATATTTTTCTTCACCACCGAGCGCATCTTAAATCAGCACATAAAATTGCAACAACAAATTTATTGGTACCGGCACCGGGGGTCGAACTCGGGTTGCTAATGTACAATGCAACTCGAGGCAACCAGTCGGACACTAAGCTACTCCTACCACGGCTCATCTGAAAGTGATAGCTTGTTAAGAAATAAATGTTCACATTCATATAAATTTTTCAACCGACTTCAAAAAAGGACGAGGTTCTGAATTCGTCTGTATGTTACTTGTGTGTTTTTTGTATGTTTTTTGTTTGTTCCCTAATAACTTTCTATTGTGTGAACTGATTTTGATAATTATTTTTTAATCTGAAAGCTGGTGTTTCCAATTTACTCCAGTTCTGTAAATGGCATCCTTGAGAAACCGTTGAAAGTGTAAATTTTTTTTTGTTAACGGGGAGGAAATTTTCAAAAAGATACCCTGGCTTCTGGGGAAGGCGGCGGTTATGTGGGGTTTTTACCCACTAAAACCTCCCCGGTGGCCCTTTCCTCGGTGCATGACGAGGCGCTTCGGGATCTCCAGTGGAACGCCCGGAACCCCTCTGCACTGTGCTCAAGGAGAGCACGTCCCAGCAGGTGACACGGGCCAGCCGATGTCGCCTTCTTCTCGGGTCCACCTTAGTGGACGACAAAGGCCCCCACCCTTGTCGCCCAGTGAACCTGAGGCCCCTTTTAGTCGCCTTCTACGACAGGCAGGGGATACCGTAGTCTTATTCTTGAGAGCCCAGAGCTACAGGGCTGAAGTGTTAAATTTACCTTAAGGTATGTACGCGACAAATGGAATTAACTCAATATAACACCAACCGTCCGAATGATTTGTTTTTTTGTGAAAAGAATGTACTTCAAGAGTAGTTCTGTGAGAGTTGGTTAAGTTCTGATTAATTCTATTTCGTAATTTCAACAATAATACGAAAATACAAGGAGTTCGTTCGCAAGTAATAACGTTTAACGTTCGAATCTGAAGTCTGTTTTCGTTTACACTCGTAAATATACTTGTTAAGCATATACTTATTTTGGAAAAACAATCTATTACATAATAAGACTGATTATCAGTGATAACATGGTAGCTAAACGGTTCGACTTACGATCTGATAGAGTTTAATCCTAGTCACCGTTTTTAAAAAAATCACTTTCCAAAAATGTAAAAATGTGTTGACACTACAGAAGGCAAGAGGACAAGAGGCCGATCTCCAACTCGATGGTCTGATCAAGTGAAAGTGAGGCTCTAGTGACCACGATTCTCAAAAATTAGGCATCGACCAGGAATACGGCGGTGGGTTCACAACCTGTCACCTGTGGGACCCATTAAGCGAAAGCGGCCTGTATCCACCCCGCTACGGTGAAAAGAACGTGAGAGTTTATTTGTAGATGAAATAGTTAGAATCATTTAATTCAACAAATAATATACGTAACATAAATTATATTCAAACAAACGTTAGAAATTATTATAGCTTTAAGCTTAATTAACCAACTTTACTATCTTAATTAAGACTAACAAATTACTCGTAGGATCGTAATGAAGTGCTTGTCAATTTTCCACCAACTGATTACGATAAATTGACAGATTTAAATTTTATTTTAAAGCAAATATCACTTCACGTGAACTGCACTGAACTGTTTGTTTTTAAATTATTTTTGTTGCCTTCGCCAATTACCTGTTTAATATCGTTATGGGGGAATTCGTTTGTTTCACCTTAATGAGTTATTTAATTATGTTGACTGACTTGTTTACTGTACCAATTTCTTCTATCAAATATATATTTTCATCAATAGCCATCGATAGCCGTAGTCGATATCTTTTAAGAACCTTTTGTTGTGTATAGACAGAGTTGTTGGTTTTGGTATAAATCATTGCTGAAAATTGAGAATTCCATCTATAATTGTATTTCAAAGATTTAGGGACAACAAAGTACATGTAGCCACTAATTATGTTTTTGATACTTCACGCGTAGACCAAAACTTGGGTTATAACAAAATAGATATAAAGATATTTCTCGGTAAATAAAAGTTCTGACAGATCAAACTTATTGATTGAGCCAAGTAACTTTTAATTAAGAGAAAGTTATATTTGCAACTCGTGCACAAGTTTGAGACGGAATAGAAATGAAGTTTCGCCTCCACACGAATTAAGAGTTGCAATTTCAGTAAGAGTGAGATCGGAAGCTGTGATTTAGTTTGAAATTAAATGAGGGCGCTGTCTCGGATAAATCTCGTTTAAATAAGCACATATGCATGTCTACTCAACCTATGTTTTTATCAAATATTATATACCAATGATAGTACACTGTATGAATCCTTTTACCTGCTTTACCTAAGCAATGAATAGTTTGACAATATTCGCTATCCACTTATACTTAGATATATATATTCAAATTTGTATTTATAAATGATCTAATTCCCCCATCCCCGTTTCACCATTCCACGCACTGCAGGATTACATACTTTTGTTGAGGGATGTCAAACCCGAACGAAGCGCTTTGCTTCGTCTTTCATTACTCGTACAGCAAGGGACTGGAATAGTTTGCCCGCGTTTGTCTTTCCTTCCATTTACAATGTGGGTATTATCAAGAGTAGAGTGAATAGGCATTTACTAAGCTGGTGCGCCTTACCATTCAGAACTGTTTTAGCACTAAACATCAGGTGGGATAGTAGTCAAGCACTTGCTTAGAAAGTATAAAAAAAGCTGCATTTTACGTCAAATTAATTCGATTTTGAAAATCAACGCATTTATTTCGTATTTACTTACGTGACTACATTTTATAAGTTATTAAAAACTTAATAAATGTCCCTATACACATCCTAAATAAACTACGTAAATTCTTAACTAAGGCTCCATATTTGTGATTTGAATTCATCATATAAACGGTCCCATGAAATACCACTTGAAACTCGATTGTACGCCACTTAGATGAATTGGAGAAAATAAATTTAATTTCCTATCAAAGTATGGTAAGAGGAATTCAGAGAAAGCGTCCGTTGCGTAAGCACTCAACGTTATTTCCAATGATGTCTAAAAATACACAGACGTCGCTTTAACGGGCTAAGAAAGCTAACAATGCTATTATATCATCAAAATATTTGTAAATTATATTTTAATACGTTACTAGGAATTTTTATCGTATAAGCTTCGTCATGGACTAGTTTGGATTTAAACATTTTGTATCGCAAATATCGGTTTATATATATATGTTATACGACTTGCGATCGTCGAGGGTCCGAATCTGAAGCGACTTCCACGCGTTGTTTGAATGGAAACCTTTATTAAAGAAATACATAAAACGAGTGGTACTTTAACAACACACGATTGAAGTAAAAATACTTGAGTTCTAACTATATGTATGAATATATATATATATATGTTTATATGTATTGTTAAAGAGAGAAAGAAAATGTGCGCGCGCACTTCTCTCGCTTGCTCCACCAGTGTATTACAAAATAGGCCTGCACTGTGTTGTGTCTTTGGGTTATGGAAGGAAGAGTTTTTAAATATATAAGTTGTTCGATTTATTTTTTATCGTTTATAATAACTCAAAAATACTAATAATGATGACGTAATTTCTGAAATGAATGTAAATTTGCCTGCCTGTAATGCCTGCTTGTAATGTGTAACATCAACTCATGTTTTTGCAAATAAATCTAATTTTTCTTTCTTTATTTTTTACATAGGAGTAAATGCTGTTATTCATACGTGCCCGCCGAGGAAGCGGACAAGTTTAATCTACGCTGATTTTATATATAGGTCTAGGAAAGATGGAAGTTTTTGGAGGAAGCATTCGTCGAAGGACAAACACAAAATGTTCTCGGGATAACCGATCGTCAGTCGTAGTATTGCAATTGTAAATGGTAACAGCAATAAACTTATTAATTTATTATCATACACTATTTATTATATATTTATTTATTTAATATATATTGCATATAATTACGATACACATTAAGTAGCATCTTAAAATGCGATTTTAGGTTTTTCTATATACTCAACAGTCAGTTCTCGTACGTAATCCGTAACACGTGAAACACACGAATTGTGGACATTTTTTGAACGAACGAACACACTGTACACACATAGTATGCGAAGACGCCCCAATATGAGTGTTCGATACAGGCTGTTCCTACTGTTCCTAGTTTGTTTTATATATTACAAAAGATTGTTTTAAAAAACACTTTTAATATTGTTGTTATGATTTTTTATTTCTAATGGAAGTTTATTAATTAGTGTCTCTTTATAATAAGAAATAGTATCAATGCTTTTGTGTTATCTCAATAGCTTATTATTATTAAACCATTATATAAAAGTTTAATTACAGTGTCATTTAAGAGAGTCGCAAGATAGGAAAATCTCTCGTTCAAAATACCGCCTTGAAAATTGCTAAGGAACGCCATCCAACTTTAACAAAGGAAGGCAATGAAAGGCAGATACACGTAGGGTATTTTCCCGCACCCATCTCATTACTGGATGACATTTTTTGCATGTTATTTTGAATAAGGTTCTTTCCTTATCTTAAGAAAGAAATTGTTTGAGTTGTTTTCATCTCCTATTGAAGCAATGTACATTGAAAAAAGATTTATCTTCGTGTAGTAAAATTAATAATAGATGTACAAATAAATTTCCGCCTTTTTATGTCAAAAAAAATAATATTTCTTGAGAAAATGTCATTATAAACGATGTGAGACTAATTTCTCCACTGCGATCTTTGGTTCGCCAAAATCACCGTTCGTAAAAATTTTAAACTACTCAAGGCATCGTCATTATACACTCATGTGCAAAAATAAATGGTTGGAATAAAGGGTCGGTTAAGAAAGTTTGAATATCTCGGAAGATAAAACACTTAGTTAAAGCCTAAGATATAAAATATATTTTATTTCATTTTAAAGATTCTTAATTGTCAATCATGCACAATTTATTTCAGTTAGCTAGTGTCTTTATCTTCCGAGATATTTAAACTTTCTTAACCGACCCTTTATTTCTAGTCACGGTTGTCTACGAGCAGTTGATACGTCAGCCGCATGTGACATTAAAACATGTTTAGATTTAAAAAGTATTTAAGTAGGTATTATGCTAACGAGAACTTAATAATATGTCTAGGTTATGTTGTTCTGGAATGAACTAATTTTTAAGCCAGTTACCATCTGCGAATTCTTTCTCAAAACAGCGGAAATTTATTTGAACGGTAAACGCTATTACGCGCGTTTGACGGTCGATTCGATTTGAAGTCGGTTTTTGTTTTTACCCGTAAATATACTTGTGTAAAACTAAATTCAAATTGTATAGATGGAATTTACGTAGCTTGAATTCTGCAAATTTTCATGTCGACCTATGTTTATAACAAAGTTTTCACAGATGAAATGCCATTTCAAGTTACAACTTTCTGGGACGATCGAAATCTTCAGAACTCGTAAACAAACTTGTGTTAAACCAACAAAGTCACAACGGCTAATTATACTGTTGCCTTTTATATTTAGATGGTATTTAATGTTTTTACTACAACTAAGCTGCCGGGGTTTCGCCCAAATTCATTTTGTAGTCAAACACTTGCTAAAAAGTAAAAAAATGGGTGTGTGAACTTATGTACGCGCGTGAGAATAGAGTTATACTTCTTAGGCATCATTAAAAAATAGTTTTTAATTGCATGCAAATTATTAATTACAATAAAATAATAAAAAGAATGGAAAAGAATATTCAACACAGTCAATATCGTTCATTTAAGACTTTGAAAATTTTAATAAATTAATATTAAAATAAATAATAATATTTTAATTTATATTAATAAATAGTACATACAGATAAGTAAACACTTGAAAAAAATTATAAGCATAACTGCTTCACTGCAGCTTTAACTTCAGACTCCTTCGAAAACACTGGCTGGACGTCGCGAAATTAGACATCTTAAAGAAGTAGAGTATACATAATAGGAAAACGCACCCTGGTAGGTTACTGGGAAATCTCTAGACAGAAGATGTGAGAACTTCACATTGTTACTAATTAAATTGTGTTTCCAACTCTGTCTTTCCGCCGACTACAATGTGGTATTTACTAAGCTAATGCTGCTTACCCTCCATGACTGCATTTCCACTCAACATCAGGTGGGATTGCGGTCAAGCACTTGCTTTGAAAGTTAAAAAACAAATATTATTTATTAAACCCTAATGGTTTGGGGTACGGTCTGCGAATCGTAAGGTTGGTTTGAGTCCACCATTAGACTATTGACGAGAACCATCTCCTGAATAAAAAATAAAAAAGGCATGACTCATTTATGGTCTCTTATACCTCCAAAATCTTTTCGCAATGTTGTAATCGTGTCATCGTGAAATTATGAATTCATATGTAAATTATTATTTAAATTGTATTAAAATTGTAAGTACGTAATTTATCAATAAACGATTTTAAAAAAATGTCAATAACATAATAGATTATGGTCCGGTTTGCGAAACGTAAGTACGATTTGAATCCACCCTTCGACTATGAACGTGAACCAGCACCTAGCACAAACTTAAGTTTAGTTGGAATTGTTAACAAAAATGTTATTAACATTTCAGAAAAAAGAAAATTTTGTTAACTTTCTTTTAGAAAAAATGGTAAAAAAATACAAGAATAACATATAAAGATTTGTAACATTATTAAATAAACGATTGAAACCTCAAAAACTTGAACTTAAGCCAAATATTCCGCCTTGTGGTGAGCATGTAACTGGCAGGTTATATTTTAAACGCAAGGTCTGATTTTTTGACTACTATTATTTTTATAGACCATATTTATACGCTCTTTCAACCAGAATAAAGTGAACAAATATCGTTACCCGATTTTCACAAATAATTTTTGAATAGGCACGTAAACTAAATATATATCAATTAAGCATATACGAGTAATATACCATGTAACAAAGCATTTAATATGTTAATTAAGTGCCCTTTTTTGATAACAACTAAATGAACACTTAACAATAAGTGAATCAAGTACTGTCGTAGAATTATAAAAAAAATAAAAAAACTAAATTGAAATTTTTGTTAGTTTAGCTTATTTATTTATTTAATATTAAATTATTACTGAAGGTATAATATCTCCTACTGAGTTGGTAAGTTAACAATATAACGACGGTGAAAGCGATCTGACAATGAAAATTAAAAAAGAATTTGAACTTTTATATCCTATAAAGGCTCAAATTCTTTTTAATATCCTATAACACGCACGCACACACATGAACTCCGCAACACACTCACAGATATTACACCCAAAAATATGTCCAATTAAATTAATACAAATTCAAAAATTAGTCGTGGAAGGAAGGACTACCACCTATTACACAAAACTATATATATAAAATATCATAGTTTTATTTATAATGTGCCATGATAGGGCGTGATGGTATCGCGTTAGCATTTCATCATCTCGCAGGTCCAGTTAGGGAAAATCGGGCCTCCGGCGCCTATGCTATCGGAATGCTGACCCATAATAAAGTAACGACGCAAGCCTTTTACTTAGAATAGAGCCGTTACTAAGGATAGAAGTTCAATCTAAGCGACCTTTAAGATAAGCGAGCGAGCTCTTATGCTGACAGTCAGCTTCTCTGAATAACTTTTGCTTAATAAAAATTATTATTACAGAATTGAACTAGGAACCATTGGGCAATTCTATCCACTGAGGGATGTGGTAGTCAACGTGTTTTGAATATATTTGATGCTTGAAGAATCATTTATCTTGCGGTGCGTCGGAAATGGAATGATTCTTAGCGTTGTCCCCGTTTCTTCATGTGTCATGTTCATTGTGATTCATTTTCCCCTCTCCCTTTTCACTTTTTTCTGTGTACGAATGAAGGAAGATTGATTTTCGTCTCAGACAGTAAAGAATAAACGTCAAAATCGCTCATCCAAAAATTGTATTTTCATTCCGCCCAGCCAGTACCCACGAGAAAAATAAATAATTGTTCTCCAGACTGGTATCAATTTCAACTGGTTATATGACTAGATATTTACGAGTAAAAACAAAACTGACTTCAAATCGAATCAAACGTTAAACGTTACGCGCGGACGCCTTCTTTGTGTTTCGTATCTTATTATCGTAGGAATATTACAAAATAGAAATAAGCAAAACGTAACCAAACTCTTATAAAACTACCCTTGAAGTACATCCTTTTCAATAAAAAACCAATGATAAAGAATTTGTTTGGCGTGATATTCAGTTATTTCTCCATTTATCGCGCACATTAATGCAAATTTAAGACTTATATGGTTTTCTAATGGCGCATCCAGTGTCAGAACTAAACCAAAATATGTGTCAAATGTGACGACACGGTTTTTTTTTATGACGAACTACACAGATTGGCCAGAGAAGCTGGCTTTGACTGCTTCACCAGATTGAAAATGACGACAAAGGAGAAGTAGCTAACAGTAACAAAGAAAAAAACAGTCTAATTAAGAACCTCTTTCTTTTTTAAGTCGATTAGAAATAGCATAAATGGACCAGAATATATTGTACTGACTCATTTATCCTAACGGTGCTGTCGTCTTTGTCTTTCTTCAACTATTGTAATAAAAAGGAATGAGAGCTCTAATGTGGTGACTACAACACAAAATATACACCGCAAAACGAGAGCCGTATACAAACATTTAAGAAATACGCGAATATTTCTCTTTGGTTAGTATTCGTACCGAAGCTACCAAACTAAGCCCTCGTTTGCTTGCTTTATTAATTTTAATTAAATTAAAAATACACATTCAAAGTAATTAAGTCCAGTGAATTTATAAAATTCGCGTTGACCTTTCTAATTAGGTGAGCTTTTAATTAACAAAAAGTTTATTGCAATAAACTGTCACGTCCTATTAAACCCTAGCGGGGTAGACCGAGACAGCTTTCACGGTACACTTTCCAACTTCTTAGGTCACATATGTGACAAATGATGAGCCCATCACTATACAACACAAATTCTTGGCAAGGGATTATTTGCTTAAAGAACCCTGCAAACCAAATCGGAATAAGTGACAAATCTTTGAAAAATATTTTGTTAAAAAATTTTAATTATTTGGAATATAAATAATTTTCTCTAAATCGAATAGAAGCTGCTGCCAAATTGGAAACTTATAACTTTTGACAAGTTCCTTAAGTCAATCACGTCCCCAGTTGAATGCACGCCGACCTATTTTTGAACTGTCGACTTGGATATGAAGTTATTAACACTTAATTATTGAATTATTAAATGTGAATGAATAATTTATATAGATATATTATGTATTCTTTTTATTTATTTATTTATAAACTATTTATTGTTTACACTTATTAACAAAAATTAAAAAAAGAAAAAGAAAATATACTCGTAATTAAAATACATAAACAATAGGCGGCCTTATCGCTAAAAGCGATCTCTTCCAGGCAACCCTTGGGATGGAGAGGAATAATAAAAAGAAGCGGCGGGAGTTTATAAAAAGTAGATATACTTAAATACTGATAATAAATATTTACATACTAACATACATACCTACACCTATATATATAATGAAAAGACAAAATTCATCATAAAGGGGCAAGTAATTGCCAATTAAATACTTCTATATATTTGTAATGTCCAACAAAGCTGTAAGTCTATGATGAATAAGAAGTGGTAACTCATTGTCTGGAGAGTTGAAGTTGCTTAGTACGGTAGCAACCCGAATTCATCCCCAGTGCCGGCACCAATGAATTTGTTCGTTGCTATGTTAAATGCTGATTTACCAACCACACGGCTGTGAAGAAAAACATTGTGAGGAAACCTTCATTTATGTTAAATAAAATAACATGTGTACTGTGCCAATCCGCACTGGAGAAGCGTGGGGAACTATTCCCTTTTCTCTTTGCAGATAAGGCCTGTGCCCAGTAGTGGGAAAGATATATATATATATATTGAAGCCTCAATAGCCTAATCTAGGTCGTGGGTTCGAAAATTCGACTATTGCCGTGAACCATATCCTAGCACAAGCTTAAGCTTAGTTGGAATATGTATATATATATATAGTTTATATATATATATGTATAAACTGTTACTTTAATAATTGTGATGAAAAGAGCCCCCGGAGTCACTGGCGTCCATGATGATTTTTACAGATGACAGATTACGCGCGATGGTTCAACCGCTCTATCCGACCGCCACCGTAGAAGTGTGTCACTTCGCTCGACCGGATGGTAAAACGTTGACTCCATCGAACGCCGACAGACGGCGCTAGCGTTCCGTCTTCCAAATGCCGCCAATGTCGCTAGTGTGGTAGCGCTAGTATCGCGTCGGTTACGACATATATATTATATATACTCTTTGCGATTGTATAATTCAGAAACTATTGCGTTACAGAATAATTTAATCCAAGCCAGTAATTATTTATCACAACAGGCCTTGTTTAACAGATAAATTTCTATATATATATTGTGTAATTGTATTACGTTGACTTTGTCACAAAATTTGCAATCATTGAAACGTATTGAAATCCCTACGGTTATAAGATATTCCATTTTATACAATATTTTAAATATATTGGTATAGTTTAACAAGTACTCGCAAAAAATTAGAAGTACCGTCACCAGCGACGAAAAATGCGTAGAAGAGCCCTAGCAGGGGACTCAAAGAGCTGGTTATCAAACACTATCTTAAGTGTGAGGGAGTATGGATAACAAGGGTAGTCTATGGAAGAAAGTTTCAGCTGTTTGTAGAGCAATTATCCACTGTAACATCTAAACTTAAACTTGCCGTTAGCTCTTCGTTTGAACAATGTTTGCAGTTGGATCTAGTTGGCAATAAATCTTAAGTGCGGTATATTATAAGTTTTCATGGTTTTCGACACTTTATCAATTTATAATCCATATAGGCCCACATTTTTAGCAAGTGATGTTTCAACCGACTTCAAAATTGGAGGAGGTTGTCAATTCGTCTGGATTTTTATCTTTGTTACCTCATAGCTTTCGACTAGGTGAACCGATTTTGATGATTCTATTTTTATTTGAAAGCTTTCAGTGGGGTCCCATTTAAATTTGATCCACTGACATTGGCTTCCATGAGAAAACCATATAAGTGTTACATTTACATTAAGTATGTGCGCGAAAAATGAGCGAATAACTCAATATCACACCAATCGATTTCTGTGAATTATTTTTTTATTGGAAACGGTGTACGTCAAAGGTAGTGTTAGGTGGCAACACATGACACCCAGCGATTGTTATGCATAATAACTACTTCCAATGATATCTTAATGATTTACCTGAACCTTATTTACGTATCTTTAATTCATAATTAATAATTTAGTTGATCGTCACATGAACTTGGCATAGAAAACAATAGTTTAACTTTATAAGTTCCTAATCTGACTTCTAATTAATATTGTATAAAGATTGTGACGTGCAGTTGCTATGGTATTCGTTTTAAATAATTCTTTTGTACGTTACGCTGTCTCAATAAAGCGAGTAGTTTGATGAGAGTTTGTTTAGATTTTGATTAATTCTATCTGAAAATATTCCTATTTGTTTTTTCTCGTAAATATATGTGTGTGTATTTAAAAAACATAGCCACTAGGTATTAACATAAACATGCAAAATATAAACTTTATTAAAACGACTCAGGCACATTACTGACCCAAAGCCACAGTGCTTAAAAGCATAATAGCTCATCTGCAATAACTAGACTGCGGCAATTCAGTCTTTACTACACAAGGTTAACTTTCATCAGTCCGCTTCTAACTTTATTAGTATTGTGAAGTTGTCTGTGTTATCTCTACAGTGACTAATTAAGTTCATGTGCAACATTCTTTCTGACAGTAAACCCTTAAGCAAGGGTAATAATAATAATTTTAAACATATGTTTAGGTACTCAATTACTGATATTTTATTATATTTAGTTTATAAAAACCGACTTCAAATCGAATCAAAAGTTAAACGCTATTACATGCAGATACCCTCTTTGTATTATCGAATTACAGTAGGAATATTATGAAAGGAAAATTAATCAGCACCTAACCAAACTCTCATCAACCTACTCTTAAAATACAACCTATCCAATAAAACATGAATCATCGAAATCGGTTGTCGTGATATTGAGTTATACGTCGATTTGTCGCGCATTTGCTTAATGCAATTAAGAGTTATAAGTTTTTCTCATGGATACCATAGTTAGACCAGATATAATGAATAAAATGGAACCACCCGGACACTGAGCTACCACGGCTCTAATCGGTCCGGTAATTTACGTAGATTAATTTTTGGTACGAAAATCTTATCTACCAGTCACGTTTAGTTTGACAGTTCCACGTTTTAATTCTCATTCTTCAATTCATAACTTTTATTAGAAAGTTAGAAATTTTTTTATTAATTAAATTCACCCCAACAATGTTCAATGTTAAAACCCGGGCGACACTAGACACTGTGTATATTTGGGATGTGAACGTTAACATATGTGACTGGAAGTACTATACCCATTTTTCAATATCTATTTTTACAAATAAATAAAATTGGAGTATCTGTTTGTAATATTATAATAACCACTTTTTAATACATGCATGTGAATATCAATATAGTACGTATAGAGGAATAATATTTTTTTACAAATTTTGTCTGTCTTATGTTTGTTCCGGATAATCTCTTGAACCGATTTTGATCGGAACTTTCATTGGTAGATAGCTGATGTTTATTATGTAAGTGAGTAACTTAAGCTTTTATTTAAAAAAAATAGTTTTTAATCGCAGGTAACACCGCGGGCCGCAGCTAATCATAGATATAAATCTGTCTCTCATTGGCTGCATTTAGACATAGACATAGTCTTTATTGGAATTATTCGAATACATTAGAAAATATGACGCATATTAAAAAATACAGTTAAAAACAGAAAGAACGGATAAATAGGATATAGGATATGATGCCAACATTGGACAACGTCTCAGTATATACTGTCGCAAGGATGCGACAGTGATGATTTTCAGCGGTGCCCAGGACCAACCAAACTCGTGCGCGCAATACTACGTTTATATAGAATTTATACACTCGAATGAAAAGAAAAAAATGACTAAGAAAAAAGTTTACTGATATTCATCATCATGTCAGCCTATAGGACATAGGACATTGACCTTCCCTAACGATTTTTTGCGATCTTCTCTTTTAAGCTTTTCTCTCGCTTCTTACAGATCCCTACATGTTGTATTATATTTTATGTAGGACAGTTAGATGCAAGACAAAAGTACGTATTACTTTATGAGGAAGCTGAAACTAAAGTTCATAATTAGACCGCAGGTACGGTCGTTTATACTAGTTTAAGTAAGTTGGTGCATTTAACATACTGGTTTTATTTGGGTCAGGTGTTGCTGAGTTTATGCTCTAATTAAACAAGAACTACGCGGTTGCCTGCCTTAGGAAATAGTTCACCAAAGTGTCTGCGAAATAACATTATTAAAAAAGTTGTATGTCGAAGAGAATCAAGTGAATTGTCAGCCTTTTTAATCGACTGCAAGAATGAGGTTATCAATACATGTGTATGTTTTTTTTATTTTTGTTTCCTCATAACTTTGGACTGAGTTGTTATTTGAAATCCTTTCCAATAATAAAATGAATCATCGTAATCGGTTGGGGTAATAGAGTTATTCATCCCTTCGTGGCGCACATACTGATGATGCAAATTTAAGACTTATATGATTTTGTCAAAGATGCTATTATCAGAATTGAGACAAAATTAAAAAAAGGGGAGTACCAGCTTTCGAATAAAAAACGAATCACCAAATTCGATTCACCCAGCCCAAAGCTATGAGGTAACAAACATAAAAATAACAGAGACGAATTGAGAATCTCCCCTTTTTAAAGTCGATTTAAAATCATCCTTTTGTTGTGAACATCCCTCAAACCCGAACGAAGCGATTTGCTTCGTCTTTCATTCTTCGTACAGCAAAGGACTGGAATAGTTTGCCCGCGTCTGTCTTTCCTTCCGATTACAATGTGGGTATTTTCAAGAGTAGAGTGAATAGGCATTTACTAAGCTAGTGCGCCTTACCATCCAGGACTGCATTTCCACTTAACATCAGGTGGGATCGTAGTCAAGCACTAACTTAGAAATTATAAAAAAAAACAAACTTACTCATTAGATAGTTTAACCACAAAGCTATCACTGCATATTTCTTAATCCACTTTTGATTCGGATTTTCAATGTTTATTTTAATGCATTTATCCGCTCTCGGTTGGAGATAATCTTCTATTCATCGTTAGCAATTTAAATTCCTCCCTGTATTACGTATAAAAATAGACTAACGTATGCAAAAGTACATAGACTTTATTATCTGAGCACACATTTCAGAGAGCATTTGTTCTCCACCTAAGAGAAAATGAAATGATTTCCTCATGTCCCATTTTTTTTCTCAACAATTTAATTTTCAAACAAAGGCGACTCGAAAGTGTGTACCGGGGAAATGTTCTCTTTTTAAATAAGACTACGTGTATTTTACTAAATGTTTTGTATAAATAAATGTAAGTTTTTATGGGTTGGTAGAAAATAAGTATTTTTATGTTTCACGAGTGAGATGATGTCGCGTTAGCATTCACCACCGTCCCAAAGAACCTATGTGATGATAACTAAACCATTTTTAGACATTTTTTGCGTCCAGAGATAGTTTAACTAAAACTCCATTAAAAAATGAATCATCAGAATCCTAACCGATTTGGAGCGCTATGGAGTTATTCTTTCATTTGTCACGGACGGACACTCAATGCAAATTTAATACATATGGTTTTGCCATGGTTGCTATTGTCAGAAATGGTCCATTGATATGGGACACAAAGAAAGCACCAGCTGTCAAATAAAAAACGTATCATCAAAATCGGTTTAAGTCCAATATGAACAGACACCTTATAGGCTCACGTGCTCCATCCTAGGCTTCATCTTCGCCTTCCATCAAGCAAGATAGAAGCCAAACGTGAGCCTATTTAGTATAAAAAAAAATACTCAGTCAAAAGTTATGCAGTAACAAACAGACGAATTTAGAACCTCTTTTTTTGAAGTCGGTTGAAAAAGGTTAATTAATCGTGGATTTTACATATGGGGAGAAATTACTAGATTTGTTTCGTATCTAGTTTACATTGTCTCTCCAAGCCACGACATACTAATCGTATGGTTGTAAAATGCTACTGTCAACATTCTACACTTCGCATCTTATCTTGATAAATTTCAAGTATCTTTAAAAGGAAAAACAAAAAGCTACTACAAATCGAAACAAACGTTAAACGCGTTACGTCTTTGTATATCCGAAATATTGTAGGAATATTACGAAATAGTATTAATCAGAACCAAGCCAAACTCTCATCAAACCCTTGAAGTACGTTATATTCAATAAAAAACGAATCAACTAAATTGGTTGGCGTGATATTGGGCTATTCGTCCATTTATCGCACATACTCAATGCAAATTTAATACATATGGATATGCCATGGATGCTATTGTCAGAAATGGTCCATTGAAATGAGACACAAGGAAAGCACCAGCTCTCAAATAAAAAACGCATCATCAAAATCGATTTAAGTCCAATGTGAACAGACACCTTATAGACTCACGTGCTCCATCCTAGGCTTCATCGTCGCCTTCCATCAAGCAAGATAGAAGCCAAACGTGAGCCTATTTAGTATAAAAAAAAATACTCAGTCAAAAGTTATGCAGTAACAAACAGACGAATTTAGAACCTCTTTTTTTGAAGTCGGTTGAAAAAGGTTAATTAATCGCGTTAATCCGACAACTCGTATTTCGTTGCCTGTATGGATTACGTACAAAAACATAATTCTTTATAATAAAAACAAAGTTACACTGTATTCCGTGTCTTTGGCGTATTTCAAGAACTTCGTAATAAAACTCGTTGAAACATATTCCAGGCGACAGTCTCTTGAAGTAATTGAAGAGGTTCGCTTACACAAGTTACACAAGAAATATAAATTGCCCCGGATTTATGTGTAGAATTGTCTTGCTTTTACTTTAAAAGAGCTATAAATAAATAAGAAGGTGACTTTATTGGAGTAATGAAAGGAGAAATTTCTACAGTATAAATAGAATTAAACGAAGTCCACTCTTGGATTAGTCTTGGATGAGATATCGAGACACACTCTGTCCGGTCGTGGATTTTACATATGGGGAGAAATTACTAGATTTGTTTCGTATCTAGTTTACATTGTCTCTCCAAGCCACGACATACTTAACGTATGGTTGTAAAATGCTACTGTCAACATTCTACACTTCGCATCTTATCTTGATAAATTTCAAGTATCTTTAAAAGGAAAAACAAAAAGCTACTACAAATCGAATCTAACGTTAAACGCGTTACGTCTTTGTATATTCGAAATATTGTAGGAATATTACGAAATAGTATTAATCAGAACCAAGCCAAACTCTCATCAAACCCTTGAAGTACGTTATATTCAATAAAAATGAATCAACTAAATCGGTTGGCGTGATATTGAGCTATTCGTCCATTTATCGCACATACTTAATGCAAATTTAAGACTTATATGGTTTTGTCATGGATGCCATTATCAAACGGACCAAGTCGGAATTAAACCACACTGGAAGCACTAGTTTTCAAATCAGAAAAAAACATTAAAATCGGTTCAAAGAAAAGGACATGGGAAGCCAATTTTTCTGTTACGTAAGCATAGCCTTTGGTGACAAAGAGCTTCTTGTGCAATTAGTGCGCGTAATGCAGCGACACGTGACCTAAATGAATGTCATGTACTTAGCTAAACATATATAGGGGCACAACCGAGCCTGCGGTTTCTTTGCCACCGTTTGTCAAGTGCAAGGCAGTGGAAGAAATTAAATACTAGCTGCTACACTGAGCTTCTAATGGAATGCAATTTTATATGTTTAATTAAATGATACCCATTATCTCTACAAAAAAATCTATGAACGAATCAATTTACAAAGGTAGCTAATTGAAGTAAAACTAATATACACACGTTTGATTTGAGGGGTAAGTTGGTGACGTTACAAAAAGTGTAATTAGGCGAGGCGAATGGAAGTTGAAAGGGATATATAAGTTAATGAAGATGAAGGGACTGGGCGTTACGTTTTGTATATGTAAGATATATAACACAGTGCAGGCCGCGCGCGCACATTTTCTTTGCCACTTAACAATCATCGAATATATATATATATATCAAAGAATATACAACTAAAGTAAGCGTAATACAACACTAAACGGGTCAAAGAGGGGAAATACATAACGTTATCAGTAACTAACTGCTACGGGTAGAAATGAACTAAATATTTATTTCCAAAACTATCTAATGAGTTAAATGGTTACGAACCTATCATAGTGTAGGCTCAAAATATAATATTTCTTTGTACATTCATTTAAGAATAGATTACCAATGCTCGCGATTTTATTTAGTGTATATGGATTATGTAGGTTTAAAATATGAATAAGGGTTTTTTTTCGCCATCAAATTACATTGTAGTTTGACAACTCATATGTAAAACTGTTAAAGTAAATTAAAATAATAAAAATTAAAATAAATAACACTATCACTTGCGACAGACTTCAAAGTCTGCACCATATTTCTAACCAATTTGTCTTGTTCGTCAAAGTTATTATAACACTTATTGTGTGTTTTTTTTTAAATTGTTTGCTCAGAAATTTCGCTAGGCAATTCGGCATATACTCGTACCTATGTAAGGTGACGGTATTCAAACCAAGAACAATAACATTGTCCCTCTATTCACGACAAAAGAATTCTCAGTACGCATTGGATTTCGTCAAGTGATCTATCGCGACGACCTATTCGACCTTTAGAATGGAAAGGGTACCAAGGATTTTCTCCTTTATTCCCCGAGCATGTGAACTTCATTGAACGGGATTTGACAAACAATTCAAGTAGGTGTTATTTGATATTAATCCCACATTTGGTAAAATTCTTTATTGTATTGTACGCTTGCCCAATTGTGCTTAGGAGTCTGTGTTAAGAATATTCAAAGTAACTACAGCGTAAAGGTGTTTTCACAATGGAGTGAAAATTATCTATTATTGCACTCTTCGTAGTCATATTTAGCACATTTTAAAGTACTTAAATACATTGTATATTACTCATCTTTTCGCACTATGAATGACTGATACACTTGTTTCTTACGACAGGTACAAGAGTTACTTAGTACAAGAGACAAAAGATCTGCCCTCGACTTGTCAGTGTGAACTTAGCTTTCTAATTTGTTGCGTCCTAATTGGTCTAGGGGTTGGGCTACGCTGGCGAACAACGATGACTCACTTTTTTCAACCGACTTCAAAAAAGGAGCCTCCTCCTCAGTTTCTCTGTTCTTCTCAGCAGTCTTCTCAGTTTGTCTCCATGTTTTTTATGTTTGTTACCTCATAACTTTGGACCCGATTAAAATGATTCTTTTTTTATTTGAAATCAGGCAATTCCGGTGTGTCCAATTTCAATTTGGTCCAGTTCTGACAATGGCATTCCTGAAAACCATATAAGTCTTAAACATGCATTATGCGCTATATATGCATAAATAACTCAATATCACGCCTGCTGAATTAGATGAATATTTTTTTATTGGTAAGGATGTACTTCAAGGGTAGTTTGATGACAGCTAGGTACCGATTAATTCTATTCCGTTATATTCCTACGATAATACGGAAATACAAAGAACGACGCCTTTAACGTAACATTGTTTTTGACGGGCAAGAAATGTTCAACATTATACCACTTTGTTACGTGTGTTTTTGTTCCACTAAAACCCCCGGTGGCCCTTGCTCGGTGCATGGTGAGGGGGCTCCGGGAACATCAGTGGAACGTACCGGAGCCCCTATGCACTATGCTCTCGGAGAGCACGTCCTATGTACACACGTCATACTTTATGCAAATATGTTTCTATGTTCGTTAAGGAGAGCACATTTTGTCTTACATTTGCAAACAGATGACATACCTACGCTTTAAATTAGTAGTGTTACTATTATAATACCACGTGATTAAGAATTTTTTCTCATTCCGCTTTTATTTCTTAACGAAGTATTGTTTTCTGCAATTTTTTAACCTTAATTCTTGAACAAAAATTTAAACCTTTTAGCTCCGCTTGTTTCTTTGCCAACTATACGCTTGTGTTTTAATAAAGACAAAAAGTGCTATTAGCAATTGCAGGCTCGAGAACAAACATTCTGTAGCTTCTTGCTTTGATTGCTCTTAATTGCTTATACTTGTCTTTCTTTTAGCAAACTACAGTAGTTTGTATGCTTTAAAATATATTTTTGTATCTGTTGAATTGTTTTAAATCAGAGGTTCCCAACCTCGTGCCCGAACGATTCGTATGTGCTCGCCACTATTCGATTATTTCTTAAACATTATTACTACGTTTTGTAAATACATTTCTCTGAGTGTATGTAATTTGAATAATAAAATTATTTGGGAAAATGAGAATTTATGGAAGGAGTTAGTCAATTAAAAATAGGTGGTGCCCGCCACTCGACCGATAATTTATAATGTGCTCTAGAGAATTTTCAGAGGTTCGAACACCGTAGACGAGTTGCCTGCCTTTCGGTTTTTTATCGGTTGCATTTCGGCCAGTGTGCGGAGGTTTTGCATAACCCAATACCCATCCTCTATCCATTACCGAACGACAAGACGTGGCGAGCAGGTCCACCCTTACGTCGTAGACATTCCTTCATTACGCACGAAGCGGTTTGTCTTCCTCGTGCGAACGGCTAAGGAATGGAACTCAGTCTTTCTGTACAAATACAATGTGGTCACCTTTAAAGGTAATGTGAACACCTTATAGGCTTACGTGTCCAAGGCTTCATATTGGCCTCCCATCAAGCGAGATAGATACCAAACGAGAGCCTATTTTGTTTTTAAAAAAACTAATACATAAACATTTTCAAATTATATAAATTCATTTTAATATTCTTATTTTAGAATTCTAAAGACGTTTTAAATTTTAAATGAAGTCTCGCACTCCCGTTCATGCAGTCGTTCCAGATTCGCGGAACATGTTTTTGGTCGGCGTAAAGCGTCATTTTACGGCTCTTTGTAGAGAAGTAATAGCTGAGAGCGGAGGTTGGGAGTAATCTCTAGAGTCGTATCGATAGAAAGCAGATAAGATACACTGAACGTTCGACAGAATGAGAAAACTTTGTTAGAAATTAATGAAATGTTATTCTTGTGGAAATATAGATATAGGAAGAAACGAACACGTTATTAATTATATGAATTATGTATTATGTAGTATGGCTTTTATTAATATATCATTACCAAATGGAAAGTGGGATTAGGTTTTTATTATCTAAAAGTCACTATAGCGCCAAGCTGGGCCTGGTCACAAAGTGTTGGAATAACGTGCCACCTAATGTGCCATATCTAAGAGAGAGTAAATCTGTAAATGCATTCAAAATTAAATTAAAAAAACCTGATGTTAAAGTTACAAATGGAAAATACCCTTGTGATATCGATGGATTGTTGCTTCCAATAATTAAACTTGTACATAATTTAATAAAATATTATGTACAACTTTTATTTTCGTAAGTAATATACATCTTTAACAACAATCTAATAACTATTTATACATACAGTTTATTAATTGTATTATATATTTATTATTAGACTCTGTATAAATGGCATGTAAATTTTGTATTGCGCGCGCACGACGTTGGGTAGTCCTGGGCACCGCTGAAAACCAGCATTGTGGGAGCCTTGCGACAGCATTTGCTGAGACGTTGTCCAATTGGCATTATGTCCTGTTTGTCCGTTCATTTCTTTAATTGTATTTTGTGTATTGTTTTATTTTTTAATGAGTGTTATATTTTGTCTGTAATGTGTTTGTATATTATGATGCCAATAAATAAAATGTCCATATCTAATTCATAGACATAAACGTGGTTGGAGATGCAGACGTAGACGTACACGTCGACATCGTCGCCGACATGGACGTGGACATAAATGTAGACGTAGACAAAGACTCGTAATCAGGCGCCTCTATAGCCGTAGACATGAACGTAGACGTAGATGTCGATACAGACACGTAGAGGATAGATGCAGATTTTAAGTCTATATCTTATAGCCATGGACGTAGATAGAAATGCAAACGCAGACGTAGCCGTAGACCTAGACCTAAATGAAGGCATGGACATAAACATTTTCTTCATTGGCATCAACAGATTACAAATTTGAAATATCTTAAAACAATTACAAACAAAAAAGAACGGATCTTATCGTCATTATACCTCTCTCTCTTCCCATACTTGTTATATATCTGTGAGGGTAGTTTTACATTTTTTCTCCTCCACTACAAACCGTCCACGGGAATATTTCTGATAAACGTATGAAATATGATTCGGATATCTTTAGGAATCATTATTAGTAATTTTCAAAACATGCATAACTTTAATCAATTTAGAATCTAAATAACTGTTATCAATTATTCGAATAAATGAAATAAATTAAAAGGAATTATTCAATGGCAAGGAGGCTCAGTATCGTGAGAAACGGTTATGAATTTCCAATTAGATGCTTCGTGGAACAGAAGGAAATATTATTAAAGTTGTAAATGCAAATCAAATTTATCGATAATATTTACCGACAATCTTTGAATTGTGATTGGCTTATCGCTTGCAGCTTACTTGTATCAGATAACACCAGGATTTAAGCACTGTAGTCCTGGGCTTATAGAATAAGGCAACGGTATCCCCTGCCTATTGTAAAAGGCGACTAAAAGGAGCGCCGGGTTCACGGGCGACAAGGGTAGAGACTTTGTCTTTCACTATAGTGGACCCGGAAGGTAGCCGACACAGAGCACAGTGCAAAAGTGCTGAGGTGCGTTCCAATGGAGACCCCGGAGTTCCTCGTCAGGCACCAAAAGGGGCCAACGTGGGGGTTTTATGCAGTAAGAGCCTCACATAACGCTCACGTCAACGAATAAAAAAGGTAACAGGAATTGTTATCGGATTGACAACATCGGAATCGAATATATGAGATTCTAAATCGTAAAATTGATTCTTCTGTACTTCTTTCTAAAGTAAATTTTATATGTAAAACCCATTTGCCCCCTCACCATGCATTTTGGTACCACCAATGACTCTAATAAAAAAACCTTTATGATTTTAACTCTTCAGAAACGTTTTATATATAACTAAAATCTATATTTATAATTTATATATATTATTCAAAGACGACTCATCGACTACGGTGCTATGAGAACGCAAGTGTACGTATCAATGTCGAGGCTAAATAGTGTATATACATATATTCTAAGAGGTCGTAGTATCTTCAGGATAAGATTGTGATTGCGAATCCTGCGTCTCTCTCTACTGGATTCGTTGAAGCTCTATGTCACTCTCCTTTTTATTCTCCTCAAGTTTATTACGCTTGTGTCACTTTGTATTAAGTTCAACAGAATATTTATTAAGTATATCTTCCATCTGATATCTCGTTTACTTACGTTTGTAAACCTTATACAGTGATATCATAAACGTCATCGTAACAAGCGAGCTCTATTTGTCACTCGTGGGGTTGTTTGAAAGACGCTCCCTTACAAGATAAGTGCTTATGTATAAAGTAAATATTTCCTTTTCACTTTGATATGAATATCATTTCTGATTCGGCAAAGAGTACGAAGAATCTGATGTATTTTTCAGTATGAATAAGTTACGAGTGGGCATATTTTTTGTTGCGAATTTTTCTGGAAAGCCGTTCTAGTCGGGGAAGTCTCTGTTTTTGACAGCCTTTGTACAGGCGGCCAATAATATTTATGCCGAAAATGGCTTCCTATTTCTCTCTGGTCCGGCAACGAACATATTGTTTCATGAAATATCTGTTCATATAAACGCTTTGCTGTGAAAAATATCAAATTTACAAATGGGAAAGGATTTTTTTCATAATATCATAACACGGAAAAAATATATTATCTTTTTTTTCATATTATGAACTGGAAAGCGTAGCATTGCAACGTCTAGCTAAGTGTTTGTATTTGAATTCCTACATTTCAAGATTAAGTTCAAAATCACTTCCTATTATGTCAAAACGCAAACCGGGTATAACATAAAATACAAGCGGATAGTGATTGATATTTCATTATTCCACTTAGGTCAAAAAGACGTAAGAGCAAATTTATGATGTTTTAGACATTTAATAAGGCGAGATATCCTACTGTTGGCGTGGTGACGCATCGCCACCCTATATCTATATAAATAAAAATTAATGTTCACTAAAATTCATCAATTCTCTCTCAAGTTCAAAATTAATCATCACTTCCCATACTTGTTATATATCTGTGAGGGTAGTTTTCCATATGTTTCAAATATATTTCTGATAAACAAATGAAATATGATTCCGATATCTTTAGCAATCGTTATTAGTAATTTTCTCAACATGCATAACTTTAATCAATTTAGAATCTAAACAACTGTTATCAATTATTCGAATAAATGAAATAAATTAAAAGGAATTATTCAATGGCAAGGAGGCTCAGTATCGTGAGAAACGGTTATGAATTTCCAATTAGATGCTTCGTGGAACAGAAGGAAATATTATTAAAGTTGTAAATGCAAATCAAATTTATCGATAATATTTACCGACAATCTTTGAATTGTGATTGGCTTATCGCTTGCAGCTTACTTGTAACAGATAACACCAGGATTTAAGCCCTGTAGTCTTGGGCTTATAGAATAAGGCAACGGTATCCCCTGCCTATCGTAAAAGGCGACTAAAAGGGGCGTCGGGTTCACGGGCGACAAGGGTAGAGACTATGTCAATCACTATAGTGAACTCGGAAGGTAGCCGACACAGAGCACAGTGCAAAAGTGCTGAGGTGCGATCCAATGGAGACCCCGGAGTTCCTCGTCAGGCACCAAAAGGGGCCAACGTGGGGGTTTTATGCAGTAAGAGCCTCACATAACGCTCACGTCAACGAATAAAAAAGGTAACATTAGGAATTGTTATCGGATGATGATGTTGTCAACATGCGGAATCGAATATATGATATTCTAAATCGTAAAATTGATTCTTCTGTACTTCTTTCTAAAGTAAATTTTATATGTAAAACCCATTTGCCACCATGCATTTTGGTACCACCAATGACTCTTATAAAAAAACCTTTATGATTTTGACTTCTTTCATAACTCTTCAGAAACGTTTTATATATAACTAAAATCTATATTTATAAATTATATATTTTATTCAAAGACGACTCATCGACTACGGTGCTATGAGAACGCAAATGTACGTATCAATGTCGAGGCTAAATAGTGTATATACATATATTCTAACAGGTCGTAGTATCTTCAGGATAAGATTGGGATTGCGAATCCTGCGTCTCTCTCTCTACTGTATTCGTTGAAGCTCTATGTCACTCTCCTTTTTATTCTCCTCAAGTTTATTACGCTTGTGTCACTTTGTATTAAGTTCAACAGAATATTTATTAAGTATATCTTCCATCTGATATCTCGTTTACTTACGTTTGTAAACCTTATACAGTGATATCATAAACGTCATCGTAACAAGCGAGCTGTATTTGTCACTCGTGGGGTTGTTTGAAAGACGCTCCCTTACAAGATAAGTGCTTATGTATAAAGTAAATATTTCCTTTTCACTTTGATATGAATATCATTTCTGATTCGGCAAAGAGTACGAAGAATCTGATGTATTTTCAGTATGAATAAGTTACGAGTGGGCATATTTTTGTTGCGAATTTTTCTGGAAAGCCGTTCTAGTCGGGGAAGTCTCTGTTTTGACAGCCTTTGTACAGGCGGCCAATAATATTTATGCCGAAAATGGCTTCCTATTTCTCTCTGGTCCGGCAACGAACATATTGTTTCATGAAATATCTGTTCATATAAACGCTTTGCTGTGAAAAATATCAAATTTACAAATGGGAAAGGATTTTTTTTCATAATATCATAACACGAAAAAAATATACTGTCTTTTTTTTCATATTATGAACTGGAAAGCGTAGCATTGCAACGTCTAGCTAAGTGTTTGTATTTGAATTCCTGGTGTGCTTGCATCGCAGTTTTACATTTCAAGATTAAGTTCAAAATCACTTCCTTTTATGTCAAAACGCAAACCGGGTATCACATAAAATACAAGCGGATAGTGATTGATATTTCATTATTCCACTTAGGTCAAAAATCAATCCGGTGAAGCAGTCAAGGCCAGCCTCTCTGGCCAATCTGTGTAGTTCGTCATAAAAAAAAAACCATTCAGCTAGATGTCTCACACTATCTGTCTCTGATTCATTTGAATTGAGTTATCCTAATCTAAAGAAAACATTGCACTGTGAACTAACACATTGCTTTAAAAGTATATACGAAGCTCTTAACAAACGTCGTGCTCGTATCTTACAATAAAAAAAAATTAGGAGATCACGTATATGCCAACACTCTTTGTCACAAATTTCAAAAGGTACGAGGTAGTAAGGTACAAGGAGTGAATACCTCACAAGTACATAAAGGTATTTGATACCAGTTCTATTGATAGGCACTTGTTAAGATGGAACTTGAACGTGGAGGAATCCTTTAGATGCCTCTGAGAAGTGCAACAAAGGGAATGCTATTGTCGCTACATTTCACTGCAACTGGCAGAGACCATTGCGTGTTTAGTATGTTGCTATAATAATAAATAATAAATCTTTATTGGTCACCAAAAAAAAATGATTCAACAATAAAGTGAAGTCCCTGACTCCTGAGCTACGTTCCATTGGAGCTGTGTTTCAGTCTTCTCTCATTAAAAAACACACAATAAAATATTTCACATTTTTATTGTGCTTTTAAATGGGCAATAATTTGTTATCTGACATTTGTTATTAAAAGACTATTAAATTTTACTTAAAAAACCATGTGATGTCGTGGGACACCAGACAAGAACGAATTTCCTTGTTATAAAACATTACATTACTTCAAGTTCTATTCGAGATATAAAGAAAATAATTACTGGGGTATTCATTTTTAATATGATGTTTTATCGATAAAAAAAAAAACTACTTTACATGTGTTTATTTACGAGTAAAAACAAAAACCGACTTCAATTTGAATCTAACGTTAAACGCTATTACGAGCAGATGTTCTCTTTGTATACCCGAATTATAGTAGAAATATTACGAAATCAAACTTAATCAGAACGTAACCAAACTTTCATAAAACTGCTTTTAAAGTACGTCCATTGCAATAAAAATGAATCATCGAAATCCGTTGTTGTGATATTGAGTTATTCCTCCATTTGTAGCGCACATACTTGATGCATTTGGGACTCATATGGTTTTCTCATTCCATTGTCAGACGGAAAGCACCAGCTTTCGAATAAAAAAAGAATCATCAAAATCGGTTCACCCAGTCCAAAGTTATGCAAACATAAAAAAATACAGACGAATTACGAACCATCCTTTCGAAGTCGGTTGAAAATTATCCTAATACCTTTATTTTATTTACAGCGCCATCTATCTACAACAGTTGACACTAAAAATCTTACGCTTTTTATTTAACGTTACAGAACGTACGTGCAAGGTGGCTTATCGACCTCATAAAGGTCGCAGGACGAATATGGATGCAAACCGCCTACAACCAGTCCTTTTGGAAATCATATAGTCCTGCAGTAGATGCCTTTCTGAAATTATGATGATGATAAAGAAATAAAAGTGGTAACAAAAGCAACAACTTAGCGTTTCAGGCATTTAACTGATTGCCATAAATAAATGGCAAGTGATAATATTATAATGTGACAAAGAAATAAAACAGTTAATAAAACAAAACTTTTTAAATTCCAATTCTAAATTTGCAGTATCACTCACATGCTTAGGACCTCGTCTTCAACTTAACTTGAGGGGCAAAGTCGCTGGCAAAAGTAGTGTTGGTCGTAGAAGGAAATCATGGCTGCGTAACATCAGAGTGGACCAAAATTGTGAGTGCCTTCGCCTTCTAGTTCTCTCTTTCTATTATCTAATTAGTCTACATAGTGGCGCATTTTAACTAAGTTCTATTTGTATACACATCTTAACAATTGTAATCCTGATGGTCTATACTTTGCGTCTTTACTATTGTATAAAAATCCCAGATTTAATTCCCATTGTAAAAAGTAATGCGTCAGAAAATCGATTGATGAATACCCTTACAGAATTCAACGGATTGGTTGCCTTTGTGTAAAAATAAATGAGTTGACATGGCCAAATTGAATGTTGCATAATGATAACCAGTCGCAGTGGTGGACGTTTTTTACTTTTAATTTATTACGTCACATTTGTTATCCACTATCTTGATGCGGAATGAAATAATTACCGTCGCTTTATTTGTATAACAATAATTTAACTGTTAATGTTGCGTGGTAACGGTGTTTACTTTAACTGGAACTCGTGATTTTAATTCTGACGTTATTATATTTTTATTACTTTGATGACCAACAAGTTACTCAGTCTTTCAACCGACTTTAAAAAAGGAGGTTGTTATCAATCCGTCTTCGAACTCAAATAACTCTTAAGTGTCTTCTTTAAAAAATATCGAGCCCGGGAAACAATCAATAACTTTATTAAGCTAAATCGTATTTCAAAAGTAGACCTTTTTTTTTGTTTCATCATCTTCAAAAAGATACCCCGCCTTCTGGGGGGAAGGTGGCGGTTATGTGGAGTGTTTCCCCACTAAAACTTCCCCGGTGGCCCTTCCTCGGTGCATGGTGAGGGGCTCCGAGATGTCCAGAGGAACGCACTGGAGCCCCTATGCACTGTGCTCAAGGAGAGCACATCCCGGGGGGAGGTTACTCCCTCCCCCCCTGTGCCCTCGCAGTGCAAGGCGACACGGGCCACCCGATGTCGCCTTCTTCCCAGGTCCACCTTGGCGGACGACAAAGGCCCCCACCTTTGTCGCCCAGTGAACCCGACGCCCCTTTTAGTCGCCTTCTACGACAGGCAAGGGATACCGTAGTCTTATTCTTGAGAGCCCAGAACTACAAGGCTGAAGTGACATAGACCTAGACTATGGTACCGTTTTACACCATTTCATGCACATCACCAGCGCTATATATTTACAACAAAGTTAAATTTAGAGTGCGTAAATTTAAGAATACTGACGTACAGATGTAGTGAGAAATTATTTTCCTTCGGCAAAACTCGGATCATTATCGGAATACGATGTCACCCGAATGATCAATAAATGATCGTATTAAATGAGTGACATTTTCATATCCATTAATATGGAATTTTATTGTTTAGTGTCAAATTTCAAAATGAATAATGTCATTGTATAATATAGAGATGTTACAATCATAACAATTATTACTTAAAATGGGTGATTACCATTACCAGTATATTATAAGAAATGAGTTTCCGACATTTTAAAGTTATAATTAAGTTAAGTACGTGGCCTCATTTTCGTGAAATCAAAATTATGTTTTTTTTATTGTTTTTAGATCGCAACCACAGACCTGTGTCCGTGCTCTTTTCCAATACACTTAAATTGTTCACTCTGCATTTATTAAAAAAGTGCCACTTCTACAGTTACTATTTTCCTTTTTTTTGTTTTTTTTTTATATATATAATGTCTGAATTTGGAGGTGGCCAGAGATCGCTCCGGTTGACGCGTCGTAATTATGTTACAACCACCCTTTTGTAACTTTGAAAATGCTCACTTTTATTGTCATTAGTATATGTTTGTCTGCTGATGCGACATACCCCTACGGCTCTAAGATGGGTACTGAAGCTATTTGAGAGAGCACGATAAATACGAACTTTTCCGAAAAATTACGAAGAAAAATCTTTTCTCAGTATATCTTCTGTACGACGTTACCCAACACAAGCAGTCGATGTCGATATTCATCAAAAAATATTGACAAGGGCGTTAAAAAAGCTGCGTACGTTCGCGACTCCGCTAGCTTACAAATTGATATGCAAATCGCCGAACACGTGCTTCAATACTCCAGAGACGTTATTTCAATAGCGGAATCGGGGCCGGCGTATTCATGAAAAATAACTTTGTCTGCTCAAAGAAAAATTGAAATAAAAAAAAAAGCTTTGACGTTTCACGTGCGTTATTTTTTTGCGAGAATTCACGTAATACGTTATTCTGGGTCGCAGTGTTTGATTGAAATTTTCGTATACTAAATTTTCAAAGAATGTGTTTCGACGCTCATTGTATTTTTGACATAAATCATATATGACGTAGCCTATTACTGAAATAATAATAAAATAAATAATAAATAAATTTCGTGGAAATGTTTTTCGCATATATATAAATAAACAAAATTGGAGTGTCTGTTTGTAATATTTATAATTAAAATAATCGTTTTTTACTACATGCAAATGAATGCAGATATGGTACACAGAAATAACTACAATTTTTAGTCTGCCTGTTTGTTCCGACTAATCTCTGGCTGGACCGATTTTAAAGACAGACGCTGGCAAAGTATTAATTCATTTACTATGATATTGTATTCTTTTAAAACCCAAATTTGCATTGACACATGCGTTGGGTATATTTATGTCATTATGAACCATATTGAAGTACAATGGAATATAGTGAAGTATAATAAAGTATACTGAAGAATATTAACGATAATAATTAAGGATTTTGAAGTATTCAAGGTATAGCGCAGCGAATGTAATTATTTACTGATGTTAGTTTATTGTTTAAATAAAATAAAGCAAAATCGTACGCTAGTTAATAAAAAAAATGTTTATTTCCATACATGCCAGTCTCTTTACAAATTTTGTCTGAGACCTTCTAGTAAGCATGAACTTAAGCTTGTGTCAGAAAATCTTGCCCTTCCATAGCAAACTTATATATATGATAAATGGAAAAAGTCTTTTTGCATTATAGTATGAATGAACTTGTAATAAAATCTCTTTGGCTATACTATTTGTATCTGGCTGGTTTTGATATCATTGAAAGTTTACATTTTAAAAAACATAATTCCAAATTCAAATTAGGACAACAACACTGAAACATTTTATTTTAAACTTCCGATAAAAATATTTTTAACTTTATTTAAGTTATTTAAGCACCCGCACTGATAAATTTTTAAGTAATCCTTCAATAATTGGAACAGACGCCACTTAATCCTACAATTTTGTTGAAATTAAGTGAAAAGCTACAAACGCGGAATTAATAACGAAAGTTGGAATTGTTTGACACCATTTAAATAAATCATCAATTTAGCCATTTTACTAATTAAATAACATCGAGATGAAGAAATAAATTTCCATAACGTATTCTAACCAATTGAAATCACTAAAAATCCCGTCTACGCGTGGGTATTAGTAGCTATATGATGACTTGTGGTGGGTTAAAAAAAAGTTTTTTTTTTTTTAGTAAAAAATTTCAACATTTGTGTAGCCGTTGTATGGCGAAGGGTTCACGAACCCCAAAGGGTGCCCGTAGGCGCCGGCTACTAAGCCCTCCGGCACGACAGGCCGAGAACCCTTCGAGAGGTTAAAAAAATAAAAACAGTTACTTGGTTATCGTTCCAACTAAGCTTAAGAGATAGTGCTAAGAGAGTTTCGATTAAGTATGTGCTCAATATCACGCCAACCGATTTCAATCATTTATTGGATTTATTATTTGAAGAGAAGTTTGATAAGTTTGGGTAGGTTTTGATGAATTCTATTTCGTAATATTTCTAAGATAATTCGGATATTCAAAGAAGATATCCACGCATAATAGCGTTCAACGTTTGATTCGATTTGAACTCGGTTATTGTTTTAACACATAAATATCGTTTTTTTTTGGCTTCTAAACATGAAAGCAAAATATGCTATGACAATTATTCGAAAAATTTTCAGCAGTTTTGAAAATATTTAGTTTAAAACATTCTGATGTTATAATATGAATGACGCGTCTCCGACACATGGTCTATTTGAGGTCAGTAAACAAATGCGCGACGGTTGAAATAACATCAAATTTTAGTGCGAATGTTGCGGCCGCTGTAGCGTTAATTAGTTGAATATTGCACAGCAACATATGTAATAACTTTCGTAGCAATTTATGAACCAATTAAATACATACTGTGACCTCAAAGCGTAACTGCTCAGCAAACTCCAGTTTGAATTCTGTTTGGAATGGTAAACACCAGAGCACCTCTAACTTCTGAACATACACAATTACGCTTGCTAATTGGACTGTATAATCTATTAGGGTGCTCACCGTACAGAAACGGTGACGAGTTGGCATGCAACTGACGGCTTTTAAAATCATACCTACCAACGCCGAATGTCTAGCTTATGATACATAAAATGAAGTTAAAGTCACAGCCTTTATATACGTCCCACTGTTGGGCACAGGCGTTCTCTGTAAAGAGAGTATAAGGGCATATTCCGCAACGCGTCCTTAGTGCGGATTGGCAGACTTCACATATCTTAGAAAAATATTCTAAGACATCTAAGTTAATTATATACTAGCTATTTTAACCGACTTTAAAAAAGGAGGTTCTCAATTCGTCTCTATGTAGTTTTTTATGTTTGTAATCTCATCACTTTGGACTTTGTGAACTGATTTTGATGATTCTTTATTCCTTAAAAACTCATCATTGTATTTTCGAATTATGGTAGGAATATTACGAAATTCAGAACCTAATCAAACTCTCACCAAACTGCCTTTGAAGTACATCTTTTCCAATAAAAATGATTCATCGAAATCTGATGGCGTGAGAGAGTTGCCCATTTGTCGCGCACATACTTAGTGCATACTTAAAACTTATATGGTGGTCTCATGGATTCCATTGTCAGAATTGGACCAGATTGAAATATGAGTACATTGGAAGTACCAGCTTTTTTTTTTAAAAAAAAAGAGAATTATCAAAAACGGGTCACCCAGTCAAGAGTTATGTGGTAACAAACACAAAGACGAATTGTGAACTTCCTTTATTAAGTCGGTTGAAAAGGGTCATGTTATGCAGTTAAAATGTTATTCAATGACATTTGCATTGAAACATTCATCAATGATAAATAAGGAGGGCACGTATGCAGGCTGACATTAATATTAAACTCAACCCAACGCTGGAAATGACTGGCTGGAATATCCCAGCAGTACGCGGCCCGGGAACAATGTCGTTAGACGTACGCCACCAGGCCGCATAGAGTATGCTTAGAATAACTCCATTGTTCTATATTTTCTCCACATTCAGTTATGTTTCAGAGAACACGCAAATTCATTTTTTTGCTTTTTTAGTGCTCGTCTTCTAATTAAGCAGTGAAAAATCGTTTTTTTCCCCAACAAGAACCTTTTTTTATGAAAACTCTTTATCGTAATTTTTAACAGAAATTTTCTCTCCAACCAGACTCAAACATTTGTTTATGTTGTTGTTTTATCTTTTTCGTTAGTAAAACAATGTATGGAAAATATTAAATATTCAAATAATAATTATGAGTTACGGTCACTTCGACGGTTAAACATCGGGACAAACATCTTAAGGCCCGTGAACATAAATTCTGCTAAGTGCACCAAACGAAAAAAAATTATAATATAAGAACTTTATTAATTAAAACTTAATTAAAACACGCCACATCTTATCACTGACAGTAGATGACACTTGTGCCGCATTAGATTACGAAATTGTACGGTTCACTTTAAAACGTTATGTCGTGTAAAATATTCACATCAGTTCACAACGCCCTCTGCGTTATGCCATCTGTTGCATAAGTTGCATTCCGGTGTTAAGAGTCGGAAGGTGGCATTGATATGATGATTCCGCCGATGATTTCTCCCGCAATTAGATTGTCCTCCTCCTTTTTTGAAGTTAGATGATAAATAGCTAAAAGTTTAAGGCGCCATAAGCGTTGTTTATTTTTTAATAACTGTCACAGAACCGATTCTGCCCTGGAAGTGCCGATGCATGTGAAATATTTGCTTCCCGAAGTGGCACTGAAAGTTAGTTTAGTTTCTGAATGTCCCTGAGATTATCCGTGAAATAGCATATATAGCCGACCCCGAGTCGTGGTTCTGCCCTTTTGGGCACCCTCGGATCGGAATGCGTAACATAGTAACCACTCAAGCAGAGGTTACCCTCATTAGGGGGACCCTTGTGGCATTGTTACGTTGGTACTAGCGGTAGAGGTTCAGGCTAAGCGGCCTCAGAGTTATGCCACCTCTCAATCCGGTTGAGCAGTCAAGGTCAAGTAGTCCGTGTAGTTCGTCCTTGTTCCGATACCTATAAATTCCAAGAGCATAACACCACATGTAGTTCATAATCAGTGCAGCAATTTTTGTTCATTCATAATTCTCGTATAATTCAGTCTTCCGCTACTGAGCATATGGCATAACCTTCATAATTTCTTCTCAACCAGAACAATATGCGTCTGTATTCAAATATGATAACAGGCGATCGTTCTAGACATTATTGACAGGTGTGGAGGGAGCACGTTTGGCGCTTAAGGCAGCTTACAAATTGATATGTAAATTTGAAACTCGCTCGATATTCAGAAAGGATATCCCGTCGGCGAAATCGAAATGATGTATGTATAAGCACAGTATCTGTGTAGTACATTCTCAGTTAATATTTACGATGTTCAGTTGTTTCACTGTATATTATTATATGTAGAAATAGATTATATAAGGAAGTGAGTGGATAACAGATAGGGTAGAATGGACATTATTAATTGTACCCGGATGACCGAGCTATGCTTGTATATCTGTACATTCAACTCGCTCTTTGAACCTGTTAGTGATTCCTAGACTTGATCGTGTGACTGCACCATCTTTTTGTTCTAAATTTCTATTTATGTTCGCGCGCTATTTTTTTAACGTTATGACTTAACGACTACTTTATTGATTCATCACTAAGCAACGAGTCACTTATTTTAAAAATAATTAATGTAAACAATTAATTTTCATAGTTAAATCAAAGAATCATTAAGTTACCATTGCTTACCAACGCCATCTACTGTAGGGTATACACAGATAAAACGACATGCTGACAGTTATGTGTACATGCGCCGTCGTCCGCCATTGTTCCAACTGTCTGTCTCCAGAACTTGTCCAGGAAGTCACCGCCGTCGCGCGCCGTTGGGTTCGTTAATACCATATCATTTCACATAGATATATTTTGTTGCACTCAGTCGGCCTTTATCGAAGTTGCTTACAAATGCGTGGGAGAGGATCAGTGCATCAATATATATATATATATACATATACATGTATACATACAAGTCGTTCGTTCGTACTCAGTTTTTATAATATCAAATTGGATTGTCTATAAAGGAATTATAATTTGTTTTAAATAAATAAATAAATTTTCTACAAAATCTAGCTCGATCGATTTATCGCCCCTAAAACTCCCTGCATACTAAATTTCACGAAAAACTTCATTTAATTATAATAAAAATATTCAGATAATACATACACAAGAAGTGCCCCTTTAAAGTTATTAGATAGATCGTATGTGAATGAAATGGGGGTACATCGATATTCGTCATTAATGATTATTACTCAAAGAAGAAAGTAACTAATTTGTTTCCTTCTTCCCTTATCCGGGTAAGAGACTGGTCGTGCAATGGTAAACTATTGATATCAATTGTAACTAAATTAATTTGCACGTGCATTTTGCTCATTGAGTTAGGTGACCAGATGATAACCCAACTCTCTTGTTTTCAATGAAAAGACTAGTAACGCTTCTGAATGAATACTCGGCAGTAATTTACATTATTTTATTATTTGGTGATCTTTCTGCAAGATTGTCCTTCTCATATTATAAAAACCGCCATCATTATACAATTCACATGAATGTTTTTTATTCAACGATCTATACCGCCTATTTCTACTACAGTACACGCATATGAATGTATGATGATGACGGTGCAGTTTAATTAGGACACTTCATTCAGGTAGTAGGGCTTAGGTTTTCTGCTGTCTCGTGTGCTCTCTGGTGGCTGGCGTACCCGAGCTTGTTGCTAAAAGCATGATCACGAGTTTGATGAGTGTATATCCGATACATATACCAAAATAACATTTTTTACTATGTCTGTTGCTAATCTGGATCTTAGAACGGCTGGACAGATTTTGACAGGACTTTCACCGGCAGATAGCTAAGGAGTAACTTAGGCTACTTTTAGTTTATAAAAATTAAAAGAAATAAATACATTTCTTTAATTTACAATTTTTTTTACTATTGTTTGACCCACAATTCTATTCAGTATTAGTATTCGTATTTTGCTTGATATTGCTGATACGAACAATCTTGTAATACCTAAATAAATTATAGAATATAAAATGAAAATATTTTTTAGGTTGTCACCGCATAACTTTCGACTGAGTGAACAAATTTCGATGATTCTTTTTTTAACCATAAAAGACTTAAATTGGAATCAAGTATGCGCGCCACAAATTGACGAATAACTCAATATCACGCCAACCGATTTCAGTGATTTTTATTGGAAAGGATGTACTTCAAGAGTAGTATGGCAATTCATTTGGCTGTACAGCTATAAAACTCTGGAATAGCTTGCCGATTAAGAAAAGGGAGGCTTTTTTTTAGCGGCACTACCCTTAGTCTGCTCTTAAGTTAGCTGGAAGAAAATGCTAAATAGCATTAAGTTCGCCTTTGTACATGTATTTTGATGCAATAAAGGATTTATCTATCTATCTAGTTTGATGAAAGTTTGGTTAGGTTCTGATTAATTTTATTACCTAATATTCATACAATAATTTGGAAATACAAAGAGGACGTAAGCGTGTAATAACGTTTGATTTTTTTTATGACGATCTACACAGATTGGCCAAAGAGGCTCGCCTTGACTGCTTCACCGGATTGAGAGGTGGCACAGCTCTTAGGTCGCTTAACTTAACTCGACACAAGGGTCCCCGGTGAGGGTAACCTCGGTTTGGACGGTTACTATGTTACGAGTAAGCATTCCGATCTGAAGGTGCCCGAGAGGGCCGAACCAAGACTCGGTCGGTTGCTATTTCACGGATAATCTTAGGGACATTCAAAAGCTAAACTAACTTTGAGTGCCACTTCGGGAAGCGTTGGCGCTGGGAGAAGAAGTGGCCGAAGAAACTCCAGAAACGCTCTTAACATCTAAGGGGTGGGGCCTGCCCATAAAATAGCGGTAACGCGCATGGATTATTCGCAACCTCCGACGGTCGCGAATAGACGCTTTGTGGATTTGTATAACGTTTGATTCGATTTGTTTTTGCTCGTTAATATACTTGTTAAACCGTCAATAGCCAAATGATTTAGGTCTTCGACTCGAAAGGTCGTGTGTTCGAATTCATCATTAGACTATTGACGTGAACCATCTCTTAGCATAAGCTTATTTGGATTGGTTAGCAAGAAAAAAAAAATTGTTAACTATCTTTTTAAAAAAGTTAACCTAAAACACAAATGTGCATTGAAGACTAAAATGCAGAATTAATTTTGTCCATTAGAAAGAATGACTGTTGTTGAAGAGCATAGCACAGAATAGAAGACAGCATATACATTAAACATGACTCATACTGGACTCATGTAGGATAAGTGCTAAAAATTTTCTCCCTTATTTATTATTTTTAATTTGTTATTTTGAAAATTATTAAAAATATATTCAAAACTTAATAATAATTTAAATTTATTCCAATAAAATGAATGTTCTACGAAGAAGTGAAATTCTAAAAACGAAAACAAAAATAAATACTAAATTTTAATTTAAGTTATTGCCAGAGCCATTTTCGTATTTGCCTTTTCACGACTGCAAATTCCGACGAGCTTATTAAAAAGAAGAAACCGAAAATTGACAAATAAACCAGGACCGTAACCACAGTAAGGCTTTTAGCATTAAATCATTTAAATCGTTGGAATTTACTTTTCACTCAGAGCTTATTTGGACCAGGCACGGACTTGGATCATCGTATTGAAAAATGCTTTTATTCGCAAACGTGATGCCTCGATAAATAAATAATACAGCCTTTATTTTTCTCCATTTCAACAATTCAAGTGAAAATATAAAACAACTATTTAATTCAATGCAATAGCGAAACTGATTGCGCAGGTGGGATCGTAGTCAAGCACTTGCTTAGAAAGTATAAAAAAACGTCGCAAAGCCATATAAAATAATAGACCGGATAGTTTGTCGTAATTCTAATCACCCCTAATAACGACTGGTTATGATAACTTTAACTTTGAAATAAATTGTTGCGACAAGACCCGTTTGATAGCTGGAGTTTCTCGTTAAAATTTGGTCTAATCTTGGCAATGGCATCTTTGAGAAAAACTATGACTTATTTTTCTCAAAGTTCTCTCTCATTCTCTCAAAGTCCTAAATTTGCGTTAAGTGTGTGTAAGTGCGCGATAAATGGACGAATAACTCAATATCACGCCAACCGATTTCAATGATTAATTTTTATTGGAAACGATGGAAAGAGTAGTATGATGAGAATTTGGTTAGGTTCTAATTAATTGTTCGGAAATACAAAGAGGGCGCCTGCACGTAATGGCGTTTAACGATTAATTCGATTTGGAGTTGGTTTTTGTTTTTTATAGTAAATATTTTTGTACCCTATAAGTTTAGTTTTAGTCAAATGACTGTACCTATTTTCGAGTGCAATAAAGTGTTTATCTAACTATATCTATATAATAGTCGGTACAGGCTGTTTATAATTTCATAGGAACCCCTAACGCGAACAATACCTTTTGTCTTCTGTGACTATTCAAACAGCCGTAAACATAACCAATTTGATTTGCATTGCAGTTACGAAGGGAATGCAACGTTTTTTTTCCAATTTCGCAATAACGCTGCGAGCCATCCGGTCTGGTTGGGGCATGAAATTACGGTACATTGCACATCGATACCGTTAGCGGCGTACCAACAGGAAATAAATTCATTACGTCGCCCGATGACTAACCACGTTTTACAGCACTAATTTATCAACAACTATTAAAATAAGCAAGGCACTGTTAGTCTAATGGATAAACTTCGTCTTTACCATCTTATAGCTTAATTTTCTTAATTTTTTGGTAACTTTACCCGTTTATGGCATATCAGCCCCATACCCTACCCTTATTACATACCATAAATAGATGCGCATAAAGCGAGAAAGTCAGCAATGTTGCATGACCGTCGTGACCAGCTTCCTCGCTTCTGAGGTCAGACATCGATATAAATAATGCACCTTCCGTTTTACCTAGCCCGTACTAGCCGACTGTTATTCGAACTTGCGACAATCTGATCGTATCCATTTAGCTAGTAGGCGATCTACACTCGTGAGCAAAAATAAAAGATCGGAATAAAAAACTTACGTAAGCTTGGATAATACAGTATTTTTAACTAAATTTTATTTTTGTTTAAATTTTAGTGCTTAGTGTTGCCTCCATGTGGCGATAAAATAAAATCCAAATTTCGTTTTTCGTTTAAGTTTATGTTTTTTAATAAATTATTTTTAATTTTTTATTTTATTTCAAGAATATTTAATTGTATATCATGCACAATTTATTTCAGTTAGCTAGCGTCTTTTTCTTTCGAGATCTTCAAACTTTCTTAACCGACCATTTATTTTTGCTCACGGCTATATATTCAAATAACTTCAAAAAAGGAGATTCTCATATTTTTTTAGGGAGAACTAATTTTGACGATTCTTTTTTTTGTTTGAAAGCTATAAGAATAACATTTTAACTGGATAACATGACCCTTTTCAACCGACTTAAAAAAGGAGGTTCACAATTCGTCTTTGTGTTTGTTACCTCATAACCCTTGACTGGGTGACCCGGCATCTATGAGAAAAATATATAAGGATGCAATTTACATTAAGTATGTGCGCTACAGATAGCTCAATAACTCAATATCACGCTAACTGATTTCGATAATTGATTTTTTATTGGAAAGGATCAACTTTAAGAGTAGTTTGGTAACATTTTGATTAGTTCTGATTATTTTTATTTCGTAATATTCCTCCTATATATTATGATTTTTTATTATTATTTTGATTATTCGGAAATACAAAAGGCGTCATCGTATAATAGCGTTTAACGTTTGATTCGATTTGAAGTCAGTTTTTATTTTTGCTCGTAAATAAACTTGTCACAACTTACGTAAAACGGTGCAATATTACACTACATACATTCATGATTCGTGCAAGTGGGACTGTTATCCACGGAACAAATTTCCAAAGCGAGGAATCCCGATTCTTCCGTCTCATGAGCGGACGATATGCAATATTCGATATATTATGCCGCATATTCAAAATTTCTAGACATCTTCGTCGCGTACGTGACCGAAACTAGTTTGAGAACGTATTTCTCGTAATATATTCAATTTTCTCTATCATCTACCGAGTAAGATATACGCAATGTTTGTCGAAGTATTACTTTAAATAAAACGTGTAGTACCAAATATACCATTGAAACGTTTTAGAAACGGGCTAATAACGTTCGAACTAAATTAAACCTGTTACTCGTAAATAGGCGGTTAATTAAAAAGAAAATGAAACAATTGAAAAGTCTTAATAAGTTGGAAGATTTTTTTATTTTTATTAAATTATCTTCATTATATCTCAAAAATACAAATATATTATACCGGCACACGGCCCACGGATTGACAGACTTGATATATATTAGGAAAAAAATCTAAAACAGGTAGGTTTCCTTCACCATCGAGCGATTGGTAAATCAGCAATTTTGCATCAGCACAATTGCAACAACAAATTCATTGGTGCCGGCACCAGGGATCGCATTCTAGTCCCCCGTTGGTTAGGTTGCTAGCGTACTATACAACGTGGGACGACTGCCGGGGCACTGAGTTTTACAGAAATGACTTGTGCCCAACAGTGGGACAAATACGAGTATATATATAAAGGCTCTAACTAATATAACTGAAACAAATAAATTGAAATATTGACATTAATGTAAATTTGCATACATAATGCGAAATATGTCCGTCTGTGTCGTCTAACATCAATTCATACCATGTTTTAGCAAAATACTAAATAAATTAAATCTAATCTAATCTACGAAGATTTATTTGTCTTTGTTCTCTTACTATCTTGTTGATTTTGTGTCTACGTAGACTTTCCTTTATTCTCAAACTTCTTTCTTTTCTTTTCCTATACCTACATATTTGTACATATTTGAATATATATATATATAAATAGTATATTCGTTTATTTACGCTTCAATTACTCAACAACTTCGGCATCGGCTTAGCTCAATTTTGTGCTCTTAGTATTTAGACAAACCTAAAATAGATTTTAAGGTATTTCTTATTGTCTAATTTGTTAAATTAGTTGACTTTTGAATTAAGGTAACAAGTTGTAAAGTTGTAATGAATTCAAGTAATAAATAATGTAACATTTTCTTAGCCATATCAGTCTGTGCTTCACATCCCACCGGGATCATCTTTTCTCATCTCCTAACTTTAATTTTAATAAAATCTTAAAATATATTTTTGAGTTTTAAAGAGTTTTTGTTCAAAAGCTATTTAAAGTTAAGTATTCAAATACAAAAACTGCTTTATCTAACAATCCCTAAGGCTTTATAGGTAAATTTTTCTTTCAAAGACAGTTTCATCAAAGTAATAAAAAATATATATTACTATTGCCGATATATTACTATTAAAGACTAACTTTTACTTACAAAATATTTAGTTAATAAATTCGTATACTAATTAAATTAGGAGGGACCACCGGGGGGATTTAGTGGGTAAAAATCCCACATAACCCCGTCTACCACCCCTCCGAAGGGTTCACGGTTCGTACGGGAGGCGAGGCGGGAGCTCAGTAGCCGCGTCTTGAACACCCACTGTGAAGACAAGAGGAGAGTCAGTCGGCCAATCTCCCCTTTACCCCTAAAATTCGCCTATCTAACCTTTTTTTACGGCTTATATCGGACTCGCAGTGATAAAACCCCACCGTGAGCATTTCGTGCCATTCGTCGGAGCTACGAGAACGCTTACACACACTACCGTAATACGCACCGAGTACTGTGTATTGTAATTTTTACAATACTAGACAGCGAACTCATCCATTTCCGCTATCTACGCCTTAGTTAAGGGAGTTGGAGCAGGTAGCAGTACGCTCTGTCGGCTCTACCGGCTGCGAGACGTGAGATCGAAAAGTAATGTGAATAATGAATCAAGAAGACACCCCGCCTTCTATACTCACTCTCACGTCCGGATGGAGGTTAATCCCTCCCTTAGCACCCTTGCAGTGCTAAGGTGACATGAAGTCGCCGGTATCGCCTTCTTCCCAGGTCCATTATAGCGGCCTCACCCTTGTTACCCGTGGACCCGAGGTCCCTTTTAGTCGCCTTCTACGACAGGCAGGGAATATCGTAGCTTTACTCTATGAGCCTAGAACTACGGGACTGTAAAATCGTCTAATGAAAACATTTTTAACTGAAACAACAGCGGCACCTCCACTTCCATATTCCACCTTTTTAATTTTCACTCTCTCATAAACAGTCTCCGGAACTTCGGCAGAGAGCGTCTCCGTAAGTCCGGGGCATCTATCAAACGTGAGTGGACGCTTCCCGGGCGGGTATTAATCATTTTTATTGGACAAGCGGATGCCTTTATTGATTGTCGTGATGATAAAAGTACCATTAACTCGGTCGACGTAGCGCTATTGCGCTCCGTAAGGGTTCGAGCCGTCGGAGATTAATGGGCCCTTTATTTTGCGTTTTAACTTATTTTTGCATTGTGCTTGTTACTTTGCGTTTCAAAGAGACTCTAAGAACAATTGAATAATGAAGATACTCTACAGTTATTATAAATCATCGATATTATTTCCTTATAAGTTTCATCATAATGTATCTAAAGGTTGTTCCCTAATTCAACGTCGTCCGTAAGTTGGTGGTAGGTCTGTATTGAAGCCTTGACAAAAATAATAAAAAAATCCATGTCTTTTTTATGACCTTTGATATGAGCATTTTACTGAAAACTGTGAAAAACATCAGACTTTTTAGGATATTTTTAAGTTATTTTTAATTGGAAGAAATTATCTGACTTTGCATACCGTGCTGTAAAGAAAATGTAGTGTAACCATAGTGACAAGTAATTTCAAAAGTTGGTCCTACTAATCATTATTCCAAAATGACATTTAACACATTTTATCGTAACTTTTTGAAAAAAAAATGTTTTTTTGAAACTCGTCGAACTTTATCATATTTTTTATTTTATTTTATTAATATTGAACCCCTGGTTTAGGCTACGATCTATGAAACGTAATGACGTAGGCTCGAATCCACTTTTCGATTATTCACGTGAACCATCTCGTAGCACTAAATTATGCTTAGTTAGATAAGAAAATTAGTATTAGATAAGTTAGTAGAAAAAAATCATTCCTTAAAATAATGTTTATGTCATATTTTTTCTTCCATCATTAAATGTACATTCGGGCTACAATAAAGTTACCTAGAAATATAAAAACAAAAATCGCTTAGCGAATTATTCAAATTTGAAGACGATTTTGAGCTTACCAAGGAAAAAACGTAACGAAGTGAATAATGGATATTATACAATATTTTTTTTAAATATGTTGATAATGTGTGTCGCCGTGCTACTGACATAAAATACACCCACTATACCTCGATAAAAGTTTAAAGTTACAGCCTTTATATATATAATATATATGTCCCACTGCTGGGCACAGGCCTTCTCTGTAAAGAGAGTATAAGGGCATAGTCCACCACGCGGCCCTAGTGCGGATTGGTAGACTTCACATGCCTTAGAAAATTTTTCTAAGACATGTAGGTTTCCTCACGATGTTTTCCTTCATCGCCGAGCGCGTGGATAATCAGCACATAAAATTGCAACAGCAAATTTATTGGTGCCGGCACCGGGGATCGAACTCGGGTTGCTGGCGTACTATGCAACAAGAGCCAACCGCCTGGACACTGAGCTACCACGGCTCTCTATACCTCGATAGTGGTTTCATATTTGAGTCGTTTGGGGTAGAAACTTTAGGTCCGTGGGGTCTTAGTGCACACCACCTTTTTAATGTGATAGCTAAGAAGTTGGTCGACACATCTGGTGATGAAAGGGCTGGCTTACACCTTGCACAGAGGCTACGCATTGCCATACAACGTGGCAATGTTACCAGCCTTCTGGGCACGATATTGTTTTAGCAACTACAAATGTCTTGTTTTTCATTTTTTTAATAGGCTTATATATTTTTCTTATTCTTAAGTGCTTTATTATTTTTTTTTAATAAAGGATAGATAACCTTTATAATTATTATTCAACATTAAAAAACTATACTGATCGTGTTTTAAAAACTTATTTTTAACCGACTTTGGAACTTTCGACTGGTTTTTTAATGATTTTACTCATAAATATAATTGTATATCACAGAGACAGCAGGATTTGCATCACAACTAGTGAAGATATGGTTTTCCTCCGCATCCCATCCCGTCTCATAAATTTATCATCATTGACCTTATAGAAAAAATAGATACTTTACTCTTTATGGTAATAAGAGATTTTTATTATGGGTAGAAACTAGCGCTTGACCACGATCCCACCTGGTGTTAAGTGGTGATATAGTCGAAATATGGTACGTGCTAATTTAATAAGTGTCTATTCACTCTACTCTTTAAGTCCCCTTCAAGAGTAGAGCCTTACGTCATACTTGACCTTATCACTTACTTGAGTATTGGATTTGTTACCTGTAACAAAAGAGATTGTTTTATTCTTTAGGTTAGTATAAAGGCTCAAGCTTTAGATCAAATAATGTTATTATTTAAAAGTACTATGAAAAACCATGTCAATGTTCGTCCAGTCGTCAAACAGCTCATTCCCTCATGAGCGCTTTAAAGGCTTTAAAACTCGGAAAACTCTAAAATTACAAATAATACTTAACTCTTACTTGTAATTACTCATATTATTACAAGTAATAGGATAGAATGCGCGAATAGATTTGACGGTGATCTCTTGAACATCGTACTATCGACTTTTATGAAGAAATGGCAGCTAGAAAGCTTTCGCGTTCTTTTAATCTACGGGATAGGCTTATTAGGCCATTTATGTGACAGGTGGAGAGCATATTGCTCTCATTGCATACATCATGCACAAATTTTAGCACGTTTTTTTTTCTACTTAACAAACCGAAAAAACCAAACACTTTTTACAAGTCGTCTAGGATTCGAAACCGAGACCATTAAGTTATTATAGCTTTTAGTTGGTAAATATATATATATATATATATATATATATATATATATATATATAGCATAGTTGTCCACACCGTGACCGGTGTCGGCGACCCTAACTAGCTTCGGGCATGAGCCCTGATATGGCTTACAAGACCTGTATACTACAAGAAATTTACACACAAGCATTAACATATCTACCGTTCACATGATAAATGTACAATACATTTATCATGTGAACAAATGTATTTGTTCTGTAGATTTGATAATAGGACGTAGGCTTACAATAAGTTATTTTTTATATAATAACTATAATATTCACTAGAAATCATTTATATGGCAAAATAACGTTTGCTGGGACAGTTATATAGAAGTATATCTGTCCATCTGTCGTCCAACACTTGCCTCTTTAGTGGAGAGAGAATTTCCACGTATCGATTTGACACTAATTCTAATTAAGCTCTCCCAGGTGACACCTGAGCCTCTTAATGGGATAAGGACGAGATAATACTCGACATGGGTCGTCGTCTGATACGCTCAAAATGTCATCCCTCAACAGATTATTTCGAGAATACGGCTTCATGAAAATTTGCAAACTTTAATGTGTTACTCGAACATCAACATTCACACCTGCTATTCTGTGGGGCAGACGTACAATATAATATTTTTTTGGAAGAGAAATGAGTTGAGCTTCATTCCTTACACCGTATAAGAAACGTTTAATCTTGAAAAAAATATTGTGCGTTTATAATATTTTCAAAACCAGACAGTCTCATAAATTTGATACGAGTATAAAGCTTTCAGTAAGTAGGAACCTTTTTCAGTCAAGCCTTAAAATATCACCCATCTTATACATGCGTCCCAGGATTTCGATACCCTCATTTTGAATGTGCATAGCTTAATATTAAAACGGCCAACTTCGATCAATAAACATAACGTACGTGTCATAAGTTAAGTTATACGCAATTTATATATAAGAATTGTCGAGGTGAGTTGTTTATTTTATTCGACCATCGTTTCAGAGCTTGAGTCAAAAGTAGAATAATACGACACACACGCCATATACACAACACACACACGCATTCAAATCACGATATCACTGACGAATTCATTCATAATTTAATACTCAATCTTATCAACAAATTGTGAATCCCTATGTGGGTAGTCGCACAGGCAAGCTTGTACTCAGTGGGACACTTGACTTGGAGGTAGTTAACAACTTTATATACCTCAAGCATTAATTGTAATGGCTCATGCGAGAACGAGATCAGGCGAAGAATCGGGATGGCAAAGAGAGCCATGGCGCAACTTCAAAAATATGGAAAGATAGGACCATATCACTAAAACAAAGAGTTACCTTGTGCGCACATTTGTGTTTTCCATATTCACCTACGGAGCTGAGACATGGACCCTGAAGAAAGCCGATCGTGATCGCATTGATGCCTTCGAGATGTGGTGCTGGCGAAGGATGTTACGGATCCATGGACAGCACATCGTACCAACGTGTCCATCCTGAGGGAACTTAAAATCGAAGCTAGGCTGTCCACTATATGCCTACACAGGATGCTGGAATACTTTGGTCACATTGCCAGAAAAACAGCAATAACCTAGAAAGGCAAGTTGTGACTGGTAAAATTGACGGGACAAGACCGCGAGGTCGAAGCCCCACACGTTGGACTGACCAGATCCGCACCACTCTAGGCACGTCGGTTAGCGATGCTCTGCGCACGGCTGCAGATAGAGGAAAATGGCGACGGATCACTAAAACCAAACTGTTCCCACGAGATGGTCACGACCCTCAGCATTGAGGAAACCGACGCGAGGAGGAGGACGTGGGTAGTCAGGACTGTGAAAGTTGATATATAATAAATTGCATGTGGGATACTTATACGCACCGCAAAACCGGCTTTGCGAAAGTGTGCGAGCGTCAACCTCAATTTAAATTTTTATTTTGATGTACAAATTTGGCAAACATATAGTACAATATAGATCAAACTAAAAAAATCTCAAATCAGAAATACGATGCTATCGTGGTTAGGTTTTACTTGAAGTAAATAAAATAGAGGAAAGAGAAGAAGAGAGAAGGTTTAGGTCTCTGGCCACCCTCTCATCCGGGATATACAAATAATATGGGGTAATCTCATGGTACACGAATAAGAGCAGCTTCCCCTATGATGTATTGACGTTTCGTTCTTATTTTCGTAAAAATAACTACATCGTAAATACGTATAGTTGACGGCAGATAACTCTAGTGCTGAGCGAAACGTGACAGGGATAGCTGCGCATGTGTACAGTCGCACGCAGTTATTTATTTCGTTTCTACAAATGATGATTAAAGTGTTTTTGTTCGTACTTTTCTATGTCTATCCTAGTTCTATTAATTATATAATATAATATACACTCATGAGCAAAAATAAAGGGTCGGTTAAGGAAGTTTAAGTATTCCGGAAGATAAAGAAGCTAGCTAACTGAAATAAATTGTGTATGATATATAATTATCCTTAAAATAAAATAAAATATTTTTATTATTTTATTTAAATTTCTTTAAAAACATAAACTTAAATAAAAGGATACCTTATGTAAACTTGCCTCATGCATTACACTAAGTGCTAAAATTGAAATAAAAATAAAATTTAATGAGAAATACTGCATTAGCCAAGTTTACGTAAGTAAAGTAATATTCCTTTAATGCGGGGCAGAGTACCCGCGCTCTCTTCACTCCTCATTTATACCATATTTTCGAATTGTGTACATTAACGGTCAGCGCTAGAGTTATTTGCCGCCAACTATACCTCTTTAATCTATCATTACTCCAATCTAAAACGGTTTCTGAAACAGCCAATGTAATCTTTGCATCTCAAAGGCTGCAAACTTTCAGAATAAATTCGACTAACTTGTTCGAGCGTTGAACAAAATTCTCCAAACTTTCGAGTTGAGAGTGTAACTTAGATGTGAATCAGTTTTATCTGTGACTCTTCCCGCGTATTCCTATCACTTCAAGTTAGTACTGTTACAGGATGGTAGTTAGGGGTTTGATTCAAGATTAAGTTGGTTCGAAATCGATTTGAGAAATCTTTCGTTTATTTATGATTACTTAGACACTTCCGTTTCCAGTTACATATAAATTATTCTTAGTCTTTCAATCAACATACATATATTTTCATTTTTAATAATTAAATAAAACCCATACTTTTAGCTCGTATTGCATAAATGTGAATATTTCGATACAAAGAAATTTAAAAGCAACATTTCAACACTACATTTCAAAATGCCGGTTTTATATTCTTACATTATGAGGTGAGTAATGGGCCGTTTTTAATATTAATGTGAACGCTATGCTACAAACAAAAGCTGTGAACACAGAACATGCAGTAAAGTTTAACAAACTGTCACTATGTACACGAATTTTTTTATGCAAAAATTTTTACGAATTACTGACACACCTCATGATGGTGTAAAGAATGAAACACCTTGAATATTTTGAAAGCGTTCTCGCGACGAATATAATGTACTAGCGTACAAAACCCGCTTCGCCAGGCTAAATTTTGCTTTATTTCATTTAAACAATAAACTTATATCAATAAATATTTATTTTAACTCTCACAATATATTAAAAGTCGGGCTCAAGTTAATGGCAGAAATAAAATACACAAATGGCTTGTTTGGCAGTTCAAAAAGAGGAGTGCTCTGATCGTCACCAATTACATATTACTATTGGATTACTAGCCAGATCAATCTGAAGATTTCCTGAAAGTTTCATTGAAATCGGTCTAGCCGTTTCGGAGCCTTTATGGAACATACCCACACACTTTCTCTTTTATATATATAGATATATTTTATATATATATATATATATACATATATATGTATATAGATAGGTATTTATCGAAGTCTACGCTTTCCTGTACCTCTATAAAAGAATTTATCAACTCAAATTCTAAAGATAGACTTTTTCTTCAATTATAAAAATACGCTCTCACGAGTTCTCACGGTTACGAGATTTTATTATGTTAATTTTATTAATTGTTTTATTAGTCTACGAAAAAGAATCTCGCAGTATCGTTGTTTCCATGAAGTCTTAAAATAAAATTATTCTGTCACTAAACTCAAAAAATGAGTCACCTATCACAGGACACAAGTGAAAATGACAGTGTATTTTATTATCAATTTGCGTCTACCTAATTTTTTTATCTTGCAAAGGAGACGGCTCATTGGCCATGGACATTTGCCCCACAGCAAAAGTGCAGGAGACGACCGAAATTGGATCATTGTATAGGATTTTTAATATATATTGAGGAACCCTTAATGTTTTTTTCTGTATATCTATAGCGTATATATCTATAGCGGGGTTTAAAATATATCAACTAAAACGTTAAAAAATAACGCCCCAAGTAGATTGTCAAGAACTTGATTATTTACTTACTACATATTACCACTCGAAAATACGCAAGTTAAAGAAAATAATACAAAGAGGCGACATGTTTTTCACGTTGGCGCCAAAACTCCAATTTTGCATTCCAGGCAAAATGACACAAGCACGTTCACTTTACGTAAACTTCAACAGAAAAAAAAAAGAGAAAAAACATGGCTGACTTTAAGTACAGTCATTAAATTACTTTTTAATCACAACAATTTGCAATCCCGGCTTGGCAAGTTAGTATCGAATGTACAGTTTGCATTATTTAATTATATGTTATATTAATTAAATAACTTTTTTAGGTCTCCGAGGCTAATTAAGTCCATAAACTTGAAATTACTTGGGGCAGAAATGAGCCGTCTCCTTTGTGCAAATAAATACAATGAACTGGGGATGAAAATTCCAATTTATTTTGTTTTTATTATAGATAGTATTAAATTGAAAAAGAAACTGTTATTTACTATCAAATAACATCACAATAGAGTAGTATCCCAAACAATATTATTTACAAACAAAGATTTAAATCCATTGAAGCGCAGCAATTGATTCAGCACGAACGAAGCGCATTCGTTGTATTTGTTTTGCATCGAGATATATTCCAAATAATCCATTCGTAACAGTAAAAGGTTATGGGGCGGTTAGCTTTACGTAGCCGGTGTGTATTTAATTGAAAAATACCGTGTAGGTAGAAGTGCATAGTGGAATATTTGACTAAATAGATAGATAAATTCTTTTTCAACCAAAATATTTGCACAAAGTCAAAGTTAACACTATTTAGCATTTTCTTACAGCTAACTTTTGGTGGTTTATATCAGGCTAAACATAATGTCGCTAAAAATAGATCCAAAAAATAATTCCCCTATAACATTTAAACGTATTGTTTATTGGCGCTTGGCGTTGTTATTTAGTGTAAATCTTATTTTAGTTTCGTAATAAAAACGAAAAAACAATACCTCATTATTACGAGACGCTAATAGTCAGTAGTTTAGGAAAATTTTTTTACGTCCTCGGCTACCTGTCACATATTTACTTGAAATTGATTAAAATAAGACAGGTATAATCTACCTACCTAGATTTAAAAGACGAGAAAGCTTTTATATACTTAGTGCCGGTTCGAAGGACCATGTAGCTAATTAAAAAGAATTAGCTAAAGAAGCGTGTTATCTTGGATTTGTGGTAAAAAGCATCAATGTATTGCGTTGATTACCGCGTCGTTATACATCTTACTATAACCACTAGACTGTATCATCATTATTTAAGTACAATCAATGGACCGGTAGCTGTAAAATGCCGCTGCAACTAATAGACCGAGAATTAGCCGATATTGATTTAGGACGAACTCCGATTAAATTCTCCCAGATGACACCTGCGCCTTAATGGGATAAAGACAAGATGGATGTTACTTAAAACGGGTCACATTAGTCTCATGAATTGCTTATCCCTTTACAATGTACTTGTATGTAACTACAATCTGATATGTTCACACTTAAAGTCTCGAAACAGGTGTACAGATGTAGTCTTTGAGATAAATAATTTTTGATTTCAATGCTTACCATCATAATTATAGACGTAGAATAACCATTGCTGGACATAAACCTCCACAAACAATTTCCAAAAGGACCTGTTATTTGCGGCTTGCATCCAGCTACGTCCTAAGACCTTAATAAGGTCGTCAGACAACGTTGTGGGTTCTACGCTGTGCTTGCTGGTCCGTGGCTCGATCAAGAACGTTCGGCCCCAAATGGGCATGTATTGAATTATCAGAGTCTTTGAGATAAACAGTATTTGATTTCAATAATTATAACATGTTAGATAAGTAGCAAGTGCGCCTTACCATCCAGGACTGCATTTTCACTTGACACCAGGTGGAAATGTATTCAAGCACATGCTCAGAAAATATAAAAAAAGAACTCAGTTTTCAACCGATTTAAAAAGAAGGTCCTCAATTCGTCTGTAATTTTTATGTTTGATACCGAATAACTTCCAACTGGGTGAACCGATTTTGATGATTCTTATTTTATTTTAAAGCTGGTGCTTCCCGTATGATCCCATTTAAGTTTAATTCTTAAAATGGGAGCCATTAGAAAAACATATAAATCTTAAATTTGCAACAAGAATGTGCGGTGTGGTCGAATAACTCATAATCACGCCAACGGTTGGTTCATTTTTTATTTGAAAGGATGTACTTTAAGAGTAGTTTTATGAAAGATTAGATTCTGATAAAGTTTGATCTCCTAATATTCATTTATGATAATTCGAAAATACAAACTTTTTTACTATAGAGCCAAATGTCATCCATATTAAACCTTTTTTTTATTAAATGCAATAAAATGTATGAATATGAATATAAACTATTTAGATGACATTTTTGTTGGTGGCTCCTATATCGAATATTTCATTTACTCGGCGTATTATTGCACAAAAGCGTAATGTTATCGAAAACCGACTGCGCCAATTGTAAGTATGCAGTTAAATACGATCTATTGTGCGAAGTGTACAATGTAAACAAAATGGATCCTGCCACCAAATACCATTCAATTACGAATCAAAATACAATTCCTCAGAGCATTCCTCGTTTTATATGTATATATTTTTTTTATTTATTTAAAAAAAAATAGACGTATAGTTATTATAACATAAATTTACCATTGCAAACATCTTAAACGAATGTCTGTCTGTGTGTGTATGAGTGTTTGCGTCATAATTATCAAGTGATGAGATCGCCAGCCTCTTTCTAAGTTAAATTTTGCAAGTTATTAATCGAAATATTTTTGTAATGTAATAGACATAAAAAATAATAAAAATACTAGGATATCTTAAATGATCAGAGAGCATCCAGACATAACCGTATTAGAAGCACCCGCAAAAATGCTGACTTTTCACTCAGTCAAAGGTTTTCCAGCTCATTAGATTAAAACCTAGTTTCCTAACGAATGGCAACCACACAAAGTCTCATATCGGTACAGCTACTGCATTTAAAATCGTAAATAGAAGTAAGGACCGATGATTACCTTTAACTAGATCTAAGGATAAAAATTGCTTATTTGTACAGGCTATAGTATTATGCAAATACAAAAGACTCGCTTAGAGAAATTTTACTTACCAAAAAATTTTTATGCCACTTGCCACGATTGATCATTTTAGGGTTTTTTTTTTAATATATTTTAAAAGAATGCTGACAACATTTTTTTTTCACATACATTACTAAAATTCTAAAAATGAGTAGGGGTAGCCAATTAAGAGTTAAGCGGTTCGACTTACGATCAAATGGTCACACATTCGAATCTCAGTCGGCTCGTAGCAAAATAATATAAAGAAGAAAATCGAAAATTGCCGTATTTTCAACTATATAACCATACTATATAACCATTGCAACTAAACTTAAGCTTGTGCTAGGTGCTGGTTCACGTCCATAGTCGAAGTATGGATTCAAACCGTCCTTACGTTTCGCAAACCGTACCATAATCTATTATGTTATTGACACTTTAGAATTTTTTTACATCGTATATGGATATATTACTAGCTTTGCATATTACTTGCATTTGAATTGAAATAATAATTCATAAATGATCACACGATTACAATATTGCGATAGGATTTTGGAGGTATAAGAAACCATAGATGAGTCACACCTTTTTTTATTCGAGTACACTGTATTCAACGCGTTCAGGTGGAGAAGTAATCCCACATGATCGGAATCTCTACAAGTACCTTCTAGGTTTACATTTTATTGCATTATAGACTACGTAAGCTTAATTACCGTGGAATGCTTCTAATCCTTTGGACAAAGACGGTACATTAACTATGAATAAGATAATATATTAATTAACATCTATACATAGTTATGAATTTAAAAAAAACAAGGGCAAAAAACTTTGATTTCCTTAAACTTTTAATAAATAATGAATAATTCATCATGTATGGGTTAAAATTATAGTTACAACCTTTATATATATATATATATATATATATATATATATATATTATATATATATATATATATATATATATATATATATATATATGTCCCACTGTTGGGCGCAGGCCTTCTCTGTAAATAAAATTTGCGAGTATAAGGGCATAGTCCGCCACGCGGCCCTAGTGCAGATTGGCAAACTTCACATGTCTTAGAAAAAAATTCTAAATGTAGGTTTCTTTAACGATGTATTTCTTCGCCACCCAGCGCGTGGTAAATCAGCACGTAAAATTGCAACAACAAATTAATTGGTGCCGGCACAGAACATCAAACATGAATGGGTATCACTTGCTAAATTCTGACATATTTCTGAAATATTCCGGATACGATTTAACATAATCGTCTTTATCTATCACGTATGTAGCCAACCTACTCACATTCTTCCTAGAATGTTCGAAGGACTTGATCCAATGTAATCGTATTTCGCATATACGCATATGCTCTGTATGTTAACGACCTTCTAGAACTTTCCGAAAAGCAATGTTACTCTTTTGCATACGTATAGGCTGCTCTTACATACACCTCTCGAATGACAAAAAATGAGCGAATAAAGACAAACGTTAAAAAGTCTAAAACGGCCTGAATTTGTCCTTGATCAAGAAATAGTACTAAGCAATTGAAAATGTCCTGAAACTGTCTAAGAAAATATTTCAGGCTACTATATAGTTTCATCATTTCAGCCGAAAAACCTCCACTGCTGGACATAGATCTCCTCCCAACGATTTCCAAAAGGACCGGTTGTAAGCGGCTTGCATCCAGCCGCGTACTGCGGCCTTTATGAGGTCGTCAGCCCACCTTACGGGCGGACGTCCTACGCTACGCTTGCCTTTCCGTGGTCTCCAATCGAGAACTTTTCGGCCCCATCGGCCATCTGTTCTACGCGCTATGTACCGTGCCTATTGACACTTCAACTTGCTTACCTGGCGAGCTTTGTCGGTTACCTTCGTTCGTCTACGGATCTCCTCATTCCTGACATGATCTCGTAGAGATACTCTGAGCATAGTCCTCTCCATAGCTCGTTGTGCGACTTTGAGCTAGCTTACGAGGCCCACAGTGAGTATACTGTACCACCACAAAATGCATGTGTGTAATCGAAAACTATCGAGTCGATCGACCGATCGCAAAACAAAAGCCGCTATGAGACCTGTTCGTTAACCGCTTACTCGTCAGAGCAAATGAGTAAATGGTCGACAAACGTGCACGTTCGGATTAAGCTAGTTATAGGTGGATCCTTATTAAATATAATCAGATTATGGATCTGCATGTGCATACACTCCATGGCCGACGACGTGGAAATTATAGCTAATGGAACCTACGCGTATATTGGTGCGTAATTGCATCACGCACGGCTGCCGTTTATAAGGTACGCTGTAAAATTTTCGTTTAAAATCAAAATTGCGACTATATTAAATGTGCTACGTTTCATTACACAAGGTCCATTTACAATAGCGCTTATAAGATGGGCGACTCGTGATGAGCCCACACAGGTGCGTGTAGGTAGCCACATCCTGAATTCTAATGCTCAACTTTTTTATCATATAATTCGTAAAACAGTAAAAAAAAACTAGACTTGGTTGTCGTATGTCTCAAAAAGAATAGTTACCTTTATAGTATTTGGGTGACGATTTTCGAAGTCAACACAATAGTGTTTCGTTTAAAATTGAGAAAAAAATCAGCACGAGTGACTCCATCCGATTGTCTTTCACGTTAATTTCCTAAAATCTAGATCTTTGGATGATGGAGTAATCGCAGAAATTACCGAAAATAAAGTTCCGTTCTATTACTGTCGTACAACTATGCTACTAGTTGTTCTACGAGGTGCTACGAATACGTTACTCAGAGAAGACTCAATTTTCTTAATTTAAAATAATATAGAGCGACTTAAAATAAGATGTTGAGAGTAGAATAGAGAAAGACATGCTTGGTTTTTTTGGCATGTAAGAAGGATCAATGAGAATAGACGAAAATAATTATGACACAAAAGTGAGTGGCTATGTCGGTAATGAATTGCAATTTTTTGTGCGGATTTACCACGCGCTCGGCGTTGAAGGAAAACATGGTGAAGACACCTACATGTCCTAGAATTTTTTTTCTAAGATACGTGAAGTCTGCCAATCCGCGCTAGGGCCGTGTGGCGGACTATGCCCTTATACTCTCTTTAAATAGAAGGCCTGTGAATGACGTCAGAAATACTCAAACAATGAACCTGCATGCGAAGATGGGTGGCACTCACTCATCTTCGCATACAAGAAGCTATAACTGTATGGCAAGGCCGTGAAGCAAGGAAACTCGTTTTCTCTGAGGCGACGGCATGAGATTGATCGTTTTGTTTTTATACTCCACCAATCAGAAGAGTTCTGGAACTTCTCTAAAGCTAGCGTTTGTAGTGCTTTGTCTCTTCTCCCATAAAATAAATTGGCTCTGTGCTACCCAGTGTTTATACCTTAATACGATGTTAGCATCAAAGGCAGCGTATGCTGACGCCTCGTTCATAAATTCCATATGAATTCGTAAAGATTTATTAAGATAAAATTGTGACCTTTAAAGAGTTATTCGTGTCACGCGAGAACTGGGTGGAACTTACTCGTATAATATTCAAGGAACAGCGTCAAAATTAATATGTTGCGCGCAAAATATTTATTTCACCGAAACAGAAAGCCATACCGTGCTGACTGTCGTGTCGACGTGTGTTCTCATTCAAGTTACGTTAATGGTAATTGTTACGTACAAATATAATGATTGACAAATTGAATTACTATTATTTAAACATGAATTTGAAGGAAACTGCTTATATTTAATCAAATCTCTTGAACGTATTTTAGTTAGTAAAAAAAAGTTAAAATTACAGCCTATATATTCTCTATATGCCCCACTATTGGGCACAGGCTTTCTCTGCAAGGGCATAGTATCTTAAAAAAATTACCAAAATTACCTTTTCTCACACTTTGTCCCTTCACCATCGAGCGCGTGGTAAATTAGCACATAAAATTGCAACAACAAATTTATTGATGCCGGCACCGGGCATCGAACTTGGGCTGCTAGCCTGCTTTACGTAGCTTGAGGCGACCAGACACTGAGCTACCATGGCTTTTTAGTCACTATAATTATGTTTTTAAAAAAGTTTGCGTTTATAAATCTTAATAAATAAACCTACACAAAAAATAAAACAGGGATGAAGGTAAGTGTTAGATTATATAGTACATTATGATAATTATACATAAGATTTATATTAACAAAATTGCTAAATCAAGTAAATGATTTAAATAATTATTATGACACTTCTTTACTAAACTTTAGTACTAAATAAAAATATTCAATAATCATAACCACTTAATTTAATCTGTAATTAATTTTAGCGCGTGAAAGTGGGAAATCTCAAACCCGAAAATAATACCTATAAATATATTTATTTTATTTATATTTATAAGTTTTATTTTCGCTGTTATATAATTTCGCTGTTAATTAAAATAAAATTAAAAAATATATTTTAATATAATTATAATTGCTAAACATTTCATCGCAATTATGCCGATCCATCCGCGAAACACCAGTTCCTATTGTAAAGGTCATGCTAATACGAAACTATCCAGGATAAATAAATGTAAGAATAAAAGTCGTCTTTTCCGATGTCCTAATACATCCCAGGTTAGGGACACCAAAATATACGACGGATCGCTTCTAATCCAAAACTCCTTAACACCCTTACCCTAGAAGCATTTATTACAAAGTTCGTAATAAATATGGTACTTGGTAACGGGCAAACAATACGTTAAGTTGTGTTTAACAAGAGAGGTCCAAAGGAATTGCGCAACAATTTCACCCGCAACCTTTCCTGGGCAGATTTACTCGACAACTTGCTTGTAAGCGTTTTCTGCTCCACGGGATGATTCTGGAATGTTCCAGAGTTTTCGTTGAGGGATAAATATATCACGAAACACCTCGCACAGTCAGTTTGAAAGCGGAATTGAAAAGCAACCTGTTTTAAACAGCTGTATAAGGTGGAAAGTTGTACTTGAGTTGTCTCAACTTAATCTTGAAATGTATTTATGTATCTTAAGATATTATACATCCAACACCTTTTTACTTGTTATAAAATTACATGAAAAAGATCTTCAAATGTAATCAACAAGATAATGTGAATGGATTATTTTTATATATCTTACGTTCTTAGCAAGTGCTTAACTACGATCCCACCTGTTGTTAAGTGGAAATGCAGTCCTGGATGGTAAGGTGCACTAGCTTAGTAAATGCCAGTTAAAATATCAATGGCAGAGTAGTCGTGGCCATCATGGTCCGGTGGGTCGGGTAGCAGGCAGCACCCGCCGCACGACTTCTTGCCACCTCCGCCTGCTTGCCGTCAATTGGGCACATTCGAGGAGGGGAGCACCCACCATACCCCGCACCTGATCCGTCCATCGAATTGGTGATCTACCTTCTTGCTTTATAAAATAAAATAAGCTCTCACGTTTTTTATTCTAGGGTAGAAGGAAAAGGCGGCTATCGTTTTTCAATTTTAACCCATAGTCGTATAAGTGACTGACAATTTTTTTTTACGTTTAAGAAATAAAATAATGGAAAATCATTGTCCTTACCCTATCAGATCGTAACTTAAACGTATTAGTTAAGACGAAATAGGTGTTGTGATTAAAATATTTCACGGTACACAAGTGATCGATACATAGGTCGACTGGATCCGCAATCACTGTCCGGTTTTCATGACGTTAATTAGGTCCAATACATAACAGGTGATGAGTCTGTCGCCATTGATGATAGAAACAGATTTTTGGTACGTAATCGTATGTTGCGTAGATTTTAAAAAATGCAAACATTTTTTACAAAAAACTCCTCAACCATTTTCAACCATTCTAAGTAAGCGTTAAGTTAAAAGTGGTGAGTATTAAACCTACGGTTCTATGTTTCGCACTGTACCCTAAATCACTAGACTATTGACGTTTCGATCATATTATGATATAGATTGTAATGATTTAAATCAATTTCAAGGAATTCCCCCATTATTAATCACGTACAATATGCAAAAATCTTTTTAAAAAAGACACTTGATGTTGCAAGGGCTATAGAAGATCAAAAGAGCCGCGGTCGTTCAGTTGTTCACCTTTATTGTTGTATAACACGAGCAAATTGAGTTCTAAGCACAACGCCGGCCTCTATTTCGTTATTAATAGCAATTTTAATTGCCGATTTACTACGTGTCTTGCACAAGGAAAATATTCACAGAGTAATCTGCATGTCTGATATAAAATATAGCAACATTCTACATATAATGGCGTTATTAGTAGCCTGTCCCTTTTTATTTTATTTTTTGTGATGATCTTCTTTCCCTATTTTTGCGAAAAAAAAGAGAAAGAAAGAGATATTACAAATATTTTTTTCACAACTATTACTTACATTCTTGCTAACCAAAGCAACACAACCACCGTCAAAATCACAACCATAGTCACCGAAGCACCACTCAACCATCTCCTAGCACAAGCTAAAGATGGTGTTGTGACAGTTGTTGGAGATGGTTCACTTCAATAGTCGTATGATTGATTCGAACCTACGTATGGTGGATTCGTACTACCTTACCAAAAAGTCGCAAACCGTACCCTAAACCATCCGACTATTGATAGGTATGTTTATGTTTACTACTTCATAGTAGTGTGTATAACAAATGACACTGTATCGCAGTGAATCATGACGTTCAGCAAAGTGCAGGCGGTTTACTAACAAGGGTGTTTGTTTCGAGGATCCAACTTTCACAGCTCAACGTATACCAAATTGCGAATTGAAAACTGGTTACAAATAAAATGCGAACGGTTCTCCCTGTGACTTGCTGATTTAAGCTCAACTTGTTTCCCAGCGGGCCCGTCGGAGCTGAATTCGAAATGAATGTAATTTGTATATTTTTGAGATTAATCTAGAGATATGTAAATATAGATACGCCAACGCGTATTATTGTGGGTACTTTTATAAGGAATATATGCATTTATATTTTAGCGAATCCATCGTAGTCATATAGTTTTTTACTTTTATATCCCCTACTATATGTCCCAATACTGGTCACAGAACTTCTCTATGAAGAGAGCATAAGGGCATAGTTTGCCACGTGGCCGTAGTATGTATTGGCAAACTTCACTAAGATTTTTTTTCTAAAACATGTAAGCTTCCTCTAAATTATTTCCTTAACCGTCGAGCGCGTGGTAAATCAGCATATAAAATTGCCGAAGATCGGACTCGGGTGTCTAGAGTGCTATGCAATTTGTGACGACCGCCCGGACACTGAGCTACTCGAAGCATGTCATGGCGTAGTTATATACTTGGTATATATTAATACACAGACATACAGAAAAACATACAGACGAATTATCTCTTTTTTAAGTCGGTTAAAAAGGTTTGAAATGAAGTCAAAGCTTACATACATTAACAAAATCAATGCGGTTTATACTTAAATAAAAAATTAGACGCCTCTATGGTTTTTATACTAAATTTTGTGGTGAAAGTTCAAGAGAATTACATAGTTTAAACTATTTTCCATCCGGAAATCACATCATGGAACACACGGCCAGTCTGGGTTCTTTTGTTATGTATCTAGTATGGGAACAAAGCTACGGTTATTCATTCGTCCATACAGCATAGATTGGAATGAGCCGACTGCATCAGAGTATATTTTAAGATATAATAAATGTCTTCAAAAATAAACTATAGTAAGAAGTTGTACAATATAGTATGTTTTAAATGTATGTGTATTAATATTTCTTTGTCTCTGATCTTTTCATTGATGATTCTTCTTCTGCCTAGCGATTTCCCGGCCCAGAACCAGGGTCCGCTTTCCTGTTTAATCTACTCTCTACTATTAAGTTTTCTATTTCATCCAGGGTTCACTGGTAGAGAATGCCACTAAGGCGTTATGAGTCTAAGTTTAAGGTGTCACAATAAGTATAACAATAATAGTTTTCATTTCACTTTCACTAAGGTGACATGTTGAATTGTATATAAAGTGACATGGTATCTGTACTAGGTGGCCTTGTCAGACAGATTACCAGTCCTCTGCCGCCCGTTTTACTGATGTCTAATTAAATGTGATTAAATAAATCATTTACTTGTAGATAGATAACATCAGAACGGTGTTTCTATTTTTGTTTACGTGTGTGGAATTAAGATATTATATCTAGTAGGTAATAAGTTTATATAAATAATAATAAATGGCTTCATAGAAATCAGTCACTAATTTACATTACATAAATTTAGAAATAGACATTTTATTGGCATCACAATATTACAAACACATTACATATATTACCTAATTACATAAAATGTAGCAAAAAAATAAAATTAAAGGAAGGAACAGACAAATAGGATATGATGCCAATATAATAAATTAATATTGTATAGATAATAGCTAAGCTATTAGTTATAATATTAGTCAACCCAGTGGTTATTTAAGAAATATTTCCATTCGTTTCCGTGCAACCGAGACATCCGTGCAATCTCCAACATTACATATTCTAGGTACAAGAAACTTTGACGAGAAACGGATCGGAAACGGACGGAACGCCGGCCATTGATCACGCGCTACGAGAATACCGTTCACGTTACACATATTAAACCGACATTGATTAAATCCCCGCCAAGTAGTTAACACATAAATAGATGGTTGTACAACAGAACGGAGGAACTCGCTCTAACTTCGAATTAAACACGCTCCGTAACAAAAGACCAATACTGTGTTAGACTACTCCTCAACGAAATAATAGCTCGACTCCTAGCTACGTGTGTGTCGCAATGTAACGCAAACAAGTCTCGGGCGTGACGAAGACAAGCTTAAGCAGGTCTTATCTAAGCAGCAAGTGATAGATGAACAGCGGATTAAAGCCTTAGTTACGTCTTACGGAACACGAAATATATCTCTGCTGTCGTAATTCAGTGATATCCGTACACCTGGGCACATTAGTTTGATTAAACAATATTTATTTTGTGTTCACTGCACACATAATATAAGGCACCCACCCCAGCTTCGCATAGTTAGCATTATTTTCTGAAGTTGAGACGTATATCTAAATAAAAATCAATTTTGGGTAGGGTTTGCAGACATATGTAACTATATAGATATATATGATATCTATATAGTTATATATGTCCCATTGCTGAGCTCAAGTCTTCTCTACTCGTATAAGCGAGTATAAGGGCATCCGTCACATAGCCCTAATGTAGGTTAGTCGATAGAAAAACTACATGTCTTAAAACACAATCCGACAACCGCTAAGTCAGCTTCACATACTTAGAAAAATTTTAAGGCAAGTAGGTTTTTTTCGACGATTTCATTGGGGACCAAACTCAGGAGTAATATTATTATGTACCACTTCACGCCAGTATTCTGCTATGTCTTTGTACTTAATTACGTATATGAGTATATTTACGAGTAAAAACAACGACTTCAATTCTAATGAAACGTTAAATGTTATTGCTCGCGGCCCTCTTTATATTTCCGAATTAGGAAGGAATATTACAAAATTTAATTAATCAGAACTTAACTACACTCTTGTCAAACTTACCATTGAAGTACATCCTTTCCAATAAAAAATGAATCATCAAAATCGGTTACCGTGATATTGATTTATACGTCTAATCGTCGCGGACATACTTAATGCTAATTAACGACTTATATGGTCTTCTCATGGAGGCCACTGTCAGAATTGGATTGCCACACGGGAAGCACAGCGGCTTTCAAATAAAAGTTCACGCAGTTGAAAGTTATGAGGTAATAGTCATAAAAAAACATACAGACGAATTGAGAACCTCCTCATTTTATGAAGTCGGTTAAAAATAATCACAAAATCTGTCCTTACCCAATATCATATCTGCGATAAATGCGATCAAATCCATAAAAATATTTTATTCAATGTCAGATATTCGCATAAATGTCAAAAAACTAGGTTCAAATTGTTTGTATACCTAGCATCGATATAGTAATATACTCGTGAAACATTATATTACGTATAAAGAAAAACTTTGTCAAGCTTTTTGAAGGTGAATGTTCACTATATTTACTTTGCTTATTTCTCCTCAATATTGGATTTCAGTACGTGAAGCCGTGAGCACTCGACTTGTGCACCTCCAGGAGTAATACGATAGTCGCAAATAACCGGAGAACACATTTGAACGTACAATAAACACTCAGTAGCGACATGTCACGTAGTCACGGGCATCACAAATGAGACAGACAGGAGCGAGCTACGGAGTGGAATTTAATTGTGAAGAAAGTTTGATGTGATGTATTAGATTATATACATCTAAACAGAGATGGATTACAGCGCGTTTGGTGAAAGGGGAATGATCCTATATTTATTTTTTAGAAAAGGCGGACTTAAAAACATTCTCTTAAGTAGTTCTTAACAAAGTATAGGATAAATGATAAAAACATGTAAAAAATAAAAACACGTATGTACATAATAAAACATGAAAATGAATACAATGTAAAAGCATAATAAATGTATATAATAACGATCGATCAACGCGACAGGCTGTGCTCGTCGATGTTACCATGCACACGACAAGAACCTCGTGAAAGCCAAAAGAGAAAAAGTCACCAAATACCTCGCCTTGGCTCACGAGGTGAGAGATATGTGGGATGTGGATTCGACGATCATTATCCCGGTAGTCATTTCTGCGAACGGTCTTATAGCGAAAAGTCTCGATCAACAACATATTAGACTTTCGCTTGATGGCGAGGTCAAGGGTTCGATACAGAAGGCAGTATTCCTGGACACGTTACGCATCGTCAGGAGGTCTCTCCCTATGTTACCCTACCCACCGGCTGTTTGCGTCCTGCTTCACCACTGACATAATAGGGTGGTTTTATTATATTTTTAGATTTTGTACTGTCCTAAACTGAGATTATAAAATGAAATATAGCATATAATAATAATTAGATACATATATTAATTCATTTTCATTGTCATACCACAGAGCATTTATATTAACCTTACGAAAGTCTGCCACGTATTCTCACTTGTTGAAAAGCAGACAGCGAAAGCTGTCTCTGTTTACCCCGCTAAAGTTAAACGGAGGTGAGGCAGTATGTCGTGATAATACATTTCGGGCTAACGAAATGATATCATTACGTGGGGATATTTACAAAATTGCGGATGACATGGTCATACAAATATTAGTTAAGTTAACATAACCTATAAAACTTAGTAGCTTCGCAACCCACAAATAGAGCAGTTATAAAATAGTTCGTTGAACTAGAGAAATTGTTTATTTACGGTATTTATACAAGAACAGCCGTGGTAGCTCAGTTTCCGGATGTATGCCTCCAGTTGCATAGTACGCTAGCAACCCGAGTTCGATCCCTGGCGCCGGCACCAATTAATTTGTTGTTGCAATTTTATGTGCTTACCACGCACTCGGCGGTAAATCGTGAGGAAACCTACGTGTTTTAGAAAATTTTCTAAGTGAAGTCTGCCAATCCGCATTAGGCGAACTATGCCCTTATACTCTCTTTATATAAAAGTTATGTGCCCAACAGTGGGACATATATGTATATATAGGCTTTAATTTTAACCATATTTTGTTGAAAGATTTTAGTACCAAATTCATAAGCAAGTTTCTTCAACTCCTGTCACCTGCGGGAAAAAAAACAAGAAGCTAGAAACTTCCTAGTTCTACACCAGTAAACTTACTGAGGCCACTTTGAATACTTGACGATGGGTCGAAGAGAATTTATGACACGCGAGCAAGCACGATGAAGTCACGGCGGCTGGCCAGCGCCGCACACTCCGAGCTGAGAGCACGATGCAAGTAACATATGTATTGTTTACTTAAGTACGTACAATTTGTCACTAATACATGCCTCAATAAAAAATTTAAGAAACATTATTGGTTAGCAAATCCATGCAAACAGATAGTCCGGTTGGAATTTTTTTTAATTTTTGGTTCTCTTTTTACTACCAAATAAACCGTAGGTGAACTATTGCGCCTCATTAATTGAGCTATAAATTACAAGCATAAATATCACGTACTTCGCTCATTACAGAAAGCTTTCATGTTCGTAGCAATCGAGCAAACTAAATGGGCACTTAGTGAGTAGCATTAATCTAACACAAAGGATATAATTTCTTTAAACATTGTTGATTGCGGAGCGAGCGCCTAAACATTAGTGGATGAATGGGACTCACTAATAAGCTGTATGTATATACCATCCCATACACTGTACACACGATCAAAGTGTAATAATCGTACCTGTAACGCTCAATAATAACAACATCAATAGATAAGCCTAATAGAACTGGATAGCTGATTGACTCAAAGTTTCCAAATACATATATAAGTGCACGAAACTTAGTGATTTAAACCTGGAAAAATTACGTACAATAAGTGTTAACTAAATTTAAATTAAATTTTGAGGATAAAACCAACTATTCCATTGATACAATGGGGGTCGATTATAGAATAGGCAGTGACTAAGGTAATGCGCTTTACCGCCATGTAGAACTGCACCTACACTCACAGCATCAAGTGAGATCGTGATCAAGCTTGCTTAAAAACGAAGAAGTGTATTTACGATTAAAAACAAAAACTGACTTCACATCGAATTGATAACGTCAAAACGTTACACGCGGACGCCCGCTTTGTATTTCCTAATCGAAATAGAATTAATATGAACCTAACCAAACTCTCATCAAACTACCCTTGAAGTATTAATAAAATGAATCATCGAAATCGGTTGGCGTGATATTGAGTTACGTCTATTTGTGACGTACATACTTAATTCAATTTTAAGATGCGTAGAATTTTCACATAGATACTATCGTCAGAATTGAACTACATGGGAAAAGCCAGCTTTCAAATAAGAAAATCATTAAAATTCGTTCACCCATGTTGTTAACTCATAACTAACGTATGAGGTAACAAACATAAAAACACCTACAAATGATTTTAGAACCTTCTCCTTTTTTGAAGTCGATTGATTAAAAAATCGATTGCTTTTAGTTCGTTGAAAAAGCAGCCAATTAACAGAACAACTGTAATTAATGAATTATTTAAAATTTAAAATACCAAACGTGTAAGAATTAACTAAAAATTGTTGAATTTATAGTACAAAAAAAGCAATAATTTTCATAATAAAGTGTATTGTGCACTTAAAAATCACAACATTATTACACAAAGTAAGGGTTCGCGTGGCGAGGGCGTTGTGAAACGGCCACTGGTCACGAACGGAGATTTGATCACGCGATGTTTAGCGGCTAACAAGTAGAAATGATCGGCTTGCAAGTGCAGGCAAGGAAAGAAAGCGCACGCCGAGATTAACTTACAAGATATTACTTGTGATTTAAATAAAACATGCAAGCTGTACATGGTTTTTGTATATTTTCAATTTATCAGAATACAATGTTAACAGACAGAACATCTGTCGAAACTGTGACAGTATATGGATGGAGCGGATGGACGTTATGATGACCTTGGACGATAGTCTTGGAATAGAGGCTGCGCAAGGGTTGTAGATGTCTACAGCTCTAGATGGACTGACGATCTTATAAGGATAAAAATTATAATAACTATACCATTAAGAATCAAAACAAATAAATACTTAAAAGAAAAAAATGACTTGTATTTAAATCATGGGTACAAGAGTGCACATAATCTACAGCAGCGAATCCAGCGAGACCACGAAATGGGTCTCAATTAAAAAAACCTTAGAAGGATAGCCATACACATCCCCCACAATACGTATGATCCAAGGGCCAGATATATAAAACTATCGTTCGACCTTCACTCCGATATGGTAGTGAAACGCGGCCTGTCCTAAGCCGGAATATTCATCATGCATGTCACGGAAATAAAAGTGCTCCGATGGTTGAGTGGCGTCTCTCGAAATGATTGGATAAACAACGTCTATATCAACATCATCAACATTTTCTAGGATATGCAAGTTTCCTTATAATGTTTTCTGTTACCATCGAGCACGAGGTCAGTACTTAAAACTGCAAGAAGCAACTGCATCGGTGACAGCATTGGGGATTGAACTTTAAGGTGACAGCCCAGACAGTGAGCTATTACGGCACATTAAAATATAGGCAATGATGAATTTTAAAAGATTTTCAACCACTTCACCAAAAGTCTTGTAATTCTAAATAAAGGACAATAACAAGAAAATAAACAATTTAAATCATAAAAATCAAAGATCGACAGAGGGTTACGGTCGAACCTTTTCTCATTTCAAACACAATAACCCAGCCTCCTTATATATCTGGGGAAGCATTTATTAAAAGGCCACTCGACCATAAAAACCCATTCGGCTGCGCAAATGCCTAGAGAGATCCAATACGCGGGATGGGACTGCCATCGACAACTATCGCGCTAACCATCGGTCCTCGATATTACGATCTTACGCCTATTGCAAAGGGCATTTAATGGTCATGGAAGCCTTACAACCTTATTGGTTCCGTAACAATAATTAAAGAAGCTAAAGAGGAAATTTGGACAGCAAACATCGCCACATCAAAGGGAAGTCAAGCACTAGTTTCATTTAAATTAAATAATAAATGTTGAATCAAACAAAAGACTGATTTTATTTTGAAAGCAGAAGTTCATCAGTCGACTTTGATGTTTAACTTACGTGACTTTATTATACTTAAGCGACATGGGTCTCCGTGAATAGCTATCGCGGCGTCCTAATCCTGAGTCAGATTTGGTAAAACGAAAATTTTAAAATCAATTAAGACTAGACAAAAAAAGGGATATACATATTTTAAAACTTAATATTTTAAATAATATTGTTTTAAGCCTAACTTATCACATCAGCTATCTACTGGAATAGTTTGCCCGCGTCTGTCTTTCCTTCCGATTACAATATGGGTATTTTCAAGAGTAGAGTGAATAGGCATTTACTAAGCTAGTGCGCCTTACCATCCAGGACTGCATTTCCACAAAACATCAGGTGGGATCGTAGTCAAGCACTTGCTTAGAAATAATAATAAAAAAAAATAGCAAAAGTCCCATCAAAATCGGTCTAACCGTTCCAGAGATAGGCTGATAAAAAATAGACAGAGAGATACAAATTGTAATAAGTGTTATTTTGGCATATGTACCGTAACTACATTCATATGCTTGTGGTAAGAAATGGTTATTTTAATATTACAACAACAGAACAAACAGACACTCCAATTTTATTTGTTTGTATAGATTTAATAAAGACTCCTTTTTCAACCGACTTCAAAAAAGCAGGAGGTTCTCAATTCGTCTGCTTATTTTTACGTTTGTTACCTTCATAACTTTCGACTGGATGAACCAATTTTGATAATCCGCGTGTAAACATATAGTTCGATGTGAAGGCGGTTTTTCTTTTTGTTAATACGTGTTAATGTTATTACACACAAAAATAGTAAGTGGATTGTACACATACTATTCGTATACCTAAGCTTCCGAACATTGTACCACCGCTCCTAACAGAAGCGCTTGTAATAAATAACAACGGGGTGTTATGTAACAGCGAAAGTAATTGCCGGCATTATTACGAATACGCTCAAGACCACGTTCAGAAACGATTATTTATTGCTACGCTGAAAATGAGGTGAAATAGACAAGTTCCCGCTCGCCAAGCCAGTTCTTTGAAGTCGCCGATCCTAGTTGATAATTCCGAAGGCGGGAAGTAAATTAAAAAGGTCTTCGCTGATTGTGGCTACGACAGGCAGCGGCAATCTGTTAATGTAACCCTTGACATTTATCGACATTTATAGTTTTAATGTTACATTCAACCGACTTCAAAAAGGAGGAGGTTTTCAATTCGTATGCATGTTTTTTTTTTTATGTTTGTTAACTCATAACTTTTTGTTACTCCATATTTGAAACCCCGTCTTCTGGGGGGACGGCGGGATAATGTGGAGTTCCTACCCACTAAACCCCGCCCCCCCCTTGGTGGCCCTTCCTCGTTGCATGGTGAGGGGCTCCGGATCTCCAGAGGAACGCACCGGAGCCCACTCCACTGTGCCATTCGGAGAGCACGTCCCGGGGGAGAAAGGAGGTTAATTAAATTTTAGTCGCCTTCTACGACAGGCAGGGGATACCATAGTCTTATTCTACGAGCTCAGAACTACTTTTAATTAGGTTAACCCATTTTGATGATTCTTTTTATTTGAAAGTTGGTGCTTCATGATAAATCTTAAATTAACTTAATACTTAATGTATCTGCGCGACAAATAACGTATAACTCAATATCACGTCAACCGATTTCCATGATTCTTTTTTAGTGGAACGGATGTACCTCAAGGGCTTAAGTTTGATACGAATTTGGTTAAATTCTAATTTATTCTATTTCGTAATATTCCTATGATAATTGGGAAATACAAAGAGGGCGTTCGCGCGCAATAACATATGATTCTATTTTTGTTTCTACTCGTATCTATACTTGTATTATCAACATGTTGTTTGCAACATATTATGTTCACAGTCAACCAGGTGCAAACTGGTTGACCTACTCTTGATATATTTAAGTTTATAACTAATTCAATTTCATTCAAATTCATTACTACCACTGAAGCCGAGAGCAGAGTGTCGGCTTTAATTGGTAGCAACTTGTATCATATACTTCGTTAGTACGGAGAAATTCGAAATACTAACTCTATTTAATTTAATAATACATAACCCTTACAGTTCAAATTCCGGTCCCTGAAAGCATAGTACTCAAAGAACCCGAGTTCCATTCCAAATGAAGGCACTGATGAAATTATATGTTCCAACTTTAAATTATGAATTACCACGTCATTATGCCTCCTATAAATATCCGGTTATTTAAACTCAACATGCTGTAGTGGCGATATCCAGACACACAGTCAACTGTTTCTATTCCACAGGAAGACTGGTGACAAGGGCAATGGCCTCATCAAAGAAAAACAATAGAGTATAACTTAAAATGGCCATGAGAAAGAGGAACGCAGCGGTCGCAGAGAAACTACTAACAATGCAACGGGGCGTCTACGAACCAGAGCATTCTCCAACACCACCTTTCAAATTTAGGTAAAAAAATTGTAAATGTAGACGTAGCACTCATGTTAACAAAACAAAGCAAACAAATAAAGTACATTAGAAAAGAACAGGGACACAAGTCTGTGTAAATATCCGATTAATAGAATATCTAAGGTTAAAAGAATCTGACAAATTCTATTTTTATTTTATTAACTAACACTATAACGAAACACGTAAAGGTATTTTTATGTGCAGATTAATAAATTGTTGGAAAAAGATGACCAGTTTACGCACGAATAATAATTATTTATTTTTACGGGATCCGCAGCATCAAAGTTAATATATTATATATACAGTGTACTATCTGCCAGTAAAGGGTTTCAGAATTTATTCATAATACTGAGTATTGATTTCGTTTGAGGTGGTTAGTGATTTTATGATGTGGATGCGTGTGTGTATCCTTTATACAACCAATGGCCACTTTAACACATTTTTAAATGTAGTCTTTCTGGTAATGTAAAGGTCAACTGCATTTTTTTGCTATATTTATATTAAGGGTACGATTTACTAAAGAGTTTACCGCATAGGTCGTGGTGGCACGTGAAATGCTGAAAAGCGGCGTGTGCCTTGTTCTGTACGTTGTCGTACATAAGTTTATCAGCATTTAATTCTAAATTATCTGTGGTATTATTGCATACGTCATAGAGTAGTAGTAGAGTGAGCCTAATAGTGTACCCTGTTCATCCAGTGACATAATATTGTAGTGTTTGCACGATTTTTGTAATGCAATCGAAATTTAGTGGTGGTCTTTGAGTATTGACATAATGGAATATAAATAGCAGTGGTGTTTCATCCAATAGCCTAATGGTTTAGGGTACGGTCTGCGAATCGTAAGGTCGTTGGTTCGAATCCACCATTCGACTATTGACGTGAACCATCTCCTAGCACTAGCTTAAAATTAGTTGAAATGGTTCACAAGAATGTTAGTAATATTTTCTGAAAAAAAAATTGAAATATGCTAGCTTTCTTTAATAAAAAAAATCTCTTGTATTTTTCAATATCTTTTTTCATATGGAAGAGTTTAAATAGAATACAGTCGTTTAGACGAAGCAAGTCTAGGGAGATTCAAAGCACAATTATTACAGATACCGGAACCACAGACCTCATAGTATACCAGTAGTAAAAACAATAACCTCAGCAGCTCCGAGCTTCGTCTTGGTAAGATGGCGACGTTCAAAGGCCAAGTTGGGCAACATCACGTAATTATTCAAGGCACCATTAGCCGAGGTTGTGTTATGAGATATAGAACTGTTATTAAAGGTTCAAACGGCAGTTTGCTCGCCCGAATATCACAATTAATATTAAACAGCTACAATATTGTCAATATATATCGCAGTAACTATATTTTTATTTCGTGTAACAGTAATATTAAGTTTGGAATGATTTCATTTGTGAAATATATGCACTGATAACTTTTTTAAAATAATAGAGTCTTAGACAAGGAAGTCAGTAGACATTGTTTATTTTTTAATTAATGTTTATTAGCTCCTTCGTGGTTGTGAATGGCCATGAGCATCGGTGATCTATTCATTTATTATTTTATCTTAATTTGCACAAAAGTAAACAAAAAAGGACTCAATGCTAGAATACATTCTCAGCCCGTCTACCTTGGGATATAAAATAAGATATATGTATACACAAATAGAAGCATACATACACGTATATATCAATAAATTAAAAACAAAATCATAATTATTTTAAGTAACAATAAGTAGATACAAATATAACTATATTGATGTTTAGGGAAAAAAAAGGAAAACTCAAGCTTGGTTGAGCCGCAAGCTCATTTACCCCGTTTTTTTATATAAAAATAATAGTTTTATATATCATATCCAAGTGGTTAAACAATTCCCCTGCAACCTAGACGGCCGCGATTCGACGAATATGTTTGCATTTTTCGGATTCTTACAAAAAAAACACTTCCTAACATTTTTGCTTGGCTTACCTTTATTTATCAGTGTCAAGTATCTGTGTAAGTACAAATTTGAAAAAGCAAATAATAATCTGAACGTTGAAGACTGTAGATCTAGATCTATTTACATATACAATATAAATAAAGTGCAACGGAACAATGGAATTCCTATATACATTTTCAATTCATTCCAATTTCTGGTCATGTTTTGAAATAAAATTAGGCCATAATTAACGTCGCTGTACAATCGCTACACGATGAATTATTGCCAATAGTTAGGCATTAACTGTACAATAATCATTAAGATACGGTACCGTATTTCATATTTGCTGATTAATGATTTTAAGCGCTGACTGCGTATTAATAGCAACATATATATACATATCGGAACAAATAATGATTTCGTATACGACTAATGTTATACGAGTATAAAGCAGTGAGTATTCGAAGTTATTAATCCACAGTGAGATCTCAAGACGTAATCATTTTAAGCTTTACCTTAACAAGCAATAGTTTCATATTTACTTTTCTCTGTCCCTATCCAAGTATATTCAGAACTATGTACCTACTATTTATCTATTTATTGTTATATGATAATTATGGTTATACACGGTTACTGGCAATTCGAAGTATATTCGTTAGTATCTGATAGGGGTGACAATTTACGAAAACTTTAACCGATAAAGATAAAGAAATCAGTGTTTAATAGTTTCTATAAAACAAGAAAAAAATAGTTGATATTTTTTCGACCTACTTAGGATGAGATTCTTAATTTATCTGAATGTTTTTTTTTACTTTGGACTGGGTAAACCGATTTTATTAGAATAAGAATATCTTAAGTCTAGATATGATAGAATCAATCTGTCAACGGCGTTGGCTCATTAAATTCAATTATAGTCACATAGCAAAGTTCTAATTCAGGACTTTTTTTTCGACCAGTGTAATCAACTAAAAACGTTAAGGTCTCTGCCTGTTAACTTCTACTCTATTGATGCCATCGTTTCCGTAATCCCACATTAGCATAAATAAGTTATCTGAACCCATTTTTAAGTAGGGCTTATTTGTAGCAACGAGTTATTACGCCTAGGGCCGACTCCACTGTCAATAACATTTTAACTCTTAGAGTACTAGGATTAATACGTAGGCGCTGTCCGGGATTCACTCCGTAATATCCCGATATATAATTACCAAGATGTCATAATTGAAATATTAAGTAAATAAAATAAATTTTACTTTTAAAGGAATCCACATAATAAAAGATTACCAAGAGTATTTTTATAAGAAGATAGAACAATAGCTAGAAAATAAGAAAAAATCTTTTATCAGGTTTAAATACCATTTGCCTTATTATATACGGGAAACCTGTAAGAGTTTTTCCACGAAACTTATTCTTTTCTACTTATTATCCCAAATAAATCAATGCTATAAATATCATAGCAATTGTACTGAACAGTACTTGATATAGCCAGAGTTTAATAAGTTCCAGTCATTTTACTGCGAAATTTCTCAAAGTCTTTTAAAACGTTTCCACGAAATCTCGATATATAAACTGGTTTCAAAGAAAAGTTGTACAAAAAGTTTTTTTCAAACAATGCATTAATTGAATGTGAGAAGCTAACTGGCATTGCCAAATCACTGTAAATACGGTCACTAGCAAAGTCAGGAATGGCTACAAGGCTTGTGATGGACAATGGAATAAAGTTAGTTGTCGTTTTGTCAAAAAGTCTCTTGAATATATTGGTATTCTATATATTATCAATGATATATAATATTATCAACTGTCGTAAACTAATTTTTCATCTTAATTATTAAATATGGTTATTGTACTTTGAACGTCATGATTAGAGGAGTCAACGTTGTAGTGGTGGAAAGTATTATTAATTAATAGAAACAAGTTTAAAATAAAAGGTACGTACTTACAAAAGAAAAGAAAATGAAGGCATAGTCATTCTATCCATGAACCAAGCAACCTTTTATTATTCTGAAAAGTCTGGAATTCAATCCAGGTCTTTTCATACTTGTAGATAGCCGCTACAACTTCTAGGTAATAACTAATTTCTTCAGAGGAAAATACTTTTCCGTGTTAAATAATAAAATAAATACGTTTATATAATATAAATTGTTTATTTGTATCAAATATTTGGTTGAAAGTGGTAACAGCCTTGATCGTTGTTTTAGATTTATTTATTTTACTAACCAAATTGAAATATCTAATACATAAAAAATATGAATTATAAATTTGAATTTTTAATTTAGTAATTTTAGGATTAATTTTAATTAAATTATAAACATCAATGCATTTACTTGTTTGTGGGTAGCAATTTCTATTTACCTCGATTGGAGCAAAAAGTGTAAGTGCTGTAAATAGAATAACGTGGATTAACCTATTAATCTTAATTGAACTAAACTAGTATCATAATAGCAATGTTGATTTAGTGTCGTCTGATATAACAAAGATTCGTATGTTGTATGTCAAGAGAGCATAAATATACAAAAGAAACTTTAATGAGAAACATACCTTCAACCTATGTATAGTAATGTGTTGAAAAAAGAAAAATATCTCTAATATGTTTCATAATAAAATTGGTTAGATGGTGCATAGCATTAATACGTTTCAAAGTTTGAAAAAATCGTTAATAGGTGTAATTTTAACTCGTTGTAAATGTATAAAGTTGTTTTCACCAAGCATTTCACTTAACGCTACGAACGTGTTTTACTGTCAGCTAATTTGAAGATTTATGACATAAAAGTACGCCCGAAACCGAGTTTATTACAGCAATAAAATCTCCAAGGACAAGGACTCTGAAAGGAAAAAACACGTAAAAAATCCTTTTGTGTGAAAACAAAAATTCATTACCTTCGTTTAATAATTAACGGAACAACACGCACCACAAACACTCGTTGGAATATGTATCTCCTCACACACACTAATCTCACAGTGTATTTACCGGTTTATTCCGTCAACACATATGACACGGTATCACTGGCGTAAATTCGTGTAAACGTGACAACGCGGTTCTTGCAGCGAGTGCTACGGGCTACGCGCGCGCTACGACTGCCGTAGACCCCACCCCTCGCCGCGCTTCAGTTTTATAAAACAAGCGCAATGTTAAATCATCTGTTATATTAAATTTAAGAACTATTTTTCTTTTTGAAAACAACACTTTGAAGCGAACATGAAATTACAATCCAGATTTATTAACGTGATTCAATAAAATGAATTAAGGTCTTAACTAGACATACTACAGCACCGAATTGGTTTAGCTGTAATGGTGCTGTAAGTTCTGTCTAATAAATAAATAATAAATATTATAATAAGTAGGAGAAATATTATTATATTAAGACAGGAATAACGTTTATATAAATAAGAAATAGAATAACGATATAGCATAATATTACTTAGAACTTGAGCGTTACTTTTATTATTTTTATTTATAATTAGGTTGAGGGTTCAAATCTCAACATGCTTGTATCAAGAAGTTTCCGTTTCTTGGTTTGTTATGAACGAAAAGTTATTTACTAAAATTTGTTTTCGCCATATGGTGATAAGGCCGTTACAAATAGGACTTAATAAATATTTTCAAAAGTCGATATACAGCACCCAGATTTAATCCCGTATTGAGTAGGAACAACCCCTCGGTTATCATGCAATATTTTTAACATACACATTTTACCAAGGAAAAAATATTAAATATTATTTTTATTTCAATACCACAATGTTGTTAATAATCTTAGTGTTAAATGTAATAATTTAGGTTAATTTCTACCAAGGAGTCATAAACAAAAAGTTAATTAGGTTTCGGCAGTAAATTTTGAGAACTAAGTACCCAAATGCAATAAAAAGTTGTGAGAAATTATGCCCATAAAATTATTTAGGTTTCTTACTTTCACGATGACTTTTGGTTACTTTATAGGTAAGTAGACAGAATATGAGTCTTATGTTTAAAAAAATATTTTTGGTTAGTTAAACGCCGCCAAAATTTTTTTAGAATGTGATTTGCTAGTGCTGGGACCGGACTTACGTTCGTACTCAAGTTTCGCATACCGTACCTTAAATCAGTAGACTTTACAAACTTAAACTTGTCATCTATCTACTACGTACTATTTAAGGTGTTATATATATAAGGGAAGCAGACTACGAGGTAGATCGCCAATGCGATGGTTGGATCAGGTGCGGAGTATGGTGGGTGCTCCCCTCCACGAATGTGCCCGATTGACGACCAGCAGGCGGAGGTGGTGAGACGTCGTGCGGCGGATGCTGTCTGCTGCCCAACCCACCGGATCATGATGACCACGACCACTCTGACAAGAGTGAAGCGACCAAGAAGAAGAAGAAGTACATATATAAAGGCATCGGTAGGAATATTTTGTTATAGGGATGAAAAGACTCGACAGTCTGTATAACATTATTTTTCAAAAAGACTTTACAACTAGTTGTAAGTAGACTTTACAAATTACTTTCTCATGTGCTTGTATACTTTATTTCTCATAAGTATACAAGCACATGAGAAAGTAATAGCTATATCAAACATTTACGACAAGTCATAGAATACTCACACTTAAAAGTAAAATTACACTAACAAAAAACAATCATATTCGTACATCAACAAATTGTTACAAGAAACGAGCGAATCTGGAAGTGACAGCACCAGCGAGTAGTCTCTGAGAATATTAAATAGTTTCCGAGTAGTTTTCGAATACATATCACACTCTCGGAATATCTTATATTTTAGATAATTTTTTCCAAGTTTGAGATATACAATATTTTTACCGCAGTTAATGCGTTGAGTTTAATAAAAGTTAAAATATTTATATATAATTTCCGTGAGTTTCGAACACAATTTTTAAATAGGCATAAATAATTTAGTTAACTAATTTATATACCTTAAAGGACAGGTTTTGATGAGAAGATGTTGTTTTCAACCCACTAGAAAAATGGAGAGGTTCTCAATTCGTCTGTGTTATTTTGCTAGTTACCTCGTAACTTTGGACTGGGTGAACCGATTTTGATAATTCTTTTTTCACTAACATTGGCATCCATGAGAAACCATATAAGTCTTAAATTTGGACAAATAACTCAATATTACGCCAGCCAATTTTGATAACTCATCTTTAATTATAAAGGATCTTCACGAGTAGTTTCTTGAGAGTTTAGTGAGTTTCTGGTTAATTTTATTACCTAATATTCCTACAATGATTCGGAAATACAAAGAAGAAAATCGTATTTGAAGTCGGTTTTTGTTTTTACTCTTAAATATACCTGAATTAGAGAATTACTTTAGTAAAACATGTTCACTTTCCTCTTGTGGCCTTCTACGGAAACATTAAATAAAAAGAAACGAAATTGTAGCGAGTCGCTCGCCACTTCATTAGTTTATTTGACAATAGAATAATAATGTACTACTAAATATGTAACTAAAAATATGAATAATTAAAATTAAATAAAAATATTTTACGGACATTAGGACGGAATGACACTTATTATACAGTTACTCGGACTGGTTTTGGTACAGCGCGTCGACCGCCCGCCAAATATATTCGCTCATGCGCTCTGCGAAAAACAGTACGAAAACGGTCCCCACGCACAGTGCATGTCGCTCAAGCTCCCGCGCCTTAGCTTAACGCCTTCGCTGACCTTGTATTTAGTACTTTGTATTATTAGTGCAATTGCTCTTCCGTTGGTGCTTTCCCAAAAAATAAAATATGCTCTCACTGTTTTTGCGATTTTCTATCTTTCCGCTTAGGATGTGATAAACGATATTAAACATATTAAACAATTTTCTATGCTTAAAAAACATCATTCTTTCGTTCTGATTCGAGGATCGTCAGATCTGGAGGCGAACCACCCAGGGCGCTTCTATCGAGATTAACAAATTGTACTAACTAAACGCATTTGTATTTCCCTTTTTAATTAAGATAAAACAAAGTAGTTACGATAAAATGGTACGCTAGCTTGCTTTAAATACAAATCCATTATTATAGTCGTAAGAACATTTAGTGAACAAACTGCCGGGCCAATAAATCTCATCGAGTTTTTGTGCAAGCGAGCGAGCGAAAATTATCCTCACTAAAGGAAACTTGGGGCCAAGAGTAGAAAGCTTCCGAGGCAATACTTCATTATTTTATCTTCTTTAACCGTCTAATGACGTAACTAAAAAAAGGTGTTGGCTACAATTTTTTAAACAGATTGATTTATCATTTCAGATGGAGCGTATCCACTGCTGGACGCAGGCCTCCCCCAATTTCCAAAAGGGACCGGTTGCAGACGGCTTGCATCCAGCTGCATTCACCGACCTTAAAGAGGTCGTGAGACTACTTTCGGTTGGATAGCCAACGCTACCCCATTGGCCTTTAGCTGTTTGGTCAATGAAACTTAATTAAAAAGTACACAATTTAAGCTTATTTAAGCGCCAAGTTGAAGTCAATAATACTTTTACTTCAAACTAAATTCGTTTGAATTTTTTTCCTTTAACTCGTATAAAAAACAGTTAATTTGCACTACAAAAATTTATATATTTATTCACAATCGACCTTTTTCTGTCCCTATCCATCGGTATCTAGATCTGTATATTAATGTATGTTTATTTACATTTGCATATATTTATATAAAAAAGCACTTTCGCATTTTGTATACTTTTATTTTTGTACAAAAAAATATTAAATTAATTTATTTGAATAAGTATATATATTTAGTTATTTTATAATATTTCTTATCGAAAATCCAAATCCGACTTTATTTCATCATCAATCAATTTTTAAAACTACTCGGTATAACTTCGAAATCTTATGTATGATACCAATAAATAATTACCATTAAAGGGATTCTCTAAAGTTAGTTATATAAGACTAAGTTATAAAAGGTGGGAATTATAAAAAAAAGATTGTTGAATTAATAATCACTTATTTTCGAAGACTATTAACAGGCAAACATACAATCTCGCTTAATCGGATTACATAGTTTGTTGTCGAGGGGAAATGCAGTCATTAATTTACTAGAGTAACAACAAATAGCCCGTTACAACTTTGTAACTTTATATTTATTATAATAGAACACATATTTCAACAGGTTTGAAGCAGTTTCCTCTATAGTTTTTAATGTAAAGCTTAGACACACTGTAAATTATGTACATAATTAATATTCTTCATTTTAGGCGCATGTACGGTAATAATAATTGCAGTCACCGTGTACATTTTTCTTGACTCCGCTGATATATCAAAGATCTAAAGAGATTAGAGTAACTTAGTGTCCGGGTGGTTGACTCAAGTTGCATAAAACGCAACCCGAGTTCGATCCCGGCGCCAGTACCAACGAAATTGTTTGTAGCATATTTAAGTACTAATTTATCACGCGCCCAGTGGTGAAGGGAAACATCGTGAGAAAACTTACAAGTACTGGAAAATTTTCTAACACACATGAAGTCTACGAATCTAACGTAGAAGGCCTAGAGATACGAGATTACCCTGATCTCAGTCATTATTCTGGGATTTAATCACACGTCTCATTTATAACTTAATAAGGTCAAAGATAAGCCTTAAGCCCCTCAGTATAATCCAGTCAGATTAAAGAAAGAAGCGGATGTTTATTTTATTTATAAATTATGTAGTTTTCTTAGATCTTTTCATGACGTTGTTAGTCCTCGGCCCACTGAGTCGGAAGTTGTAAATGTCAATGATATTGCTACAGTGAAATCATTACTATGAACACAAACGCAACTACGTCCGATAAACAGTGCTATGATATTATTTTCGACGGTAACTACGAAACTATATATTGCCATCTCCTTCTAACACATAATTCTCACGGTTCATCCACCCTCGGGTCTACGGTCTAAGTTATAAGCGTAAAATGATTATTGTAAGCAAATTAAAGTCATTAAAGGTAGCAAGGCATACCTTCCTTTTCTGCAAAACAAGCTTTTTAATAACATTCGTAATTAAATCAGAGTGTTGTGTTTTTCTTAACTTTGTGTAATTTTTAAACACGTTTAATGATAAGACAAAGAATCAAATCATAATGTTTCATTCCGTATTTCATAAATCGTATTCATTCATTAAGAAATAGACATGAAATATAAAAGAGTGATTTATAAATCTTTATAATTCGAGTGAAGTTAACTTCTTCTTTTCCCTTTCACGATTTCTACCAACTCACATCGATCTGAAGCCGAGATAAGTAACTTTGTCAAAAATAGAGAAGGTCTTGCCGACCTTATGAACTTCTGCACCAAATTTCATTGATTGAAGAATAATTCGTAACTATTCTTCTAAGTCAGCAAAATGCAACAAAATTCATATCCACAATTTGAAGTGCCTATTCACTCAATTCTTGAAAATACCCACATTGTAATCGGAAGCAAAGACAGACGCGGGCAAACTATTCCATTTCTAATTATTAAGGAGCGACGGCTGTTTCTGTTGTTCATTATGTTGTAACGAATACTTTGTAACTACAAGTCTTTGTAAAAGTGAAGAAAGGATTGGTGACGTAAACCGTTTTTATTTATCTAATGATAGGAGTAGTTACATTTTTTTTGATAACGGGGGGAGATCTTCAACAAAATGAGGGAAAGGCAAGGGGGGGTTCTCTTCAGAAGATGGGGTATCTTAGGTTATGTTGGGTTCTTACCCACTAAAACCGCCCCGTTGCACCCTTCCTCGGTGCATGGTATGGGCCTTCGGGATCTCCAGTGGAACGCACCGGAGCCCCCCTGCACTATGTTTGAAGAGCACGTTCCAAGGGAGGTTGATCAAAAAATGTAATAAAAATATGTGTATTAAAAAGTATGTATGAGATGAAAGGAAAGGAAATTAAAAGGCCCTGACACCGTCCTAGCCAGGGGGAATTAGACATAGCATAGGCAGACTGTGCTCAAAGCAAACAGGACAAGGGGTAATTCAACTCTGAATTTAAATATAAATCAGCAGTCATGCCTTTTGTTACATAAAAAAGGGAAGTTGATCCCTCCCCCAGCGCCCGCGTAGTGCAAGGCGACATGGGCCAGCCGATGTCGCCTTCTTCCCGGTTCCACTTCAGCGGACGACAAAGGCCCCCATCCTTCTCGCTCCGTGAACCCGAGACTCCTTTTAGTCGCCTTCTACGACAGGCAGCGGATACTATAGCCTTATTCTACGAACCCAGAACTTTAGTGCTGAAGAGAGCACTTGAGCCGTGGTAGCTTAGTCGCACGGTCGTCTTAAGTTGCATAGTACAGCCGGCATCAATGAATATGTTTGTTGCAATTATATGTGCTTTTCCACGCGCTTGGCGATCGAAAACATCGTTAGGAAAACTACATGTGTTAAAAAAAATCTAATATATACAGTACAAAACTTACATGCCAATCCGCACTAGGAGTGCGTGGCTAACCCTTATACTCTCTTTTTAGAGAAAACCTATTCCCAAAAGTGAAAGATATTATAGGCTATCATTTTAGCTTTAAGCGTCTTTACAGTCTGGAGGCATCGTTTCTATGTTTATGCCATTTTTATCAAACAAAATATTTAAGATTTTTTTATTCAAATACAATGTACATACTAGACTAGATTAGTGGCAATTACTATTATTTTTGTTATTAATAGCACCGAAGATTAGTAATTATTGTATAAGGATTAATAGAGTGGCGTAAGCTCAGAACTTATCTTTGAAAAGTTGTTTATATACGTATACAAAGACTGTGATACGAGATAAAGAGTTAAAAGCTGTTCCGCAGAGAAGTCCGGTTGTTCTTCTTAATATCTTCATAAAAGATAACTTAAATCGGAAGGTTAACTTAATCGCTCGTTTAGCCTATTTCTTAAAAAAATTGTTTCTTAACCATTGCCTCTCTTAGCTTGTACCACACAGGCTGTACAGTACGCGTGCGCAAAAAGCGATACCCGGAAAGCAAAAAGCCGTGACTTGCGTATTGCCAAATTTTTTGCAAAGGTTAATTACGCCTTAGTGAAACTTTGAACACTTTCATAATAACAAAGGCTCATTGAGTGTAACAAACTATTCCATTTCTAATTATTAAGGAGCGACGGCTGTTTCTGTTGTTCATTATGTTGTAACGAATACTTTGTAACTACAAGTCTTTGTAAAAGTGAAGAAAGGATTGGTGACGTAAACCGTTTTTATTTATCTAATGATAGGAGTAGTTACATTTTTTTTGATAACGGGGGGAGATCTTCAACAAAATGAGGGGAAGGCAAGGGGGGGTTCTCTTCAGAAGGTGGGGTATCTTAGGTTATGTTGGGTTCTTACCCACTAAAACCGCCCCGTTGCACCCTTCCTCGGTGCATGGTAAGGGGCTTCGGGATCTCCAGTGGAACGCACCGGAGCCCCCCTGCACTATGTTCGAAGAGCACCTTCCAAGGGAGGTTGATCAAAAATGTAATAAAAATATGTGTATTAAAAAGTATGTATGATATGATGTATGAAAGGAAAGGAAATTGAAAGGAAGGAAATTAAAAGGCCCTGACACCGTCTTAGCCAGGGGGAATTAGACATAGCATAGGCAGACTGTGCTCAAAGCAAACAGGACAAGGGGTAATTCAACTCTGAATTTATATATAAATCAGCAGTCATGCCTTTTGTTACATAAAAAAGGGAAGTTGATCCCTCCCCCCAGCGCCCGCGTAGTGCAAGGCGACATGGACCAGCCGATGTCGCCTTCTTCCCGGTTCCACTTCAGCGGACGACAAAGGCCCCCATCCTTCTCGCTCCGTGAACCCGACACTCCTTTTAGTCTTTTGCCTTCTACGACAGGCAGCGGATACTATAGCCTTATTCTACGAACCCAGAACTTTAGTGCTGAAGAGAGCACTTGAGCCGTGGTAGCTTAGTCGCACGGTCGTCTTAAGTTGCATAGTACAGCCGACATCAATGAATATGTTTGTTGCAATTATATGTGCTGATTTGCCACGCGCTCGGCGATCGATAACATCGTTAGAAAACCTACATGTGTTAAAAAAATTCTAATATATACAGTACAAAACTTACATGCCAATCCGTACTAGGAGTGCGTGGCTAAACCTTATACTTTTTTTTTTTTTTTTTTTATAGTAAATAGGCTCACGTTTGGCTTCTATCTTGATTGATGGAAGGCGAAGATAAAGCCTAGGATGGAGCACGTGAGCCTATAAGGTGTCTGTTCACATTGGACTTAAAGGTGTCCAGATTGTACCCGTGAGGAAAGACTACTCTCTTTTAGAAAATCTATTCTCAAAAGTGAAAGACATTATAGGCTTTTAGCTTTAAGCGTCTTTACAGTCTGGATGCATTATTTCTATGTGTATGCCATTTTATCGAACAAAATATTTAAGATTTTTTTATTCATATACAATGTACATATTAGGCTAGATTAGTGGCAATTATTATTATTTTTGCTACTAATAGCACCGAAGATATTATATACCATATAAGTTAGTAATTATTGTATAAGATCTCAAAACTAATCTTAGAAAAGTTGTTTATATATGTATACAAAGACTGTGATACGAGATAAAAGTTAAATAATGTCGAAAAATATATAAGTTGTTATTATCACGGTGACAGGGGCCGTGATGATAACTCAAGTGACAGTAGGAAATATTGGCATAATTTGACCTAAGCAGAATATTTTGTGTATTAAAATATATATAACGGTTAACGCCTTTATATTCAAAATAGTTATAGAATAAAACTACTCTAACCGTTTCATCTCTAAAATATTTTTTTTCAATTACCAACCTTTTAAGAAGATTACAGCGACAAATGCGACAATCTAATGGTTCATTGGTTTATTAATCGATATATAAATCAACGATACTAAAAATATATCGATTTATTGACAAAATACACTACCTGTAGTAAAGAGCTCATAAAATCGATTAAAACTTCTTGAAATCAATCCTTAAAAAAAAATAATAAATTACTGAGAAATATTTTTTTTATCATGAATCTTTCTTCATTAAAATTAAACAAAGCTGACTGTCATTGAAGCAATACTCATAATAATTTAATACTAAACTTTCCCGAGCAACAGTTTTTTTAATTTCAAAGTTGAGAGACAATCCTTTTTGTTAATTAATAACTTTCTTAACAAGACGCCAAAATTTAACGTCTTTCGTTTCAACCATTATACAAAAAGACTGAAATTTTTCGGCTAACTTTGGTATTCACTACCGGTAGGTACAGGTTTGATTCTTCACAAAAAGTAAAAAGTTTTTTTCATCAATGTGTCAATTAGTGCAATAATAAACATATTATTTCTTGCATCTTATTTACATATAAATGCGAAAGTTTAAATGAATGTTTATTATCCAATCACACCTGAACAGCTAAACAGATCTGGATGAAAATTAGCGTAGAGATAGATGACAGTCTAGATTAACAGGCTACTTTTTATGCCGAAAAAAGACGATTTAAACATTTTTTATGTACCAAAAAGTGTACTACATTACAGTTCATCTGATCTTAAACGATCACCTTCATCAATGAAGACCATCTAGAACAATCTAATATCTTTACTCTTTATAAATTTAATGGTGAAACAGTCCTCCCCAGTGGGGCCACCTGAAAGCCATAAAACGGAACGAAGAAAAACTTTAGTGAAATATTTGTAATCTCCAAGTACCAAATAAAACCGTGCCGTAAGTAAAAGTCCGCCGTCGTGATGGAAAGTCAAACGTCAAAGAAGTCATTTGATAGAGCGCTAACATAACTCGAGCGAGTTGATATACACGAACCCATTTACGTGAACCATAGAGTAGTTAACAAACAGGTTCAACTGTTCGTGTTAGCAGCGCATTTGTAAAGAAATAAAAAAAATTACAGCCTTCTAGGACTTGCGCCTTGTTGGCACTTTAAAGTAACATCCTTTATATATGTCCCACTGCTGGGCACAAGCTTTCTCTATATAGAAAGTGTTAGGGCATAATCCGTGACGCGGCCCTGGTGCAGATTGGCGGAGGTCATGCAGGTTTTCTTACGATGTTTTCGATGGTAAATCAGCACATAACATTGCAACAACAATTCTATTGGTTGCACCGGGGATCGAACTCGGGTTACTAGCGTACTGTTATAACCCTTAATAGTATAGGCACAAGGTACATTCAGCACTCTTTCAAAACGACGCTGTTTTATTGCATTGCAAGTCAGCACTTTTGCTCACTTCTAAAGTTAATTAAATCATATTCAACGCAGTCTAATTTAGAACCTCGCGGAGCTCAATTCTGTTCCCAATTCAGAGATTCGAGAGTCAGTCCTTTACTGGTACAAAATAAAGTGGTGTGTGCCACATAATTTTTTAAAAAAAAAGACACCCAGCGACGGCCGCCTAACAGTACCGTGCAAATTGAGGCAACCGCCCGAAAACTAAGATACCACGGATCTTTGGGACTACATTATTAGGGTAAGGAACTTGGATGATCTTTCCTTAACTTTCTTTATATGCATTCTAAGTACTTGACGATCCCATCTTATGTTAAATGGAAATGCATTCCTGGATATTAAGGCGCACACACATTATAATCAGATGGAAAAACGCGGGCAAACTATTCCAGTTTTTACAGTACAAATAATGAAAGTCGAAGCAAAGCGTTTTGTTCGGGATTGTTGGGAGGTCCACAACAAAGGGATGACATGAGCAGTGCGTCTTGAAGTCCGACGATAAAAGGGTGATGGTGGAATTAGATCGCGTAATTCCTTAGCACACTCTCTATAGTGTTTCTGTATAACCAAAAGGCTAGCCAAAACGCCTGAGCTCAAGAATAACTAGATGGGAACACTCTCTCTTAAGATACGGCCTGTTTAGACTAACTGTAGCATAGAGATCCAAAATCAAGATACAATTCTTGAAACGGCTAGTTGGTTAATTACTATAGACGCGCCGGTTTCGCACTGTAAATTTAATAATACTTTTCTTTATATAAGGTATTTAAACTTAAAATGAACTTCCACCTTTAGATATATTTTAGTAATTTCTTAGCAAACCCTCTGTATTTTATTGATCTGTACCAATAAATGCATTCTTGCCTTTAATTATATGTGAATGTTAACTCTTTTACCTCAAAAGAGAGTACTGTAAACACATGGTATTGGTATTTTATTTGGACGTGGATACTTTATATGTTATTTGTTTTGTACATTATACATAGGCAGCTTGACGGTTGGACTATTCCTGAAAGTGCTCTCCGAGGAGCTCCGGTGCGTTCCACTGGAGATCCCGGAGCCTACCACGATGTACCCAGAAACGGCCACCGGGGGGATTTTATTTTAGTTTGGGTAAGAACCCCAAATAACCCAAAACTCCCCCTAGAAGGCGGGGTATCTTGTTGAAGATTTTCCCCGTTAAGAGAGATCAAGAGAGATCAATATTATATATATGTATATATATGTATATATATATATATATATATATATATATATGTATATAGATGTCTTAAGTTAGTTATAATTTGTGTCAATTTTTTATTATTTGGTAGTTTTTTGAAAATAATCATACGGCTCCTTCATCTTTAAAACTCTGAAATTTATATACGTATGTTATATATAAGTGTGAATGTGAAATGTGATTTTGTTATGGAGTGACATTTATTTTGGAGGGTTTGATCAAAATTGATCGTATCACCCACATAAAAATCTTATAATAAATTTTTACATAACACCAAAACAATACAATATCAAATACACAACACACAACATCAAAACACGAATACTAAATTTAAATATTACCTGCGTCTCAGGCCCGCTCTAACAAGGTGGTATAGCATTCTTGCCTGATCCGACTCCGGAAAGGCAAGAATGCTATTACACACCCCGGTGACAGTTGTCAGATGACAGGTGACGTAGATGTAAGAAACTATGTTAACTTTTACGTCTACATAGTTTTTTTTTAAAAAAAAAAGAAAGCTAGGGATATTTCTTTTTTTTTCTGAAATATTACTAACAATCTTGTTAACCATTCCAACTAAGCTTAAGCTTGTGCTAGGACATGGTCCACGGCAATAGTCGAATGGTGGATTCGAACCCACGACCTTACGACTCGCAGGCCGTACCCTAAACCATTAGGCTATTGACGCTTCAAAGTCGCAAAAAAGTCTTTGCGCCGACATATCTACATATCACCAAGCGTTGGTATTTTATTGCAAAAACTTATTGATACCACCACCAGGTACCAAACTAGGGTTGCTAACGCCAAATATATCCGCTCAAACACAGCTACCACGACTTTTATGTATACTATGCTCTTACAGATTTTTTTATGGTTTTCGATGTTATTAACCCCTCATATTAAAGGATATCGATCGCGTCGTCAATCTTAGAGAAGGGAGTAGACTCTTTTCTTAAAGATTTCAGTCTTTTTTGAAATATGCTCATGTTTCCTTGATCCTCTATACTAGGGCATTGATTTTTATTATCAAATCATAGCCGACAAAATATTTCGTTTAAGAGAAAAAACCTAATAAGTGAGATCTTTATAGGTCGCTATGTATATTATTTATTGTTTCGCCTTAAGGAGTAGCAACCTTGTGATTGAATTAAAAGTTTCCGAACAAAAGATCTGAAAGTCTTGTTTGCAGGAGAAAATACAACGCATTAATACAAACTTGTTACAGAAATTTGTTTTTTTTTTCTCTTGCTTCTTAATTCCATTCTCTTTATTAAACCTTAACTTTTGTTTATTCGTAAAGTTTGCTTCGCAATTAGGAGTTTTTAATACATTTACGCCTGATTAAGACGTTAGGCGAATTTTCATAACTTTTATGTAAATATTAATTTAGCATTTTTGATACCGTTATATTAACGATCCACTTGGTCACCATACGTTAAACAATCACCGGTATTCAGATTAATTTTAATCTACCATTTCGTCTGTCTGACTGAAACTGCCTGAAAGCAGGTATAAAATGCTTAAAAAATAAATGTGGATAAGAAAAAGATGGAGAATGTAAACCGGAGAGAACGCCCTCGAAAAGCGTGGTACTTACGGCCAAGCGATGTTTACCACGTTCAAAATATTTACGACATATATACGACATACAAGACGACAACGACAACCTTTACGGGCGCAAACACATAATATCATGCACTCTCACAACCGCACATCTACATACTCATTCACACACGCACGCACACTCGAACACACACGATCTAATGGCTACAAATATTCCTCCATGTCTATTTATTTTTCTCTAAATCAATACCACGACGTATCAGCTTATATTGTGTTCTTAAGGAGTTATGTTCACTCCTTTTGAATATGTCCATTACATATTCAAAAGGAGTGAACATAGGAGGAGGATTGATTAATTGAGACACACATTCGTGCTAGTTCAAGTGTGAATCCACCATAATCTATTTGTTATTATGTTTATTGTTTTGATATATTTGTGTTTTAAATTTTATAATCTATCTTAAGTCACTACTGTGGATTATGGTGAGGAATAAATTATTTATTTATTATTTTAAACAGATAGTTATGTACTCTGGAGCACAGGACGCGGTCATACGAGTCGCGTAGGTGTAAGTCAGAGACGCTGACAAAACGACAGTCGTTAGTACGGCGAAAGATAATGCCTCGCGTTATGCTTTTAAAAACATAGATAATAAGTTTCCGTTTGGGATGATGTATCGTTTATAACAAGTTAAATAGTTTTAAAATTAATTTTGTCTTTTTAATAAATAAAATCCGTCTTCCAATCTTGACTAGATACATATTCGATAACAATATTTGTATACGAAATATGAGCCGTCGTAGCTCAATATCCGGGCGCTGAAATGGCACAGTACATCAGCAACCCCACTTTGATCCCAGTACCATTTGCTGATTTACCACGCACGTAAAAAAAAATCTTCAGGAAAAATACATACCTTAGAAAAAAAATTCAAATTCAAGCGAAGTCTACCAATCCGCACTAGGGCCGTATGGCGGACTATGCCCTTATACTTTCCTTACAGAGGAGGCCTGTTCCCAACAGTAGGACATATATAAATAAAGATTGTAAGACCATTGTACGCCCAGCAATGTATGGTTCAGTAGCCTTTTATATCCATCTATTTTTTTTTTTTTGTTCACGCGGGGGAATCTTTTTATAGACCATCCTCCGATACCCTGGGTGGGCCCGGAGCGATGTGTGGGACTCGGCCTGGGCAGCTAAACCTTCCGCGAATGCCATCAGCCGTTATGAGCGGGGTGCCCCGGATCTGTCAGCGACAGGACACCCCAACGACCGGCCGGTCCCGGCAAAGACCGGACTTCATCCTCAAAGGGGACTTCTCCGGCACTCAGAGAAGTCCCGACGACCTCGAAGCATGCTGGGGCCAGGTACCCATCCTGGCCCTTCCGGGCCAGGGGAGCGGCAAGAGGAGGCGTTGGTAACGCCTCCTGCGCACCCCGATACTTCGCCTGCGGAGGGAGCCTCTGCGCTCCCTCCTGACCCGCTCGTCAGCCTCCTTCTGGGACATGACCGTCTCACAGAAGGAGGCGACCGCCGTCCAAGACCTGTCGCTCGAGACCATAGCAAGAGCGAGGCTCGGAAGCGACAGGTTTATATCCATCTATATCTAGTATTCTATGAGAGTATTATTGCCCCTTAAAGCTTAATGGTCATGACGCCAACATATATATCAACAATATAAGACGTTATTTTGATTCCGTCTTCATTTTAAGCAGGCAGCAGCTCTGACATTCGCGATGACGAATACTTTTTCATTTCCTGTCGCCGCAAGACGCAGGCGTGCTCCGTTTGATTTTCCTAATGCACTACAGACGTCAACTCAAGACGAGAATAGTTCACAACCACTTATATTTAGCGTTCATTTCCTGTAGGAAATTGTGTAATATTTAACATTAAAAGTAAGAAATATTACTGAAAATTGTATTTCACAATTTCTCTACAATTTCAACGTTTTATTTAACTTGGTAAGGCCACTGCACGGGTTTCTATTGTCAACCTGCTTCAAAAAAGGTGGTCCTATCCTTATAACTGGGTGAATTTTGGTGATTCTTTTTGTTTCAAAGTTGGTGCTTCTCATGTGGGATTTTGGGTCCAATTCTGTCAATGGTATCCATGAAAAAACCATATAAGTGCTAAACTTGCATCAAGTATGTGCGCCACAAATGGACAAATTAATAGCACGGCAACTGATTTCGAAGATTTATTTTTATTGGAAAGGATGTACTTTAAAAGCAGTTTGTTGAAAGTTTGGTTAGGCTCTGATTAATTCTATTTCGTAATATTCCCACGATAATTCGGAAATAAGATTTGAAGTTGGTTTTTGTTTTTGCTCGTAAATATATTTATTTGAAGAACAGGTCGGCACTAACTCATCGTATATCGGGTTAAAGTGGAGGTTTCGCCCGGAGAGTGAGGTTTCGGTTGACTATTGACATGGCCCATCTCTTGACAGAAGCTTAGTTGGTATGGTTGATAAAAATATAAGTAATATTTTTGAAAAAAAGATTGTTATCAAACTATTAAAAAAATTATTAAAAAACTTAGTAAAAAAATTATCTGTTCTCAGATTCACTTCTTAAACGGTAAATAAAACAATGTAGGAGTGTGGCATTTTGTCTTGTTTCTCCCTTGCAGAAATGTTTGGATCGGAAACACATTTATTTGGTGAACGAAAAATTTTACCCGTTGTTTTTGTTGTTAGTTGTTGCGTAATTAAAAGTTGCCATTTTACCGAGCTGCCGCAAGTTTTTGACAATTGGTAATACTGTTCTGTATCGCTGCACCAATAATAATTGGCTTATGGTACAAAGCTATGTTCTCATGGTACTGGAAAGGGCCTCGAAAAAAATTTCGTACACTCAATTTAATTCATAAAACTTTACACAAACTACATATAGTTGCCTATTTGAAGGTCACGATAGTGACTCTTGGTGGTTGCTTGACCGAGCCGGGGTTCGGCAATCATAGCAAGTAATATTTTCAAAAATATCACTAACATTCCAAGCCTAAGCTTATGCTAGGCAATTTTGACGTTTAATGGTGGATTCGACGATACAGTTACACCGCTACGACCTAACACTACAGACCGTACCCTAAGCCATTAGTCTATTGACGCTTCAATTTTCGTAACAAACTAAAAATAGAGGATGTCAGAGAGTGTAAGGGCATAGTCCGCCATGCACATCCAATGCGGATTGGCAGACTTCATATGTTTTAGAAAAATGTTTTAGAAAGTGTAGGTTTCCTCACGATGTTTTCCTTCACCTCTGACGAAGTCGGCACGTATAATTGCAATAACAATTTTATTGGTGCCGGCACTGGGAATCGTACTCGGGTTGTTATCGTACTATGCAACTTGAGGCAACCGCCAGTACACTGAGTTAACGGCTCGTGTGTACGGTATGTGTGTAAGAAAACTTCATTATTAAAGACAAATATTCAGTTAAATTGTACGTCAATAAAAAATAGACTTCAACTAGTTCCTATTTCAGATGTTATCTAACGTCCGGCAGTAAGCTTTATCCGTTCGTTCAGTTCAATATGGTTCTGATAGCGCGGGCCCGATGTTTACGTCCCTATCGTATGCGATCCGACTTCATCCAGTTGCTGGGCCACTTGTAACAAATGGCATCATGGCAGATAACATAGATATTGTTTTCGTTTTTCTAAATATAGTTTTGATAGTGCATAGTGACACAAGCGCTATAAATACCGAGCCTTGCATTACTATAATAACTTGATTTCATATGTTTTGTTTCGTATTCGATCTTGATTAGATATGGGCTCCCATTGGATTTAATCTATCGATGATAGGGTAATTATTTGGTTGGTATCACACATATTTTATGTTTGTGTGTCAGTTCACGCCTGTATGTTTTTTTTTATATTTGCTACCTCATAACTAGGGACTGGGTGAACCGATTTTTATGATTCTTTCTTCATTTGAAAGCCGGTGCTTCCCATGTGATCCCATTATAATTTGGTCTAATTTTGACAATGGCATCTTGACCGCGATCCCATCTGATGTTAATTGGAAATGTAGTCCTGGATGGTAGGGTGCACTAGAATAGTAAATGCCTGTTCGCTTTATTTTCATTCTTCTTCTACTAAATCCAATCAAACAAACGAAGAGAAAGACAGACGCGGGCAAACTATTCCAGTCCTTTGCTGTACGAATAATGAAAGAAACAGTAAAGCGCTTAGTTTGGGTTTAGAGGATCACAACAAAAAGATGAAATCAACATTATTTTAGATTCTTATTAGACGTATGTATAATGAGAAATTAAACAAACAACAATATGTGTCAGTCCTGTTTTTTTTTCGGAATGCTTTCGTGTTCCCTAAATAGGGTTGGCTTCCGAGGGTAACTACCCAAGCCGAGATCTCCGGCACATAAAAAGATCAACTCCCAAAAAAAGATTCAAACTAATCTACTGACTGATAAGGCTAATTAATTCCGGAAAAAAAATAGACTAAAACTTGTCAGAATACCAAGGTATAGTTGATGTTATTAGGTCGATATTATATTCCAGTTTTTCACTCTGAAATTATCATACATTCCCAATCACCATCAGCTACTAATCTGAAATATTATCCAAAAGATGGTACTGGAAGACAAACTTAATGAATATACAGTTTAAATGAAAGTAGGCACAAACAAATCGACAACTATTGTGTTCATGAATAATGCAATAACACGTCCCGATGAACATTTTTGTATGGTTGCTTCGTTATAATTCCGCTATTGGAGAAACTAATCGCAATTCACGACCGGTCATTTAAATCTGATAATACAAATAACATTACTACGACAGCGTTCACCTGTGTTTTATAAGTACTATATGTTATAATACTATTTTGATTATTTACCACTACGGATAAAAAAGTTTTATATAATAGAAATGCAAAACACTTTAGAATATTACAAGTATATTCACGAGTAAAAACAAAAACCAACTTCAAAACGAATCAAACGTTAACCACTATTACGCTTGGACGACCTCTTTGTATAAACGAATTGTCGTAGGAATATTACGAAATGGAATTAATCAAAACCTAATTAAATTCTCAACAAACTATTCTTGATCTATATCCTTTCAAATAAAACATGAATCATCGAAATCGATTGAGTTATTCGTCCATTTGTCGCGCACATACCTAATGTTAATTTAAGATATATATTATATCATTGTCAAATTCAAATGGGAATACACAGGAAGCATCAGCTTTCAAAGAAAAAAAAATCATCACAAAAAATTAACATCTAAATCGGATCACCTATTCGAAAGTCATGAGATGAACTTCCTTCTTTTTTGAAGTCGGTTAAAAACAAACGATATGCAACTTTTTAAAGGTTTAATGACGATGCGCATAAATTTTATTTAATACTTTTTTAATAATTATAAAGTTAACTATAAATTTAAAACTTATTGTTAACTTTGTAAAATGGAGACCCAAACAAAGTTTACTTGTTATTTTTAACAAGTGCGTTATTAGCATTAAAAATATTTTCGAAACGGTAAGACCCTCGCGTAATCACTTCCAAGAGAAGTTCTAAAAGTTTCAATATCCGGGAATACCCACTTGATACCTGTTGAGAATTATAACAAAGCTAATGAAAGGCCGTTCTTTATAAATTTATATAACGTATTTACTGGTTAAAGTTAAAGTAATAGCCTTTATATATATAATATATATATGTCCCACTGCTGGGCGCAGGCCTTCTCTGAAAAGTGCGGATTGGCAGACTACACAAGTCTTAGAAAAAAAATTCTAGCACATGTAGGTTCCCCCACGATGTTTTCCTTCACCGCCGAGCGCGTGGTAAATCAGCACATAAACTGGGTGGGGGATGCAACAACAAATTTATTGGTGCTGGCACCTGGAATCGAACTCGGGTTGCAAGCGTACTATGCAACTTGAGGCGACCGTCCGGACACTGAGCTACCGCGGCTCTTGTATCTATTGTATTTACTGGTAACATTTATATTTTATGTATCAATAATTCGTTATTTGTCTTGCTTTTTGTACATGTACTCGACAATCGATTATGAAAAATTAAAAAGGAATAAAATTACTATGAAGTAGGTGTGAGACTAATATAATTGTACTTATATTTATTTTCAATCGACTGCAACCGACAATTAGTCCGTATGTTTTTTTATGTATGTAACTTTCGAATAGGAATTTGTTTTATTTGAAAGCTTGTGCTTCCCGCGTGGTCCTATTTAAATTAGGTCCAATTCTGACAATCGCATCCATGAAAATACCAAGTAAGTCTTTATTATTATTTTTTTTACTTGTGGGAACGTACCTACTACGTACTCATCCCCCGGGGGAAGGACGAGTTATGTCGGACCATCACAGACCAAATCCAAAAGATCCTCGTCCCGGGGAGTACGAGCCTCCTCCTCACCAGCCTCCAAGACATGCCGGAACATAAAACGCGCCTACCTCCACGACTTTAAGCAGGTTATGTGCTCCCCGAGTCCATCACCTGGAGGCCTTGGAAGTTTTAAATCTGTATTAATTATGCGCGACAAATGAACGAATAACTCAATATCACGCCAACCGATTTCAATTATTCATTTTTTATTGGAAACGATGTTCTTCAAAGGTTGATGAGAATATTGTTAGATTCTGATTAATTCTTTTTCGTAATATTCATAATCTATTTGAAGTCGGTTTTTGTTTTTACTCATGAATATACTTGTGTTTATATACCATAGTTGCTTATCCTGGAGTTAAGTATGCCGTAAGTAACCTAGGCAATTTAAGATCTCATTAAGTGTACGTAATTCTTAGCGTTTAGAGTGCCCACTGGCAGCTAAGCACGTCATAGCGATCGATCGTTGCCTGCGTCGCCCACTCTCAATTACGCCTGAAAGGCCCCAATCCCATGCTCTAAATTGCTTAGCTATTAGTGCATATAATTATTATGCTCCATCGCTCTTTTCGTAGTTACCTTCGCTGACTAATTTCCTGTTTCTGTCATATCTTATCGTGCATATTACCGGAAACCGTTAAAGGATATTAATTGCCTTTACTAAGTAATATAGTGCCTTCCGTTTAGGAGCCGTGGTAGCTTAATGTTGTCAAGTTTTTTATATTTGAACCCCTAAATCGATGGCGCTGTTGCTGTCAATTGTGCAGTAAGATTGAGACTGGCGTTTATTGATGAACTATTAAGTATTGTATTGTATATATATATCTATTTTTTTATAATGTTGTCATGCATAATACACTAGCAACCCTAGCTCGATTCCCGGTGCCAGCACATAAAATGGTTTGTCGAAATTTTAAGCGCTGATTTTCTGCTGAAGGTGCGGCGGTGATTGAAAATTCATTTCTGATTAAATTCTACGGCTTTTGAACCACGTTTTTTTTAAAAAAAAGAATGCTACCTATATTTTTTTCTCGAATATTACTAACACTCTTGTTAACATGCGCTGGAAGGGAGAATGTTGGATTCGAACCTACGATCTTAATATTCGCAGACCGTACCCTAAACTATTGATGTTATAAATATTATTAAAATTTCTAAATAATTGGAAATACCTTTTTCACTGTGGGTGTAATCTTCAAAAGATACCCTGCCTTTTGGGAAAGGAGCAATAATTTGAGATTTCTAGTCATGACGAATCCCTCGGTGTTTATCCTCTCCAGCGAAATGTGACTTTTGAACCCAATACACTGAGCTGAGGGTTCTTCCCTCGAACGTGGTTCCTCCCTTAGGAACTACGCTGTCTTAGTCATCTTTTACGACATGCAAAGGATATCATAGCCTAATTTTGTAGGCCCAGGACTATAGGGCAGTAATTGGAAGTACTTAATATACTTTTTAACAAGTATGCAAGCCTACATGCGCGGTGGTGGACGAGTTAAAATTTTAAATCATAAAATACACGCCGGCATCTTTCAAAAGGCCCCGCAAATAGCACGAATGCACATTTTTTGAACTTTAAAAGCCTGCATTGCTAACGGAGCTATTCCAAATTGAAATTCCGTAGCTGAGAATAGAGGCCACGTATCCAAAACACATACAGAACTAATTTTTCTAAACTTCCTGCTTTTAAATCCTTGTGGTAATATGTAAACTTCTACCATCTATCCCACTCGCCTATAATAGTTTTCTGAAAAAACAATTACTGTTAGTTGAGCTAGGCTGTTAAACAAGCAATAATAATTGTTTTTTTAAATTTCTGTCTGTTTGTCTGTTTACATGTATAAACAAATTTTATCGACATTTAAATTCAGTATGGGATTTCTTTTTATATAGTGAGGAAACAAATTAAAAGGCTTTTAAGTAATTAAAAAAATTTTTTGTAAGTCTCTTTCCGCTACGACAGCAGGTATTAGGAGAAACTGTGATAACGATGACGCTTTGATCTATTCTTGTATATACATAATCTGAAACTCGGAAACTGCTCCAACGATTATGAAATTCAATGTTTATTCGGCGATTATTCAATCTAGCTACGATTCGTTTTACCCCACAATGTATTTCAGTAGATGATCTTGCTAAGCAATAAGCATGTTTGGTTTGAAGTTCGACTGAGAAAATCAACTATCTGCTTATATTTTTGATTATCCATTACCATACATATAACACGTAAAAATGCCTAAATATTTTAGAAAAAAAAAACAGTTGCAAATTATGTAATTCATTTTTAGATATAATTACGTAAAGAATACGATTTACCAAAACAAAATACTGAGCAAAGATCGGTCATGCAGGTACTGTGCAGAAAATAATAACCGACTATCTCTCTGATTAGACATAGACATTTATTTATTGGCATCACAATACAAAAACACATTACAGACAGAATATAACACACATTAAAACATAATGAAAAATAGACAAAACATAGTTAAAGTTACACGGACAAATAATACAAAGCATATGACGCCAATATCGGACACCCTCTCAGCATATGCTGTCGCTAGGATCCGACAGCGCTGATTTTCTGCTGTGCCCGGGACTACTTAAAGACGTGCGCGTGCATTACTACCTTTATATGGAATTTATACAGACAATAAGAGTATAATAAATATGATACATGAATAAAACAGTTAAGAGATTAAAATATATTTTATACTATAAAATAAAAGAAAAAATCATAAATAAATATATTATTAAGTCAAAAATAAAATAAATAATATGATAATTACACGTATAAAGTTTAAATAATATAATAAAATATTGAAAATATTGCAAACAACAAATTACAGGACTACACATCCGGAACTGCATTTCCTTTAAGCATTAAGTGGGATCATGGTTAAGCACGTGCTTTGAAAGTTTATTTCTAGTCCTGCTATCCTTTCCGAATTTGATTATGGGACAACAATTTTACTGGGATTTCTCAGTATAGTTAAATTATTAATTTAAGAAAAATTATGCTCAATTTTTAGTTGTTTTTAAAATGTAATTGTCATTTTAATGTACAAAACGACATAACGTAATGTTATGGGCTCACGGGCGGGGTTGAGGAAGGAACTGTTCGATGTTATCCCGTGACCCCCACAGATCGTCCGATCGATGAACTACAGTGCGAAGATTTTTAGTCGATTGGAGTCCGATATTACTCCGTTGTCGGACCACGTAGCTCCGGGGTGTGCGTTAGCATTTTATTTTACACGTAAATAAAAAAATGTTATGGGCTACTGAGCTGTTCTAATCATCAACGTAAAAGAATTCCATACCACTAAAACTAATCTTACAGCACTTAATTACAGTTCATTCCAACTTAGTGGAAAGTAATAAAATGTACCCGAAGCTATGTACTGTGCTTTACCTTTCTACATTAATGTTAGGTACTACAGTTACAACTTAGGGAATTTGTGTCAGTGAGTTTATTTGATGCTAACTTATATGCCGAAAAAATGTTAATTTTAATAGCTGTATTTACTTTTTATCAACTGTAATACCAGAGAAAACTTTGTACCCCTTTTTAAGCATTTCCGCGAAGGAGGGCGTTTTTGTAAATTTAAGTTGATACTGAGAAGATAATTTATTTATTTATAGGAGACTAAGAGAACAAAAAGAAAGTTAGAGAAAGAACAAGTTAAATATATTCTTACTTATATAGCTTTCAAAGATTATAACAATTATTTTGTGAAACTTGTGAAATTTTATCAAGCCACTTCCGGCTATCCTTAAGAAGTCATCGATCCATCTAGAGGGAGAACGCTCTACGGTTTTCAAAACTTACGTTATCTGACTTGACAGTCACGACAGATGTGACCGGAAAACTCCTCAACATGCTGACTTTCAAAGAGGAAATAATTTTAATATAGTTTATTTGCACCAAAAAAAATTATACAATATATAAAAGCCTTAACTTCCGAACTAGCATAAGCTGCATCTCAGGAGCTAATGTCTTCCACCGTCATGTTAGAATGTAATGTAAACATATAAAAAAAAAGTTAAGAAACAAAATATAATTAAAGAAAAGAAAAAAATCTGTTTTATGCGTGCATGGATTTGTCTTTGTGTGTGTTCGTGTACGTGTGTATGCACAATATGCAAACTATGTCGACAACCTTTGTTCTACGCTCGGATTTCGTTTCGAACTCTATCCCGTAGAGAAATTCAAAGCGTGAAATTAATGATTAATGTATTTATTTTTGCACACACACATTTTACACACATATATGTACATATGTATTAATATTTACATATCCATTTTTTTCTTTCTCAGATTTTTGGTACTCATCTCCCTGCTAGACGAATCCCTAGCCTGTATAGGGAGATGGAGGGCTATGCTCGGAGTATCGCTACGAAATCATATCAATAATGAGGAGATCCGTAGACGAACGAAGGTGACGAACATAGCTCGCTAGGTAAGCAAGTTAAAGTGGCAATGGGCACTGCACATAGTGCGATGGCCGATGGGGCCGAAAAGTTCTGGATTGGAGACCAGGGACCGGCAAGTGTAGCGTAGGACTTCCACTTACAAGGTGATCTGACGACCTCATAAAGGCCACAGGACGCAGCTGGATGCGGACCGCTTACAACCGGTCCTTTTGGAAATCGTCCAGCAGTGGATGTTTTGCGGCTGAAATGATGGTGATGAACTAATGGACTAAATATTAAATTTATGTGATTGACTATATAAATGCAAAGCATAGCTCTCATTACATCGCAATACGATAGATCTCTTAGAAACAAAAGCGAAATTAAAGGCGGCATGAATACTTTGACATTAAATTGATTTCTCTAAACGGGCGAGCCTTGGCTAAATCACTTTCAAGAAAAGTTGTAAGCGCTTGCCGCTGCGAAATCCAATAACTAACCGAGACCTGATGCGACTTATGATGAAGATTTTGACTTAATTTAACAACTTCGATCGCAGCCAGAGATAACGCTACCTGCGTTGGTTTCAAAACTTTGACTTTTAATTATATATTTTTGGTGATAGCGTAGTGGCTAAGCAGGCCGTCTTACATTCTAATGTACCGTTTGTTCAACCGACTTAAGAGAAGGAGTAGGGTTTTAATTGGTCTGTATTTTTTTGGTTGTTTCTTACCTTTTAACTTTCGACTGGCTTCGAAACCGATTCTGATAGTTCTTTTTTTGTTTGAAAGCTAGTTCTTTCCATTCGGTCCCATTCGAATTTGTCTCAGTGAAAGTGGCATCTATGAGAAAACCTTAATCTTAACTTTTTTGCTTTACTTTGCAATAACTATGTGCTTCAACAGCTGGTCATCGTTGGCAATACAGAAGGTAAGAGAACAAAAGGCCGGTCGCCAACACGATGGTCTGACCAAGTAAAAGGTGCCATCTCCTCTGCTAATCTCTACCAGCTGGTGAGGGCTCGAGACTACGGTATCCCCTGCCTATCGTAGAAGGCGACTAAAAGGGGCCCCCTTCCTCGGTGCATGGTTAGGGGCTCCGGGATCTCCAGAGGAGCGCATCGGAGCCCCTCTGCACTGTGCTCTTCGGAGAGCACGTTCCGATTGTTTACCTCACAAGATAATAATCGTTTATTTTATTTGGACATAATGTTTTCACAAAACCAGTTTTGGCTTTCTGATAAAAAAATTCTTAGTATATCTACGTCTATCTTTAAAATTAATGATGAAAACTTATATATGTTGAACTATATATTGATGATATGATCAACTTTGTTTTGAAACTAATTTGTCAAGCTAAGCTATCAACAGAATGTACCCTACATGTTCGCGTTATCCACCAAACCAACCGCAATGCGGTTAAAATTTCGTGAATCTAAACAAATAAATAACCAAGCTCTTATGCATGTAAAAATCTATAAAAGTGGTCAGGGGATTACACCGTATTTTTTCATCAAAGCTTATTAGACCTTGGTGCATGTATAATATGAATAAATTCGTGGTAAGACCGTCTTTAGTAGTCCATGATATTCTCATATATTACTAAAAACACGCGGCTGGATCTTTAAGCTAGTACTAAAACAGATTATTGTATGATGACAGTGGTAGTGATTATGACAATGGCGGTGATGAAATCTAAGAATTCCTTACACAACATTGACACAAATAAGATGTCCGCTCAGCTGAGCTAAATGATCACTAGTGCCATTGTAAGAAACTTGTGAAAAAGTAATGCCAAACAAGTTTAATTACGAGTACAAAACAAAACTCGACTTCAAATCAAATCAGGAATGAGAAGATCCGTAGACGAACTGAAGTGGCAATAGGCACTGCACATAGCGCGATGGCCGATGGGGCCGAAAAGTTCTGGATTGGAGACCAGGGACCGGCAAGTGCAGCGTAGGACGTCCACTTACAAGGTGATCTGACGACCTCATAAAGGCCACAGGACGCAGCTGGATGCGGGCCGCTTACAACCGGTCCTTTTGGAAATCGTTGGGGTAGGCCTATGTCCAGCAGTGGATGTTTTGCGGCTGAAATGATGGTGATGAACTGATGGACTAAATATTAAATTTATGTGATTGACTATATAAATGCAAAGCATAGCTCTCATTACATCGCAATACGATAGATCTCTTAGAAACAAAAGCGAAATCAAAGGCGGCAAGAATAATTTGACATTAAATTGATTTCTCTAATCGGGCGGGCCTTGACTAAATCACTTTCAAGAAAAGTTGTACGCGCTTGCCGCTGCGAAATCCAATAACCTACCGAGACCTGATGCGACTTATGATGAAGATTTTGACTTAATTTAATAACTTCGATCGCAACCAGAGATAACGCTACCTGCGTTGGTTTCAAAACTTTGACTTTTATTTATATATTTTTGGTGATAGCGTAGTGGCTAAGCAGGCCGTCTTACATTCTAATGTACCGTTTGTTCAACCGACTTAAGAGAAGGAGGAGGGTTTTAATTGGTCTGTATTTTTTTGGTTGTTTCTTACCTTATAACTTTCGACTGGCTTCGAAACCGATTCTGATAGTTCTTTTTTTGTTTGAAAGCTAGTGCTTTCCATTCGGTCCCATTCAAATTTGTCTCAGTGAAAGTGGCATCTATGAGAAAACCTTAATCTTAACTTTTTTGCTTTACTTTTCAATAACTATGTGCTTCAACAGCTGGTCATCGTTGGCAATACAGAAGGTAAGAGAACAAAAGGCCGGTCGCCAACACGATGGTCTGACCAAGTAAAAGGTGCCATCTCCTCTGCTAATCTTTACCAGCTGATGAGGGCTCTCAAGAATAAGGCTACGGTACCCCCTGCCTTTCGTAGAAGGCGACTAAAAGGCCCCTTCCTCGGTGCATGGTGAGGGGCTCCGGGATCTCCAGAGGAGCGCATCGGAGCCCCTCTGCACTGTGCTCTTCGGAGCACGTTCCGATTGTTTACCTCACAAGATAATAATCGTTTATTTTATTTGGACATAACGTTTTTCACAAAACCAGTTTTTGGCTTTCTGATAAAAAAAAATTCTTAGTATATTTACGTCTATCTTTAAAATTAATGATGAAAATTTATGTATGTTGAACTAAATGTTGATGATATGATCAACTTTGTTTTTAAACTAATTTGTCAAGCTAAGCTATCAACAGAATGTATCCTACATGTTCGCGTTATCCACCAAACCAACCGCAATGCGGTTAAAATTTCATGAATCTAAACAAATAAATAACCAAGCTCTTATGCATGTAATAATCTATAAAAGTGGTCAGGGGATTACACCGTATTTTTTCATCAAAGCTTATTAGACCTTGACGTTGGTGCATGTATAATATGAATAAATTCGTGGTAAGACCGTCTTTAGTAGTCCATGATATTCTCGTATATTACTAAAAACACGCGGCTGGATCTTTAAGCTAGTATTTAAAACAGATTATTGTATGATGACAGTGGTAGTCATTATATAATCTAAGAATTCCTTACACAACATTGAGACAAATAAGATGTCCGCTCAGCTGAGCTAAATGATCAGCTGAGCGGACCATTGTAAGTGCCATTGTAAGAAACTTGTGAAACAGTAATAGCCAAACAAGTATATTTACGAGTACAAAACAAAACCCGACTTCAAATCAAATCAAGCCTTAAACATTATTACGCGACTAATTATGAAATTTAATTAATCAGAACCTAACTAAACTCTCATCAAATTACGGTTAAAGTACATCATTTTCAATAAAAAATGAATCACCGAAATCGGTAGACGAGATATTGAGTTATTCGTACATTTGTCGCGCACGTACTTAATGCAAATTTAAGACTTATATGGTTTTCTCAATCCGATCCATTTATTCCGTGCGTCTGTTGAATGTTTCTGATGCTGGTTTTTAAAGGAATGCTCATAATTGTTTTATATGTATGTCTATTCAAAATCCCTTTCATTATCTAGCTACGCCTCTGGGTGAAGGGCATGAATATTTTTATTATTTGTACAGTATTGTATAGTGATATATACTTAAGAAATGATGTAAAACTAGTTGAAACTGCTTAAGATGTATTCAAAGATACATGGACGTGTGAAATTGAACACTGTCATCTCTGCCCACGAGCCTGTGTCATCGGCGTGGAGTGTTGTTATTTATTTCATTTAACATAAATCCTGTATGCCTCATTAGGTGGTACTATTAACACAAACAAGTTATGTGCCGGGTGTGGTGTGGGGAAGTGGTGGGGCGTGTAGCTCTCACAGTAATGCACAGTTAATGGCGCAGCCGGCAATGCGCCGGGTAATTAGATTGCTTTGATGAATTCTGCCACTTACGGCCACGGATGACGCAGTTCCGATTACAATTACATACCCAGTCGATAAACCATATAGGAAGTTATGATATTACAATATATATAAGATATACAAGTACATATATCTTCCACAATCGAACTTCAAGACGCATTGTTGAATTTCATTCTTTTGATAATGGACATTCCCAAAACCCGAACGAAATGCTTTGTCTGACTGGAATAGTTTGCGTTCGTCTGTCTTTCCCTTAGATTACAATGTGGGTGTTTTCAAGAATAGAGTGAATAGACATTTACTAAGCTAGTGCGCCTTACCGTCCATGACTGCCTTTCCACTTAACATCGGGGATATCTTGGCATCGGGCATCGTGGTCAAACTCGCTTAAAAGTATAAAGAAATATTACAACCTGATTCCCACTCGCTTCACTGGATAAAGAACAAGAGATCATTGTGAACGTACGGGAATGCAAATTTATATAAATTAAATTTATATAAGGTGGAGTGGACAAGGGGGATGCCCTCGCTCGTTTTCGAATGATTACTAACAATGTTATATTTACATAGATAAGGAATTTTTATTAATATTTTGACATAACAATAAAAATAGAGGAAGGAAAATTTTATTTTTCTGACTTGTTTTATTTACAGAAACAGTCAACAAAATTGTTAGTCATATCTTGTTGACTGTTTCTAACTACATCGTAAAAATAAATGACTTTTTTTCCTTTTTAGGGTCGCTCAAAATAAAATGCCTAAGCGAGCAAGCAGGTCAGAGCTTATTAAAAATTAAAACGTTCCGGCAAATTGGCGCGGGCAATCACGGGATGTGCAAGCTTGCGATCTCGGCGATAAGCGATGCTTAGCTTACAACGCTTAAGTCATAAGCGAAAGCGTAATTTGAGAGTAAAAGACGGGCTCATGCACTGTCCCGGATATACCTTAAACTACATAAATTGTCAACTCGTTTACTACTTTATTAAATACAATACGTAATTGAAATGCTAAAAAAGAGTTCTCAAGTTTAAGCGGGTGCATGCCAGCAGTACCCCATATCCGTAGTTCTATAGAACTAGAAGAAAAAACACATTTTTGTTATTTCTTAAACCGTGTACTCAATCAATATTATAATAATAATAATAAAATCTTTATTTTCAAAAACAAAAACATATAAAGCAAGTATACAATGTTTGGATCTTCTTTTAAGTACAAAATATACTTGTGCCAGAAGATCCAGCTCTTCCTTAACCATATCATCTATTTTTTTTGTTTTATAGTTAATTACTTTAAAGTAATTATATGTATTTATGTGTGTGTGTGTCAGTGTATGTAAATGTTATATTATATACTATAAGGAAAGACCAGCATAACATTTTGAACAAACGGCGCGCGCGCACCCCGCACCATCCCATTCGGCCGGGTCTCGCGGAGCGGCGACATGGTTCTAGTTCTGCGAGATTTATATTTTTCTTTTCCTTACCTTTACTAGTTACTGTTGTGCTAAAGTGTTAAACCTACCTAAGTGGTGAAATTAACGATAACGTAGATTAGTTTAATTCAAATTTTTGTTAAGTAAATTAATATAAGACGTGAAATTATCACGCGTGTTGTTTCTTTGTTACCTGTAGTAGAGCTCGCTAAAAATACATACATATATATAGATGGAGCTAAAGAAGTTTTACTTCTGTCCTATGGTCTAAATCATACTTGGTTTTTATTCCATATAGTATAAAAAATGATTAAAAACGCTCCCATAATCGCTTCTCTTTTCAATTAAATCATGGCCTTATTCGCTCACTGGCTGTCCCCCGCCAGAGGCGTAAGAACGGCCTGATCAGCAGATTTCCGCCCTGAGATATTGGTAAATGATGATTTATTATAAAATAAACGTTCTAACGTATTATGCAGGATCGTTCCGAGGATATTCTTTCGTTAATTAATTAATAACTTTAACACAATCACGTTATAACTGACTACGTTATTATTTTACTTGTACGCTAATTAGCGCTCCTTCACTCTGTAAAAAAAGGTGTCCGTAAAGCAAACTAAAATCTAAGACACTTAAGCCTCCGACATATAGGTCGATGGATTAAATACGAACGATACAAATAAAAAGGCAAAATCCAAAAGTAGGGCCCACTTTTAGGGCTTCTTCTGTTGCACGAATGTGTCTATGTACACCAGGCACGAGAATAATAAATCATTTGTAGATAAGAATCGAAAGCTATTTGGGATCAGAATCCTATATATAATTAGTAGGTATCTGGATGACCGAGATTTTTTCGGATTTTATTTGTAAAACGTGTTTTTTGGAAATTATATTTAGATAAAAGGGTTCACTGGGCGACAAGGGTGGGAGCCTTTGTAATCCGCCAAAGTCGCAGACAAGGCAAAGGACCCGGGAAGAAGTGACATCGGCTGGCCCGTGTCGTCTTGCACTGCGAGGGCGTGGGGGGGAGGGACTAACCTCCTCCGCAGAGAGGCTCTGGTGTGTTCCTCTGAAGATCCCGTAGCCCCACACCATGCACCGAGGAAGGTCTATCGGGGGGGTTTTAGTGGGTAATAATCCCACATAATTCCGCCTTCTGGGGGGTATGGTATCTTGTTGAAGATTTCCCCGCCGTCAACAAAAAAAAATATTTCACAAAAAGTGAGTACACTTAAAAATAAATTCGCTTAGGGAACAAAATCATATCACAAAACAGACTCGACCTACTCGTAGCTCATTGATGATTATTAAAAACACACTCATCTCTCCTTTATAAGCTTCAATAATTCGTACAAAGGACGCTTTGTTGACTTTTAGGAAGGGCGAGTGGTGCTTGGCTTAAGTAGGCACCCTTTACTTGGAGCTTATCTAGAGAGTGCTTCGCCGGCGACCCATTAGTTAAGTGTGACTTGACTTTATTGTTTCGACCGAGAATTTACTAAACAATTTATGTTTAGGTGCATATAAGCATGGTCTGGTGTTTTCTAAACGCAACACGGGCAGAGCGAAATATATCAGAAAGATATTCAAAGTAAGTGCTTGACGACAATCTCACCTGATGTTAAGCACAATACTATTGCAGAGCTAATTCACTCTACTCTTGAAAATATCCACATTGTAATCGGAAGCAAAGACAGATGCGGGCAAACTATTCCAATCCTGTGCTGTACGAACAAAGACGAAGCAAAGCGGGTTTGAGGGATGTTCACAACAAAAGGATAAAATCCTGCAGTGCGTCTTGAAGTCCGATGGTGGAACGGGGATGAGGGAATTAGAACAAGTGTGTTCTGACAGAATTTTTTTTATCAAATCTCTTATCAGTTATTTCGCACCAGTGATAAATAACGAAATGTTTTATTTCCAATATTTTCTCGCATACGATAAATTTTCATTTTACCACTTGAGGCAATCAATCAAAATGCATATCCATTTATTACTCGGCTCTCGGGTTCCATTTTAAATGAGATAAAAAAATGTCTAATCATACTCACGCGAAGAGATGCGAGCGAGTTGGGTGTCTGTGCATACTTCATCGCATTAATATAATCATTGTTACTATTAATTTATTTTTAATAATTACTATTGTTATATTATATAGTTATTAATAAGGCACAGTATTATCTCGTGCACATTTTGATGTTAAATGATAACGAAGATCACGTCCCGGTAGGAATAACATCTAGAACATTGTCGGAACTTCATTCTCAACACTTTTGATAAAAGTCGGTCGATACGCGTTGTCGGGGATTTCACCCAATAAATAATATTTTAAAGCTATCACTATTTTTTAAAACCTTTTTAAGCTGGGTACATAGAGAAGGTTATCTCTGTCCGTATTCATAGTCTTATTAAGTGCCATTGATAGGTCCTATTGGTAGATCCCATAGCTAAGTCCCATAGGTATGTCCAATAGATAGATATAGACATTTTATTTATTGGCATCACAATATACAAAAACATTACATGTATTATACACATAATATAACATATAGCAAAAATAAAAAAAATAAACACAGTACAATTAAAGGAAGAATCAGACAAAAAGGATATGATACCAAAATTAGACACCGTCTCAATTTAGCACATATTGAGACGGTGACCAATGTGCAAGGATGCGACAGCGCTGATTTTCATCGATGCCCAGGGTTACCAAAAGTCGTGCGCGCGCAATACTACCTACACATAGAATTTATACAAAGTCTAAAAAATACATAATACAATAAATATAACACGTGTATAAATAATTATTAGATTTATATATATTATATACAATAAAATTATAGTTTAAACAATATTTTTATTAAATAATATTTTATTAAATTTAAAAAAATAAACGTATAAAGTATATTATACATAAAAATAATAATATTGGATTGGAAATATAAAAATATTGGAAACAACGGGGATATTATCTCTTTGTAAGCCGTAGGTATTGTACATAGCCTATCCTTTCACTATGCACAAATTTATTTGTTCTTAAATAACAAATGGAAACTCGGTACAAAGCGAATGAAATTTGAATCTTTGACCATATACACTCGAAGTACACTACTTAGTGTTTTTTTGGCAATTTACCCGATAAATCATTATAAAACTTTCGGTTAAGTAGTGAAGGCATTACGATAATTACAGACTCCATTAATTATTCCTTATTATCTCTCTTTGTCTCCAAGTAGATAAAGTATTATTTATTTAGGAGAAGCCGATGGAAAATGCTCATTTGTTTGCTGAATAGATAATGCTGAACACTTAACTCGGCGCAGTTAACAGTTTACGTAGCACTGCGTCCCATTTGAGAATACTAAGAAATTAAAACATGTTTAAATATTTAAATTATAGTTATTTTTGTTTGATCAAATTAGTTTTAAAGATTTAGTCGTAATTTTACTTACTAACTTCTCATATTTTTGTACGTATATAGGAAGAAAGAAAGAAACATTTTTTTTGGTACAAAGAATACAATAGATGCTTAGAACTGTGTAATAATAATTGCACCAAAATGGCCTCCACTCAGCTTTAAGTCAGAAGGACGAGATATTTGCGAATGCTAAATAACCTCCCACGTGCTTTTAACCGTAGAGAGGTAGACAGAGACAGCTGTTCTGCCCGCTTTTCACCAAGTTTATTAGGTCCAAAATGTGTCATCACCGCACACCACATAATACGGGCACAACTTAGCACAGTGCTTCGTTTGGGTTTGAGGGATGTCCACAAGATAAGGATAAATTCAAGTGCGTTTTGAAGTCCAATGGTGGATCGGGGATGGAGGAATTAGAATTCTGAGCACACTCTCCAAGGTTAGCCAATTTGCTGACTATGCCAATATGACTAAGCATATTGGTTTCAGATGCATAATAGCCTCTTAGCTTGTCTCTCCATCGACTCCAAAGCTGAGATCGCTATGTTTACATAAATAACCCGTAATATCTTCTGATACATAAAATGAACAACTTATTTTGTGACCGTAAGTAACAGTAAACTTCGGCCTGAATTAAATTTCTCTTCGTATAGGATAGGTGAAAAAGAAAGGAACATAAAAAGTTTGGCTGCAGTAAAACAGGTTTGTTTATGTTTGTAGGGGATGGCACGCCCCTGGGGAGGCCTCCACGATTGCATGGATATTTAATTGATTCGCCGATGGCCCGCGCCCCCTAGGGATCCGAGACTCGCAGATGAGAAAAAAAAATAACACAATCGCCTCAGTTTGGTAATTGAATAGCATATCAACATATTATATAAACTAGAGGTTGCCCTATAGTTGAAATTCGCCTTTAATCCAAGAATTAACCTGAAATCACACATCCCTCAAACCCGAACGAAGCGATTTGCTTCGTCTTTCATTCTTCGTACAGCAAAGGACTGGAATAGTTTGCCCGCGTCTGTCTTTCCTTCCGATTACAATGTGGGTATTTTCAAGAGTAGAGTGAATAGGCATTTACTAAGCTAGTGCGCCTTACTATCCAGGACTGCATTTCCACTTAACATCAGGTGGGATCGTAGTCAAGCACCTGCTTAGAAATTATAAAAAAAAAAAATTCGCAGCTCGTAACTTATTAGGTGAATCTTTCAGTCATTATTTATCATAGCAACTTAACCGTTGCAACCGTATAATATCCGCGTGTATGTGTATCAAACACATGGTAGTGTGTGTAATGTTTTTTTATTAATTTAATGCATTTTGTATGCATATTTTAAAAAATACATAAGCATTCCGAACTCCTTCTATATTTATGCAAATAAATAAAATTGGAGTGTCTGTGTGTAATATTAAAATAGCTACGATTAAGCAATTTAGATCTATCAGAATTACAATAATTATATTCGTATTTACCCACTGTACAGTGTAAAATGGTACATGGATTAAAAAATATTTCTATTTTTGTAGTTTTATTAGAGTAAATATTGATTTTAATCTACTTAATGCGGGAGTACGCTCACTTGGAGTAAATTAAGATGCATTGCAGAGATGTTATCAAGCCATTAAATATTTATTTTTGTACACTCCGAGTGCACTATATTTAATGGTAGTTTTTAAAGGAAAATTATTTAGTAGTTTCGTTAGTTCGGTATATCAGGCACAAAATCGATCCGGGGAAATTTTGAATTTTATTAATTTTAATTTTTATTAAATACATCACATATTATCACGAAGTACCTTGACTGAGATCACCAGGTGACACCATGTATGGTGCGACGATCATTGCCCCGATAGTCGTTTCTGCGTCCTATAGCGAAAAGACTCAAAAACCTCAAGAGACTTTCGCCAGATGGGCCTAATCCTCTCTGTCACCCTAACGACCGGTTGCTTGGAACCTGCTTCACTACTTGCGGAATTCTGGGTTAGGTTTTTATAATGTTTTTATATTTTGTGATGTTTCATGTTTCAGTCATGTTTCCTAAACTAGGATATCCTGTATTATAAAAGGCAGTATCCTCTCTATGTTACAATTGTGTACAAATCAGACATATATTATTTATAAAACGTTTTACATAATACTTTGTACATACGTTGTGCGTGTCTGCCGTATGTGCATCTACCATTATTTACCACAATTCATAATTTGAGTTTTTTACAGGTTTATATTAATCTTGTTAAAACCTAACCTAAAACTTACTAGTTTATTTATGAGAAAAAACAAAAACCTACTTCAAATCGAATCAAACGTTAAACGATATTACGCGCGGACGTCCTCGTTATATTTCACCATTATCGGAATATTACGAAATAGAATTATTCAGAACCTAACCAAACTTTCATCAAACTATTCTTAAAATAAGTTTTTCAAAAAAAAATGAATTATCGAAATCTGTTAGCGTGATATTGACTTAATCGTACAGTTGTGGCGCACATAGTCGATGCAAATTTTACACTTATGTGTTCTGATGGATCCCACTGCCATCGCAAATCATCCCTTACCACCCGGAAAGCACGATCTTTCAGACAAAAAAGAATCATCAAAATCGGTTCACCCAGTCGAAGGTTACGGAGTAAAAAACATAAAAAAATACATACCAATTGAGAACTTCCTCCTTTTTTGTAGTCGGTGGAAAATAAATAAATAAAATAATACAACCAAATGATATTTGATATTATCACCAACGACGTAACTCTAAAGAGGGCACTACCCCCACTCTCCCATCGACGGCGTCAAATTTCAACAAAGCAGTTTTATTTGTCTGTAAACTGACTGAACAATGTTTTGATTAAAATTTAATATCGCGAACACGAAGGGATGTATGGCAATAAAGGAGAGTTCAGAAGTACTGTGCTTTAACGTTTTAATTAAGTTATATTGCTTTAATAGAAATAAGTCCCGGGAGCTGATTAATTATGAGATCAACCATATAGTCTGACCTTTGATCTCCTTGATAATTACATCTGCCAATATGTTTTTCTCACTCACCCACGCTGACTGGTACAAGATGCCACTTGGGTATTAAACCGCCTTTGTGAACTTTAGGTGTTACATAATGTGTCATGTGTGGTTTACCACATGACTGAAGTAAAACTTCTTTAGCTCCATCTATATACGATTATTCAAGAGAAAGAAAATGTGCGCGCACTCTCTTACTCCCACAATATGATACAGACACCTGCAATACCGATGCCTGCACTGTCACTTAGACATACAACTAACTGGCTATGAAAGAAAAAGTGAAAGAAAATGTGTGCTCGCACCTCTCTGTTTCCCCTACAGTAATATACGAAACGTAACTCTCTCCCTTTCTATCTTTACTAACTTATATCTCCCTCTCAACTTCCTTTGCCTTCGCCCGATAACAGGTTTTGTAACACATTAACCAGTTTACTCCCAAGTCAAGCTTGCGTAAAGAAGTTTTACTTCAAAAAAAATTGATTAAACACGTATAACATCCGTAAAAGTTATGTTATCAAATGGTTTTTGGGTTTTAATACGAAACACCCTAACTGACACATCAACTATGTTGACCATTCGGGGGTATTATAAAAATAACATTTGAAACAACACAATGATAAAAACGAGGAAAATATAATTCATGTGAAACAAATTTTTCTCTCATCCGGGGAGTAATTAATCAAATGTGTGGTTCCCTTTGTAGTTCCGATACAGTCTGAATTTAAAATACCACCACATGCACTTTCAGTTAATTCGCAATTGATTACAACAGCATTAAAACAATCCCTTTATTGTTACAGCTAATAAAATACAACAAAAAGGTTTTTGTTGAAAAAATAAACATTTATGATAAAGTTCGACGCGTTTCACAAAAACTTTTTTTTTCAAAAAGATATGATAAATTGTGGTATGTGTTATGAATAGTAGGGCCAACTTTTTAAATTTTAACGTTACGGTAATGTTTTTTACAGCAAGTTTTGTCAAATTTGGATGACTAATATGTGATTTAATATTTTTTTTTATGTTATTATATCATCTCCGGTCTTTATTGTACTTGTGGTTGATAACACAGTTATCTGTGCTTCCAATATCAAAAAAGATTTTTTTTTTTCATTTTAGTAAAGAATGTCATACAGTAACTATCACCTATCAACTACTTTTGGACGTTGAATTTTGGGACAGACAAACAAACAAAAACACGGTACACAAAAATACGGCCTAATGGTAAAGGCCGTACGGTCTACAAATCGTAAAGTCGTAGGTCGAATCCATCATTCGACTATAGACGTGAATCATCACCTAGCACAAGCTAAAGCTTAGTTAAATAAATATTTTTTCTTCAGAAAAACTTTCTTTTTTCACAAAAAGTATAATGTCTATCACTTTTGTAGTTTTCGCAGTGAAAGTTAATAAAAAATACCTCCACATTTATTAGAATAGAAGAATATATGCAGTAAATTGTATGCATTCTTTGAAAGTATAAAAATAATATTTTGAAATCGCTTGAAAATTATTCGTGACTCAAGCTGACATCTAAAATGCATTAAGAAAATATAGCAAGCAAGCTCGCGTCCTCGTGTAGGAAATGAAAAAGTTGCCTTCGTCTGCAGCCAGACAGCAGCAATCCTCGCTACAGTATTTTTGAAACGTTAATAGCCCAATGGTTTAGGGTACGGTCTGCGAATCGTAAGGTCGTAGGGTCGAATCCACCATTCGACTATAGACGTGAACCATCTCCAATAACCCTAAGCGTATTTGGTATGGTTAACGAGAATGTTAATAATATTTGTGAAAAAAAATTGTTAGCAATCTTTGCAAAATAAAAATAAAAAAGTACTTTCTTTTTACAAAATAATAGGTAAACGAAGAATAGAACTCACCCGGTGCCGAATGATTATCGCCATTTATTTATTTTTTATTAGAATATTTAGAAAAGGAACAAACAAGCTTACGGTTTATCTTGGCCCGAGTCTGCCTATGCAATTTCACTATGAAACCAACCTATTATTAATATGGAATTTTGAATGGATTTTACAATTTTATTATTGATTATTTGAGTGGCCGGAATATTTGGCATATATTTTATCTAAAAGACAACAAATAGCAACAATTAAACCGTAATAAATTGAGTGTCAGTGGTACATTATTGGAATTTTGACACAACTGAAATACCAGATTACCGAAACTAGCAAAATCAACAACTGTGATGTCACTAAACGTTCATTTTGACATAATTGTTAAAAGAGCCGTAGCCGAGAACTCTGTGAGCCGTAGCCGAGAACTCAAAGAGCCGTAGCTGAAGACTCAAAGCGCCGTAGACGAGGATTCCAAGAGCCGTGGGTTGCCGACCACTGGTTTAAAGTGGTGTAAATAAAAATATTTAAACATACATTTTAATAAATCTACTAATATCAATAATTTAAATTTTAACTTAATTCTTTGTAGTTTAAGAAATTAATCAAAATTAATTTGTATAAGTTAAGCCCTTGGTATCAATTTCATTATAATTTTTTATGTTGTAAAAAATTGTGTACATACAGATTTTTCAATTTAATTATTTTAAAAAGAAAGTATATCATAAATTAACAATAAACACGTTTACGTTTTACTATCACCTCATTTTGTCGGCGAGTTTATCGAATGGCTCTCGTCTTCGTAGAGGCTTTGAAGAGTTGTTCTTATCAAGCTATAAATCACACACGCTCCCTTTAGTATTATCAGGCTGCTTTATTCGGTGCATCCAGTACATAGGGCTCGGGTGTTTTATTGCTTGTATCTGATCACCGATAACCGAAGTGTTGAATGAACAAGTATATTTACGAGTAAAAACAAAAACCGACTTCATATTGAATCAAGCGTTAACGTTATTACGCGTGGACGCTCTCTTTGTTAACCTGGACATGGAAGTTTCGTGTGATCGAGAAGATTCAATCGAGACGTGGTGTTGGCGCGAAATGTTAAGAATTTCATGTACTAAGCGACGTACTAATGAGTGTATTCTGGAAGAGCCAAATACTGTAACTACACAAAATTACTACATCACTATAATTGGAGAATGTTATTCGAATATTCTTGGTATGTTTTAACTTTTATTTACCTGCTATTTTGTGGTAGTATTTTAGGATATATTTGAATATAAATATACACACATTAAGAAGAACACACCTAGGTTGTTTTAGTACCTAACTTCTTTTGTTTCAATATATGCTCTTTATCTAGATAATCTGTATAATAACTGATTCCCGTACAATATCAGTAAGAGAAGCACTACTTTGAAACTATATTCAGTAAAAATCATAGTATATCACAAGTTCGACTATACAGGATTGATTCCGAAAATAGTGTTGTATCCCGATAAACATAAATAATAAATAACGGGAAAAAAGAAATATATACACAGTAAACAGCGAATTGTTTCGGCGAAAACAAAGAAATGAGTATAAATTTATTGCGATATTTTTTTTAGAAATTCTGATATCGACTGCCCGGGGAAATAGGCTATGCGGCTTGTTCTCCCCGTCGCCCGTTCTACGACATATAATATTTTTGTTAGCCCAAAAGGCCATGTACGATAAATTGCTACGTTTTTAATAAGGTATCCGTAAGAGTCCCTTCTATAAATCATTATTTACTTTTAACAAATACATCAGGTATCTCATTTTCGTAGCAGGCTACTACAATGTGGAATGCGCTTCCTAATTCTATTATACTAGCTAAGTCCCTACCCGCTTTTAAGACCTGTGAACCCAGCATTATCAATCAATCTCATGGTAACTATGATATATGTATATTTTATGTATTAGTACTCGTATATTTGTTGATATATTATGCAGGTAGTCGAGAAAAATTATGTAATTCAAAGATAGTTTGAAGAGAGTTTGGCTAGGTTCTCATTCATTCGATTTCGTAATATTCTGACATTAATTCGGTAATATAAAGAGGGCGTCCGCGTAAAAACGTTTTACGTTTGATTTGAAGTCGATTTTTGTTTTTACTCGTAAATTTTGGCTTTCGTAAGCTTTATCAAGAATAGAAATTATTTAGCCTTGACCTAAGATAAAATCACACTGTGTAAGCTCTACAAAGTTTCTTAATACAGCTCACCTGTTGTATCGAACAAGGCCCATCTAAGGAGAATTAAAGCGGATTACCTTGTATCCCGTCGTAATGTTCCTCCCGGAAATCTAATCTGCCCTTGTTCCTCGCAATTAGCTTAAGTAACAAAGGCGCAGATTGAACAGCTGTAGCGACAGGTAATTGCAATATGAAATTTGTTTTAAAAAACTAATTTTTCACGGCATTATTTAACGCCAGTATTCTGTGAGTCCATGATAAAGACGGTATAATTATTGCAATCGGTTTCCCTCTTAGACGATACGGGCGTAAAGAAGAGGTAAATGGCAGAAGAACTAGCGCATAAATGATGGCAGCACATCTGCACCTCCATGGATATTACAGATGTTCACAAATGGTGGTTATCAAGTAAACTAATTATCCAAATCATCATTCCAATCAGTTGTACGTAAACGTGTGTAAACGTGTATACATTTGTGTACAACTCCTTTCTGTATCATAAACATAGTAGCCATCATTTATTTATTTGTACAAAATAAAAGTGTACAAAAAGGCGAACTTAATGTCAAAAGGCTTTTTTATCTATCCAGTCTATCCGGGGTTTCTGTAGAATACAAGTAACAGATCTAAGGTTAGGGAAAAAATAACTATTTTACATAAATCTAGATCGATAGGCATTAGGACCATGCAATGGAAATGTTACTTGCCTTAGTACTTTCATTCAGAAGTACAATTTTATATTTTCCGTATCATCAAATATAAGAAAGGACGGAAAACGTAGAACAATTTCTCGTAGCTAACAATATTTTTCATTCTATCAGTCTGTCACACAATTGTATCTCATGCTGAGGCCAGACGACTTTTTTATGACGAGTTTTCCCGCTGTCTAAGTTGTATTTTGATTTATTTAATATTAGCTGCGCCCCGCGTTGTTACCCGTGGTTATAAAATATTTGTTTTAAAATAAAATTACTTATTCCATCAGCTCTCTCCTAGTAAAAGTTCCGTCAAAATCGGTCTACCCGTTTGAGAGATTAGCCAGAACAAACAGACGGACAGGCATTTGTAACAAATGATATTTTGGCATATGTACCGTATACATGTACATACTTTGATATACATGTAATTAATAGCTGTTATTTCAGTATTACAAACGGGCACTCCAATATTATTTATTTGTATAGATTTACAATTTTGTGTAGAATGTAATACTTTATTTAATTAAACTGAACATGAAGGTAATTTTAGTTATTGCCTCTTTTTTAACAGGTTTAAGTTTTATTTCATTTCGAACAATATATTGTATCGCCATTAAGAAACTTATCCGTAACATTATTCACTAGAGTCCTTGGAATTAATTTGATTTGTAAGACACCGACTTGAATTCTAACGACTCCTAGGGACGATTTTAGAAAAACTTTTTTTGTTTTGCATACTTTATTTTTTGGTAACATAACAAGAACAAACGTTTTGCAGAATCAACTATCGTTAACTATTTAACCGAATCATAACGTTACGAACTTACCTTAAAGATGTGAACATTTTGCAATAGAACAAAATGTACCTGCAACCAAATTTAATTATGTAAAATAAATTATTAGAGATAATTTTTATTTACACACATAAATCTAGGTATACTTATTTTCAAAGTGATTAAGTTATTGAATTTGATACTTATGTAAAGAAAATAAATAAAGCTCATTTTACATGACAGGAAATGCGTTTATTCATATTAAGTTATGTGAGATTCGACCTAGACCTTTTCTAGTCGTGTAATGGTGCTCATACGAGATAGGGCCACGTTAGCATTCACTATCTCTCCGGCGGCAGACCTAGTTAGTAAACAGAGCCTTCTGCACTTGTGGAGGGATAGCCGTGAACAGAAGGGCACTTGAGACAGATGGGGCCGGTGCACGCCTGCGGAAAATTCCCCAACTCCCCGTCAGTAGCCCTAAACACAGCTAATCTAGCCTACTACTATGACAAGTCCAGTGGAGACGGGTTAATATCCTTGAATGGTAATCTAGAATCAGAGAATCCGCACAATATCGTCCTGCAAACCTAGTTTATAATCCATTAAAGCAAATCTAAATAGTTAAATGGTACAACTATATAACAACGTGTTAATTATTTGTTTTTGTTACAATTTGGATGATAAAGGCGTTTGCTTTCATAGTAATGACTTCAATCGTTACACTTTGAATACTATGAAAAAATAAGCAACACTAACCAGTCGTAGAGCTTGTAGCGAGTCGTAGCTAGATGCTACGATTGGTTGGTATTTTCGATGTTGAGATATTTTCGATGTTGAGTTTGAGGGTTTGATAAATGTTCGTAACACTTTCCCTGTGCCTTAAGTGCAAAGTAATGTGTAAATTAGTTCAGTAATTTTTATAGTACAGTGATTTTGACATTGCCTGACTAGAATAAAGTATAGAGAGCATTAAATCGATCAAATTAAGAAGCCGTCACCTGCAGTGTAAATCTGGATTAATGGCTGCGCTTCGACGCACTTGCATCACGATTAATGCATTCCTATTAATACTTGAGAAGACAAATCGCGACACCGCAGCGGAGGAAGTGCTCTCTGATTCATTTTGTTTACAAACCATTGAAGATATCAACTCGCCACACAGACCTATATCGATATTTCTTTATTCATTTCGTTGATAAGAACACGTCAATTTATAAATATACATATTCTTCTATTAAACACATATATAGCAATACATAAGTATATATATCTAAAGAGAGGGAAAAAAATAGAAGAATATGGATACATTGATATTTACAACTAATGCTTATTATTCAAAGTAGATACCTCACAATTAGCGAATTCGTGTACCCCATCCGGGGTTGGGACCGGCAGCGTAATATTTCCCCATTGCTCTGGCAGAGTTCCCAAAGGGGTGACGTTAACATATGGTACGATACGCCAAGACAAAACACAAGCAACGCAAGATAGTGATGATAATATAGTTCCTCTATCCTATAGTTCAGCATTAAGGGTGAAACAATTAACCCAGAAGGGCTTCGGAGTGTTCAATTGCACAACTATCGATCGGTGAGAGTTCCACATACTTCACCGGCCCAAAGTATATTCATCTATCACAACTTATGTCTAGAACTCATATTTATTCTCAATGTTATTTAATGAAGCACAAAAACTTTACTCCTTGACGTAGATTAAAGCATAGACAGAGACATAAGTTATGTCATACACAAAGCCACAGCTGTAGATAAAGTAACTCTCTGTTATTGATTACTCTATACTAAGATGTCACTTATATATTTATACCCTACTTTGTGGTATTTATTCATTGTTTGAGGTTTCGAATACCATCTATGCGCGGACAATACCGTGTTTGCGCCGTTGTGTTACAATCTTAGACGTTATCTGATTCCGTTTATTTTAGCATAAGATTAAGTTCCACGTGGAGTCCTGGAAAAATCTGTGAAGTTTTTGTTCCCAAAAAGCTCAGAGATTATAGATTGTATGTTTCAACTATTCATAGATCGTCAGCATGTTAACGGGATAGACAAGAGCGACGTGTTGGTTAGCCATGTGCCTCGGAGCTTCGTTATTATTTATTAGTAGTTACGCGCGTGACTGGGAGTGTGTAATTTGATGGACATTGTGTGACGTAATTGTAGTAAATATTGTTAGCGAGATACACCATATTAGTAGGTATAAACAAAGCGGTATTTATACATATAATAATCAAATAATTTCATTTGATCTAAGGCTACGTCTACCGATATTACAGTGCCGTAGATTAAAAAACACCGGGAGTAATGTTCAAATTTACCTCAATTCCTTAAAAGTTAAATAGTTAAAATTACTAAGTAGTAGCGTAGCCTTAGCCTTCTCTATACGAAGTGTAAGAGGGCATAAGCAGCTACACAAATCTAGTGCGGATTGGAGGACTACACAAGTCTTAGAAAATTTTCTAAGACATGTAGGTTTCCTCACTATGTTTTCCTTTGCTCCCGTGCGCTCCCCCGGTAAATCAGCACTTAAAATTGCAACAAACAAATTCTTTGGTGCCGGCACTGGATATCGGGCTCGGGTTTCTATGCAACCCAAGCCCGACACTGCTCCACGGCTCTAAAATAAATGCTCCAAATAAACACATAAGTAAACGTGATACATAATGGAACATTGTTTTCAATTTGTTGTTTATTATTGATTCGTAGGCAGCGAATCCTAACACAACATTAGTTCGTTGATGTAACCCAGTCATAAATTATTAATGTATGCAAGAGCAGAACCCAAACATCGAAATAGATTTAGAGAGCCACTTTAATAAGTAACATTTGGTAATGACTTTTCGCACTAACATTTTATCGTAGTTTAAATAGGGGCATGGTCGACGATCTGAATTACTTCCGGCATGCACGAATAAAATTTCCTTTTCTCAGTTTTTTTAGTACAAAAAAACTTTGTACTGAAAATGTTTTTGCTAATTATTTTATTTCTTTGTTTGGAAGAGATCGGTTTATGTAATATTTTTTTTATTTCTAATACAAATATAGCTATGACCTTATTATAAACAATTCTAGCTGTTTATTTATTTATTCTAGAGTTTCTCTGAGATCTCCTGCCCTACGGGGTTGACTGAAAGATCGCTTATTGTGATAATACCATCTACTTACTTACATTTAGGTTAAGTTTACTTTTTATTTAATTGATTTTACTTATTTAGATGTCTAAAATATCAGTTTATCTATCTATCTATGTGTCCAATATTTAATGTTAGGATCACAATGTGTCACAAACGGGACTGAGATGAAGCTTGGTGAAAAGTAGACAGTGAAATTTGTCGACGTCTACCCTGTAAGGTTTAAAAAGGACGAGTGATTTTTTATTATACTCTATCGTTTATTTGATAGTGTAGATGGTTGGATGTCAGAGTGCGAAAGCTTCCGGTCGTTTAAAATAATAGAGGAACGGATTAATAAACGTGAAGGCACTTTGAAATAACAAATCTTGCCATACATTACACCGCTTTTCGGAGAGGATATTGGAGGAATAAATAAAGCGCAGCGGCCGTGGGGTTGCCCGTTAAGATATATATCATGCGAGCCCTGAACCCATACATGTCCAGTTGACAAAAAGGGTGATTCCTGTGATATATTTGAAAAACGTTTTCAAATATCTACGTATACCGGATTCAACCGTCAGATGGCGGTGTCGTCAATGTTTCTTTTTTTTAATAAGTGATCTATTTTTCAATCGATTTCAAAAAATGGTTCTCAATTGGATTGTATTTTTTTCATGATTGTTACTTTAGAACTTTCGAGAGGGTGAACCGATTTTGATGATTCGTTTTTTATTTGAAAGCAGATGCTTTCCTTGTCGTCGAATTAGGTTCAGTTCTGACAGTGATATTAATGAGAAAACCATATAAGTCTTAAATTTTCATTATGTATTTGCGCGACAATGATTGACTCGATTTCACGCAAACTGCTTCCGATAGTAAAAGGTAGTGAGATGAAAGTTTGGTTAATTTGGTTTGAAATAATTCTATTTCGTAATATTCGTACGATAATTTACAAATATAAAGAGGGCGTCCGTGAGTAAGAGTTTTACGTTTTATTTGCTATTTAACGGATAAGCTAAGGGATTTTCTAAAGCTAAAATTAACTTTTAAGTGCAATTTCAGTAAGCGTGTGCGCTTAGAGAAGATGTGCCAGCAGAAACAAGTGGGTTTCGTGTTGCCGCCGTTTTAAGAGCAGGCGCCAAAAGGCCGTAAAACGGCGGTAGCGCGAAAAAATGATTAGCCGACGTTCACGTATGGACAAATTACAGGTCCTGGTCTAATTAAAACTTCTTACTCGTGATTTGGACAATTTTATTTATTTAATTATAACTAAGCTGTGTTTGTTACTTGCATGGATTTTGTTCAAAAGATCTAAAACATATATATAAAAAAATCATCAAAGAAAATTAAAACACAATTCACGATAAATTGAAGTTCAACCACCTCCTAGTGGTCCGTTCCAAGTGGATAACGAATTAAGCGAAGTTCTCAAGGCACATTTCAATCGTACGAATTAAAGCAGGAAAAAAGCTTTTCTATGTTGAAATTATTTTCAGGAATTAACTTCGATGTTGACCAAGTAGCGGAAATTTTCTGGAACAAACTTAGTAATACTTATAGTACGACAACGTATATTGTATTAACTTCAAGTCAGTCTTTAAAAGTAAAGAACTGAAAGTTTTAATTTATCAACAAGTTCCTAACTTTAAGTTATATTTGCCTACTGGTCAATATTTACGAAAGCGTTGCAGTGGCCTATAAGTATTTAGGGGGGGATAATCCCTCCCCCAGCACCCTGATTTTATTGTGTGCTAAGGCAATACGGACCAGCCGATGTCGCCTTCTACGACAGGCCGGGGATACCGTAGCCTTATTCTACTTGCCCAGGACTACGGGGCTGATCTTTCTGATCTTCTATAATCATTCAGTTCCGTTCAACACTACATCTCCATTTAATATCAGTAATCGCTGTATGTATCTTAAAGCTTTGCTACAACTTATAAATACTTCTTTTCATCTAACCTACTTCACGTGTTTTTTTTTATTTATGTTCCCAAAATGGTTCAATTATTAGAAATGGACTCGATGTTAAAGCTGGAAAAATAGTAATTTCAATAAAACTGTACGAACCCTTAGGCGAGTATTCCTTTTGTGACGTGAAATCAGATAAGGTTGTTCGCTGGGAATAGGCAATTTTGGATTTACACGATATTTGTACACGTACGGAATGATATTTTACATTGAAATACAAATAGCATTTACTAAAGAAAAAATTACATCATTTTTACTTTTGTATATCTAGCAAGCAAATCAAATACAATACCTAAAAAACAAATGTGCTTTAGACATATATTTATATATACATACATAACTCTTTCTATCTTCACTAACTTATATCTACGTCTTGACTTCCGTTCACCTTGGCCGGTCACTCATTCATGAATGAGTTAAGTGCAGTGCAGTGCAAGTGTTAAGTTAAGCGTGTGTGAGATAATTGTAGTATAGTTGCTCCTTTGACTATCGAATGATTCGTTTCCGATGTTTACATTATACTCGTATGTCTGTCAAATGCAGTTTGTCAATTGCCAGTTACTCTTTATTTATAACAGTTTCTTTTCATTCGACACATATAGTATATATGTGTTAAAATACGAATAATTACTTATTAATGTATGTACTATTACAACCAAAGAGTATTAAATATGTAAAGCATTGTGAGAAGTCGTGTTGTTGACTCCACATAGTATAAGAGCAACGGTACAGTTCAAAGAGTCTCTTAGAGTTGTTCTTCGGTGGCGTCGCTTAAGTGTTGTTAGTGTTATTCGTCGGTAGTGCCTCTGTATATAAGTTAAGTACTAGTGTTATTTACCTTGTCTTATATAATATACATGTACTATGAGTAAGGTGATATACCTATATTTATGGTGATGTTGTTAATATGTTATTTATTAACTAAAATGTATCTGATGTATGTGTTACAATGAATATGAAAGTATCAAAGATAAATAAAACGATAATGCTGATAATAAGTATATTATTAACTGCTCCTGATTCTAACATCAGAAGTGGGATGGCGCATGGAGAATTAATTACTCTGTGCGTATTCCTAAGTCCACTGAGCCATTTCCCTTACATGTTATTTTTTTTGTGGCCGATACGGACTATATATCTCATGTTGGCAATTATTAATAAATATGTCGGTCACTTTATTTATATTACATGAAATATTTTTCTTTCTTTCTTCCAGTGTAAAGCAAGGATGCACTTCGCATTAAACACATATTAGAAAGCAAAATACGTACTATATTCTTTTCTTTTACATTATTTTTATGTTAATCGTGAAAAGTTGTAAGGTAAGTTATCCAATTCTTTTGGTAAAAGAATTAGTTACCCACTTTTCTTAACATTTTATGTGGATTGTTTTTTTTTATTTAATTAATTGTGTAATATATTGTGCAATGTAGATATGTATTGAACATGCGAATGTTCAAGCAATAAGGAAGTTATTACCAAATTGTACGTAACTTTGAATCGTGTTTTGTGCAATTGTTTTTGGAGAAGATACGTATTTTTTTTTAATGGCATGTAAAATTGTGTAAATTATTCAGTATAATATAGAGAATAAAATATAATTGATACTTTGAAGTTTAACCTTACTATTGAATAATATTTAAAGAGCACACTAAATAGAAAACGAAACAAAACAGGTAGTCTGTAAATTTATAAATGAAGTTTAAATGTTAAATAGAAAGTAAATTATAAACACTATACGGTTATAATTATAAGGATATCTAAAATTTAGATTAGCCGAACAGATGTTAGGTTTTACAATAGTATTCCAGGTTTTTTTTCTACTACGGCGGAAGAAGCTGGGAAAGGAAAAGAAAAATGAAAAGACATTTGTGACCTTTCCCAAGATGTTAAATGATATTTTCTGTTAATTCCAATGCATCAGAGGTAAGCGTTTTGATAATAGATGATACAAAAGAGTTTTTTTTTTATTTTACTAAATATTTATTAATTAATCTTTCCATAATTTTGAAAGTGAAGGTAATATTGATATCGGACGATAATTGTTTATGTCGTCTTTTTCTTACGTCTTATATATGTGTGTAATATTGATGTTTTCAACAAATCTGCATAAAATCCTGTATTTAGGCTAAAGTTACAGACACGTGTACGCGGAGGCACTAAAAATTGTTTAAAGGTCTTCAGAAACTTATTTGAAATGCCATCCCACATTAATGCGCAGTCGGTTTTCAATGAGGTAATAAGGTTATCAACTTCCTATTCATCAGTATTCAACAGTACAAGCGAATTTAGTGAGGACTGTTGTCTGGGTGGGCTGCGATCATGTTGGGGGATGTCGTCTACATCATTATTTGGAGCAAGTTTTTCTCCTCAATTGACAACAAAATCTTTCTAAATAAATGAAATATAATATTAATGACATCATCGGGCTCTTTCCACCGCTAATGTTCCATCAACTTTGGATCCAAATAGACCATAGTGATGCTAAGAAGTTGGTCGACACATCTGGTGACCAGAGGGCTGGCTTATACCTTGCACAGAGGCTAAGCATTACCATACAACGTGGTAATTCTACCCGCCTTCTGGGCATGCTGCCAGGCGATGACGGTTTCGCACAGTTATATACTTTTTTTTTGTAAAATATCTATTATATATAGGCTGTAACTTTAACTTAATTTTAATGTAAATATATATTAATAGAAGATAATATATATATATAATTAATATAATATTTGGCTAATTCTGTATCTCTTGTGAGATTATTATTATTATAGAGCTTTTTTTTTGTAGGGTCTAGTCCAAAAAAACTTGTAAAAAAAAATTCTGATAGGAGAGTATATACCCCGCTCGGTGGAGTAGTGGGTATAAATGTAGCAATATCTACTATGGGGTTGAATAATGAAAACTGTAATTGAGTAAAAAAAAAGGTTTTTTTTTTCTCGGATGCAAAAGTTACAAGAAGTCAATTACCCCAAAGGGAGTAAGTAGGCTAACCTCGTTTTTGAGTCTTTCGTGAAGATTTAATAAGCTTTTGGTTCCATGAACCTTACATAATTTACAATAAAACAAGCCGACACTTGTTAAGTCTGAATATCTAAGAAAAGAGTACCCAGAACCCTACAATCACAATATTGCGTATTGGTGGCTACTTGACACTTTGGTTAGTAAATTAGGATAACGAGAATAGATTTGAAGTACTCAAATTAATAAAAAAATGGTTTTGACTTGTCCCTCATGAAAAGTTATTAGTCAATTGTGAATTATTAAAATAATTGTATTTAACATTTCTTAACCACCTTCCTATAAGTTTCAGGAATTATGACAAAGGTTTTGACGAGGTGCTTTTGGAGTGGTCCTTGTGAGAGGACTGCGAATCCTCAACGGGTGGTGCCGCATCAGGAGGCATTTGCCGCCACATACATCGCATCTCATTGCTGGCGGGCGGACATCGGCTCGCGCCTCGCGGGCAGACAGTGGGTCGCGCCTCGAGGGCGGTCAGCGGGTCGCGCCACGCGGGCGGACTACGGAGCGCCTCACGGGCGGACAGCGGGTCGCGCCTCGCGGTCGGACTACGGGTCATGCCTCGCGGGCGGACTGCGGGTCACATTGGACAAGGCGGCCTGCGGGTCATCGTGGACATGTAGACGACCAACTACAGGACCGTTGTTGACACTAATTTTGCTAGTTTAGTAGAATTAATAGTAATTGGTTCATTGTCGTATCGTTTAAAAGAAATGTCTGATGCCTTTCAATTATTGTATCAGGCCACTAGAGGGCTCTCTTACAACTATAAACATTGTGTAGACTATACTGCGGTCATTACCTAGAATGTGTTATATAACTCTGAGACACTAAATAACTTTTATAATGAGAACATGCATATTTTTATATAAATTTGTATTTTGTTAGCTCAATATTATAGGAGCAATAGTAATATAGGATGAATCAATGAATAATTTATTAGCAACTTTGCTTCGATGCAATAATTTGGCAAAATATTGTTTAACACTAAAACAACATAATAATATAAAATAATTCAGTTTGACAATTCAACGAAGAAAAATGATGCAGCCAGTGCTTAAAAAAAAGGAAAAACCTGTAAGCACCGGCTTCCTTCCAGTTTAGCTACCATTTTCTTTTGTGGTTTGTGACAATTAAGATTGTGTGGTGTCGTGATGGTAGGCGACAATGTGCAGATGTTATGTTATACTAATGGGAAATAAGTTTTCTTTTGTCTCTGTTTCTGTGTATGTGAGTTTCCCAAGATAGTTACCAATTATTATTTTTTTTTGCTTTCTTATTTGGTCTTCTCGTAGAAAAGCAAGGCGGTATTTAACTTAAAATAACGGCCTAGAAAATATGATGAATTATTCCGAAAATGTTATAATATAATGGTCAGAATGAAAAACGTGTAGAGTTTGTACGTCACTCATTGCATTGTTTTTTTTTATTATTGGAAGCCTAGTACCACCACTGAACAGTACACACACGAGAACGTGTGGTAGTGTAGGATAGCCGTAACGGCGCCGGACAAATTCTAGTTTGTAGATTTCAGATTCAAGTAATCAACTATGGAACATGTTATTTGGTAAAAGATTGTCCTTCAACCACCGGTGGCAGATTGCCATAGCGCGATGTAGGTAACCCAGTCGATTATCATCATCTCATCTAAGGTGATAATAACTACTGTAGGCCATGTAGGCAATTTCGCTGTTCATGAAGTGAATAAGAAAAGGAAAAGATTTTTTTTTGTAACTTAATGCTCATTTTGTGAACATTAGTATGGGTTGTATGTTAAGAACTATAATATTAGTAATTTCTGTTTGCAATTTGAATACATAATGTATGTAAAAGAGACTATATAGAACTTTTAAGATAGTAATTAAGATAAACTGGTCCAAATTAATTAAGACGATCTGGTCCTGAGATTAACTGCTGAAGTCATTTGCTTCCTTCTATGTCCATCTCATGTGCAGCAGGTGTGGGGCTAGAAGTAACTGTCGCGGGAGCAATGACCGTTGTTACAATTTCTCTTAATGTCAGAAGAGAGTTGGTAGCAATGAATAACTGTTAGCTTTTAAGAGAATAAGGTGGACCAGATAAGATGAACAACTGAAGTAATATGTATTCTAAGGGTATCTGATATAGACCATGTATAAGGCTACATGATATTGTGCTGAAAGCAAAGACCGGTGTTATCGATTTCCTCTTAATGTGAAAGAGGGGTGATAGCAATAACTAATTGTATTAGTATATAAGAAAATACCAAATGTAATTACTTTGTATTTCGAGAGCGAAATACTTGTCAGTTTGGCCGTGTGAGATAATTGTACTATAGTTGATCTTTTGACTAACGGTGAATTATTTTGTATTTCGAGAGCGAAATACTTGTCAGTATGGCCGTGTGAGATAATTGTAGTATAGTTGCTCCTTTGACTATCGAATGATTCGTTTCCGATGTTTACATTATACTCGTATGTCTGTCAAATGCAGTTTGTCAATTGCCAGTTACTCTTTATTTATAACAGTTTCTTTTCATTCGACACATATAGTATATATGTGTTAAAATACGAATAATTACTTATTAATGTATGTACTATTACAACCAAAGAGTATTAAATATGTAAAGCATTGTGAGAAGTCGTGTTGTTGACTCCACATAGTATAAGAGCAACGGTACAGTTGAAAGAGTCTCTTAGAGTTGTTCTTCGGTGGCGTCGCTTAAGTGTTGTTAGTGTTATTCGTCGGTAGTGCCTCTGTATATAAGTTAAGTACTAGTGTTATTTACCTTGTCTTATATAATATACATGTACTATGAGTAAGGTGATATACCTATATTTATGGTGATGTTGTTAATATGTTATTTATTAACTAAAATGTATCTGATGTATGTGTTACAATGAATATGAAAGTATCAAAGATAAATAAAACGATAATGCTGATAATAAGTATATTATTAACTGCTCCTGATTCTAACACGTGCATAAGAAAGTTTTACTACAAACAAGTATATTTAGGAGTAAAAACAAAAACCAACTTCAAATCGAATCAACCTTTAAACACTGTTACGTGCGGACGCCCTTATTGTATTTCCGAATTATCGTAGGAATATTACGAAATCAAACTCTTAAAGTACATCCTTTCCATTAAAAAACGAATCACCGAAATCAGTTAGCTTTATATTGAGTTATTCGTCCATTTGTGGCGCACATACTTGATGTAAATTTAACAGATTTTCTAATGGATGCCACTATCAGAATTGGACCTAATGGAACCACACGGAACGCAATAGCTTCAAATAAAAAAAATCATCAAAATTTCACCCAGTCCAAAGTTATGAGGTAAAAACATTTAAAAAAATACAGACGAATTGATAACCTACTCCTTTTGAAGTCGGTTAAAAAATAGTCACTATCGTTATTATATTCGTCGTGAGACATCCGCTGTTAGACATTGGCCTCCCCCAACGATTGTAAGCGGCCTGCATCCAGCTTGGTGCAGAACCAAGCCCTTTATAATATCGTCAGGCCACCTTGGTCGTCCAATGTTACGCTTGTCCGTAACCTCAAATCAAGAACGAGGCTCATCAGCCACTTTTTCCCATAAGCTAAGTTAGCGTGCAAGAAGTTTTCGTAAATTCGTAAATATACTTGTTTATTTTCCATTTCTATAATAAACCGAGATTTTTCAAATTAACTAACTTATACGTCACCGTTAAACGAATAAAAACTTTTAAAAGAAATCACTTGCGATAATCTTGACCCGAGTGCGCAAACAAAATCTGAGCCTTGTAATCGAGCAGAAAAGTTCGATTTAACGATCAAATTTTGTTGTTCGCTTAACTTAGCCGAGCTTAATAGTTTGCGTTTAATTACTTGACCATTTAACTACTGGAAGTTCTTTATAGTCCCGACCTTATCGAACTCAATTATCGCTGACTCATTCAAAAAATAATTTTTCTAACAATACTGTTATCGATTATTATATAGTACCTAGGACGTTGAACTCGTAAAAGTCTAATGTATATAATGATTCATTTAAGCCTAGTAGGGTGGACAAATATAACAATCGCAATTTGCTTTTCACTTCGATAGCTACCGTTCTCATCCCTGGATGTAAGAAACGCTTACTAAAATTTGTGTTGCATACCGACAAAGGTTATCTGAAAGCGATACCCCGCCAATAGCAAATATTGTGTTATATCACTATGTAAAATTTCCTATTACCGAGATTTATATGTTAAATTTTGGGCAATAAAGTGGCAATAAAAGCGACGGGCGCGACGAATGTTAAATTTAACTATCTGTTCTTATCTTGTTATCCCTAAAAAAAAGGAAATAAGGACTTATATATAGATTTAAAATTTTCAGCAATTTCGGTTATTATCATTGTAATTTCTTTTGAAACAAATACTATTAATTCGTGTAAGCTAACCGCTCAAGCCGAGGTTACTCCTCACCGGGGACCGAGTCGAGTTACTAGCGATAGACGTTCAGGCTAGGCGACTCAAGCCACCTCTCATTTGGTTAAGAAGTCAAGGCCAGCTTCTCTGCCCAATCTGTGTAGTTCGTCATAAAAAAAATCGAAGTGTAAATATTTTTAAAATTCTGAAGAACATAATTGGAAGTGGGTTAAATACGACACAAAACAAATACACAAAAGATTAAATAACAGAATAAATTATTAAGCCAAGCACTGTCTTAGGAAGTATAAAAAATATAACGGTTTCTATTAATGCCATCGTAGATTTAGGGATTCTGTTATATTGTGAACACGCGGGGGTCATGTGTGTTTTATTGCCTTGATGAAATACTTAGTAGCGAAGAAATATTTTTGCCAGAGAATTTTTCAACGTTTGAGAAGCAACAGCGAGCGCTGACGGGATATTTGTTTCACGAGAAACTTTAAAATGTCTACAATATTTTAAAAATATACAACCTAGCGGAGTGTAGTGCATTCTATTCAATCACTCATAAGTTTGTGTAAGGTTAAAGCTGTAATAACTTAAATCTACAGAGTTCTTTAATTCTTTAACCGACTTCAAAAAGGAGAGGTTCTCAATTAGTATCAAAAATGTACTATATGTAATACTTGTAATACACACACACATTCATGCACACACACCATACATTATATATATAAATACATACTTTCTCCTTCTTTCTCAAATGTTTTTTAAAGTTTGTACAAATCCATGGAGTGTGGGCCAAGTAATCCATCTCACAGGTTTGTTCCTAATTTGGACAAGGATAATTAGGGATTATTTCACAACAGTATTTTAAAATCTATTTTTAACCAATTAGTTTAGATTTTCGACCCACTTCAAAAAGGAGAGGTTCTCAATTAGTATCAAAATGTACTATATGTAATACTTGTAATACACACACACATTCATGCACACACACCATACATTATATATATAAATACATACTTTCTCCTTCTTTCTCAAATGTTTTTAAAGTTTGTACAAATCCATGGAGTGTGGGTCAAGTAATCCATCTCACAGGTTTGTTCTTAATTTGGACAAGGATAATTAGGGATTATTTCACAACAGTATTTTGAAACCTATTTTTAACCAATTAGTTTAGATTTTCGACCCACTTCAAAAAGGAGAGGTTCTCAATTAGTATCAAAATGTACTATATGTAATACTTGTAATACACACACACATTCATGCACACACACCATACATTATATATATAAATACATACTTTCTCCTTCTTTCTCAAATGTTTTTAAAGTTTGTACAAATCCATGGAGTGTGGGCCAAGTAATCCATCTCACAGGTTTGTTCCTAATTTGGACAAGGATAATTAGGGATTATTTCACAACAGTATTTTAAAATCTATTTTTAACCAATTAGTTTAGATTTTCGACCCACTTCAAAAAGGAGAGGTTCTCAATTAGTATCAAAATGTACTATATGTAATACTTGTAATACACACACACATTCATGCACACACACCATACATTATATATATAAATACATACTTTCTCCTTCTTTCTCAAATGTTTTTTAAAGTTTGTACAAATCCATGGAGTGTGGGTCAAGTAATCCATCTCACAGGTTTGTTCTTAATTTGGACAAGGATAATTAGGGATTATTTCACAACAGTATTTTGAAACCTATTTTTAACCAATTAGTTTAGATTTTCGACCCACTTCAAAAAGGAGAGGTTCTCAATTAGTATCAAAATGTACTATATGTAATACTTGTAATACACACACACATTCATGCACACACACCATACATTATATATATAAATACATACTTTCTCCTTCTTTCTCAAATGTTTTTAAAGTTTGTACAAATCCATGGAGTGTGGGTCAAGTAATCCATCTCACAGGTTTGTTCTTAATTTGGACAAGGATAATTAGGGATTATTTCACAACAGTATTTTGAAACCTATTTTTAACCAATTAGTTTAGATTTTCGACCCACTTCAAAAAGGAGAGGTTCTCAATTAGTATCAAAATGTACTATATGTAATACTTGTAATACACACACACATTCATGCACACACACCATACATTATATATATAAATACATACTTTCTCCTTCTTTCTCAAATGTTTTTTAAAGTTTGTACAAATCCATGGAGTGTGGGCCAAGTAATCCATCTCACAGGTTTGTTCCTAATTTGGACAAGGATAATTAGGGATTATTTCACAACAGTATTTTAAAATCTATTTTTAACCAATTAGTTTAGATTTTCGACCCACTTCAAAAAGGAGAGGTTCTCAATTAGTATCAAAATGTACTATATGTAATACTTGTAATACACACACACATTCATGCACACACACCATACATTATATATATAAATACATACTTTCTCCTTCTTTCTCAAATGTTTTTAAAGTTTGTACAAATCCATGGAGTGTGGGTCAAGTAATCCATCTCACAGGTTTGTTCTTAATTTGGACAAGGATAATTAGGGATTATTTCAAGTCATGTTTTGTTTTTACTCGTAATTATACTTGAATAGTCAAAACACCAATAGGTTTAAGTTATTTATTATATATAATCATAGCTTGGCCTTAATGATTTCGGCAATTCAGGAGTGAGGCGTTTGATTAATGCGACACGCAGCACATTCCCGTAATTCCTGTGACAGCACTCCACCACTCGCCGGTAGACCGTTCAGATGGCAGTAATGCTGGTGACGTGTGCCTTCTCTCCGCAACACGCCGAGGTAATTCCACGTCGGAATACGTGCACAATACTTGACGGATCAATAATTAAACCCTACTACGCACTGACTCTATTTATATATTTATTTCATATTACACAAACATGCATTAGTAATTTTAATAAAACAATTATATAAATTTCAATCCGGAGTGGCTCAGTAACTTATAAATAATTAAAAAAAAATGAATAAAATTGTAACATTTAAAGGCTCGCCGCCTTCGCAGGTTAAACCCGAGGCCCTTTTAGTCGCCTTCTATGACAGGTAGGGGATACCGTAGTCTTATTCTTGAGAGCCCAAAACTACAGGTCTGAACGACTATTTACCTAGTCCTTCTATATCGTAATCGGTTGAAATATAACGAGCTTTTTTAGCACCCCTAGCACGCTAATTGGTTAAAGAAGCTGACCGGCGCGATCCCTTGCCTCAGCGTGGCCGACCCATCCGAGGGCGCCCTAGAAGAGTTGAGAACATCTTCCTTTTCTTTAACTCTTGTGGTTGATAATAGAAACACAGACACTTTTTCCAATGAATTTGTAAAGTTTTTAAACCGGTTTCAGCGATGGTATCGCTACACTTGTCATATATATGTGTCACTAATAAATGAAGTTCAAAGAAGACAAAAATTACTATCTCTATTTGCCTTTTTTATTTCATTTTAATATGCGATGAAAGTGTTGCGGAGAGAAATATCCCTTGAGGAACGCAGTGTGGCATTTCCAAGCAAATTGGTAAATAACAATATACTTTCCTGCGAAAATAATTATCAAAATTTCAACCCTAACGGCGATATTCCGTTTGTGACATAGAATCAGATAAAAGTGTTCCCTCGAAATAGGCGATTCTGAATTTATGCACTCAAACTACAGATATGTAAAAAAACTATTCTAATATTTGTAAATATAAACATAAATAGCCTTATCATTTAGGATGTAAATTTTCAGTCAACAAAATGGGACTACCGTTTCTTCTCCTTCCTTCCTAAAAATTAATTTCTAATTTTTTTTAAAATAGAATTCATATAGAATTCTTGAAATCGGGCATTGTTGACATTACTGGGCGCGGTTGATAAATATTTAAATAATATTATAAATAATATTATAAATAATATTATAAATAATATTATAAATAATATTATAAATAATATTATAAATAATATTATAAATAATATTATAAATAATATTATAAATAATATTATAAATAATATTATAAATAATATTATAAATAATATTATAAATAATATTATAAATAATATTATAAATAATATTATAAATAATATTATAAATAATATTATAAATAATATTATAAATAATATTATAAATAATATTATAAATAATATTATAAATAATATTATAAATAATATTATAAATAATATTATAAATAATATTATAAATAATATTATAAATAAGCTGTCATATCTTTTTAATTCTTAAGACAGGCTTTTGCTGTCTTCACTTTTCACAAAACTTTTTTAAAAAGATGCTAACAAATTTTAATAAAACAATTATATAAATTTCAATCTGGAGTGGCTCAGTAACTTATTCATAATTAAAAAAAAATTAATAAAATTGTAACATTTAAAGGCTCGCCGCCTTCGCAGGTTAAACCCGAGGCCCTTTTAGTCGCCTTCTATGACAGGTAGGAGATACCGTACTCTTATTCTTGAGAGCCCAAAACTACAGGTCTGAACGACTATTTACCTAGTCCTTCTATATCGTAATCGGTTGAAATTTAACGAGCTTTTTTAGCACCCCTTGCACGCTAATTGGTTAAAGACGCTGACCGGCGCGATCTCTTGCCTCAGCGTGGCCGACCCATCCGAGGGCGCCCTAGAAGAGTTGAGAACATCTTCCTTTTTTTTAACTCTTGTGGTTGATAATAGAAACACAGACACTTTTTTCCAATGAATTTGTAAAGTTTTTAAACCGGTTTCAGCGATGGTATCGCTACACTTGTCATTTATATGTCACTAATAAATTAAGTTAAAAGAAGACAAAAATTACTATCTCTATTTGCCTTTTTTATTTCATTTTAATATGCGATGAAAGTGTTGCGGAGAGAAATATCCCTTGAGGAACGCAGTGTGGCATTTCCAAGCAAATTGGTAAATAACAATATACTTTCATGCGAAAAAAATTATCAAAATTTCAACCCTAACGGCGATATTCCGTTTGTGACATAGAATCAGATAAAAGTGTTCCCTCGAAATAGGCGATTCTGAATTTAGGCACTCAAACTACAGATATATAAAAAAAATCTATTCTAATAGTTATTTGGAAATATAAACATAAACATAAATAGCCTTAACATTTAGGATGCTTGAAGTCAACAAAATGGGACTACCGTTTCTTCTCCCCCCTTCCTAAAAATTATTCATAAAGAATTCTTGAAATCGGGCATTGTTGACATTACTGGGTGCGGTTAATAAATATATAAATAATATAAATAAGCTGTCATATCCTTTTAATTCTTAAGACAGGCTTTTGCTGTCCATTTTTCACAAAACTTTTTTTGTAAAAAAAGAATGCTAACAATTTTTAATAAATATTATTATCATTCCAAATAAGGCTTATGTTAGGCGATGGTTCACGTCAATAGTCGAACGGTGGATTCCAACCCACGGCCTTACGATTCGCAGAGCGTACCCTAAACCATTAGGCTATGGATGCTTTACATAAACTGTGGCATAAACTTTCAGCAAATGAATTACTTAAATACCGAAAAAACTTTTCATGCTGTGCTCACCAATCTATAGAGCAATTCTCGAGGAAGGTTTTAGTATATAACTAATACATTTTTCGTATACATTATATAAATTATAACGATATTTTGGAAAACTATAAGCCGACTAGGATATTTCATTTGCTATCAAGTGATACCATTAAATATTTACTTCTAAGGGCTTATGTTCTTAAGGTTACGTCGAGAGCTAGCCTCGAAAGATTGCGACAAGGACAACCGTATGAACTAGTCTATTAGATTTCCATTAAACCCAAATGCGGTCAAAACAATTCCACTAAGTTGCAGGTTTATTTACAATTTCCCTTTCCCTTGTTTCACTTTCGCCATCCACCAAAATTCGTATCGGAAACGCAAACGCGACACGTAAATGAGCAGACCACTGATTTATGCTAATAGGGCAACTTTTAATTTAGCAAAGCTTTTAATGTCTTACCCACTTCTTTACAGCGGGCCCATAAAACTGTCTGCAGTGCGTATTTATAGCGCCTTACATACGCCGCTTTATTTGGATTGTTTGCTGTTTTGAGCACCTTGTATAAATCACATTTTGGTATTCACGCTTCGTGATATTTTTATGATCCGCCCATAAAACGTGGATTGTAAAATATTGTTTATTTATTTATTGAGATAAACAGCAGTGTACGCTAAAAATATTTCCATATACTGATTAAATATTTATATATGTTTTAATCTTAAATAATCTTTATTGTAATATAATATATTTTTAATTCTTAGATTAGGATTTTAACTACATTAATATAAAATGAAAAATGCATAATAGGACTACACATAATATAAAAACATTATAAAAACCTAACCTAGAGTGCCACCAGTAGTGAAGTAGCTAGAGCGACATAGAGAGAAACCATCTGACGATGCGTGCCGTTTCCAGTACTGGACCCTTCTGTACCTGAGCCAGTCATCTAGCGAGTCTCTTGAGGTGTTGTTGAGACTTTTCGCTATAAGCCCCTATTTATATATTTATTATTATGCTTCATATAAATGCCATGTAAAGCTAGTAATGGTGCGATCGACATTGGGTAGTCCTGGGCCCGATGAAAATCAGCGATGTGGCAGATTTGAGATAGCTATATAGCACATACTAGGACGGCGTCCAAAGTTTGCGTCTTGTCCTATTAGTCCATTCTTTCTTTCTTCAATTGTATTTTATCTTCTTATTTTTATTGTGTTTTATATTGTTTTATTGCCCCCAATTAGTAATCGATGGACTCTCACGTAACCTTTTGAAATCTGGAAGTCTCTAGGAATAGGAAAGCAACCGTTGTCATTAATTTGCACAGTTTAGTAGATGGTCTAAGTCTGGTAGCCATCCGAACGAATGTATCAAAAGCCCCAATGTCCCTTACATCACAGCACTTCCATCGTCATAGCTGCATGAGTGTATCTAGCCTGCTCATAATATTTTCCGTTTTGCTAGGTGAAAAGCGGAGTGTTTTTACAGCCTCTGTCTATCCTACTGGTGTCAACGAGCCTTGTGAGTTTTTTCTTTTTTATACATTATCTACGAAACTATTAAATTTCAAAATAAGGTCGTAGAGAGAACCTTAAAGAAAATTGCTTTCATTTAACAAAAGACACGCAACGCAATCTTCCTAGATATGGAGTATAAGTTAAGTGCGCTATAGAAATCTCTTCAAATAAAGTTCCTCGTATTACGTGGTATAATCATTATTAACGAACTGTTAAAGTAAAGAAGCATTAAGTTGTTACCCAAATGAGTAGACAGAGAAGAAATTTATATTTTGCACGATACCGGAAGACCACTCTCTTCTTCCAAACTTAAAAACGAACACCTCCAATTTTCCAGTGTTCGAACTCTAAGTAATGACCGCGGCATAGCAGTCAAGTTCTTTGATCATTATATACCATTTCTGCGGATCTGTTCTAATGAAAAGAAACAATAAATACATAAACTAAAACTACTAAATTATTTGCAATTATTTTTTAAAATCAAAATTGTTATTCAATACAGTACATAGTGCCACTGGCTCAATTCTAATAGAGTTAATGTGTTTGAATGCTATGTTTCCGGTACTCTACGACGCAGTGTATGAATATTTCATGACATTGCACGCCGCCATATTTATGTTCAATTGTGGAAATAGCATTTTACAATTTGAATTTCATCATATGCAATAAAACACACCTCGGGCTGAAAAGCGTAGACGAAGTCTACGGTCTACGTGCTGCTACGACGCGATATCCTCTAGATGTTTCTATAGAATCACTAAGCGTAATAATACTATAATGGCTATGCTTTACAATATTATGGACGTTTCGAAACCCAGGTTGCTTATACTCATGACTTTAGATTTTTGGCATCTTACAAAAAAAAACTGCCTAAAATCTGTACGCACTGATTGGCGATGTATTTTATGTCACAAATGGTACCAGATAAGTCTGATGACGGTGAAGTTTGATCATGATTGAAAGGACGTGAGACTTAATTATTATTGTCTCACAAAGACGCAAAATTATCATAACTATATATCCTTAGGATTAATTTTAAAGTTAACTTTAAGTTACTCCAAAATGTTGAAGTAGCAAACTGCGTCCACAAATCGGACCTATTACCTCGTGATATGTTAGTTAACTTTCGTAATTAAATACTTATCTAAAGCACTTTAAAACTTTACCACAAATCATCTGGCTCCATTAAATTTCGTTCAGGTGTATCTTGATAGACTTCCTTTGTGATAATCATAATTATTATTTATGTTTATTACGTAGTTAGCATTTTTTTATGGTAGAAGGGACAAACAAGCGATACAACTCACCTGATCTTTGAACCTACCACCTTATCATTGAACCCACAAACACCTACTAAATGCACCTGCAGTGCGTAGCAATATATTATGAAGAGTTAGGTCTACGGCACGTCACTTTATTGACTTCATGTGACAACCCATTCTTGAACAACAGAAGCCATTGCAGTAGCCCTGCTTACTACAACTACTAGTTGCTCGCGAATAAAATCTATTTTTTTTTCTAAAATGAAAAAGCCTAAATAGAAAGTCCCATCAAATCGGTCTAGTCCCAGAGATAAGCCGGAATAAACAGACAGATAAACATTGTAAAAAAAATGTTTTTACGGCATACCCACAAACGTACCATTCATATAATATGTACCGTATAAAAAAACATTCATATGAATTTAAAAAACAGCGTTTATTTTGGTCATCATCAATGGTCAATAACCTTAATGGTTTTGGGTATGTCGTGTCGTATAACGTCGTAGCTTCGAGTCTACCATTCGACTATTGACGTGAACCATCTCCTAGCACATGTTTAAGCTTAGTTGGAATGAAGAACGAAATATTAATAGTATTTATAACAAATTTTAAGTACGTCGTCGGAGCCTTCAAGAGTAGAGTGAATAGGCGATAACATTAGTTGGGATCGTGGTCAAGCACTAGCTTACCTTACTTACTTATAACCCATAAAAAAATAAAATAAATATTGGCAGCATTCATTAAAAAAATAGATTACTAATTTTTGTTGTATCCCAAAAAACAAATATTAATATTTATTTAAAATTACATAAATCATATTGTAGCGACCGAAATGATATTTGTGAAAAACGGACAGTGTTGTCTATATCCACATTACTTTAAAAGCGCTTTCTTTGCTACTTTTTTATTGTGATTTTAAAATAATTTTCTTTAAAGATATCTTACAAGCACTTTAGAAGATCTGAAGCTCAGAAACTATATCCAATAATCTCCACTTCTTTGTAGCAACTTTCGTGATACAATACCTAGTGACTGTCGTACTTTCACTAACCACAGTAGAGTTCAAAACAAAGAATCGAATCGACACCGTTAATATATATGAGACATCAGAAAATACATATATCGGTTGTTGTATCGGAACATGTAAACATCCAAACTTATCTTGTTTAACCAGTACTTGAACAAGTTGCTTCACGGAGCGAAGACAAACACGTGTATGGTGGTGCTCCAGAATTACTTCGGCCAACATCAACACACAAAATCACGGCGCACGGCTCAACTTGTAACTTTACCACAATATGCTAACAAATCTCTAATAATTAATGGTCGCATTTATTGGCTAAATCTTGCTACGAAAACTTACTTCTACCCTCCACTTTTGACCTGAAGCTTGAATAATAATATGAATAAACTATTCAATCCATTAAGTACGACTCAACTGAAATAAATTACGAAAAAATGTTAAGCTATGAGGGAATAGATGAACATACAAATATACCCATACCAGTTAAAAACAGAAAAAAAAGAAGTGATTTTTTTCAGTTTATAAAGATTACTGATAACAGTATTTGTGAGTACTTATGTCACATATCAGAGTTTCCAAATGCTATCGTAGTCATTTCATGGTGGCGCTTTACTAATAAAAAAATACCTTACAAACGAGCATCGTGGAATATAACTTCAAAAAGCAACGTTAATAGCAACAATATCCTTAAAGTTTGACAATGATCTAATTTCTGAAATGGCAACATGTCTATACTTTTAAAACAACTTTTATTTCTATAATTATAAATTATTTATTTTATATAATACGGTCAACAAATTCTGAGTAATTATTTAAAGTTCTTTTCTAACATAAGGTAGTTATACCTAAGTAACTTTGATTCGTGTTTAACAAGGGTGGAAAATAACACTCAAAATTATTCGCCTTTTTTTCGCGCAAACGAAAAATCAAATATCACAGATGTCATAGACAGCTGTTAGCGTAAGAGACAATTAATTTTGACAGAATATAAAAATACTATCGATAATTTATAATACTATGTTAATTAAACGATTGTTTTACTGTATGTTATCTTTCATTTGCCTACGATTCATTAGCGTGTAAAATTTATCAGAACGTTATTTTTAAACAATAAACTACAAAAAAATGATGTTTTGAATAAATATGGAACTTCGCACACAAAATTAATCATCGAGATTCAGATAATGCTGGCCGGTACAAAAGTATTTACGTTTGTTTACTAGCTCCCACAGACATTTGATCTCATCAAATACTCTTATGACTTGAGTATGTTCAGTGGTAAGTAGAAATTTGCAGATTGAAGATTTACGGTAAATTAAGATATACAGATATATATGAGAAGATGTGGGGACTATAGGCGATATTTGATGACATTATTTGAATTACAAGTTATCAACACAAGAGCTCGTGTTTGAATTGTTTTGATTCTAGGCCACTGACCGGCAAGCGCAACGTAAGACGTCTTTTTTATACTTGGGAAAATGTTGACGAATAAACCCCAGGGCGTTCCTCCTTGAGCACACTTCCGTAGCTCCGACGACATTGGCTCTTTCACGAACCTCTTGGTTTCGGTAAGACATCTTTCACAAGGTAGATGAATCAAACTACGAAAACCTCTATCTTTAGAATAAATAAATTGTATAATAAAGTAAATAAAGTATTAAATATAACTAACCTAAAAAAATTTAATGGCAAAAAATGATTATTTGCTAAAAATGATTAATCCTTTTGGAAAATTATTGCGAGGAAATAGAAAAATTCCTACATCTACAAAGATAGGTATATGAACTGTTTTGTTATGCTTAATTGTCCAAGGTTCTGCCCCTTAGCCATGAGACACAAGTGTACTTAGAGCTCCTGACTCTCACATCCACCTATTGTGTAATTGTAATAAAACTGTATTATGTAATGTGGGAATAAAACAAATAAAGATTTTATTATTAAAAAAAAGGTGGTCGCAGAGGCCTATGTCTAGCGGAGGATGTCCTATGGCAGAAATGATGATCATTCATGTTCATTCAAACTGTCTGTATTAAAAGGAAACAATCTTGCTACATACCATGTCTGTAACGTGATCGCTGTGGTAATGATTTCCTTTGATTTGTGGTCTCCTCGAACGCGTAGTCAAAAATGTTAATAATGGGCCCTTTGAGACGGGGATCCCTTAACGAATATTTAATGCCACTCGGGGTGAATTTATACAGCTGACGGTATGTATTGTACCTTTTTTTATGAATTATGGCAACGCTTTACGTGTTCCTTGAGTAGATCGCATGAAAGGAGAACGTGTATTTATAAGTTCACTACGGGGTGAAAGGAAAATTGCGGTGTTCCCTTTCATAATGAAATTTTGATTAAACTTTTTCACGTTACGCGTAGATATCATTAGAAGACGATTTACGAGACAGGCTTGTTTTTTTTTAACTTGAAATACAGATTTAGATCTACGAAGGGTAGTAGTAAGGATAAATATAGATATAGCGGATGAATTACAACTAAGTTATGTTAGGTTATATACAGAGTATTCAGTAATTGAACGTCCAGCGGTAAGTAAATAAAAAACTTAAAAAAAAATTATGTTACTTTTTTTTTGTATGAGTATTTTTATGTAAATTGTGAAAAACGTGCGACAAACAGGCTTGTTTTGCCAACGTATATATCTAATTGAAAGCGCAGATAACTGCGCTATCGACTAGAACAATGAAATCTAGTATTGTAATAACATTAAAAAAACATATTTGTTGTGACTAAACTGTAAACTCCTGGGAAAAAAAGATTAGTCATCATTGTGGCAAGTAATGTCTCAAGTGGGCGCTACAATTCGGTATTCTAAAACGGTATACATTCTACATTTTATCGTAACTTTTTGAAAAATATATGAAAGACTACGAAGCGTTTGATTAACTTCAGTAGAGTAGTGAAAATAAATAATACGTTTAAATGTTAATGTAAGGAACATATTTTGAAACCAATTAGACAATGGGCCATTTAAGTAAAGATTTCTCGAAGTTTCTCTGTTTCCTTTATCTTCTTCTCTTTTAATTTTTCGTTTAAAGCTTTTTTTATCCGGAGATGTACATGTACACAGATAATAATAGATAATAAACACTTGCTTGTTCTTCGTTCAGCCACTTGCACACATCTTGTACCCGTAGATCTGGGACTTAGTAAACGAGTTCAATGATTCGTGAACTGCAGATCGATTACAGGTGTAAGCCCCTCACAATACGTCTCGACGATAGTACAATGACCTCTATTATCTTCGCCATTACTCTATTGAATAGTCCCGAACAATGAAGATTGAATTTGAACGTTTAACCTACACTTGACAGTGGACCAACTCTCAACAAAGGGAAGGTTAAGTTAAGATTTATTTCTTACAATTTTCATTTAAAAACGCTGTTTTATTTTGATATTGTAGTCCTTAAGTGCTCAAGGGAAACAAAAGGACAAAAGGAAAGTCTGGATGCAGATCGAGTTCTTAAGTTTTTTATTGAAAAATTACGTATAAAATTAGTAAGAAATATACATACCGAATATCTGCTACTTTTAAACGATCAATTCTTATAAATATGTAATTTGAATCTCGGAAAAGGCTCTAACTTTCCGTACAAAATTATCATGAAATTTAGTATGTAGGGGCTATCAAAGGCGATATCTCGATCTAGCTAGGATTCATTTTTAAAAAATGTCGTTTAGTCGATCATCAATAAAATATAAACTTAAAAAGAAAACTGATAAGAGTTATACTCTTCCTGAAATCTATTGGAGATGTCAAGGTTATATTTTTCAGCAATTTTTTTGTTCAGAGAAGTATATTTTTATATAAGATTAAATTCACTCGCAAGCCGTTGCCGGCCTTTGAGATAGAAGTAGATAACACAGGGTGGGGTAAGAACATTACAACTGACAAATTTTATTCTACTCATAAGAGTCTCAAGAGAGACTGTCATATAAGATAATTTATCCCCGAGGTTTAACCATTAAATTCTATATACTGACATTACATAGAATGGCGATAGCTCAGTGGCAGTCGCCTCAAGTTTTGTAGTACGCTATCAACATGATTTCGATGCTGCCGACACCGATGAATTTGAATGAATTTCACGCGCTCTGCGGTGAAGGAAAACATCGTGAGGAAATCTACTTGTTTTACATAATTTCCTAAAATATGTCTGCAAATCCGCACTAGCATGTAGCACTATTTCATTTATACTGTTTACAAAGAAGATCTATGCCCAGCAGTGGGACATATATTTATACCTAGCCTTGCCATAAATACAATTAAAAATAAACAAAATTTTACATTTGAATTTAGAATATGTTATTTTAATATGATTTTTATTGAGTTTTTCGTTTTGGTATACATATAGTGCCGTAACGATAACATGACATCATTAAACGTAATATCAAAAAACGGTTAGAAATATTTCGTATATTTCTAAATGGTATTATACAAATGTATCATCGACAAACACCTTCAAACGACAATAAATGGATTTAACTAAAAGTTACTCTTGTATGAAAATAAAGATAATTAAGTCGGAACAAAGTTTCCAAAAGCAAATTACCCTCGCAATTTGGACTTTCATTTAGTGATATGTTAACTAACTTTGGTAATTAAGCACTTATCCAAATTAAGCACTTTGGAAGTTGGTTACGTGTTTACAGCCTAGGGGTTTTAGCATTACGGCTGCTGAACATTGGGTATTCTATTCGATGTCTACTTCTTGATATTATTTACAAATTTTATAGAGAGATAGTAAAAAGTAGAATTGGATAGGTAAAACGTTATTTGTTTGTTTTTCTTAGATTTTCATATATTTTTTTCTTTTTAAAAGAATGCTAACATTTTTTTTTCGCAAATATTATTAACATTCGTCTTAACTATTCCAAATAAGCTTAGGCTTTTGTTTGGAGATGGTTTACGTCAATAGTCGAATGCTGGATTCGATCCCACGACATTACGATTCGCAGCCCGTGCTCTGCTATTATTATGATTTAATAATCATGTCTTGAATTGAACCTTCAACTCTTAAATGTTGCTGCCTATAATGTTTACAAATAAATGATCATTATATTTACTATCTATTTTATTATTATATACTTATCGAAAGGCAGACTCAGTTCGGTTCTTCGTAAATTTCTATATTTCTATTTATAGTTATATATATATATATATATAAATATATATATATATATATATATATATATATATATATATATATATATATACATATACGATAAAACGCCAATTCATATGTAAGGACCTAATATATAAACATATTTGAATACCAATATATATATCTTACTTTAAATCAGCTTCAAACTTTATAGCTAAAAATATATTAGATCTAACAAATCACATAATAATGTATAATACATAAATGACTAAAATAAATAGTGCTAAATTATGATTTAATGTGTTTTAAGTGCAATTCTATGAATATAAATAATATGTGATATTCATAAAGTGTTTTAACTTATTAGAGCAGAAAAACGTCTTCGTTTCTCGCAGGATAAAATCAATTCCGACCGACACATAAATCAGCTAAGGACGATATTAAATATTCGTTAAGGGGATCGCGGGTTTCAATAAGCCATTAATAATATTATTGTATACATTCTCGTTACGAGAAGCCACAAATCATATTACATTTTGCTATAATGTGAGGATGTCGGTGTATTTTTCGATATATATTATATATAAAAATGTAGAAAAAGGCGGAAAGACATTCTCTGCCAGTCTACTTTGAGATTGTGTAATAATAAGTACAACGAGATGTTTACGCATAACGTAGTAACTGTCCAAGCCGAAATTACCCCTTACCGGGGGGGACCTTTGTGTGTTACTACAATACATACTCAGGCTAAGCGATCTAAGAGCTATTCCACTTCTCAATCCAGTGAAGCAGTAAAAGTCAGCTTCTCTGGCTAACCTCTATAGTTCGTTACAAAAACAATGTAGACGAGATATTAGCCCGTATGCATTAAGTACTCTTTTGTAATTTTTTTATTGTGTTGAAATTAATCACCTAATAAATAAATAAGTTAGTTGTGTGACATAATCGCAGTATTTCTGTCTTCAGTGAATCCACCACAACCTAGTCCATGTACCCCGCTGAAGGATCAGCTTGTCGTGCCGGGGGCGTTTAGTAAATGTGATCTGGTCACCCGAAATAAAACTAAGAGGAATATACATTCCGGCCGGCGAGCAAGGTCGACCTTGCTCGAAGGAGGCTGCACCAAGAGCGCGTCGGTGGCCTGTGTCTGTGTCGAAGCAAGAGGAATATTGGTGTGTCTTTGCCAGTCTTCCTATCCTCTGCGACAAAACCATGTTGCACCGCACAGTCCATATAGGACACATCTGACATTAGCAAAACAGTATATAACCGGATAAGAGACCTGCTTAATACATTTACATAACTAACACTGAATGTAGCCGCCGTAGAAAACGGGTCCTTGATGCCGTGACACTGCGTGTGGCATTTAATAAAAGATGACTCATCACCACGTTATCCTGTTCTCCGCTTGCAGGCTCCAGGTACACTCTGTCAGGTCTCAATCGAGTCAGTCGAGTCTGATGACGCTAGCGATGCTGCACTTATGCAACTCATAGCGGTGGCTCCCCGTTAGCGGATTCGAATTGTAATTTAATGACGTCGTCGATGAAGCGCCGTGAGCCGATAATTGCTAGTGACTATGTACGCTAAGTAAATATACCGAACGGTTCAACAACTGGAAGGCGTCGGGCCAGAGAGTGTACCAATTACCCACGTGTGCGGCGAAAACAAAAAATAACCTTACCGTCATCCGTGTACCAAATATGTTACCGTGAATGATGATATGATTAAGTTATCGGTATTCATCTACACTGAACACCCACATTCAAAGTCTAGTGAAAATGGAGGTATCCATTATATTTCAGTATATAATCACGACCCTCGATCTCAACCATTATACAATAACCGACAATGTCGCGCCTATTCGTTTAACAATAGGGATCTGATAATATAGCGTTTAACCTCCAAAAGGAAGGATCATTGAGCGCAGGTCGAGATCAAGCGAATATTCCATTAATATAAGCCTCATGAACCAACAAATATTAATAGACTGGTTGATGTACGCGACGTCAAAGGGTGGTTTAACAAATTAACACTATATTAAAGTAATTAAGCAGTTGTAGCCTAGTGAGTAAAACGTTCGCTTTAAGAGCTAATTGGCCAACCATTACCATATCATAAATATGATTGAACGAAATTGCGAAAGAGATGTAACAGAATCGTACTACGTCTGAGATCTCTGCTAACCCCTGAGAGTTATAGCCGTGAGTTTTTTTATTTTTATATTGTTGAATTTATAAAAAATATGTTTTATTTACCAATAAATATCCACTGAGCTCTGACTTCCTTTTTTAGCTATCCGACATCCACTAGCTCAGGTCCCATGGGACAGAAGATGAGCTCATCACCATATACCGCATACATATGGCGCTTTGCTTTGTTTTCAATTATTCGTATAGCAAAGAATTGGAATAGCTTGCCAGCGTCTACCTTTAGTGCGCATTATGTTCGCCTTTGTACATGTATTTTGGTGCAATATAGGATTTATCTATATGTATGTGTATATATGTGGGTGTTTTCGAGATTAGAGTGACTAGGAATTTACAAAGCTGGAATGCCAACGCCATTGAGGACTGCATTTCTACTTAACATCAGATGTGAGTTGTAAAGCACTTGGTTAGAAAGAATTAAAAATCTAGTATATTTTTAGACCACACGATATGTTTATTATATACGAAACGTAACTGTCTCTCAATCTTCACTACTTTATATCTCCTTCTCAACTTCCTTTCGCCTCGCCCGATCACACTTTTGGTAATGCATTCACCAGTTCACTCCCCAAGTCGAGAACAAATGCAAATAATTCCAATACAGTTTCTCTTCGACCGCGAGTAAAGGTTACACGCTCTATTTTAAAATTTATTTGGTATGAACATATTTAGCTTTTGACTTTGGCTATTACTTTAATAACACTGTGAACCCTCATCGTGTTGGCAATTCATTTGCATGGCAGCCACATAACCGAGCGTTAGTTTTATGATATTTTTTTCAGCGTTCCTAAATAGCTTCGTGTACGATGCGATACGAACTCTCAACAGTTGAGGTCAATGAACCGTACATTTTAAATCTGCTGAAAAACTGCTTATAATACACAAAGAAGAGAAACAGAGACAAAACATGTTTGTTTTTTTTGTTCGTTTAAGGTATTACAACATCATATATACGTCTTACAATAAGTAATAGCACTGGCAATTTAAAGTTAAAAAAACATAAAAAACGAATAATAATCCACCTCTTAAATATCGTTTTACGAGTAAGATCGAATAATTTCTTAACTTTGTTGTAAAGAGAACATATTCTTGCTAAAGACGATTGTAAGCCAAGGTTTGTTTTGGTCACAGGAGTGAAAAATAATTTGCCAGCCCTTGGTTATTAGTTCGCGATATTAAAATGTCAAATTTTCAAATACTGTGTATGTTTACTATGCTTTTATTTCTTTTGTAAACTTTGCCGAATTAAATAAAGGAATTACTATTATCTCGGCTGCCGTAACAACAACAATCGATCGGAAACAAGTATATTTATGAGTAAAAACAACAATCGTCTTCAAATCGAATCAAACGTTAAACACTATTACGTGCGGACGCCCTTTTTGTATATCCGAATTACCGTAGGAATATTATGACATCAAACTTAATCAGAACCGAGCAAAATTTTCATCGAACTACTCATAAAATACATTTTTTGCAATAAAAATAAATCGTCAAACCTTTGGCGTGATATTGAGTTATTCGTACATTTGTAGCGCACTTAGTTGATGCAAATTTAACACTTATATGGTTTTCTCGGGGGTCCCACTGTCAAGGATTGGACTAAATTTAAATGGGCTCACACTGGAAGCATCAGCTTTCAAATCAAAGAATCATCAAAATCGGTTTACCCAGTCGAAAGTAATACGGTGACAAATATTTTTTAAAAAATACAGACGAATTGAGAACCTTCTCCTTTTGAAGTCGGTTGAAAATAAAACTATAGACTATCAACATCGATTCAAATAAGACCTAAGATATTATACATCCACATGGTAAAGCTGATTCTCGAGCGTCAACACATGATAAAAACTGCTCATAGAACTATAAAGTGCTACGGTTATTCTCCTCGTCTACGAAAGCCACACTGAACTCGGTAATTTAGAAAGTTTTTATGGCAGTCCACTATAATAATCTTTTATTTTATTTCACCGTATACTCTGGAGTGTTGATAGAAGTTTTATCAAGTGAAGACGAGTTTTATTACTTCTGCTTAAACTATGTAATCAATCACATTATGAGAGACAGAGATAACGGAGTTCTATTTGATACGCCGCAGTCACCACTAGGAGTGCGAGATTAATAGGAGTATATGCTACTACGTCATTTAGTCATCTACATAAATCAAATAAAATCAGGATGTGTGTTTGTAATATTACAAAGTATATTTACTATACGAGTAAATACAAAAACAGACTTCATATCAAATCAAACGTTAAACACAGTTACGCGCGAACGCCCTTTATGAATTTCTGAATTATCGTAGGAATATTATGACATCAAACTTAATCAGAACCTAGCAAAACTGTCATCGAACTACTCATAAAGTACATTGCAATAAAAATGAATCATCGAAATCCGTTGCCATGATATTGTCTCTAGGTATGAGTCCATTTGTGGCGCACATACTTGATGCAAATTTAAGACATAATGGTTTTCTCATGGATTCTATTGTCAGAATTGCATCAAATTTAAATGGGGCAACGAGAGAAGTTGCATAGTACGCCAGTGATCCGAGTTGTATTACAATCTAATTATGCTGATTTATCACACGCTCGGTGATGAAGGAAACATCGCGAGGAAACGCAAATCCGCACTAGGGCTGTGTGACGGACTATGCCCTTATACTATTTATTTCAGAAAAGGCTTGTGCTCAACTATTGCACATATATATATGTATTTGTAAGAAAGGAATATTTTTGTTTGTTCTACTATAATTAATAATATAATGCTACGACAAGTGCTACGTAGAAAATATCCTCCGAGCCGAAAGTCATTCGTAGAACTTTGTGTATCAAACTCGACAAGGCAATGGCGTGGAATGAAAACGTGAATGTGATATACGAGTCCATGTATTTTAAGCAAATGCAGCGTCGACAGGAGCACTGTAATGTTCCTATAGCGCTTCATACACGGCGCGCTACGGAACTCATTTCGGAACACAGCGAACTTTATCCCGGATGCAATCCGCAGAAATAGGTCGCCGCTAATTTCTGCCTGTCACCACTTTTGAATCATTGTGATTGAATCTTTTGGTCAGTTAAAGTCCTATTAAAAAATGATTCACAATCTTTTCTCAATTTAAACTCAGTTTAAATACCAGATATTAGAGTTTTAGGTAACGATTTTCTTTTTAATTTTGTTTATTTTTTAATACGTTTGTTATTGCTTTAGGAAATTTCACTTCCGTATTAATCTACTACAGGAACAATAAATAGAAATATTAAAATTCACAAGAGTAATATATGAGAGGACTTCAAGGAACTAAAGTAAAAATGCACGTAGTACTAGATTTTGAAAAATAATACATTTTTATGGGGTATAAACTAACGTTGACCACGATCCCATCTGATGTTTAGTGGCGATATAGTCGAAAGATGGTACGCGCTAGTTTAGTAACTGCCTATTCACTCTACTCTTGAAGGCTACGACGTGGCAGCCTTGGTTAATATATTATCGCTACTAGTCAACAACGTAACTACTAGATTATCACTGCTTTTCAACCGACTTTAAAATAAGAGGAGGACCTCAATGTTATTTTTATGTTTGTTACCTCCTAAGTTTCGGCTGGGGAACTGACTTGGATGATTTTTTTTTATTTGAAAGCTGGTGCTTCCAGTGGACCAAATGAACCAAATCAGACCAAGTCAGAAATTGGTCCCATTTTTGACTTGGTTTGATTTGGTCAATTCTGACATTGGCATCCCCGACAAAATCATTTAAGTTTTAAATTTGCAGTATGTGAGTGACAAATCGGCGAATAATATAGTATTACGCCAACCTATTTTGATGATTCATTTTTATTAATGATAAGATGTACTTCAAAGGTAGTTTGATGAGAGTTTGCTAAGGACTTTTTTACTTTTATTACTCGGAAAGTAATTGTATTTCATAATATTCCTATGATAATTCAGAAATACAACGAAGGCGTCTGCGTGTTAATTAATATATAAAATTAGTGTATATTTTATTCGATTTGAAGTCGGTTTTTGTTTTTTAATCGTAAATATGCTTGTGAAAGACATATTATTGGATTCTAGAATCGTCTTGAAACTTCAGGTGGTGCTCTTAATGAGAGATTAGAACCTAGATATTCACTGATTACGCATTTCATTCTAATTTTCAGCACCTAATCTATTTATTACTTACATAAGTGATAACAAGTTCTAATTTAGCAGAAGGAGTCGCACTCCACCTGCACTACAAATCTTTTATGTAATCATATTTTTGGTTCACATGACATTTATGTTGCAGAGGAAATTTGCAGCGTCCCGCGCACTGGGGCCACTGGCGAAAGTAGTGCAGTCGTAAATACTGCTAAAAATAATTCTCTGGTATTATTGGATAATATATTATGTATTATATTGCTATATAATTAATTGAATAAAATCTATAATAACAATTTTCCCATACTTTCTAAATATTTTACTAAACCACCTTAGTGTAGAGAGTAGAGTTCTAGGTTTCATCCCGCTAATATTAAAAACGCGAAAGTTTGTATTGATATATGTGATTACTCTTTCACGCAAAAACTTCTAAATGGATTTTGATGAAAATTAACAATTATATAGTTAATTATACATCAGAACACATAGGCTACAATTTATAAAGATATCATGTGAATAATCCAGGATCGTGTGAAATAGAAAACCATTACCTCTATTTACCTTTCCAGATTACGTGAGAATTTAATTTCAAAGAGTTTGAGAAACCACTTTTTATAGAAGACTTGAAATAGAATAGGAATATAACGAAATAGTATTAATCAGAAAATAACCAAACTTACATCAAACTACTCTGAATAAGTAACTTTTAAGGATGTACTTTCTTCTCCAGTAAAAAAAGAATTCAAAATCGGTTGGCGTGTTATGCCTCCATTTGTCGCGCATTTACTTAATAAACAAATTTAAAACATGATCTTCTCGTGAATGCTATTGTCAGAATTGGACCTAATTTAATTTCAACCACATTGAAAGCACCAACTTTCAAATGAAAAAATAATCCAAAGGTATGAGGTAATAAAGATACAGACAAATTGATAACGTCCTCCTTTTTAGAAGGCGGTTGAAAAATAGTAACATTTTAATTATTTAAGGTCACTTTTGAATCTACATTTCTTACGATAACAATAAGTTGTGTATATTTAAACTTATAAGTTAATTAGATGAATGAGGCAGACGAATTAATTCTTAAACTCGGTCGGGTTGAAAAAAAATTAATCTTAAAAAAGGTTGACCTGTGATATCTCTGTCTTCGTGGGTGACGATGAACACATAACATTAAGCGAAACGTATAATCCTTAACTCTTTTTCCAATAAAAATATCAGAAGAAGTTAAAACAATGAATGATGATTTTATCAAACATGAAGCGGGATTCTGCATCAGCGGTAAATTATTTTGGTAAGCTCAACGCTGCTACAAGACAGGAAAATTACGGCGCTCCTGTCGACGCGGCGCCCGTCTGAATGCAGGACCTCTCATAAAGCCATCGCCCTTTTGATGCTGCCCTACTTGCGAATGCCGTGGCGAATTTATACAAAGCTATGTTACCTTTTTCATTTTCGCTTTCAAAACGTTACCATTATTTAGGAACGTTCGATGGAAAACAAATCGTACTTTAAGAATCCTCTTTAAATTTTTATATAAATCGTTAATTTATAATACCCACCACTCGCAAGCAAGCAATCACTCTTTGAAAAGTGAAATGAAATCAAGACAATTTAACAACATGACCAAAAAATAACATGGTTACAACCAGTCAGACTAAATTTCTTTATTTAATGTTTATTTACACAAAAGGCATTCTCTGCCAGTCTACCTTGAGGTTGAATAAAGGGAGAAAATACAGGTATATTTACGAGTAAAAACAAACGCTGACTTCATGTCAAATCAAACGTTAAACGCTATTGCGCGCGGACACACTTTTTGTATGTCCGGATTATCGTAGGAATCTTACGAAATAATATTAATCAGAACCTAACCAAACTTGCCAAACTGCAACTTTGAAGTACATTGATTCTTTTTATATTTGAAAGCTAGTGCTTCCAGTGAGGTCCCATTTAAATTTATTCTAGTTCTGACAGTGGCGGGAGAAAACCATATGTCTTAAATTTGCCATATATTTAAAAAAAAAAGAAAGCTAGCAATATTTCTTTTTTTTCAGATATATTACTAACAATCTTGTAAACCATTCCAACCAAGCTTAAGCTTATGCTAGGACATGGTTCACGGCAATAGTCGAATGGTGGATTCGCAGGCCGCACCCTAAACAATTAGGCTATTGACGCTTAATCACGCCAACTGATTTGGATGATTCGGTTTGGTTAGTTTCTGATTAATTTTATTCCGTAATATTCCTTCGATAATTTGGAAACACAAAGAGAGCGTCCGCACGTAATAGCGTTTAACCTTTGATTCGATTCGAAGGCGGTTTTTATTTTTGCTTATAAATATATTTGTGAGTTAATGCGTAAGGGAAATATTCAATCACGAGGTGTTTCATATGAATTAACGGTTACGTCTTTGTCTCTGGTTTGGGTAATTTGATTAATTGTAAACGATCTATGGCGTCCATTGTTACTTAATAGCAGGCGACGGCGTGTATTGTTCGAAGCAGTCAGCGCGTGCGACTTCGATAACAAAGGTGAGCCTTGTATCCACGGAAGCGTGTCGCTGTTACCACACCCTAATTGTATTATAGGGTATTTTAACGTTCATATACGAATCGAATCTTTCCACGAGATTGTCTTGACTTCAGAATATGGTCTCGGCAATTATAGACAACATATGACATGAAACTTAGTAGTAGATCTTAAGGAATGAACAGTCCGATATAGTCTAGTGGCCAGGATACCTGGCTCTTACCCAGGAGGCTCCGGTTCGATTTCTAGTATCGGAATAATTATTTTTTCCGTAACCCTAGGCTCATAGAATAACGCTAACGTATCCTGCCTGTCGTAGAAGGTGACTAAAATGGGCCTCGGGTTCACGGGCGGAAATAGCCCCAACCTTATCGCCTTTGCCGACCGCCATAGTAGACCCAGGAAGAAAGCGACACGGGTGGTCCGGTATCCCCTTAGCAATGCGAGGGTACTGAGGGAGGTTGTAAACTCCACAATACCGCCACAATGGCGCTTAATAAAATTTAGAAGCCGGATTATGAACTAATAAGGTTAAATTTTTGTTCAGAGCGCCAAATGAATATGATAATGAACTAAATAATATATACAAACAAATAAAATTGGGATGTCTTTTAATAATATTAAAACAACTGTTTTTTTTACCACACGCTTATGAATATATAAGGTACCTATACCATAATAACATTTTTTTACAATTTTTGTCTATCTGTTTGTCCTGGCTAATCTCTGAAACGGCTTGACCGATTATGACGGGTCCTTCACTGGTAGACAGCTACTTAGGCTTTTGTATTGGAAAAATTGAAATTAATATTTTTAAGTCGCAGATAAAACCGCTGGATGCGCTAGCTAGTTATAAATATAATAATGTATAGGTAAATTACCATCCCTGCTCACCCATCTGGATAGTACAAGTCGAGTGTTCTGTTTAGTACGACCCTGGCGTACCTTTAGGCAATGGACAAAGCACCGGTATTGCAATTAAATTAAATGTTGACACATGAATTATTTTGTTTACACATTTTTACCTACGTCATTTTATATAAAATAAAAACAAAACGACGTACCATCAGTCCGTGTTTAATAACGAAAGTATATCGTTATACTCCTGTTGCATCTCTACTAAAAATAAAAAACCATACAATTCATTGTTCGAGGAATTATGATCGTTACACAACAAAATTTTCCATTGAAAAAGTTCGTTTTTATTTCTTCATGTTTTAAATAGAGATTATGTATAGCATAGCGCTGCCGCAAATGTTGTGTTCTAGGGTATGCATTGTATTTTTTTTTGTTCACACAAGAAGCTAAGCGTTTATACGTGTCGTTAGAGTTGAATTTCTTTTAATGGGGTATAAACTAGCGCTTGACCACGATCCCACCTGGTAAGTGTTGATATAATCGAAAGATGGTACACGCTAGTTTAGTAAGTACCTTCAAGAATAAAATGAATCCCTAGTCTTGAAGGCTCCCACGTCATACTTGGACTGAAAGACAGATGCCGGCAACTTGGCCACTCCTTACGCACGGAGAGCCCTATATTCCTTGACTTATAGAAGTTGTATAAATTAGGCTATGGTATCCCCTGTCCTAAAACGCGGCTAAAAAGGTTGACGACCGACAAGGGTGAGAGTTCTCGACCTCGTAAAAGTGGACACGGGGGCAAGGAAACACGGAGAGGTCGCGTGTTGCCTTAACATTGCGAGGGTATCGGAAGTGGAACTCCAACTCAGAGCATGTCCAACCTGGACTTAATTGGAAATACGATGCCAGTTTTAAATGAGTGCATGCAATCTAAGGTTATGAGGTAACAAACATAAAAAAATACAGACGAATTGAGAACCTTCCCCTATTTTAAAGTCGGTTACAAAAGTAGCGTTTAAAAGCTTACATTGACAATTGAATAGCGGATGGAGGTACCCCCATGTGTTATGAAGACCCATATTTATTATTATTATAAAGCGTTGATATATAAAAACGAATCTATTTTGTTATTTGTTTGTTCAAGTTTCAGTTTCACATATTTTAATTACAATAGACAATTCAAGCTATGCTACAAATCCAATTGATCTTTCATAAAATATTTTTTTCATTTTACTATTGTGAAATATCTTTTACCGTTATACAAGTATATCAAGTCAATTATGTTACCTGTGCAACGTTGGAAGTGAAACTTTAGTTTAATGAAATATAAAGTCATACAAGTAAATGAATGGAAAAATAAATTGCATGTTCATGGACGTAGGTGGTAAGGATTCCCGCAATTAAGAGAGAAAGAGTTGCTCGAATATAGAACTTATGAGTGAATCTAAGTTTAATACATGTAATAACTAGTAGGTTTTGTGGAAGGAAATAGTCCAATAACTAATACACTCGCTTTATTCAGACATCGTATCGTTGTACAAAGAATTATTTTAACGAATACCGTCCAACGGCGCGACCTCACTATCTTTATACAAACTAATCAAGTTAAATTATTGTTTACAATGCCATGTTTATGTGATGTTCAACTAAATTATTAATTATGAATTAAAGAGACAATAAGGTTCAGGTATATCACTAAGATATCATTGGAAGTAGTTATTATGAATAACAATAGCCAGGTGCCATGTGTTGCAAGCTAACATATAATATCATTTGGTTTCACTTGAAAAAAAAATCAGACAGAAGTATATGTAATAATGTTACATTATCACACTTATATCATGTCTGTTTCCTTCGTTTGTCTTCAGATATCATAATTCTCGCTAGCATCAAATAGTTTGCTTTGTGTGTTAATATAACGAATGAATTGCGCTAATTTGCTTAGTCCACTATATTACGTGAAAAAGAATTTCAATTCTACGCGGTATAAAATCCCGATTCCGTCCGACATATAAATCAACCAAACACGGTATTAAATATTCGTTAAAGGGATCACGGGTTTCGATAAACTATTTAAAATATTTTTGTGTATGTTTTTGTCACCAAAATAATCAAGTGGATTTTTGTTTAATCGCAATATGATATCATACTAACGTATTATAGTATTTGGGTATTTCATCATATTTCTTCATCTGGTTGGCGCTAATATATAATATATACACAATATACATACGATTAAATAATATAATAAATTTAAATTAAATTATATGTCTAGGTTAGCCGGCCGTATGTGTGCATTCCGTCTTTTGAATTCAAGAAATAGAATACCACTATCAATCGCTATTATATAAATATAAATTATAATAATATACATAATCATTAATAAATATAATAATATACGCTAATTGTTTGGTTGGTCTGCTGTATCTAAACTTATGGTATTATATATGTCATCTCCTAGGATTTTGCTTTTTATTGTTGAGTGTATGGCCGCCTATAGGATAATGTTAATTTGTGCGTCAACGTTTTCACAATATGTTATTAAATTATTTTCTACAGGTAGTTGCAACAGGGGTACTGTTGCATCTCAGGCGACGTATCGGGGTGCGCAGGAGGCGTTACGAACGCCTCCTCTTGCCGCCCCCGTAATCCGATGCTTCGTCGTCGTCGGGACTTCTCTGAGTGCCGGAGAAGTCCTCTTTGAGGGTGAAGTCCGGTCTTTGCCGGGACCGGCCGGTCGTTGGGGTGTCCTGTCGCTGACAGATCCGGGGCACCCCGCTCATAACGGCTGATGGCATTCGCGGAAGGTTTAGTGGGTAGGGGCTGCCCAGGCCGAGTCCCACACATCCCTCCGGGCCCACCCAGGGTACCGGAGGATGGTCTATAAAAAGATTCCCCCGCGTAAACAAAAAAAGGGGTACTGTTGCACCTACCACAATCAGGATGATAGCTGTGTGTGTGTCCATATTCTTTTCATTAATATTATTTTAATTATATTTTATAGAAAAGAACGTGACAGTTTACATTTTATTACATAATTACTCCTAGTGGACGTATCCGCGGGTTGTAGCTAGTTAAATTATTAAGCGTTATACAAAGTGCTCAGTAAGCAAGTTAGATAATTGTGATCGATGACACGGAACGGTTGTTGGCAGCGCTAATAAATAAAAACGATGCAAATCCGACGATAGCCAGTAATCGCCCTCATAAATTGTAGCCGGCTTTGTTCTTTGTTCAACTTTTACGTCGGCTTTATATAAATATATGTAAGTCCGTGACGAGTATATTAAATAATATACTGAACAGTTAGTGCGTTATTCCAAATTCCATCGACACCATCTTAATGTACTTGTGTGTCACGTAGTAAATGTTCATGGACGACGGTGATCACTTAAGATCAAGTGAACCGTAAGCTCGTTTGCTTAAAATAACATCATTATCACGTTGGGAGGCGCTTTAGCCTTCGATAGCCAACATAAAAGTGGACAATTTACACAAAAAGTTGCTAAAAACATGTAAAAACATGCTATCACTCGATCCGGCTTCCTATAAATAACAAAAGACTGTAGAACTAACTGAGGTTCGAATACTACAAGTGTCAAGAACCGCTAAAAACTTTCCCCATACAATTTGTAAAAAATAAAACTTCCACTTTTATACGAAAAAAAAATTCTGGTTGTCTGGCCGCTACATACAGGACTGGTTCGCAAAAAAATACAATAAATTCTTTAACTTCGAGTTACGAACAAACATATAATCATATATTTAAGTAACAACATTCTAAGTAACGCTTATGGCGCGTTCCTAGAAACTAATACATACAAACAAGCGTCAATAGCCTAATGGTTTAGGGTACGGTCTGCGAATCGTAAGGTTGTGGGTTCGAATCCACCATTCGACTGCTGCCATGAACCATGTCCTAGCACGACCTTAAGCTAAGTTGGAATGGTTAACAAGATTGTTAGTAATATTTCTGAAAAAAATTAAAATTGCTAGCTTTCTTTTCAAAGAAAAAAAATATACTTACTATATATTACAATGTATGAATAAATATATATATATATATATATATATATATATATATATATATATATATATATATATATATATATATATATATATATATATATATATATATATATATATATATATATATATATATATATATATATATATATATATATATATATATATATATATATATATATATATATATATATATATATATATATATATATATATATATATATATATATATATATATATATATATATATATATATATATATATATATATATATATATATATATATATATATATATATATATATATATATATATATATATATATATATATATATATATATATATATATATATATATATATATATATATATATATATATATATATATATATATATATATATATATATATATATATATATATATATATATATATATATATATATATATATATATATATATATATATATATATATATATATATATATATATATATATATATATATATATATATATATATATATATATATATATATATATATATATATATATATATATATATATATATATATATATATATATATATATATATATATATATATATATATATATATATATATATATATATATATATATATATATATATATATATATATATATATATATATATATATATATATATATATATATATATATATATATATATATATATATATATATATATATATATATATATATATATATATATATATATATATATATATATATATATATATATATATATATATATATATATATATATATATATATATATATATATATATATATATATATATATATATATATATATATATATATATATATATATATATATATATATATATATATATATATATATATATATATATATATATATATATATATATATATATATATATATATATATATATATTCTGGTTGTCTGGCAGAAACATAGAGGACTGGTTCGCAAAAAAAATACAATAAATTCTTTAACTTCGGGTTACGAACAAACATATAATCATATATTTAAGTAACAACATTCTAAGTAACGCTTATGGCGCGTTCCTAGAAACTAATACATACAAACAAGCGTCAATAGCTTAGCTTAATGGTTTAGGGTACGGTCTGCGAATCGTAAGGTCGTGGGTTCGAATCAACCATTCGACTGCTGCCATGAACCATGTCCTAGCACGACCTTAAGCTAAGTTGGAATGGTTAACAAGATTGTTAGTAATATTTCTGAAAAAAATTAAAATTGCTAGCTTTCTTTTCAAAGAAAAAAAATATACTTACTATATATTACAATGTATGAATATATATATTCATATACATATTAATACTAAATTTCACTATTTTGTCACCCAGTTCTTGAGTTGTATTTCTGTACGTAAGTTCCAGGGTTCCCTTAATTAAAAAATATTCTTAAAGCGAAAGCTTAAAACTACTCCAAATTAAATATCGCCGTTCCACTAATGAAGTGGGAAGTTGAGCCGACTTCAGCGAGTTACGCTTCCCGCTGAAATATCACAAACTTTAAGGATAGCTTACTTCGTTACACTGAAGCCACGTTGATCAAAGACATCATTTAAGCTTCACTGATTATGTCACCAGTACATTACAACCATTGATTTTCAGATTTTCAAACCAAAAAATATATTAAAAATATGTTTTCTGTCGTATGTTGAAAATTTAATAAAACTTCCTTCAAGAATTTCATATTATTTCATTTGTTATAAACCTATTACTAGTAATTGGCTCCGGCGGTTACTAGGTTACGTGTAAGAATACCAGCGAACCACGGCTCGGTCGGTGCTATTTCACGGATAATCTAAAGGACAATCTAAGCTAAACTAATTTGAATGCCACTTCGGGAAGCATTGGGGCTGAGAGAAGAGTGGCCGATGAAACTACAGCAACGCTCCTAACATACAACCTAAGATTTACTCGTAACCTAATAATGCGCAAAGAATATACCTATAAGTAAGGCTGGTCTGTACTGTTTATGATTTAAAGGGTAGTCCAATTTGGGTCGCTAAGCCTGACCCTCTATTTGTGAGTAACTCGAACTTGAAGATTCCCTGAAAGATTCATTGAAATCGGTCCAGCCGTTTTGAAACCTATATGGAACATTCACACACACTTTCTCTTTTATATATATAGATATTTTTGTGTGTTTATTATCATAGAAAAAGGATGGTAACAAATAATATTATTATCAATAATTTTAAACACTTCGTGTTTGATGTTGGGAGTTCAAATCCTAGACGGTGCGCAACCATCAGTTTGTGTTTGCCGAAAAATCCGACAGTAATTGCTACATCTGTGGCTAAAATAATAAAACAAATCTCCCTATTCATACGTGACAGTTATCACTTGACCTGTCACGATCCGCTTGCTCGTTGGCCCAATCACTTAAGTGATAATTAAATGAACATTTAATTAGCTCACAAGTGTACACAATACGTAGCACATAATGACCGACATCGTTCACGTCGTTGTAATTTCAGCGCCCACTTCATCCCGTCAAAGAACAAAAACGTCCCGTTTAATAAAACAATGAATTTAATTTCGAGTGCAAACTGCCGAAATTCGTTTCCATTGAAATTTCATAACCGAAATATTTGCTTCATTGTTGGAGAAAATATTGCGCGCTACTGGCGGCCTACGCCGCGGTAATATTCTCCACAGGGCACTACTGCTCGTGGATTAATTCTGTTGCAAATTATTTCTGAACAGTACGGATTCACTGCATTGTTTTTTATTTCGTTTACTTGTAACTAAACATGTAAGTGATGTAATTCAATAATTTATGCACAACTACTTGCGCTTCGCGGTGTTATCAGCGATTAAAAAGTATTAATTTAGTTTTTTTCTAAAGTAAATAAGTATTAGTTACTAGTTATTACATCAGCTATCTGCCAGTGTAAGTCCCACCAAATCGGTCCAGCTGTTCCAGAGATACGGCACAAACAGACAGACAATAAAATAAAAAATGTAATTAAAGTACATAGTTATATGCATGTAGTTAAAAGCGGTTATTTTTATATTACAAACAAACACTCCAACTTCATGTATTTGTAAAGTGTAAGTTTTGTATAATATGTAAGTTTATATTTCAGTATGTAATGCTTATATTTAAATGTAATCATAAATAAATCAGCAAGAATTATTATAAACAATTTGTGCTCTTATTTGTTTATTCTTGACTCCTGTCATTACCGTACTATTTATTTTACCTCTCCTGTCCTACAGTGTTGCCTAAAAGAGATCGCTTATAGCGATAAGGCCGCTCTTGACCACATGTAGTTATTACTTTTATTGAACTTATTTAGAAATGTGAGCAATAAAGAATCTATTTTACCGCGGTAGCTCAGCGGTCGCCTCAACTACGCTAACAAACCAAGTTTGATCCCCGGTGCCGGCAACAATAAATTGGCTGATGCAATTTTATGTGCTGATTAACCACCTGCTTAACATGAAGGAAAACACGTAAAGAAACCTAAATGTGTTAGAAAATTTTCTAAGACATATGAAGTCTGCCAATCCGTACTACGGCCGCGTGGCGAACGATTAACCTCTCCGCTGTTAAACTCTCTTTACAGAAAAGTCTTGTGCCCAACAGAAGGACTCACATATATACATATTACTTCGTACGTACAATCAAAGACGACTAATGATTTTATTCCAAAAAATTAAACAATAGTCATAGCATATATATTTTTTATGTTATTGTAACATGTCTGGTTTTAATTGTACTTGCGGTCGACAGCGTAGTTACTTGCGCTTCCAATTAAAAATATCCCTCGCCATAACTAGCCTATTTGATGTTGTAGTACCGAACAAATATCGAACAAGGTTTGATTTTTTCACAGTTTTCAGTAATAAGCTTAAATGAAAAAATATAAGCATAATAGCTACTTCCAATGATATCCTAGTGATTACCTGAAGCTTACTGTATCTTTAACTCATAATTAATAATTTAGTTGATCGTCACATTGGCTTAGCATTGTAAACAATAACTTAACTTTATTAGTCCGTAATCTGACTTAATTAATTCAGAATAAAGATTGTGAGGAGGCGAAGTTGTGACAGTATTCGTAAAATAACTTTGTACAACGTTACGCTATCTCAATAAAGCGAGTGTACTAGTTTTTGGACTATTTCATTCCACAAAACACAATACAATTATAACACATGCATTTTTTTATCGTAGCTGTCATACCCACTTATCGTTGGACCTTGAATTACGGGACAGTCTGTATTTATTATATAGACTGTAATTTAAACTTTATATAGAGATAGAATTTACATTACTTTTAATATGCATTTTGGTGTAAATATGATATGTATATTAAAAAGGATTTTATGTCTCTCTGTGCGCTGAAGCCTCTGAGAATACTCGTGAAATAAAGTGTTCATAAATTCTTCAGAGTCGAGCTGCTGGCTCGTCTCTCCAATGAGGTAATATTAATGCGTTTTCTTTTCTCATGTATTTCTATATTACAATATTAATTTACAGTCTACCCATTGTGTCAAAAGTGGACCAGAGCAGTAATCGAGAAGTGGCCAAAGCAGGGACGCCGATCAGTGGGCAGACCACCAGCTCGCTTGTCGGATGACGTCGTCAGGGCAGTGGTTGGTTTTGGGCCGCACGGGATCGAAGTGAATGGCGTGAAAAAAGGGACGCCTATACCCAGCAGTAGGAAGATACGGGCTGATTGATTGACTGTCAACAACTGGTCAGTAAATAGACCGAATATTCCTGAGATGACAAATGATTACAACAAGTATATTTACGAGCAAAAACAAAAACCGACTTCAAATCGAATCAATCTTTAAACGCTACTACACGCTCTTTCCGTAGGAATATTACGAGATAGAATTAATCAAAACCTAACCAAACTCTCATTAAACTCATTAAACTCTTGTTCTCTCAATTTGTGGCGCACATAATTAATGCAAATTTAAGACTTATATGGTTTTCTCACGGATTCCATTGTTAGGATTATTGGAATAATTCCAAATGAGACCAAACGGGAAGAACCAGTTTTTTTTTTCTTTATTTATTGGGAACTTTTGCCCTTGGGCATGTTAGCCCCATCATACCCTTACCTACGCACACACACATCGGTCGCAAGAAGCGAAGAGAAAGAAAGTAATCAATGTTGTATGGCCATAGCCACCAGCTTCCTCGTCCCCTCTGAGGTCGGGTCAGACAGCAGCATTAAAAAAACACCCATATGTGGCTCCCTCAGTTTTAGACTATCTATTGATGTCTTCGTCAGAATCGTCAAAATTGGTTCAACCAGTCGAAAGTTATGCAGTGACAAACATAAAAAAATACAAACTACGACAGCCTCCTTTTGAAGTCGGTTGACGTAGTTTCAAAGTTACCCGTAAAAATACGGTAAGTACAGCCGTAATCAGTTTAAGCTGATAAATGTAGAAGGGGCAACTTTTAATTTCGTAAACGTTTCAATGTTTTACCGTTTATTTAACAGGCTATAAAACTGTCCACTTATTTTTATTCTAACAACCGTAATCTTAAGACTTACTTTACGGGCCCTTTAACGTTAACTCGGTTACGTTAGGGTTGTGTTAGTGGGGTGGAAAAACTTTTAAAGCTACGAAAGAAGCTGACGTCTGTAGAAAGTACTAGAAATGTATTTTCCATAGTTATCGCTAAACAAGTAATATGCATCCAACATCCAAAGTCACTTTTGTTAAAATTGTGTAAATGAAATTTGTATTCTGTATTTATCTTGTATTTGAATAGAATAGGGTAAACATTTATTCGACAATGTATAAAAACCAAATCAAACATTTAAAATTAAAAAAAACTTGTAACGAAAAGGGTTAACCCGTCAATAATAAAAGGCAAAACAATAGTTTAGGTCACGATCTGCGAATCGTGAGGTCGTAGTTTCAAATCCACCATACGACTGTTGATGTGAACCATCTCCTAGCACAAGCTTAAGCTTAGTTGAAATGGTTAGCAAGAATGTTAGTAATGTTTTCTTTAAAATAAAAATATAAAATGCAAAGCAAAATGTTATTCATACAGTGTCGAAGAGGTTAAGCGAAAAAACTAAAATGGTTGATTGAAATCTGTAGTAATTAACGTCCCAAATTTAACAAGGTTAAATCCCAGGCAAAAATTGCGATTTATTTTCCCTAGCGCGCTAAAACATGTATAACATCAATAAAACGATGCGTGCGAAGTCGTATGCGAAAGCTAGTTATTCCCGTAAATTGAATTGCCAATCACGTTTATGTACTTTCACTAAGGGTCTGATTGTAAAGCCGAGTAATTTGGAATTGGCAACACAACAACGCTTAAGTAAAGCGCTGATTTATGCTAATAGGGCAACTTTTAATTTCGTAAAACTCTTAATGTTTTACATGTATCTTCACGTCTTCCCATTAACCTGTCGACGCAAAGTATTTAAAATAACGAATGTTAGCTGCGGATATATTTAATGTTTTCTTAAGTGGTCATTTCTTTTTCATTTTTTTTTCAATGGCTGTCGTAGACAAAAGGAAAAATGGTGTACGTTCTTATATTATATTTTTATACTATGTGCATTTTTTAACCTGTTGAATCAACTGTCACTAGCGCTGTTTCTGAATCTATACGATTTGTGAAACTTTAAGAAACGAGTCTACTTATCTTAAAGATCAGCTACACACCTGTAGCTCCTCCGGTGATGTGGATGTTCATAGGCGACGGTGGTAACCCTAACGCAATACGCCGGTGTATAACGTTAAGTTTACCATCAAGTTATAAGGAAGTAATTTTTTTGTATTCAATTGGGAATTTGAACTCACGACCATTGGTTCGTAAGTCCGCTAGGGTTTAAAAGTATGCGAGAGATTATTATATTTTAACAATAACAATTTTAAGCCTTCAGAAGAGATATGATATTAGGTACGATTTGCGAAATATGAAACCGCCATTCGAGTAAATATTGACGTGAACAAGAATGCTAATAACAATGTGAAAATATCATAACTTTCTTTAAAAAATAAATTAATTCAAGAGTGAAAACAAAAACCGACTTCAAATAGAAGAGAAATATAACGAAAAAGAATTAATCAAAAACTTACCCTCAAACTCTTATTAAACTTCCTTTAAAGTACATGCTTTTCAATAAAAATAATCAAAATATGTTGGCGTGATACTGACTTATTTTATTTTTATTTAGTTATTATTTTATATAGTTATTTGTCGCGCCCTTACGAATGCAAACTTAAGACTTATAGTTTTTTCATGGACGCCATTGTCAGTACCAGATAAATGAGACTATGGGAATTACCAGTTTTAAATAAAAAAACATCAAAATCGTTTCACCCACTTCGAAATTTAAAAGCAAACATAAAAAAAACTTACAGATGAATTGAGAAACTGCTCCTTTTTTGAAGTTGGTTTGAAAACTGTAGTGTCAACGTATAACAGTTACATGCTCAAATTAGTACCAATTTTAAATAAAGTCTCTTAACGGCAATTATCGATTTAAAATCTCCATTGGGGGTTCTATTACGGTAAGAAAATATTTATCTGTTTATTTGTTCATATTAATAATCCGACTGTCTGTGTAACATTAGAGTTATGAAAGCTTAAAGTGCATTAGTGGCGCGAGCATGGACGCGAGTTTAATACTTGTTGTTATACAATGTTGCCAGTTACTTCCCGAAATTTTACCAAGTAAATTAGTATAACTTAGTATCTTGGGTGTTTAGATGTTATCTCTTTAGGGAAAATTAATTTCCACTAGTGCTAGACTATATACTTTATTCTAATATAATAAGACTCGTTGTGTTATATAAGCTTGGGATTAATTAGTCTATATAATGTGATATGGATAGACTTTGCTTTGGTCAAGTACGTGTGGACCCTCCACACTTACATTCTTACTGTGTGCAGATATACAAAACGTAACTCTCTCTCTCTCTCTCCTATCTTTACGAGCCTATATCTCCCTCTCAACTTGCTTTCGCCTCGCCCGATCACACTTTTCATAACGCATACCAGCTTACTCGCCAAGTCACGTATGCGTAAAGAAGTTTTTCACTAACAAAAATTATGAACATTATTCATATGTCTCACGTTTCACATTTTCATCTACCCTTTTTTGTTGGGGGGGGGTGATATCTTCAAGAAGATACCCCGCCTTCCTTCCAGAAGTCGTCCTCATTCCGGGTCCACTTCGGCGGACTAAACAATGACTAAAATTTGTTTTAATTTTCTTTTATTGAAGTCGGTTGATGAGACTATTTCATAATTTTTATTTTATCATATAGTTGCTGGAGACGCATTACAGTTTTCGGGTTCGCGGTCAGGTCATAAATATTGTGATGCCTTTGATAAGTAACAAATGGACGTGTTTGGGAGAAAGACAAATTGGTGCGAGTTCGCCGGCGACCCGTGTCACAGCCGCCCGCGACTCTATTCAGTACACGCATTTCACTAACCTTTTCATGCTGCCCTTTCTGCGATAACTGATTTACGATTATCGTGAATGATTGATAATATTGAAACTCTATTTTTCGACTATATTTAGGTTTAAGTAGTACTTACCTGTAGTAGTTACTTAGTTATTTATATACTAGCTAACCCGGCGAACTTCGTATCGCATTATTTTTCCAATTTCTCAATCTACTTGCTTCCAAATGAAGCCTACGCTCTTCTTCGGTCTCAATATCAAGAAGATTATGCACTCTACTAGCAGTGCGTGTTCGGTTTTATTTTCTGATAGATATAAAAACAACAATAAATTCAGGCAAACACGACATAAACTTCCTAACACAAACACAAGACAATGCGAAAGAAGATGTAATATGATTGACATTTATGATATAATCTGTTTGAAGTTGTCATTCGTTGGCTGAACATCTGCACTCATTCACTCACTTAAATTTTAAGTTGAAATGAGGTTTCATAAATAAAATTTTAATAAAAAAAATATTTTTTATATACAAACCTTGTCCTACAAAAAAGAATCATGCAATTTTTTGCAGTAGTTCGAAAGTTATGTGCGTACATACATTTTTGGGATTCATTTTTATCATAATTGGACCAAATTTGGATGAATGGAATTAGACCACACGGGAAGCGGTTGCTTTCAAATAAAAAGAATCATCAAAATGTGTTCACCCAATCGAAAGTTATACGGTAACAAACAAAAAACCATACAAACGAATTGAGAACCTCCTTCAATTTTGAAATCGATTGAAAAGAGACAAGAAAGATGACTTACCACCTCGATGTCCTCGTCTCCCCTTGCCGACTCCTCATTCACAGTCAGGTCTCAATGCAGTCAGTGCGTCAATCTAATCTGAACACGCGAGCGGTGCTGCACTGATGCAACCCAAATTACACTTCTCCCGTTAGCGGGTACAAACCGTATTTGATGACGTCACTAATAACGCGCCGCGAACCGATAATAACCAGCGACTGTACGCTAAATATACCGAACGTTGCAACAACTGGTCCCAACGCGCTCTGCGCTCCGTCCGACGGCGAGAGTTTACCAATTACCCACGTGAGTGGAGGAAACAAAAATCAAAATATCGCCTCACCGTCTTCCGTTAAACACAAACACGCATAAAGTTCATGGGCCACTCTCCATACATAGAACGTAGTTCAAGGGCAGTTACGAAATTAAGTTTAAATAACAGACTATATATTCCTTTTATTATAAACATATAAAAATCAATATTGCTCATGCGGATACAGAAATATTTAAAAAATAAGATAAGAATTTTAAGTTATAAAATATGACTTTGCTGTCAATACACTGACACTTTAACATGAATGAATGAATATACTTTATTGTGCCACAATTAAAAACAAAATACATCACAGAAATAACAATTACACAATTTTTATTTTAGTCGGTGTAATTGCATACGCAATGTGTCTTATGCCTATAGAGCAATCTCTTCCAGACAACCTTTGTATGGATAGAAACTTACGTACTTAACATCACCATCAGCTTGAATTTTATTTATTTAAACATCTAAGCCCATCCATTATGCACAACAAAATATAATAAGCAAGTATATAGCAACGAAACAATAATATCGACAATGTGCACGAGTGCGAAAACGAGTGATCAAATATAAAACGTCAATAAACATCACAACAAGCGTAGTTTTTTCTTTTTTTGCTTGAGAGCAATAATTATTCATCCATGCAATGATTTATTTTACAGATTTAAAAGTATAAAAATATATTTTTGTTTAGATATAATATTTTATATTAATTTTAAAATCCATTAATTAATTTTGTTAGTATATTTTGCTGGTATTTTGCAATACAATGTTTTTTTAACAACATTTAATGTGAATTGTTTAAAATATAAATATATTTTGCCTATGGCAACTCCTTCAATATTTATTTATTTATTTACAGGAAGATCAACAGCAAGAAAATTTACAAAAAAGATCCAGTAATAATTAAGAAACAGACTGCCAATAACAGATCTTCACGAATACGAAAAACTTTAAAAAATTTTTATTGTGTGAACAAGAACATTAATAATAAAAAAGCCTACTAACAATTTTTCAATTAAAGAAATTTCGATAGAATGGCCGTCTTATTGCCACAGTTGTAGTATTGAAGATGTCTACTTCTGTACTTTTCGAATATTTATTGAGCGTGTGACCAGCGCTCCACATAAATGAATTTTGACGATAGTTGGAAGATGCTAAAGGGAGATGGATAGGAATATGATAGCGCGCTGATTTCTTGGGCACGTTAAATTTTATTTTCGAGAGAAGAGAGGGACAGTCAATGCTACCATTGATCAATGTAGCTTAATCATGCCAATTTCTTTTTATATACGACTTTAAATATCCCACCATTACCTTACCTTAAATTTTACTATAAATATGTAAAAATTAAATGTTTTTTTTATAGATATTTCATTAATGTCCTTGAGAGCACCAGTAGCTGGGCTGAAAATGGCCCATGTCATTTTAAAGTAGCGGTATTTAACAATACCAAACATATATTATATAGAAATAATTAATGACAAAATGGAAGACTTAACATGCATAAAAATATTTTAATAAGTTTGCTTTTGGCAACTTTCATTATACACTCAAATGGGTTTCATTGTAGTTCCTGCTGGTGAAGAATAGCAGGAAAATTATCAGACTTCCTACAGGAATTACAGACTCAGACTGTTCTGCTGAAATCGTCGTTTCTCGCTATATAATGGACTGACAAAAATTTAAGCAATCGTTTTTAATGAGAGTAGCACGTAACGCGGCATTATATTTAAACATAGGATTGCAATCATTTTAATTTTAATAGCATGCATTCTTACAACTGTTCAATTCCAATTTAATAAAATAAAATGATACTTAAAAAAAAACAAAACCAACTTCCTTTCTATTCGATTTCCAGGATATTATTATTGTTATGTAACAATATTATTCGTGAGGCAACATTAGGTTTATACAGGCAATACTGGCACTTTGTCTTCGACCCCAGCCAGTGCCGCTGTCTGTGGCCTGATCTCTATGATACGAGTTGGGAGCCTCGACACCGAGATAAAAATGGCGCTCCTAGCGGAACGGAAGGTTGTCTTCAAGCAGTTAAATTAAGTTCTTCTAAAGTGAGTAGTGCCGCCGTGACACTAAAGCGGAGGAGAAGTGCGTGAGTCATTTTATCTTTATATATTTAAATGTATTATTAGTGTTCTAAATACTTGTCGTTTACCGCGCTAAAGTCGGATTTTATGCGTGATAATGTGCCCAAATAGAATAACTTAAGTAAAATATAACTTCCTTGCATTATTTATATCCTTAATTGACTATTGATGTATGGATGTGAATGAATGAGCTGGGTACGCTAGTAAGACTTATAACGACCATAAATCCATTGATATACTTTATATTTGTTTGCGCTTTTTAGATAAACCTTTTATATATTAATGCCTTTGAAATTCGATAGTCCGACTCATATGTAAACCAAGAGACTAATTAAAGATCTGAAACAACGTGTAATCGATTTAATCTTGAAATTCTTTCCTAATAAGACACAAAATTAGATTTTGTAATCAAAATTTACTTCGTCGAATTCGATAATATTCCACGCAGATTCATTGTGGATTTTAATAGTTCCCGGCGTGATTACGGCTCAGAATGTTCCAACTATCGTCCTAATTGGCTATAGCGCGTTATTTCATTACATCTTTTATTGCTGTTCCAATACTTGCACAAAATATACCTTAAGGTTCACAATGTCTAAAATAATACGAATTATATGTCACAGGAGATCCGATCTCTTTTTATTTTTATCTTATGTTGGTTTATAAAGTGTTAATTAAGCTAACCAAAAGAATAGAATTACATGCCTAATTCTCCCGTCCCCTTTCCAGCATTGGACTCCAAGAGGCACTGCTGAGTTCCATCCTTTGTTGTGAACATCCCTTAAACCTAAACGAAGCGTTTTGCTTCGTCTTTCATTGTTCGTACAGCAAAGGACTGGAATAGTTTGCCCCGTCTGTCTTTCCCTCCGATTACAATTTGGGTATTTTCAAAAGTAGAGTGAACAGGCATTTACTAAGCTAAGCGGCCTTAGCATCCAAGTCTGCATTTACACTTAAAATCAGGTGGGATCATGGTTAAGCTAAGTACGGTTACGTGCTTAGAAATTGTTAAAAAAAATAGAAAATTAATATTTTGGATACGGTCCGTCCTTTTTTGTGTTGTTCAATTTTAAGTATTTATATGTATATCATTTATTGTTTGTATTATAAATATTTTGAATGAGGTATTTTTTGTATCAAAATAAATTATTTTTTTATTAGAAAAACGCTACGAATTAATTACAAGTCCTATTAATATGGCGCTATGGTAAATCACCAAAAAAGTCAAATGTATTATTCTAAGCTGACTAATAATATCTAAAGACTTCTTCGAAAAAAAAATTATGTTATATTTATATCAAACAAGCCGCGCCGTGTAAAAAAGTTTTTTTTTTTCAACAATAGCCTAAATTAAGTAGCCTAAGTTACACCTTATTACATCAGCTATCCGCCAGTGGAAGTCCCGGCAAAATCGGTCTGGCTATTCTAGAGATCAGCCGGAACACAGACACAAGAAACTTAAATAGTAAAAAAGTTATTTTGGTATGTAGGTACCGTATTCATGTGCAAGCAATAAGAAGCTATTATTCAAATAGTACAAACTGACATTCCAATTTTATTTATCTGTATAGATGTTACGTATAATTATGTAGTATGATTGTATGTCCATCATACGAGTATATAAGGGCTATTAATGACGTCCCATTTCGCCAGATTGTTTCCAGAGTGAAATTCATTGTACCCAGAAATGGTTAAGCTCTGTCAAACACATACGAGGAGTAATTTTTGGTTATTTTTAACCGACTCCAAAAAAGTAGGAGGTTCTTAATTTGTCTATATTTTCTTTAATGTTTGTCCACACATTCTAGGTAAGTATTCCTTAACGAAAACGGCCATGAATATGGAATAAAGGATATAAAGAGCTTGGCAATTTAACTATGGTTCTTAAAAAATAATAATGATCGTCCGCGTAGTTGCTTCCCGTAGGCTTCACTACCTGGGAACGAACTCGGAAAATTGAAATTATAATAAAACAAAAAAACACCTAAATTTTTTTTCACGCATTACAATAATTCTTGTTAACCATTCCAACGAAGTGTGTGTGTTCTAGGAGATAGATCACATCAATAGTCAAATGATGGATTCGAACCTACGACCTTACGATTCGCAGACTGACAATTAGTACCATAAACGCTTATAAAGTTTTTCTCGTTGTTTGGTCGATTACCTTAAACTATGGCTATGCCATAAAAAATAATATAATATATATTTACAGAAACCAGATATTTATGTTTTTTTTTTACGAACTACACAGGTTGGTCAGCGAAGCCGGCCTGAACTGCTTCACCAGATTGAGAGGTGGCATAGCTCTTAGGTCGCTTAGATTGAACCTCTATCGTTAGTAGCTCGACACAAGGGGAGATTTATATGTAACATTTGATAATTATGAGCTAGAACAGCCCACGATCACTGACAAGGCTAATAAATAAAAAGGGATGACAAGTCGCTGATAGCGGAACATCGTAAATAACTGTATTCTTTCTTCTTGTTGTTGAGGTTAACTTATATCTGTATTGTATTATCAGATGTTCTGTAACTAGACCACGAATAAGCTATACGTAAAGATACTACGGATTACATTCTTAATGGAGTAGTCAGTGTTAAGATATTTTTTCCGCAAGATATTCCAACTATGCCATAAATACAAGAGCTGCTAAAATCGTATACGATCAGCGTCTTTCGACGGGTCTGCGATCAGATGTTGGGGCTCTTTGCATTCTTTATCTTGCAATTTTTATTAATTATACGATGTAGCAATAAATAATTTATCTGTCTGGCATGAAAAAGCTTAAAATATTACAGTGTTTCATACACCTAAAATCTGTAAATAAAATATGTCATTTTTATCATAGAAACACGTAAGGGATTGTGTTGAAAGTATAGTCGAATAAATTACATGGGCGCGTGACGTGGGTCACCCGGTCAGAGGAATTTGTGCTTTTTATCAGGAACCGGCCGTATATTATATATTAAGGTATCACTAAATTTATGCTCCACGGTTACAGACAAAAATCGTATACGGACAAATAATAACTTATATTATTATACTATATTGTCAATGTATTCTTAGACACATTCTGTTTTCAGCTGTTCGGGCTGAAATAAAAAAAAAATCTTTTTTGAACTAAACCATTAGGTAGAGAAGCTGACTTTTACTGCTTCACCGAATTGAAAGGTGGCATAGCTCTTAGGTCGTTTAGCCTGAACCTCTATAGCTAGTAACTCGACGAAAAGGTCCCCCAGTGAGGGGCAACCTCGCCTTGGGCGGTACGCATTCCGATCCGAGTGCGCCCGAAAAGGCCCAACTACGGCTCGGTCAAATGCTTTTCAAGGATAATATATGCCACTTAGTAACATGACGGGTACAATATATTAGGTCTATCATCATCAGCCTGTATCTATCCACTGCTGGAAACAGACCTTCCCTAATGCCTTCCACCACATACGATCCTCCGCTTTCCGCATCCAGCCACTTCCAACTATCCTTACTAGCTCGTCGGTCCGGTCCGAAGGGAGGGCACCCCACGCTTCTCCCACCCACGGGTGGCCTCCATTCCAAGACTCCAAGGGGAGGAATCCCCCATCTACCGTCACTGACTCGGTAGATGTGGTTGGCCCACTGCCACTTCAACTTGCTGATTTTAAGAACTACTCGCATGTCGAATACCTTCGTTCTCCGTCGAATTTCTTCGTTTCGGATTCTAACCCTCAGAGAAATGCCGAGCATAGCTCGTTGTGCAACTTTTTTTTTTCACTTTCAGCTTGTGGACCAGCCTAACGATCAGAGACCAAGTCTCTGCACCGTAGGTCATGGCCTGCGCCGTAGGCATGGGGCGAGATAAACCGGGAGGATTTGAAAATTGAAAAAGAATTGAAAATGAGATTTTTGTAAGCCTCAGCTAATAAGACGGTCATTCTGACGATTAAACGAGACGTGAAAGGTCATAAGTCTTATCACAAGTAATTATTAGTTTTTATGATTGCAGTATGCTCGTAAAGTTCTAAAAATGAAACTACACGGCGGAACGCAACGCTTTGTAAAAAATTTATTTAGTACGCAAACAAATGTTACGTATCCAGGCCGCAGTAAAATTTATGTCCGCTGACCGCTATCGCCGAAAGGAAAACGCTTGTAAATATGAAATACAGTTACGTTCCGCTTGAGATGGTTTTCGTTGTATCCGTTATAAAATGTAAATGCAAATATTTTGTTTAAATACAGGTATTATTTTATATATTAGTTAAGTAACAGCTCAGATATACCCTAATTAATTGATTCATCACCTAAATACTACAATACAAAAGTATTAAATCATTCTGCGCTTCTGCCATATTGAACAAATCGAACGATAATCAAGTTTTAGACTAATACGTTTTTCTCATGGATGCCTATGTTAGAACTAGACTATTTGAAATGAGAGCACCAAAAATATCTGTAATGACTTGTAGGTCTTTTGGAATGAAATAGTCCAATAACTAGTACACTCGCTTTATTGAGACAACGTAACGTTGTACCAGGAATTATTATAATGAATACTGTGACATCTGCGCATCCTCGCCATCTTTGTTAAAAAAATTAATTGAAGTCAGATTACAAACTAATAAAGTTAAATTATTGTTTACAATGCCAAGTCTATGTGATGTTCAACTAAATTATTAATTATGAATTAAAGATACAATAAGGTTCAGAAGGTAGGAAAGGTAAATCACTAAGATATCATTGGAAGTAGTTATTATGCATAACAATCGCTGGGTGTCATGTATTGCCAACATATCAAAATCGGTTTACCCAGTCGAAAGTAATGACATAAATAAAAATAATACGAATTGAGAACCTCCTATTTCTTAAAGTCGGTTGAAAAAAAGTTAAAATTGCAACTCATATATACACGTATGTCCTAGTGCTAGACGCAGGTCTTCTCTGTAAAGAGAGAATAAGGGCATAATCCGCCATGGACACCTAGTGCGGATTGGCAGACTTCACATGTCTTAGAAATTTTTCTAACACATGTAGGTTTCCTCACGATGTTTTCCTTCACCGCCGACTGCGTGGTAGACAGCACATAAAATTGCAACAGCAAATTTATTGGTGCTACCACCAGGGATCGACTCGCTAGCGTACTATGCCTCAGCACCCGCCCAGTCATTGAGCTACCATGGCTCACCTTCTTCTTTTAAAAGCAGTTGAAAAGTAAATATTGTTTAACATGAAATGACGTCAGCCGCTAAAAGCAACATTATAGAGAAGCATTACTTGCTTTAAAAGTCGACTCGTAATGGCTCTTGTTCACTTGGAGTCGCTTGTCACTGTCCAGGTGTTACTTTCTCATTGACTTAGCGCCGCACAAGTTCCCTTGCTGTAGTACGAAGAGCTAAGAGGTAGAAAATGTAGTACGAAATAAACTTTCAAGAATTTTCTTTTTCGAAAAACCAATTGATTTTTTTGATGTGTATGGCAATTGTTGAATACGTTAGATAGCTTTCGGGTTTTTCGTTCAGCCCCGTAGTCCTGGGTTAATAGAATAAATATACGGTACCCTCTACCTATCGTAAAAGGCGACTAAAAGGGACCTCGGGTTCAGGGTCGACAAGGCATGATGCAACTGCCAATTTTGACAATGGCATCAATAAGAAAACCATACGCCATAAATTTGCATTGAGTATATGTACGACAAATGGATGAAAAACCCAATATCACGCCAACATATTTCGATGATTCCTTTTTTATTGGCAAATATGTACTTCAAAGGTAGTTTTATGAGAGTTTGGTTAATTTCTGATTAATTCTATTTCGTAATATTCCTGTTGTATTTGAAGTCGGTTTTTGTTTATACTCGTAAATATACTTTTTTTTACACGTATTACTACGAAATCTTACTGTTTTGAATTTAAATTATCTTCAATACTATTGTTATGATGATGTGTTCACCCCGAAACATTGTCAAAGGATTACTACAACGATTGATATACAATACACTTAAATTTTTTTTAAATATTTTCAAATTGAGGGTAGATTTAGACAACTGGTTTGACTTCTATAGAAGATCGATAAGTGGGTTAATTCCATACTTTTTAAATGTAACTATGCAATTTATAAAAATACTCCACTGTTCTTGCTGTAATAAAGTTACCGAGTGCACTCCTCACTGCTCTATGGAGTGGAAATTTGATAAATCGATACTAAATCATGTTAACTTCTAAACGTTACTGCACTTTAAATGATTTATTGTTTTGATCAAGTTGTCGTAATAGACGAGTGGTCTGATTATTCTCCTATTCACTATATCCCAAATCGAACTCAAACTCTCTCTCTCGTCTTTTGGCAACGTTGTTTTGCGAGTTTGTAAATGCTCTATTGGCCCTCATTATTTATTCTACAGTAGTACAGACTATTAGAAACTAAAATTAAATAATTTTTTGCGCATCTTATTCAAATGATAAATGGAACCCCGAAAAATTTTAATCCTAGAAAATGACTAGTCATAACTTTTTTTTTATTGGATAAGGCATACGAATCACCTGTGTCATTACTACTTCGTACTGTTTACGGACTTAAAGAATTGCTGGTTTGCACCTATTACACCCATTATAAATTTGAAATATCTGCACCCTTTTACCCCTCAACGGGAGGACCCTTATGTCGAGTTACCAACCATAGAGGTTCCGGCTACGCGACCTTAGAGCTTTAGCCACTTATCAATCCGGTGAAACAGTCGCAAAGCCTTCTCAGCAAAAGACCTCTATTCTCTATCTACATGACATTTGAGATGCAAAGCCAATTGTTATTTTTTTACTTCTGTCATACAGGGTTACTTAGAAGAGATGAGAGATAGCGATAAGACCATCTTGCTTATATTTAGGGTAAGTTTGGCTTACCTATTTTAAAGTATTTAAAATGTGAACAATAAAGAATTTATCGATATATCTATATCTAATCTATACTTAAATGAGGAATAGTTATAAATTTTCCCATTTCTGTCCCTATATCCATCTAAATTTGGATCTATGTAGTTGTATATATATATATATTTATTGTTACTTAATAATTATACTTATGCTATTAATTTTTCTATTTGGTATGTTTATTTATGTTTGTTGATGTATGCTTTTATTTATGTTTATACATATATAATATATTTTTATATTTGTCTTATTTTACTTTTTTTTTATTTTCTAAGCTTGAAGCCATGACTTTGTTTCTACACAACCCTGAGGTAGACTGGCAGAGAATGCCTTCTGGCATTAAGTCCGCCTTTTTGTACTCTTTTATTTTGTGCAAATAAAGATTAAATAAAATAAATATCTATTGTAACCACACACCACAGGTAAATAGAAAATGACCGTACCGGCGACGAGCAAAGTCACGATCTCAACTAGTTGTTTAATATGTTTATTCGTCCACATTGTTGCAAAACATTAAGGAGAAAGTGGTAGAGTCGTTAATGCGGTTAGCATTCCGTCCGCGCGCCGAGCCACAACAAAAACAATCGACATGTAACAAATCCCTGCGACCGACCCTATTAACTACCCCTCGGATTAAACTAACCACCGCTAATATCTGTAGGGGAAGGAAATGGAACGATATAAGTACTTTTATTCGCTAACTATCGGACATTAATAAAAGAAATGATACATTTACAACTTTTATAAAAAAAATGGAGCAAAAGTGCATTCTTCATATTGTTATGTAGGGAAGATTGTTTTGTCGTAAAACTTCCAATTATTAAGTTCATGAACGCGAAGCTTAGCTACTAGATTGTAGAAAGAGAGTAGAATAGAAAGTAGATTAGAAATAAATATTTTTTGTATATACTATTCATATTTATTTATGTATATGTATAAATTTTAATACTTCGTTATGTCTCTTTTCACGTATATATGTCATTCTTTGTGAACCTTTGTTTTTGTTTTCGGGAGGAAATATTCAATAGGATTTAGGATTTCTAATTTTTTAAAAATTCATAAAAAATTCAGTGAGGGGCTTCAGGATTTCTAATTGAATGTCCCAGTCCCCTCTGCACTGTGCCGAAGCACGTCTCGAGACGGTTACTTCCTCCCCCAACACCCTCGCAGTGCTAAGGCAACACGGGCCACACTATGTCGACTTCCTCCCGGGTCCACTGTAATGGACGACAAGAGTCCCCACCCATGTTGCCTGTGAATCCGAAATCCCTTTAAGTTGCCTTTTACTACAGGCTGGTGATACCAAAGACTATTTCTGTATACTACTGTTCATTTATGACCCTTACTTTAAGGTATTACAATATAAATACAAAAGAAATTAAAAAAATAAGTTACTTTAACAAAAGCCTTGATTTGAATGTTCTCTCGTTACGTTTGAGATTAATTAAGCTCACACTAGAGAATACCATCGAATTTAACCTTGGCTAAGTTAAAATGACATGTGAGCTTATTTCTACTTATTATAAAACTTAAGCACTGTAAGTGAGCTGATAGTGTAACAAAGGAAAGCGTATAAATAATATTTCAGTGTAAAGAAGCGCTATCACCTCGACGCGGAATAATTTATGGCCACTTTATTTCACGAGTTTTCAAAGAGGCTTCCAAACACGGCGAGCGCCAAACCGCTATTGTTTAATGTATTCCTTGCCTACATTAAAATATCTTTTCGACGCCATTATTTTTATTAATATTTGTTTACAATGAAATACAAATTATGGTCGTGGTGTCAAGCAAAAGCTTATTTTTACGGATTTTATATTTATTGTTTTCGATCACGGTAATACCTCGCTATAGTTTGCCGACGTGTAGCAGGTGTGACTTGCGTGTAAAGAAGGGTAGGCTGAAAACCAGCACTGTGTGACCTTATATCGTGTGGTACACGCTGAGCCTACTACTGTTTGCCATTATTTAAGAGACTAAAGATATTTGTCTTTCATTTCTTTTCATGCTTTTAACTACTTTGTGTGTTTCTTTATTTAATATATATTATTTTTATGCAGCAAAGGTTGTGTACACTGTGTAAAACGCAAGCTCCAGTACTTTGGTCACATAATGCGTAATAACAAATACGAACTACGCCAACTCATCATCCAAGGAAAAATCCAGGGTAAACGATCACTTGGAAGAAGACGTATTTCTTGGCTCAGAAATCTCCGGACATGGTTCAATATGAGCACAAGATTCTTGTTCCGTGCCGCTGCATCAAAAATTAAAATAGCTTTAATCATAGCCAACCTCCGGTAGAGATGGCACTTCAAGTAGAAGAAAGATTATTCAAAACTATGTATTAATAAAAGAAAGCTTTAAAACTGTTTATTTTGTTTAAATTTTTGCGTATATGCGTGAAATTATGTCAATGCGTACGAGCCACTTTACGCGTAGACAGGAATACGTAGTCTTACTTTGTAGTGATCATATCGTAATCGTAGAGGGTCATTCATGTTATTACGTATATCGCTTACATACTCCCTGTTATGTGTTATATATGTTTTGATTTATATCTCCTAATAATCCAACAGCTAAAATACATGCTCTTGTTAGACAATTGTACTCGTATTATAGTTGCTCTCTTGTTGTTTACCTTGTTTTATATAATTTATTATGTACTGCCTGACGTACGTCATTATTTATCTATGTACTACTTGTAATTATTTTATTTTATTGTTTTTTATGCTTATAAACTAGCGCTTGACTATGATCCCACCTGGTGTTAAGTGGTGATATAGTCAAAAGATGATACGCGCTAGTTTAAAGTATTTATAAAGTAAAGGATGGTAATAAAAATGCTTAAGTATATTTGAGGCGTATTTTAACTTATTTCTACGTCTAGTCGGAGCTATAATATTACATAAACTACATTACATGTTAACTATAATTTACGTACACCACACACACAATAGGATAAAATAAATGAAACCAACCAGACGAGGTTCCCTCGATAGGCGAGGCTAAACGGCTGACGGTAAGGAAGAATGGGAGAGAAATCGGCGAATCGGTTATTATCATTATTATTATTTTCGCGTTTCAAAAACCTTTTCTAATGAACTAGCAATCATATAATTCTGTGATTAGTTTTAATGAACTATGACGTCACGAGCGGCCAGATATTCTCATCACGCACGTTCGAAAGCCCTTATGAAAGCTTTGTCTTGATATGAAGAGGCAATAAATATCAAACGTCAGACGGCCACGACATGCGCCGGCCTCGTGCCCTGTCTAGTTTTAATACAATGTTCAACACGTTCTCAATAAACTATTCTATCGCCTAAGTTATACAATATAAAAGTATTAAAACATACTCTGCTTCTGTCACCTCAAACAAGTTTGTTTACTACTAAAAAGAAAAAGCGATTTCATATTGAATCAAACATTAATCAAATTTGGAACTTATACGGTTTTCTCAAAGAAATTCGCGAAAAGACCACGCGGGAAGCACCATATTCCAAATAAAAAAAGAATCATCAAAATTGATTTACTTTCGAAGGTATGAGGTAACAAACATAAAAACAAAAAAAAAACAAAGACGAATTGGGGACCTCCTTCTTTTTTGAAGTTGGCTGAAAAAACTCGCACATGTCCCATTGCTGGGCGAAATCTGTCTCTATAAAGAAATTTTTCTAATGGATGTAAGTTTGCGTGCGCATGGTAAATTACCACTTAAAAGTACAACAAAGAATTTCATTGGTGTCGGCACCAGGAATCAAACTTTGGTTGATAGCGTACTTTGCAACTTGACCGACCGTATACTGAGCTGCCACGGCTCTATGAGACTAAGGTCATGTGATAAAGTAGACGAAGCTTAAAAAAGGAATTAAATATAATGCGAACGTAATAGGCGTATCAATAATATTACAGAGGGTACGCTCAAACACACCCGTTATCTTCTCGACGTCTTAGAATTTACGAGCACTTAATGTCGGGAGAGGTTTCCTAAGAGGCTTCCAAATATAGGAAGCGACAAAACTGTTTATTATTGTCTCAATTTTTGCGTGTAGGCGTGAAATTGTGGCAATGTCTGCGTGCGACTCTACGAGCATACGTACGTAGGTCAGAGCGTAGCTACGTAGCAATACATCTTTGGTGCGATCGTAATCGTAGATGGGCATTCGCTTTATTACGTACATCGCTTACAAACTCACTTTTATAAGTATGTGCTGTATATGTTTTGATGTATAACTACTAATAGTCCATTAGTTAAAAATACAAGCTATTATAATTTTTTCATCTAGAATTTTTCAACTAGCTTTCAATGCCTCAAATGTCAGCTTATCGCCACACTTTAGGCACATTTTAATTCGTAATTAAAACAAAATCGTATTCATCTTTTCATTCATGCATTTCATGACGAATAAGCTTTATCCACGATCAGCGATCTATAATATATTATATAAGGTGTACAAATAAGTTCCCGCTGTTTGAGAAGGATGGCGTGGCACGAGGTTAACATTATAATCGCAAGTAAACGGCTTGAAATTAATTTTAGAATAACACAATCCTATCATATTATTAAGTTCGCATTATAAACATGTATTTTTCTATATCTAAAAATGTCTAAATTTGAGCCAGTGTCATATTCGTGAACTTTTATTTCTTTAATTAAAAAAATCTTCAGCTGAGAACCATCGATTGCTCGTAGAAGCATATAATGAGGATGCCTAGAGTGGTTTTAAAAGTTTAAAACGGTGATCGTGGATGCAGATTTGCACTTTAGAATATTTTTATAGAAGATTTTTTGCACTTTAGAAGTCACTCAATAAGCACTACTAGTCACATCGTTTAAAATCATACTTCTACAGTAAATATTAATTTTTTGCCAACGATGGAAACTTATTTGTACACCTATTGTTTATTGTACACTTACGTCTTAAAAACGTTAGATTTTACACTACTTTTTAGCCACTTTTGCACGCTACAAGTATTTACAGATGAAATAAAAATCTAATATCAAGATGAAATAAAAAATATTTGCTCAACCAAAATAATATAAATATGTAAATATATATTTATGCATTAGCCTAAAAATTTAACGTTTTATTCTTTTTTTCTTTTTTAAACAAAATTCATAACTATTTATTTCTTTTGATAGTTAATTTTTCTTTTTAGAAATTAGTCAAATAGTTTTGTTTCCGTTGTATATATTTGTGAATGCTGTGTTTTCCTATAAGTTTTCCAAGGTGTTTATGGGTACATTAAATTAACATAGTATAATTGTACTTACTGTTGGAAAACCTTATAAAATACATAAAATTAAAAAATATATCTACTGCATATTATCTATATTGACTTAATATCCAAATAGACAATAAACTTAGAGGACTTCATTAAAGACAAGGACATATTTTAAGGGTTGTTCTGGGAGGGTAGCATTCTTGCACGTACTATGTTTTGTTCAGCCAGATGCTCTGGTGTTTTAGTTGTATCAGCCCCACCGCCGACGGACGTATTCAACGGTATTTCAGATGCAACAGTGACATTATCTTGGTTACGGCTTTGCCGACGCTCTACTGTTTAAAAAATTAAATTATTTATTTATTAGAATTTACAATACAAATGAAATTTTAGCCGTTCAGTAAGAGTGTTAATTGGAAATACAAGTAATGGATCAAAAAGTATTTTAATCAAATTATATTATGCTCTTATTAAATTACTTTTAATATTTAAAAATATCAATGAGATTTGAAAGTACTCGACGAGGAAATGCACACACACGTATTCGTGATTTGAAAATTTGAATACTACTTTTAACGAGTAGAAACTAAGTTATACTAAACTTAAATAAGATGTGGAATAGTGTTTTAAAACGTATCAAGTGTAGTTATATCATCAAGTTTATTAGGTCTTATAAGGAACAGGTGGTAATCCTATAGCCATTAACCTGGCACAAATTATTTTAGCAAGTGATTTTTGTACTCAAATAAGCGAAAAAGCCTTTCTAACATTTATATATTTCAATATTTCAATCACATACATACGTGCACATACTTTTAACAAGTTGAATTTCATTCGAAAAAATAATTATGTATAGGCCTTAAGATTTGTTATACTTCTCTATATACTGATATCTTATATGTACTTTAAGTAAATTTCTAAAATTTATATTTTTCAATATATTAAATTTACTTACACATACGTCGAATAAATACTATCGCTCTTTGCTCGAAGATGGTTCCAACAAGAAGAAATAGAATTACTGCAACGATAATAGGACCATAGCACAACCATTCCATAAATTTGTAGTAGATTATAGAAATCTATCGAGCTTCTAAAATACCTAAAAATGAAACTATTCAAAGCAAATGGTAATCTTTTATAATTATTTGTGGTTTTGCATTATTCAGGGCAAGATTTATTGAAAAAAAATCAGAAGCTACAAAAATCGCCTACGGGATTTCAAATGAACCATTTAAAGATAATGACAATACATTTACTTGGTTTGTTTTTATATTTTTTTCAATTCCAATATATGTAAAAAGATGCGACTGTCATCGTTAATAAGATTATTTTTTATTGGTAAATAAAAAGAAACTCACTTCAATTTTTCAAAGACAGACAGACTTAGAAGAAAGGTGGAACTGGAAATTTGTTGTATATATACTTCACAATCACATTTTAATAAGAAAGCCGATAATAGTATTAACAATAATTAATACATTTTTGTTTGAGTACAAGAGGACCAGATGGTTCTGTAAGACTTTACTTATAATACATTCAATCGAATTAAATGTCATGATTTGTCACAGATGACATAATAAGTAATTGAGGGTTAAAAAAAGGTTTTACTGTTATTCATTTTAATTTCTGTAAATTAATATATGACATATATTAAAAAGCTTTGATAGCTGGTCGGTGTCGATGTCCTATTATATTTGAAATCGGTTTTTGTTTTTACTCGTAAATTTTCTTGCTATACCATATGTTCCTACAGTTAGTCTGACACAGTTTTTATAAGCTACCAACACTTCATTTACTGGCGGAAATTAACTCATTCTTTTATATTCGACCAAACCACAATTTTCGCGCTATAGTTTACCTTGAATCTTGTTATCTTGTACAAAAACAAAGTTACTTATCTACAATTTCTAAATGCAAACTGGAACTGGAAACAAAAAAGTGGATTTTTACAACATCATATTTTTTTTCTTTATATAAAAACAAAAACGACTTACTAAAAAATTCCCTTTAAATCTCATAACAGTGCTACGTCGTAGCATCCTATGAAAAACCTAAAAAACTGTCGTCCATACAACATAATAAAACTGTGACAACGTTTCCGCTAACTAAAATATTCAAAAAATTGAAAACAAACGAGCTCTAGTTGAGCTAGATTAAACCAACAGTTAGCCAGTGCTATATGGAGAGAATCGGACCGAAACTGAAAATTGGAAAAAAATTGCAAAGTTTTTCGTGAAGGTAAAAAAATATTTGAATATATTGCGAAAGTTTTACACCTACGCGGTTGATTTGACTCGCAAAGGAACTCTTTGTACAAAACTTCATTGCGATCAGAAATGCTACAACAAGTAAAGCCAACCATTGGTAGTACATGTGTCCAGCTGTTGTTTTTGAACAGACTGTTTTTGGTATAAAACTGCAGGAGATAGTTTTCACTATCTCATTCTGGTATTCTTTTCTACCTTAAACTATATAAACATGTATAAAACTATACATAGATTCCATCTGTGTTTAACATATGTGTTTTTTCATAGCTTATAGAGATACTTTTAGAACTAATTGCCGCCCCAAGGCCTGTTTAACAGTTTGAGCTCATAGAACGTTAGACCTGGACTACACTTATAGGACGATTAAAACAGTCATTTGTTGGAGAGAAAATAGACGCATTCGAGATGTGGTGTTGACGCAAATTGTTAGGAATCTCATGGACTAAGCGACGTATCTTTTGTGGAAGAGCTGAACATCAAGACATCTTCACGGTTTGCTTCCGATGACTACTTTCTGTCTTCAGCCACATATCTCGCCGTTAGCCAGACAACTTGAAAACCTAATGGAGTAGTGACCGGACTGAAAGTGACAGATGATATAGAAGTGATGCTTGCAGGTAAGTGATACACAACCGCTAGGACTATCTTAGAACTATTACATCACGTTAAAATCCTTCTTCTTCATATAAGACTTCTTATACCCATTGGTGAATAATTTTACCTTGTTTTAGGGGTAAAAGAAAAACCACTTTATTATATGCGAAAGTAACAGTAACAACCTATATAGGCTAGGCACAGATTTCACTGCCTGACATGCCTGTAAAGGGAGTACCCTGTATAGTGTGTCACGCGACCCTACTGCGTGTTGGCAGACTTCACAAATTTATGTGGATCTTTACGATGTTTTCCATCTCCGCCGCCGAGGATGTGGTAACAATAAGACCCCAGGATCAGACAGCCTTCCATCTGAAATCTACAAGTACAGCGGACCCAACATTAACAACAGGCTATTTGAACTAATTAGGAAAGTTTGGGACTCGGAAACTGTACCTCAAGCCTGGAAAAACGCCTCCATATGTAAACTCTATAAAGGCAAAGGGCAGATTTCCGATTGTAGTTCCTATAGAGGCATTTCCCTACTTTCCACTGCTGGAAAAGTTCTGGCACATATACTCAACACTCGTCTAAGTCGCTTGGCGGAAGAGATACTGCCGGAGAGTCAGTGTGGTTTTCGACCTCATAGGGGCACTGTGGATGCTATATTTGTTGTCAAACAAATCCAGGAAAAGAGCCTAGAACAGAATCGACCCCCTATATATGTGTTTTGTAGACCTTGAAAAGGCTTTCGACCGCGTACCACGCGAAGCTCTTTGGCTTTATCTGCAAAAAGCTGGTTGTCCTGGGAAATTCGTGAACTTAATCAGGCAGCTCCATGATAACATGATGGCAAAAAGTTCGTCACGAAAATGAATTCTCGGAGCAATTTCCTGTAACGAGTGGTGTGAAGCAGGGCTGTGTTGTGGCTCCAACTCTCTTTGCCTTATACTTCTCCGCTGTGCTTAAAGACGCGTTCCGTGATTGTTGTGGACAGATTGAGCTCAATGTTAGGACGGATAAGAGTATTTTCGACTTATCTCGTTTTAGTGCGAAGAGCAAAGTAAAAAAGACTCGCTGTACTGGAGGTCCTCTATGCCGACGACGTGTGTCTGATGGCCGATAGTTTAGAGGCACTTCAATCCTACATGGACGCTCTACAGCAGTCTTGCCGTAGATTTGGTTTGGTTATCAGCATCTCCAAGACCCAAGTGCTTAAGCAACCACCTCGTGGTGGCGTAACGGACACCTCAGACTTAACTGTTGATGGAAAGCCCTTAACGGTAGTGTCTACTTTTAAGTACCTTGGCAGCCAAATCACGAAAGATAACAGGCTAGATGCAGAGATTCCATCTAGGATAGCAAAAAGCTGCTGCTGCTTTTGGCCGACTGACGCGTCGTGTTTGGGGATCGCACGATCTAAAGCTGCAGACTAAGCTGTCGGTGTACAGAGCTATGGTTCTCCCGATACTTTTGTATGCATCGGAGAGCTGGTGCCTGTACAGACACGACATCCGTTTATTGGACAAATTTCATCTGCGATGTCTACGCACTATTCTGCGTATAAAGTGGCAGGACCGCATCCCCAACACGGAAGTTCTTCGCCGCTGCAAAATCTCCGGCATAGAGGCATTGCTTATGAAAGGCCAGCTAAGATGGTGCGGGCATGTTTGGCGTATGGACGACTGTAGACTGCCAAAAGCAGCTTTATATTCCGAGCTTTCGGCCGGAAAACGCAATCGCGGCGGGCAGTACCTACGTTACAAAGACGTTCTCAAGCGTCATCTAGCTGCCTGTAATATACAGACCGACAAAATTGGAAGCTTTGCCTCAATGCGACCAGAGTGGCGCTCCTGTGTCAAAACAGGTGTGACGGATTTTGAAAAGAACCGTCTCGATAATCTAGACGCAAAACGCCGCGAAAGGGAATCTCGCCCCAAGTCCTCCTACAACTACACCTACGATATCAACGGTCAGCTTTATTGTGCTACTTGCAACCGAGCATTTAAGAGCAAGTTCGGCTTCGCAAGCCATATCAGGGCCATGCCCGAAGGTAGTCAAGGTCGCCGTCACCGGTCACGGTGTGGATTATTATATTATATATAAATCAGCACTTGAAATTAGGAAAACAATTTCACTGGTGCCGGCATCGGGTATTGAATTCGGTTTGCTAGCATATTTGATAATTTTATATATAATAAGCCAATTAAGCATTGAATCCAGTCTCTTAATTTCAAAGCAGATCAATTAAAAACTGAGCTATCGTGCCAAGTACAATTGTTTAAAGACCTCGTTGACAAATGATGGTAGTTCGGCATTACGAGTACTTTTGCAACAATGAGCCCGGTATTTCGACAAGAGGAATTTAATGGCGTCGCATTTCAACGGATTGTATTTGGAATCAAATTCATTGTACCGTCAAATGAGGACCTTTGTTCCTCAACTTACATAAATGATGGCAGGAAAATTACGGACCTCGTCATTTGGCATCCGTTAAGCGGTTATACTCTCAACATCTCGTACCTTTCACTGAAACGCTGATATTTTTTCGTAATTCACAAATTTTATCGTATATTGCGAACGTTCACACATTCTTTCTCTCTCTCTCTCTCTCTTCCTTGCCATTGGTTCCACATGGTAGTGGAGTCTGCTTTCCGTCTTGCACTCTTCTCGAACTCTTTCATACTCTACTACTCTCTAATACTCACACACCTTGTCTTGGGTCTTCCTCTAGATATTTCAACGGGGAGGGAAAGCTGTGTGCGTCCACTCATTCTTTATTTTTGCTTATATACAACCGAAAGGTCGCATGCGTCTTCGCAGATATCTTTATCTGATTTTTTCCTTTGCTTGTCTTTGTTTTTTTCGTTATCATCATGCACTACTGATCATATAACCCTCAACTTCGGAAGCATCCATCCACTTTTAGCCATCTCCATTCAACCAGTAGATTAAATTATTTAATACAAAAAAAAAATCAATTTGACTTACTGACTGCATTTATGCCGCATTTTTTTTCAATCTAAGCTACAAACTTTACAGTGAAGCTGATCTGTACTGTTTAACAGGATGTGAGAGGTGGTAAATCTCCTTAGGTTAATTAGCCTGAATCTCTATTTGAGAGGAGTTCGACTCAACGGTATTGTTGAGTAATTATTGGTGATTGGTTACCTTGGCTTGAACAAATACTCTAGAAGTTAGCCTCGCTTTAGTGCGTTAGCATTTCAGTTCGAAAGAGCCGAACGACGACTCAAAAAACGGTAGCATTTTAAAAAGAAATAGCTGGCATTATTTTTTAGGAGAAGGTTTACGTCAATATTTGAAAGGTGGAGTCGAACCTATGGCTTTATCTTTCGTAGACCGTACGCTAAACCATTAGACTATTGAAGCTTTACTATTGGTCTTGAACCTAAATATCTTACAGAGTATACTAGAAATCAAGAGACGTCTTAAACTTATTATAGAGTTAGAATACAAAGATGCAAAAATCCTTTACTATATGTTAATCTAAACATAATAAAATAGTGAAAATGAAATGCGAAATAAAACTGCTTCGTCAAGTTAATAATACAAGGTACACAGCACGTTCAATACTGGGTTGACACTGATAAATCACAACCATTCTTTCATCTCCTTTTTTAATATTAAAGCTCGGAGTGACGGCGATCTCCTTATGTGAAGTCTCGAGACAAACGCCTCCGTAATGTACAGCTAAGGATTTGAAAACATAAAAAGGACCTTACGAACAAAATCTGTGGTATATCTTCGAAGCTTAAGATTATGTTAGTCTCTATAGCTCTCCTTTTTGGCTTACATTAATTTAGCAGTGATTATTGCTAAATTTATTTATATTTAAATTATAGCCTAATTAAGGATCCTAATGTTCTATACATTATGTACTATACAACAGGGTTCCATTGCACACAACGTTGCTAGTCAGTGTTTCTTTGTATATGATAGGACACAAGGACGTCATAAGTACGTACTCGACAGCTTTGTAACTCTGCGATTCCGAAACTTTAGGCTAATTCTGCAGGAATAGAGTCAGTTATGTAAACTTCAGTGCACGTTACGCTCTACACTTTGGTCCGAGGTAATTACCTTTGTAATGTTGTCTCTACAAAGCTTAATTGAGTCGCTAGTAAAAGCATTTGCCATGGTATTCTTGTTCAAAATTTAATTAGATATTTTTAATGTAAACAACAGCGACGAGATGAACAGTGCTACGGGAATACACTATGCTACGTGTTACATAGTTGCGTAGACCGACCACAAATCGGTCTACGCGACTGTCCAGGATTTAGACAGCAATATTAGCCATCGAAACAAAGGGCTGAGCCACGAGTCTATGACTGGTATTTCTATTTCCACACCATTTTATATTATTTATAGGACAGAACTTTTGGTAAAAAGAAAGAAGTGACTTTAATTGTTAGCACTATACCATGAAATAATCAAGTATATATTTGTATATTTGTATTGTTATCAAGTGTATATTCATATGTTATTGCTATCGTAGCAGGTATGATTATAGATATATAACAATCAACCTGTGTTTATGTGCGGCCTCTTAAGCTATCTTTATAAAGTCGTCGGTCTATCTGGCGGTAGGGTTCCCTACGCTTCTACGATGCGTAAATACATTTAAATAGTTTCATAAAATATCACATTAATATGTATGTACACACACATGTTAAAGACTCGACGATGTAAAGTAAACAAGGACCAGTCTACTATATCATTTATGTTCGGTTCATTTTTATTCCACGAAATTTACATAATTCATTCCCGCACGAGTGCCTGATGGATGCATGACATTTCTTATTCCATCATATTGTGCTCGTCTGAAGCCATCTGCTCGAGCGTATGACCTTAGACAAATGTAACTTTGTATTGTGTTCGTAAGGAGTCGTGTAACTTATAAAACAACTTTGTAACACGAGCTACATTAATAAGTTTCATTTACTTCAGCTATCCATCACTCGGCCGAGGATATCGGTCATCGGAGTATGTGTTGCCGGAAAACGGCGTATGCCAACATAAGAATGAATAGGCGGCTATAAGATGGTAGACTCGATTATAACTATAGCTCTCCAACAACATATAGTACAAGATATACATAAGGTCACGTAGTAAGGTCATTTAAAAAAGTCCCAATGTCAAAACATAGAACGACGACGTACGGGCTTACGGTGCCAAGGATGGGAATAAATGAATTAGGCAAAGAAATTGCAGGCAGCGTGGCCGAGTGGTCTAAGGCGCTGGTGCCTAACACCAGTCCGAAAGGGGCGTGGGTTCGAATCCTACCGCTGTCATATTTATTTTTATAGTTTTAAGTGCTGTTCAACATATTGACACAATGTTAATTAAAATAAAAGTAAAATTAAATATATACCAATATACATAATATTTAGTTTAGTGGTTTAGGTTTAGTTTAGTGGATTAGAATTTATAAAAACGGTTACTTTACTGGAAATCCGGTAGCGAATCGAAACATTCTGACGGTTCCTCTTCAGTGTCAAAAAAAGTGTAAACGAAGCAGGAAGGTGGTTGTTTAGAAACGCGTGATATTTCACGGGTACTAACAAATCGAGTTGGAGCGTTAAGTGTCACATGATGCAGACAACCCGCTACTCTGGATTTCGTTCCGCGTTCATAAGTGTGACAGCACCCATACTATTTAAATTAATTTTAATACCATTGCCAGTATTATTTTTTACAGTTTAAAGAGAATTGTTGTGTAACAAAGATTCGTGTATTTCTACAAGAGGATTTTAATGGCGTCGTATTTTGATGGCTTCTGTTTGAAATGGAATTCATTGTGGCATCAAATGAGATCCTTTGTCCTCACTTGTACGGGGTATGCCAGGAAAATTATATCGCCTTTTGTCATTTGTATGAACCGTGAAACATTACACTTGAATCTGAGCTATTGTGAAACTTATACAGTATTAAAGTGTTTTCTACCACTATGATGAACAAACAGAAAAGGTTGTTACCAGACATATACTAGAATAGTCAGAGGTAGCATACAGGAACGCCCGATCCGTTCACTTCCTTTTCAAAGATATCAAATTGGATAAAAAAAATTAGATCTTTAATCACACATCTAGACTGGAACCTACTTTGAAACGCGCTGCAACTTATGGTACACTTTTTCGTGGTAACCGTTCGAGTCGAGGTTTGACCCTCACCGAACGGGCTGAGTCGAGTTACTCTCAAATAGAGGTTCAAATATAGCAACCTAAGAGCTTTTTTCCTTACAAATCCAGTGAAACCAACAGCTACGTTAAGCTATTGGTATCATGTCACTTCTGTAGTGTTTTTAATTGGAAAGCAATAAAAGAACCTCTCCCTAATTATTAGAATTATTTTTATGTCTTTAGGAGATCTTAATGCAATTTTCTATCATGCATTGCAATTAAGCCTTAAGCTCCGGAATTTGAAATAGAGTATCCGGATCTTGAGACGGACTACGATCACGGATTTGCAGTGGAAGCGATACCTTATGCGATGTGCCCCAAGTCCTCGCGACTTGATGTATAACTCGTTCAAACGAGCGTGCAAAGACGTGGCCGCAGGGGAAATTACCCGGGTCGCGGGCTGTCCGGATAATCCGTCCCTGTCTAGTCGCGGTGACGTCATACGTCGCTCTTACGTAACTTGTCGCGTTGTCGTTATCTTATCAAGGCCGGCGTAGAATGACATTTTAAACTTGCACGCATTCGGGAATGAAATTGGGTTTGATGTTTTACAAGTTGACTTTCCATATTATTCACATATGTATATATATACATGACATGTATACTATAATATATATATATATATATATATGTATGTCATTAATTACAATTTTTTTTATTTCGTAAATTGTGTAAGAACCAATTAAGGTATATAATAAATTTAAAAAAAATGGTCATTGCCAAATTACTTCTTAAAAACTTATGAATGAGGAAAAATAAGTAAAAATAACGTTAAAATTTCCAAAAACAATATACATAATATTATATACGTAATATATCAAATTGACTTTTTAAAAAATATCTTTTATTATTATATCCGTGTTCTGTTTAAATGTTTGTAATTTGCAATATATAATTTATAACTGATTTTTATCCCGTGAAATAAATATATAAATAAAGAACAGATTTTATAAAAATACATTTAATATTTTTATTTCATAAGTTATTAGCTTTACAATGTTACACATTACAATGAAAATCTAATGTTCGTCTCGTCAATCGTGAAACATATTTAAAAATAATTATAAGAAAAAGAATCAAGAAAACGGTCTTAAACGTTTTTCTTTACACATGTATCATGCTATGTTATTTTGGTATCCATTTCGTAAGCTGGTTTAGTGGTAGACAGTTTTATAACAGAAACCTTTAAACCTTATCTGACAATTTGTACAAAGCTTGAGCGACGTTCGGACGGAACTGTAGTAATTTCGCTGTGTGGTGGATCTGTCTAGCGGAGTGCGCGGTCTCAGGCGATACTGGGACTTCGTTTGTCAGAAGATGCTGGTTAAACTTTTATTTCAAACTATCGAAATTTGTCCACTTGCTAACTATTATCATTATTAATTCCTTTATTTTCAACCGACTTCAAAAAAGGAGGAGGTTATCCATTAGTCTGTATGATTTTTTTTATGTTTGTTACCTCGTAACTTTGGAGTGGGTGAACCGATTTTGATTTTTTTTTTATTTGAAAGCTGTTGCCTTCCATGTGGTTTTTTTTTGCAATTGTTGTCCATTTCTGATATGGCATCCATGATAAAACCAATTAAGTCTTAAATTTGCATTAATTATGTGCGCACCAATGGACGAATAACTCAATATCACGTTAACAGATTTCGATGATGATTTCAAAAACACAAAGAGTATTTAAGTGGTTTTTGTTTTTACTAGTTAAGTTACAAGTTCAAATCAACCGTTAATGTTATTACGCGCGGTTACGTGTTATTTTGTATTTCTTAGTATTTTCGAATTGTCGTAGCAATATTATGGAATAGGATTGATCACAACCAAACACCAAACTCTCATGAAACTACCCTTGAAGTACATCTATTCCGATAAAAATGAATCATCGAAATCGAATGCCATAATGTTTATTCGTCAAATATGAAGACATTTTTGCCATGTGAGACTATCAATCCGCAATAGGGTCGCGTGGCGGACTATGCCCTGAGCACTATTTACAGAGAAGGCATGTGCCTAACAGTGGGATATAGGCTGCAATGGGAAAACCAGAGCATTCTCCAACACTATCTTCAAAAACAGGCATTAAAAAAATTGTAGTAAGTGTAGAGGTTTGCGCTTTCTGCGCATCCAACGCTCTAGGACCGGGCGCAGAGCACTCGTCGTACGGATACCGTACGAGTGATGCGCCAGGTCCTCCTCCCACCTTCGGCAAAGTGCCACCTCTCTAGCCGACGGATCCGCCGGACTTCCTTTGGCAATGGGTTCTCTCCGAGGGCCCTCCTATCCGAGACATAGTCGGACACCTCGGCGAGAACCCTGCCACGAGCTCCCACGGCGGATCGCCGGCCAGCGAGGTAGCTGCCGCCCACGAGACCGTACGGTACCCCGAATGATTCTGACCGCGACAACCCGCTGCGCCCTGCGCAGATGAGACAGGTTGCCGCGGCTCAGGTCACCCGCCCAAATGGGGGCACCGTACGTGGCCATACTCCGACAGACCCCAGAGTACAGCCTCCTGCACACCGCGCTGGGTCCTCCGAGGTTCGGGAGGAGTCTTCCCAGCGCGGCTGCCGTCCTCAGGACCTTCGGCCCCAACTGTGCGAAGTGGGGTCCGAAGGTCCATCCTCATCGAGGGTGAGTCCCAGATATTTAATCTGGGAGCTCACCTCACCCTCTCCTCCTATGAGGAGGGTGGCACCCGAAGGGGTCCTTTACGCCCGTCCTGCGGAAGAGGAGGGCTTCGGTCTTCTCCAGCTTGACCCGAAGCCCTAACCTCTCTATGCGGCTGACGACGAGGCCTACTCCCACCTCCGCCAGCCGCGCCGCCTCCTTAAACTCCTTTCCCCGGGAATATATATCCCACAGAATCGGCCCCAACACCGATCCTTGTGGGACACCGCGCTTGGCTTCCCTCCACCTTATGGACCCTCCGGTCCTCGAATGCCACCCTCCTGTGGGAGAGGTAGGCGCCAGAAACGCTTCACGATTTTGCGTGTCATCCTTGCGCAGGGGCCATGCTAATCTTCTCTGTATCGTTCCAATTTTAGTTTATGTACTGCCGAAGCAAGTACAATGGACGAATAACTCAATATCACGTCAACCGATTTCGATGATGATTTCAAAACACAAAGAGTATTTAAGTGGTTTTGTTTTTACTAGTTAAGTTACAAGTTCAAATCAACCGTTAATGTTATTACGCGCGGCTTTTGTATTTCTTAGTATTTTCGAATTGTCGTAGCAATATTATGAAATAGAATTAATCTGAATCTAACACCAAACTCTCATGAAACTACCCTTGAAGTACATCTATTCCGATAAAATGAATCATCGAAATCGAACGCCATAATGTTTATTCGTCCATTTGTACCACACATACATACTTCAAATATGAAGACATGTTTGCCATGTGAGACTGTCAATCCGCAATAGGGTCGCGTGGCGGACTATGCCCTGAGCACTATTTACAGAGATGGCATGTGCCTAACAGTGGGATATAGGCTGTAACTTTAACAGAACATGAGAAACAAGAACGCAGTGGTCGCGGAGAAACTAATAACAATGCAATGGGAGAACCAGAGCATTCTCCAACACTATCTTCAAAATCAGGCATTAAAAAAAATTGTAGTATCTATAGAGGTAGCACTCTTATTAACAAAACAAGGTAAACAATTAAAGTACATTAGAAAGGCCACGGACACAAGTCTATGTTTGTGCTTTAGTCAATAAAAAACTAACAGAATGTGAAAAAACAAAAAATTGACACAGATATTTTTCGAAGGCACAAAAAGATGAAAAAATGATCTTGATCCTATCTACTTTGTATACGCATCGAACAATGGAATGTTAGATAAACACAGGTATCAGTAATGCGCTCCTTTCATTTCTGTTCAACGAAATTTACATAAGACATTCGCATAACACGGTTGATGTACGAGCGCCGCTTCTTATACCGTTATATTGTGTTTTTACCTTAAGCTCTCTGCTAGAGCATGTTACTCATGAATGTTATTGTTACCTCCTTATAAATATGTCTATTGATTCTTTAAAGCTTTCCAACCGACTTCAAAAAAGACGACGTCTGTATATTCTTTTTTTAAATTTGTTACCGCATAACTTTCGACTCAGTGAATCGATTTGAATGTTTCTTTTTTAATTGAAAGCTGTTGTGTGTTCCCAAACTGATCCAATTCTGATAATAGCATCCATGAGAAAACCATATAAGTCTTAATTTGCATCAAGTATTTGCGCCACTAATGTGGGAATAACTCAATATCATGCCAACAGATTTCAATTATTATTTTTTTATTGGAAAGGATGTACTTTAAGAGTAGGTTGATGAGAATTTGGTTAGTTTCTGATTAATTCCATTTCGTATTATTCCTACGATAATTCGTAAATACAAAGAGGACGTCCACTTGTAACTTTCAGTAAATGCCTATTCACTCTACTCTTGAAAACAACGACATTGTAATCGGAGGATAAATACACGCAGGCAAACTATTCCAGTCCATTGATGGAAGAATAATGAAAGATGAAGCAAAGCGCTCCGTTCGATTTTTGTCCTTTAGAAATTCTAATGATTTTTTCCCCATTTCTAGCTGAAGCTACGTAACTATTGGTATATTATTTTATAATTATTTTTTTGCTCCACTAACGGGTGAAATGATCGCAATGAATTTATAGATTCCACAAACAAAGTCGTAACACGAAACTGACCTAAATGTCACTTGTTCTTTGAACTTTCAAAAATAAATAGAATGGGAAAGAAAACAGTATTCAAAAATGTAGACGACATTTTCCGCGAGCTAAAATATAAGCTCAACTGTCGAAGTTTAACACGGACTACAAATAAAAAGTTTGCCCGCTTGATGTTAACAATTTAAAAAGGATTAAACCAAAGATCTGTTTGAACAGTAACATAATATTTCTGAAGTCCGTACGTACAGTGGTCACCCTGTCTACGTACTCGATGCCAAGCGAGTGACGGTAACTACTAATAATCTTTTTATAATGTACCTGCTTAAACTTGAGCACACATATAACACTTGCATCTGTATAAATCATTTTTCTGGAAGAGGCTGACGTCTAGGATACACGCTCGGCCTAGTTTAGACGTTAGAAAATCCAAATAAATAGATTCAATATCATTCTATTTTATAATCATATTGTATGAAAAAGTAATGTATTTTTTTTGTTTTTCTTTGGCTTATGTTCGCTGGAACTTGTCATAGACCAAGGAAACAAGTATATTTAGGTGCAAAAACAAAAACCGACTTCAAATCAAATCAAACATTAAACGCTATTACGTGCAAACGCCCTCTTTGTATTACCGAATTAACGTAGGAATATTATGAAATAATAATTATTTAGAATCTAACCAAACCCTCGTCAAACTACTCTAGAAGTGCATCCTTTACAATAAAAAATGGTTCATCGAAATCGGTTGGCGTGATATAGAGTTATACGTCCATTTGTGGTGCACGTAATTGATACAAATGTAAGACATTTAATTTTCTCATGGATGCCATTATCATAATTGAATTAAATTAAAATGGCACCACATGGGAAGCACTATCAAAAAGAATCATCAAAATCGGTTCATTCAGTCCAAAATCCCTTTCAAGTTGATTCGATTTGAAGTCTTTTGTTTTAGCTCGTAAATATACTTTTATAATTTCATATTGTTTATTGTCCCAAATACAGAGAGAGAAAACATAAAATAACAGCCTAGTCCTATAAAAATATCTATATGTATTATTGTATGTATGTTTATATATTATTTTTAACTTTTTTTTCCACTAAGCGTTCACTCTTTTTCTTTGCACAATTCAAAGGTAGGCCTGGCAGAGGATGGTCTTTGGCATTAGGTCCGCCTTTTGTATACTTTTCTACTGCAAATAAAGATTAAATAAATGACTAAAAATTTATAATACTTTTTGACAGCGGTGGGATTCGAACCCACGCCCTTTCGGACTAGTGCCTAAAACTAGCGCCTTAGACCACTCGGCCACGCTGCCTGGTTAATGTCTTTCAAAGGGCAACTATACGTTTACCATTAATGTATTCTTTAGCATTCACCAAACTCATTAAGTCGCATTTGTAAAAGATGATCAGCCTATCTCCGTATATATATATTTATTTCTTTACAAAGTCACACATCAGTTAATGTAAATTTTTACAAACTGTAGCCGTGACCAAAAATAAAGCGTCGGATAAGAAAGATTGAATATCTCGGTAGGTAAAGACGCTAGCTAACTGAAATAAATTATTCATGATAGACAATTAATTATAACACATAATATGACAAATATGATGTTTGTTTTTATGAATATTTCATTAAAAACAAACTTAAACGAAAAAGGATATCTTATGTAAACTTGGATAATACAGTATTTCTCATTAAATTTTATTTTTATTTAAATTTTAGTGTTACCTCCATGGGGCGATATAATGAAAAATACTATATCATTCAAGTTAACGTTTATTTTTTAATGAAATATAAATAAATTATTAAATATATTTTATTTTAAGGACATTTAATTGTCTATCATGCACAATTTATTTCAGTTAGCTGGCGTCTTTATCTTCCGAGATATTCAAACTTTGTTAACCGACCCTTTATTTTTGCTCACGAGTGTAAGTGATCTATAAATCATTCTACTATTTGGGATTTCGATAGAAACTAAAACTCTACTCTGTCTAGGATTTCCAGCATCACCGGTGATAAGACAAAGGCTCTGTTTTCCACCCAATTCCACTTTTAAGACGACACTTTACCCCTACATTTGTCGCCCTTGGATTTGATGGCAACTTTTAGTCGCCTTTTACGGCAAGCAGAGGAAACCACAGACTAATTCTGTAAGGCTTCAATATATAATAAGGTAACGGTAAATGGAATGTATATAAGCAAAGAATGATTCTTAAGATACAAGTTGTATATATTGTGCTTGTATTATTTATACAGTTCGACGTAATCTCTTGTCATACATTGTACACACGCGCGAAGATGAACGAAACTAGTTTTACAATTAACGATTGTTCCAGTTTGCAACTGGTAAAGCTAACATCCAGTTTTAATCCGTATTGTGTGTTCAAACCACATTTTGCAAGCAAACACACAATTTCAATTGGAGGCGGGATTCGCAGTTGTATTTCCGAGGCAAATTTCAAAATAAGATTGTTATTGTACCAATACATTTGCAAAAATCACATAAAACACTTGAGCGACATAGATGGACGCTTTTCCAAACCCCCACATTGTGTGCCCTTATGAATAGGTCTGCATTTTTTTACATAGATGTAAATAGATATACTCTATTTTGATCACGTTTCACACATTAAATAATAAAATAAATAAAATAAAAACAATCAATTTAAGTAAAAACTAAACTTACCCTAAATGTGGCCAAGGACGAGGTATCGCTATAAGCGATCTGTTCCAGGCAACCCTGTAGGACAAGAGAGGTAAAATATATAGTACGGTAATCAAAATAAGGTCAAGAATAAATAAATACATCAAGAATTGTTTATGTTAAAAACTGAACTGTACTTATATTAGAAACAAACATAGGTAATAACTACATCTATACAAATAAATAAAATTGGAGTCCCTGTTTTTCAACAATTTTCAAAACATCGAGCATCAAAATCAAATACGTCGTCTGTACTTGATTTTTTCGTCCACAAACAACTAAATCAACATCCCCACAAGGTCGGAAATCAACTAACGAGTCAGTGGCCCGAATGCCGGAACTTCGGACGTCCATTTAATTTCTTAAACAAATACACGATCGTTTCCTTCCTACAGCTTTGTAAATATGCCTTCCACAAAGGTAAGAGGCACAGTACTGTAACTAGACATCAATTCGTAGATCTCGATTAGGCTGTTAGAAAACGATGATAGTTTAAAATGATACTTAATAAATATATAATAAAAAATATCAACTTCTGAGTTGCCAAAAAAGTTCAACTTAAAGAATAAGGTTCTCTGTGATACATATGACAAAGGTATTAAACCTGGAGGGTGACTCTTACAAAACCCGAGGATCTCCGACTTGGAGTTTATATGGCATAAGAAAAATCTTTTTTGTTTTTTGTTTCCCGGAGAAAAACTTCAACAAAAGGGGGGAGTACCCCTTATGGGGAAAGCGGCGGTTATGTGAGGTTCTTACTCGCTGAAATCCCTCATCACATCGGTGCTTGGTGAGGGACTCCGGGATCTCTCAAGGCAAGTACTGCAGTCCCTCCGCACTGTGACGAAAGACCTCCAGTAACAGTCCCGTACCCCGCACCACGTTTCTTAGAAACTTGTTGCCTGTGAACCTGACGGCCTTTTTTGTCGCCTTTACGATAGGCAGAAAGAGAGAGCCCCGGAATACTAAAAACAATTGTACGGGGAGTATACGACGCGTGAACCAGAGCATTCTCCAACACCACCATAAAGTATATAAGAAAAGAACACGGACACAAGGCGGTGGTTGCCCTTTATTAAATTATAAAAAAACTAATATTACGTTTACTTTCTACTGTATTTTTAGCGTAGATTAGATTTGAGGACAGGTTTTGTTCATAATTTTAATTAGACTTGTTTCTAGACAGTGTTTAATAGAAACCGTCAATTACAAACCGTCAAATTAAAACACAACACGATCAGTGAGTTTCGGCGCTTAGCTCCTAATCAGTTTGTTCGGAAACTGCCTGGGATATGTCCTACACACTCATTACAGGGGACTCGACCCCTCCTCCACAAAAGCCTCACGAACTCCGTACACTATGATAACAAAAGGGTTGAATTACATACCATCACGATTATAGAATAAATCAACGTTTAAAATTGCAACATTAGTTGTTGCCGGCACCCGGGGATCAAACTCGAGACAATGTACTATGCAACTTAAGGCTACCGCCCAGACACGGCTTCCACGGCACTTTTTATTGAGCGATTGGCGTTGAAGAAAACATGATTGAGGAAACCTGCCCTGTTAAGTCTACCAATCCAAACTAGGACCACGTGGCGGACTATGTTTTTATACAGTCTATGCAGGGAAGGCCTGTCGCTAGCAGTAGCTTGTATACACATAGACTGTAACTTTTTCTTTTTATCAACCGACTTCAAGTAAGTAGGACGTTCTCAATTCGTCTGTTTTTTTATGTTTGTAACAAATCATCACTTTCGACTGGGTGAACCGATTTTGATGATTCTTTTTTTATTTGAAAGGAGGTACTTCCTGTATGGTTCCATTTTGACAATGTCATTCATGAAAAAACCATATAAGTCTTAAATTGGCATTAAGTATGTACGCGACAAATGGACGAATAACTCAATATCACGCCAACCGATTTCGATGATTCAGTCTTCATTGTAAAGGATACTTCAAGATTAGTTTGATGTGATTTTGGTTAGGTCCTGATTAATTCTTTTTGTAATATTCCGCGCGTAATAGCGTTTGACGTTTGATTCAATTTGAAGTCGATTTTTCTTTTGCTAGTAAATATACTTGTTCACTTTTAATATGTAAGGTCGTGAGATCTGCGGTCAAATTTATGCCACAGTTATAGTTAATACATGGCTACCATGGCACCTATGTATACAGGCACATATATTAGGAAATAGTTGTTACCCTAAAGAAATTACAATGCTGAAAATAAGTGTTCACGTCATTTATACGGTTATAACAACCACGAAGTATACTCCGTAAAATGTATTCATAATATACGTAGAATTTCAATGAGGGAAAGAGAGTAAAGGAAAAGTCCCTGCGGTTGTATCCTGTCCAATTATTTGAGAACATAAATTCAAAATTAACATATTGTTAAACATTTGTCAACCTTATTATTTAAATGTTAGGATTTAAAATGGAATAAATCAGTGTATTTTACTATCGGCGAAAATAACTGCGTAAAGAAGTTATTATTGACGGCAGATAACTCCAGCGCTGAACGAAACGTGGAAGGGATAGTTGCGCATGTGTACAGTCGTGCACACAATTATTCATTTCTCGAATCTCACATCGTTTATCTTCTTCTTTTTGAATTGCCATCTCCTACCGGAGGTCTGTTATCATTAAGGCTATTTTCGATTTAGCGGCACGGAACAAGGATCGTGTGCTCATGTTGAACCATATCCGGAGATTTCTGAACCACGAAATACGTCTTTTTCCAGGTGGTCGATTACCCTGGATTTTTACTTGGATGATGATCATTTATACAAATTACGAATAATGTGTTTTTGTTTGTACTTTTTATGTAAATACTTGTCCATTTTAGCTAGTTATTACAACTAAAAATATATACAAACTATAATAGTCAATAAAAATCAACCTAAAACATAACAGAAAACAAAAGTCATGTAAAATAAAATTTTGAAAGCGACTGTACACCAGGAGCGGGCGGGGTGTGGTAACGGTGCGCGAGGCAGAGTACGACAGGAGAGCCAATAAGCGCTCGCACATGTACGCCCGCGACCCTTCACTCCCCTGTGATACCTCAATTTCGACGTTATTTGCCGCCAACTATAATTGATAATTCAAGTAGTAATCAGTTATCTTGATGGCACAATAGCGGTTATTATAGATGTGATAGCAAGCTGTGCTTCCTACCTTTCTTATTTTATGTGAAATTATGAGGGATTGTTTAATTTATGTGTTCTCCCATATCTCAACATTGTTCTGCCATGTCACTAATATCAGTTATATAGATATAACTGATATTTTGTAAGCTTTTATTAAGCGTAATTGTTTATGCTAAGTATAGAACGGTAACACTTTGGTCGTTGTATTTATTGTTCCAAAGGTAAAAGAGATTTATTAACATTTTAAAAATATGTTAGCTTAGTGTCCCGACTGTTGCAGTTGCATTGTACGCTAGCAACCCGAGTGCAATCCCCGGTGCTGGCACCAATGAATCTGTTTGTTGCAAATTTAACTTAATTCTTTCCAGAGAAGGCTTGTACCCAATAATTGGACATATTGGTTGTTTTACTTTAAATTTTATGAATTATTTAAATATATAATTAGCTTGTGTGTTTATATGTTTTCTTTCTCTTGTAATTCCTTGTCCTCCTCGTGTCGTATTCCTCATTACCGTGGGTCGTGACCTCCAAGAAATATATCGCGGACGATCGCTCTCTATTTGCGATCTTCGGCGGTCTATAATACCTCGTGGACTTTCGTGTTGGTGTTGTTGCTGATTGGTGTGTCCACCGCATAGGGCTCCTGCCGTCGGTCGTCTTCCCTGTACTTTGTCTGTGAGCATCAGTGTTTCCAGTATATCGTTTTAATTCGCCTACCAATATGTTCTTTTTCCTCAACCAGGTTTGACTGGTAGAGAATGCCACTAAGGCTTTAGGACCGCGTATTACAAGAAGTGTAAATAAATGAATAAGTGTAATACGTAACGCGTTACTTTGTTTTATCTAAATACTAGCTATACGTTGCAACTCCACTAACCAAAATAAATCTGAATGACAGACATTTTTTTTTCAATAAAGCGCAACCACTTGTGTCCGTGTTCTTTTCTAATTTACTTTAATAGTTTACTTACATACTCTTGAGCACCGGCGCAAGGTGGCCAGCCTTTCGGTGTTTTACAGATTACATTTTGGAGAGTGTGCACAGGAATTACACGAGTTAATTCCCCCATCCCCATTCTACCTTCGGACGTTTAGACACTCGGCGGGTCTCTACCCTTTTATAGTCGATGTCCTGCGCGTCCGAACGAAGCGATTTGAGTTCATCGTGCGTACAGCAAAGGAGTGGAATAAGTTGCCGGCGTCAGTCTTTCCGTCCAAGTACGACGTGGGAGCCTTCAAGAGTAGAGTGAATAGGCACTGACTAAACTAGCGCGTACCATCTTTCGACTATATCACCACTTAACACCAGGTGGGAGCATGGTCAAGCGCTAGTTTACAGGAATAAAAAAAAACTTTGTTTTGTGAATAGGAGTGCTACGTCTACAGTTACTACAATTTTTATTGAAATGACAGACATTACATATATTGGGGGCATTCACTGTTCGTTTGCTGTTTGAGTTTCAATTCAACTGTCACGTCAATATATGAAATTCATTGGAATGGTAGTAGAATTATCTGTCAGTACCGGCTAAAACCCTTCGTAAACTCATACCCAACACTCTACTGATGATTATCACATGATCAAATGCATAGTTTACGATTCTATAAAGGACAAATAGACAAACATTCATTTTTATAAATAAGTATATTAGCTGTTCACTTTATAAATAAATAAGTACTAAAAATAAAAAATAACAGAAATGTAAAGAACATTCAAGTAGCTGACTTCCCGGGTTCGTTCGAACGGGTCACGGGAAGATGAGGCCGCCGGGGAAATTACCCGCGCCGCCCCTAGCCCGCCTAATTCGTCCTTGTCCGGTCGCGGGCTTGTCAAAATGCGACATATTAAACTCACATGTTGACAGCTTTTTCGTACTATTGTATACAAATTTACGAGTCGCCTCTGTTTGATGGCGTTGTTTTTGAAATTATACTTCTGTAGAAGCGTTATGAAAAAAATCGTGCTTATATACTACTGACACCTTTTTAGTGCTCCGATATAATTGATTTTAACTGAACGTATATATTATTTATTGATATATAATATTATTTAATATAACATTTATTTATTTAATTTAAACGGAACTTTATTGTCTGTATTGAGTATCCTTATCTATCCCTTTTAATATTATATTGTATTTAATTATTTGCATGCAATTAAAAACGATTTTTTAATGATGTACTTAAATACACGCACCAATTTTTTTATGTGTGTCTTTTAGATGTCTTTTTTATACTTTATAAGAAAGTGTTTAACTACGATGTTAAGTAGAAACGCATTCCCCGATGGTAAGGCGCACTAGCTTAATAAATGCCTATTCACTCTAGTCTTGAAAATACCCACATTGTAATCGGAGGGAAAGACAGACACGGAAAAACTATTCTAAAGACGAAGCAAAGCGCTTCCTTCGTGTTTGAGGGATGTTCACAACAAAAGGATAACATCCTGACGTGCGTCTTGAAGTTGCCGATGGTGGAATGGGGATGGGGAATTAGATTTTGTTGGTGGTTCTCCGATCTTTGACACACGTACAATAGAAAATGCTTTTTTAATAACCGATATCAGTGATGATAGCCTTGTTTTAAGGAGTTCGAGTTTAAGGTCGCGGGTTCTAAACCCAGGCCGCAACGAGTCGATACAATACAAGGAATTGCCTTTGTCGATTGTTTAAGAACAAAAAATCACTTGCTAAAAGTTTTTTTATTTATTAATTTAAGATGATTTTTTCTATCATCCTCATAGGACAGAAAACGATACAGATAACATACAGTGATCAGGTCAGGAAAAACAAAAGCCTTACTCTTACTGCTAAAAGTTTGTGCCCGGTGTATAACGCTGGGCTCACCCCTTGTCACATATGGGACCCAATAAGACCGATAGGGTTAAAAGAACGTGAAAGCTAAATATAATATACGGTTATATTTTTCAATCATATCTATTACCACAAAATATCGCCGCATCGTTACAAAATAATGCAACGTCATAGGTAGCTAACTTAAACGTTATGCAAATTTAAGTCAGAACTGTCCACGTCTCAGTTACGGGCAAGTTACCAACTTGACACACGGTCCGTTCAAACGTGCGTGCAACTTGCCGCTTCCAGTAAAATTACCTGTACCTTGTTCTTACCGGAAAATTTCTGCTTGATGTCCTTTATTATAACATTACCTTGGCTTTTTATACATTTGTTTAGTTATAAACAGATTTAAAGTTAAATAAAATGGACCAATCTACTCAGTTTCGAGCACAGGCGTAAGGTTGCTAGCCTTTCGGTTTTCTACAGATTTCATTTTGGACAGTGCCCTCAGGATGTACCTGATCTAATTCCCCCATCCACATTCCACCATCGGACTTCAAGACGCACTGCAGGATTTCATCCTTTTGTTGTGAACACCCCTCAAACCCGAACGCAGCGCTTTGCTTCGTCTTTCATAGTTCGTACAGCAAGGGACTGGAATAAATTGCCCGCTTCCTTCCGATTACAATGTGGGTATTTTCAAGAGTTGAGTTAATAGGCATTTATTAAGTTAGTGCGCCTTACCATCCAGGACTGCATTTCCACATAGCATCAGTTGGGATCAGTAGTCAAGCACTTGCTTCCATGTTTTCTCCATTCGTCTCACAATTCATTCAAAAATGAATAATGAAAATAAAAGACTCATTGTCGCAATTTCTATCATTTTTCAAACATTAATTTACATGTGTACTTAAAGATTCCGCTCTCAGTGGGCCTCCATGACACGGCTGGAGGTAAAGGACCTGTCATGTTATCTTTTTTCTTGTTGACGGGGGTTGATCGATGTTCTTAGGTCCTCAACTCCAGGTATTCGAATTCCCAACTATAGACATAGACATAGACATTTATTTATTGGCATCACAATACAAAAACACATCACAAACTGAATATAACACACATTAAAAAAGAATGAAAAATAGACAAAACACAGTTAAAGTTACACGGACAAATAATACAAAACATATGATGCCAATATCGGACACCGTCTCAGCATATGCTGTCACAAGGATGCGACAGCGCTGATTTTCAGCGGTGCCCGGGACTACCTAAAGACGTGCGCGCGCAATACTACTTTTATATGGAATATTATTATACAGACAGTAAGAGTATAATAAATATGAGATAAAAATATATTTTATACAATAAAATAGATGAAAAAAAAATATATATAAATATTATTGAGTCAAAAATAAATAATATGATAATTAAACTATAAAGATCATAAAGTCGATAGCCATTAGAGAAAAAATATCCTTTCAAATTTATTATCATATCTATAAACCTATCGAGCGATTACACCGTCGGCAGATTTCTAAAGCTGCTTTGCGGGGACGAGAACAATTCCATTTAGAGGCATAGATACTTTGTCCTTTTCATAGTTTTGGTTACAAACTTAGTAACCTTAGTATTCAAATCACAAAGGCAGTCTAGACTGTGGGCCGTGACACGCACGTATCGGATCGTCAGATTAATAAAAAGGTCAAATATATCATTCTATTAACATTCACACCTTATTTCGTGAGGTACATTGGAGTCACATGAAAGACGTTTTGGGACGAGTTGTGAATAACATGGGTATATAATTAAACAAAGAATATCATTGGTGGACAGCTTCAAGATCTGAACAACAAGTTTATTTACGAGTAAAATCATTACCTGACTACAAATATAATAGGAATATTATGATATAGAATTTATCTAATCTCAATCTCAGAATCTTACCAAACTCTCATCAAACTACATTAAAAGTACAATAAAAAATGAATCATTAAAATCGATTAACGTGATATTGATTTATTCGTATATTTGTCGCGCACATACTTAGTGGGACTTATATGGTTTTCTCACGCCATTGTCAAAAATGGACTAAATTTATATGGGACTAAAAGGGAAGTAGCAGATTTCAAATAAAAAGTATCATCGAAATCGGCTTACCCTGTTGTTCACCTGAAAGTTATGAGGGAACAAACATAAAAAAACATACAGACGACTCTTCCTTTTTTTAAGTCTGTGGTTAAATACGTGGTGATTAACTTAAGGTGTCCGCCCTAGGGATGTTCATACAAAAAATATATTGTTATATTTTTCGATATAATACATCGTAATGTTGTATCGATACTATGCGATATATTATATAAATATATCGGTATTTCAATATATCTTATCGTTTGTTTTTATTTAAGTAGCCCAAAAAAATATAAAATTTATACAGTTAATACGTACTGCAGGAGTGTAGTTACTACAATATTATATGCAATATTTGGTTATCGGATTGAAGCGATATATTCCGTTCATATATCGATACTTTAGGTAATATCGATATATATCGTGCAATCTTAGTCCGCCCGCATTACTGTTACCACGGCCCCCCTTTTATTTAACATATATATGCAATTTAAGTAAATAGAGACGGAGCATTCCGTAAATCTTTACATAAGCCGGCTTACCTCACGGGAACCCCGTTTGATGCAAACATCTCATGCCTCTATTTCACCAAATTGCATACATCCAGATAATGGACTCTATTTTATCTTATTTAAATCTCTTCGTTGTAAAACTTTACAAAAGAAACGTTATCAATACATACTTGATAGATACGAATATGTTTCATATTCTTTTGCATTATCCATTCTAACGCGGACAAAAAGCATGCGTGGATTAGGGGGCGAAGAACAATTATAGATCACCGTCAAGATGACACTTTTATTGATATAGCTATTATAATTTAACGTATAGTATTCGCACGCTCACGTTTACTACAAATCAGCAACAATAAAACAACTGTTTGAGGTTTAACGGAACACGTGGTGCGACTACTATCATCCTCGAGAGCAATGACCCCGGCGGCGCTCCGGATTACGTCGATGACAACTTGTCATTTGTTGCCATAATTGAAAATTAGCTGAAGCACTGTCAAATATAAAGAAGTCAATAAAAAATAGTACGTTTTAGACTACACGCCTGGAGTAAATCTTCTTTAGCTCCATCTATATGTGTGTATACTATATCTCTATATATGTATACTATTAGGTCCTAACATATGAAATTGGCGTTTTAACGTACTGGCCACTTTGATATCAAATACCTCTTTGGTTAGGAATTCCATTTTCAAATTTATACAGCTATTTACTCAAGCATTTGTTTTACGAAAGCCGTAATTCATATGTTTTTTCCATCTTTGTTTTTTTTTGCGTTTTCAGTTTATAAAATGGAAAACTTTAAATATCGCGTTATTTACAAGTACGAGTTTCGTCGTGGCATCTATGCTGCAGAAACGGGTCGAAGGATTAATGATTTGTATAGCGGTGGTGTCGCAAAAGAAAACACAGTGCGTTTTTGGTTCCAACTTTTTTGTTCTGGAAATTTCGACCTGCAAAACAAGCCCCGTGGGCGGCCTGGATCTTATATATACACAAAATATAATATTAAGGACGATTGTTCAAGAGAGAAAGAAAATGTTCGCGTGCATTACTCTCTTTTGCTCCTACTTGATTTTCCCTTTTTCTTTTTTCCCATTTTCCCACCGATCACACTTTTCGCAACGCTCTCACCAGCTTATTCTCCAAATCAAACTTGCGTAAATAAGTTTTACTTCAAAAACAGTAAGGGTTTACGCACACGTACGTTAACCTTTTTCCACTTGACTATCATTACTAATGAACCATAATTAAAAAAAAAATTAAAGTTACAGCCTTTATATATGTCCCATGTATGTGCTGGGCACAGGCCTTCTCTGTAAAGAGAGTAAAAGGGCGTACTCGATCCTACTGCGGATTCTCTTCACCGTTCTTCACCGCCGAGAGCGTGGTAAATTAGCACATAAAATTGTAACAACAAATTTATTGGTGCCGGCACTGGGGATGGAACTCGGGTTGCTAGCGTACTACACTACTTGAGGCGACCGCCCGGACACTGAGCTACCACGGCTCTAACCATAATTTAACTGTCACTAAAATCACACAATACCACTTAGAGTCACGAGTCAGATTTAAATGCTGATTGGGATTTGGCGTAACATTATTTGACTCCAACATTTGATACACGGTACAAGTAACGAATAAACGAATCGTGCAAACATCGTCTGAAAGCGTCTACAAACAGGAACGAGTATTAATACGATACTATCTCCTTGTATTTTAATTCCGTCAATGTACCAACAATTTACCGTTTACCACCAACATACACTTACAAACACAAATACATCGAACGATTGAATCCAAACTTTATTCTATGAAGATACGAGCTACGCTACTTTCGGGAGTATTGGTCCAATGTTTGCAGTTGAAGTAGCTTATTTGACCAGTCCTAAGCAAACGCGTGGCATTTTCCAGAGACGTATTTAACATGTTTCCTATAAAAAAGTTGTTTGGAATACGTAATGGAGTTTCTTGTTTTTCTTTTCAGCTGTCCCGAAATAGGTTATACCTCGAAGAAGCCATTCTAGCATTTGAGAACTTGAGTATAGGAATGAGAATGGCATGTTATTTCTTTTTTAGTATTTCTCAATCAATTCTAAAGGGGTTAGTTCGATAAAATTGAAATATGTAAAGGAAAATAGGTAGACTTAGACTTTTGTCAAGTGATTTAATTGTTGAGAATAATGTATTATAACTTGATTTACCAAATGTCAAGTTGGTTCATAAGCAATAGAATTTAACAAATTTATAATAGACATGTACATTTACGAGTGCACACAAACACCGACTTCAAATCGAATCAAACGTTAACGCTATAAAGCAGACAACTTCTTTATGTTTCCTAATTATCGTAGGAATATTATAATAATAATAAAGCCATTTAATCGAAATCAGTTACCTTGTGCGCACACTTGTGTTTTCCATATTCACCTACGGAGCTGAGACATGGACCCTGAAGAAAGCCGATCGTGATCGCATTGATGCCTTCGAGATGTGGTGCTGGCGAAGGATGTTACGGATCCCACGGACAGCACATTGTACCAACGTGTCCATCCTGAGGGAACTTAAAATCGAAGCTAGGCTGTCCACCATATGCCTACGCAGGATGCTGGAATACTTTGGTCACATTGCCAGAAAAACAGCAATAACTTAGAAAGGCTAGTTATGACTGCTAAAATTGACGTCGGTTAGCGATGCTCTGCGCACGGCTGCAGATAGAAGAAAATGGCGACGGATCACTAAAACCAAACTGTTCCCACAAGACGGTCACGACCCTCAGCATTGAGGAAACCGCCGCGAGGAGGAGGAGGATTTCCGTTTTACAATACAATTTTGTTAGTAACATGAAAGTTAAAAAGACTTAAAGAAATAACTTATAAATTAGTGTTAGTGTTATTTATGCTATTTGGACTCTGATCGGGTAAAGGCCACCTCCATCCTTTTCCATGACTGCTTGTCCTTGACTGACATTATCCAGTCATTTCCGGCGATGTGACTTATTTCATCAGACCACCGTCTTATTTGTCGACCAACATTTTTTTTCCCGCTGGTCCTTTCCATTTTGTACTTCAAAACAGTTAGGGTTTACGCACACGTACGTTAACCTTTATCCACTTGGCTATCATTACTAATGAACCATAATTTAACTGTCACTAAAATCGCACAATACCACTTAGAGTCACGAGTCAGATTTAAATGCTGATTGGGATTTGGCGTAACATTATTTGACTCCAACATTTGATACACGATACAAGTAACGAATAAACGAATCGTGCAAGCATCGTCTGAAAGCGTCTACAAACAGGAACGAGTATTAATACGATACCATCTCCTTGTATTTTAATTCCGTCAATGTACCAACAATTTACCGTTTACCACCAACATACACTTACAAACACAAATACATCGAACGATTGAATCCCAACTTTATTCTATGGAGATACGAGCTACGCTACTTTCGGGAGTATTGGTCCAATGTTTGCAGTTGAAGTAGCTTATTTGATCAGTCCTAAGCAAACGCGTGGCACTTTCCAGAGACGTATTTAACATGTTTCCTATAAAAAAGTTGTTTGGAATACGTAATGGAGTTTCTTGTTTTTCTTTTCAGCTGTCCCGAAATAGGTTATACGAGTATCTCGAAGAAGCCATTCTAGCGTTTGAGAACTGAGAGGATAAGAATGAGAATGCCATGTTATTTCTTTTTTTAGTATTTCTCAATCAATTCTAAAGGGGTTAGTTCGATAAAATTAAAATATGTAAAGGAAAATAGGTAGACTTAGACTTTTGTCAAGTGATTTAATTGTTGAGAATAATGTATTATAACTTGATTTACCAAATTTCAAGTCGGTTGATAAGCAATAGAGTTCAACTAATTTATAATAGACATGTACATTTACGAGTACACACAAACACCGACTTCAAATCGAATCAAACGTTAACGCTATTAAGCAGACAACTCCTTTAAATTTCCTTATTATCGTAGGAATATTAAGAAGTAGAATTAATCAGAACGTAACCAAACTCTTATCAAACTATTTTTGAAGTGTATTCTTTCCAATGAAAAATGTATCATTGTAAACGGGTGGCGCGATATTGAGTTATTCGTCCATTTATCACATACATAATGCAAATTTAAGCCTTATATAGTTTTCTCATGGATGCCATTGACCAAATTAAATGAAATCACACGGAAAGCACCAGCTTTCAAATAAAAAAAGAATCTTCAAAACCGGTTCACACAATCGAAAGTTAAAATAAACGTAAAAAAAAACGATGCAGACTAATTGTGAACCTCCTTTTTTGAAGTCGGTTGGAAATCGTAATTTCTTAACCAAAGTATAGATTCCAGTGGAGTAATAATAATTTAGTGTATGCAAAAAAAAATCTCCTAAATACTGGTACACTAAGTATAATAGTTATCAGTCCTGTAGCTCTGGGCTCTCAAAAATAAGACTACAGTCCCCTGCCTGGCGTAGAAGGCGACTAAAAGGGGCCACTGGGCGACAAGGGACAAGGGGGCCTTTGTCGTCCACCAAGGTGGTCCCGGGAATAAGGCGACATCGGCTGGGCCGTGTCGCCTTGCACTACGAGAGCACAGGGGGGAGGGAGTAACCTCGCCCCCGGGAAGTGCTCTCCTTGAGCACAGTGCAGAGGGGCTCCGGTGAGTTCCACTGGAGATCCCGGAGCCCCTCACCATACACCAAGGAAGGACCACCGGGGAGGTTTTACTGCGTAAAAACCCCACATAATCGCCGCCCTAGAAGGCAGGGTATCTTTTTGAAGATATCCTCCTCGTTAACAAAAAAAAAAGTATAATAGTTATACGGCATTAGGTCATGTCAATCCCTAATGCCATAACTTTTGCAATAAAGGCTGATGGTCAAAACGTCGCCGTATTTATTCGCATAGATATGCAAATCTATTTATATAAAAGAGAATGTGTGTATGTTCCATTTAGACTCTTCACCCGCTCGAGAAGAGAAGAGAATGAAAACGGGAGAAAAATAATTAATTTAATATATCGTGAGAGTTTAATTAAATATTTAACGATGTAAGTTTATTGTTTAAATTGTGTATTTATTGTTTCAGTTATCAAAATTTATCCCGGCGAAGCGGGCTGGATACGCTAGTTGACAAATAAATTAACTTATTAATTATAATTTATTGTATATATAATATACATATAAACAATAAATTATAATTATATATATATAATATATATTTATATTTTATTATATAAGTACTCAAAATTAATAAAACAAATCCTCGGCATGCAACTGTTTCGCAATATGTTTGTTGACGAAACTTAAATTGCTTAACAAAACATAGAAAGAAAGAATACTGGCGGAAACTCCGCGAGCATCTCACCCCAGAGAATTATTCCAACAATTTCATATCGTCTTCCACTTCCGGGAACCGCTGCAATGTCATTTTGATTATTCATAATGTCCAAAGTTATAATATAACCTAAATATAAACAGTTTTTGACTTTTGTTTAGTTTTAATTTATTTTGACAATGAGACAACCATTGCTATTTACACCACAATGATACAACAACTTCTTTATAATAAAAAGACAGAAACGGTTTCAAATGAAATTTACTACTTACTACTCTTAAAATGCACTTAATCTTAAAAAAACATAAGTTACAAAAATTGTAAATTTTTTTTCTATTATTCCTGCCTACTAATATATATAAACTAACCTACCTAGTTTTGAATTTTTATAAACCTATCAAAATCATAGTGGATGCCAGTGATCACACATCTTGTATGTGCTATAACAAAAATCGACCTATATACCTATCATAATTACCAATAAAAATCTGAATCTTTATACTTTAGTCAATGACAATTTCCCAAAAGAAACACATTGCTAATTACTTTTATCAGGCGTTTTAAATTATGCTTTGACTAGAACAACTTACCATCAAATTATGTCACAAAGTATTTGGTAAAGGACCAACATGCTTAGTGTAGTATATTCCATAATACTACAGGCTGGGAAGTAAGATTATTTTTATTATTAAATAATTATGTTTATAAATGTAGATATGCCATTGTAGAGAAAAATGGCGGAAAGTAGTTTGCGGTGGTACGAGCATGTGATGAGGCGGGATCAGGAGCATGTTGTGCAGAGAACCCTTGCTATACCAGACACCAAGAAAGGTAGAGGACGACAAGCCACGTGGTGGACAACCGTTGCCAAAGATCTGCAACGAGCCCAAATAGAGGTACGGACGACCCAAGACCGTCTGTCCTGGCGCCGCAACACGAGGAGGACCAAATAAAGGGAAAAGGCAAAGAAGAAGAAGAAGACACAGGCCAGCCGATGTCGCCTTCTTCCCGGGTCCACTTCGGCGAACGACAAAGGCCCCCACTCTTGTCGCCCATCGAACCCGAGGCCCCGTTTAGTCGCCTTCTACGACAGGCAGGGGATACCGTAGCCCTATTCTACGAATCCAGAACAACAGGTCTAATATCCACTGTAGCTACATTAATGTGAGACATAAAGTGTTAATCTATGAAGAGTTTCAAGTATGTTGTCCTAATATATAATTCTTTTAAGCCTTTTATCCTAATTGAAGTAGACAGTAGCAATCATTATTCGCGGTTCATCGGGTTTGATGGCTTTATATAGTGACAAGGGTACAACGGACACGAATTGTAGGAAGTATGTGTTTTCACTTATTTCTACAAAAATATTTAGGCCATTATTGAAAATGTATTTCTTATGGGGAAAAAAACTTTATCGACGAAAATCTTTTCATCAGCGTACTTTAATGTTAATGTAAATAGTAGCTTTATTGCTGTGGACAGTTTACACATATTAATTAATATTATATATTAGGTACTAACATTTGGTTCAGGCTAACGACCTAAGAGCTATGCCACCTCTCAATCAGAGTAGTTCGACATTAAAAAAACACTCACGAGGGAAATACTCTGTTCACTAAGTCTAGATGATTTATTTTATTATTGGCCCAAAACCCATGATGTTAACGACACTTTAATAACACGTTTTACGGCATTAAACTTTGAAATCGTTTTATGGAAAATGTTTTCCCCCTCGCGCTAAATCTTCAGAACATCGGAACACGAACTCTGTTTTTATCTTATTATCGGATTCCGATTCGTTTCTGATTGATGTATGCGACGTTGACAAATAATATCGAGGGGTGACTCTGTGGGGATTATGAATTTGATATTCGTTCCTGCAATTTTGCTAGATCTTCTCTGTAAGTAGATGTATGTATAACAGTCAAAGTTAAAGCCTATATATATATACTGCACAACAAAACATAGAAAATGTTTTCTAAGACAGGTTTCTTTATGATGTTTTCCTTCAGCACTAAGCGTGTCAATAGGCATTTAAAATTGCAAGAACCAAATTAATTGGTGACGGCACCGGAGATTGAACTCGGGTTGCTAGCGTACTATGTAACTTGAGGGAACTTCACGGACACTGAGCTACCACAACCTTTGAGCTGTTAGCAACAACCTTTATTTTTATTTGTCCCACTGTTGGGCACAGTCCTTTTCATAAGGACATAGTACGCCACGCGGCCCTATTGCGCTTTTCCAAACCTTCACATGTTTTAGAAAAAAATTCTAAGACATGTAGGTTTCCTCGCGATGTTTTCCTTCACCGCTGAGGGCGTGGTAAATTAGCACATAAAATTGCAACAACAAATTTATTGATGCGGGCAACACTGAGCTACCTCGGCTCTTGAGCTATTCCACCTCTCAATACGGTGAAGCAGTAAAAATCAGCTTCACTGGGTAATTCAAATCCTTCATAGTTCGTTTGCTAGTCGTCTTCATTGCACCTGTGAAAGTCAACAGCAAAAAGTTTCCACTTCAAAATAAACAGATTAAAAATTCATCGGGAAAAAATTTATTCCTGTTATTACCCTCGCCGGCTGCACTCGGCGACGAATAAATAAGGACAAAATATAGACTAATAATTAAAACGCGGAGTGCACGCACGATTATTGTGCCGTCCAATTGTTAAGCGAGCAGCGTGAAAATAGTCCTTCCTTCATTTCATCCTTCGAATTACTTAGTTTCGGATTCTATCCTTTAGAGAAATGCCAAGCATTACTCCTTCCATCGTTACTTGTGCGACTTTAAGTGGACTAGCCCAACGGCTGGAAGGACGCACTGGTTGAAGACCTTCGTCTTCAGGCATTGACATATTTGAGAAGTGAGGATGTTGCGGGTATATATAGTTAATACATAAAGCGAAGCGTCGATATTCACAATTGCATAGGGCCGTAGAATCTCAACTCGCTCGTCACTTATGCCAGAAGGTAATCGAGCCGAAGCTTTTAATCCGTGAAATACGACGGCCGAGCGAGACATCGCGGTCGTTAGCAATTTATCGAGAGCTACCTGAACACTGCACCAGCTTATGTTATTAGCTGTCCTATATATAAAGTCTTTAATGAGTATACGAAGCAAGCACGCGTTACCATTCAACTCTTCGAGTCTGCTATTTGCAAATGACATTTCATGACATAAAACTTAGGAGCTTACTATTTCAGCCCTGTAGTTCTGGGCTCATAGAATAAGGCTACGGTATCCATTGCCTGTCGTAGAAGGAGACTAAAAGACTTTGTAGTCAGCTAAAGTGGACTCGGGAAGAAGGCGACATCGGCTGGCCCGCGTCGCCTTGCACTGTGAGGGCTCTGGGGGAGGTATTAACCTCTGTCCGAATATGTTCTCTGCTGTGCAGAGAGGCTCCGGTGCGTTCCACTGAAGTCACAACCATGCTCCGAGGAATGGCCACCGGGACGGTTTTAGTGGATAAGAACCCCACATAAACTTGTTGAAGATTTCCCCCGTTAAAAAAAAGTTACTATAGCAATAAAAAACCGATACAATATTTGTTGTCATATATACTATTATTTGTGGTTGTGGTGTACAAAAAATAAAGTAACAAAAAACACCGATTACTACTTTTTAAAAATTATTTACCATGACTCATTTTATGGTTATCTGTTAATTACCGGACACCTTATATTATAGATAATTATGTGCACACAATTATTAACTAGCGAACCCAAAAAAAGAAAAGTGAACGTAAAAAATGCCTTTAACTCAGTCCAAGCGCTTTCTCTGAAGAGAAATGTTAATACGTGAATACCCTACTGTAACATATGTTATTTATAACGTTGTAATCTACAATACATAATACTAACACGAGAGATATTTACAATATAATAGGTATTTTACAAAAAATATAACTATGCCAAACCGACGTCGTTTGGCAACGTGCCTAGAAGGCTGGTAGCATTGCCACGTTGTTTGGCAATGCTTAGCCTCTGTGCAAGGTATAAGCCCTTTGGTCACCAGATGTGTTGACCAACTTCTTAGCTATCACATTAAAAATTGGTGTACACTAGGACCCCACGGACCCATGAAAGTCCGTGGTGTCCCCTCTGGTCGACCATTTTGCCACAGCGACAACGATGTGGAATAAAGCAAGCAGCGCCCAACCTAATGCATACTGCCAATCGGAACGATGGGAAATCCATTTAGATTCCAGTGTTAGACGAAGAAAGAGCCTGCAGCCTGATTTCCAAGCACTGACAGCGATGAGACGGGCATGCTCTGCAGTATTTTGGGCTGTATCGACGAGATTCTCCCGGACCAAATTGCAAAGCGGCTCGGCGGCGATTATGCGAGGACAGGTCAACGTTGTAATTTTCATTTTAAGGCATAGAGAGATTTATAGAACCGTTACAACACCGCTTATAGCATGCTAAAAGTGAAAACATAACGATTCCTCTGCAGTTTGTTATTGTAGTACTTGTTATATTAGATTACATGCTTTAATGCGTTGACCATGGATCACTAATTACGAGGATAGTCTGTGGGCAATTTAATATTTTTCCATCTAGATGACATAATCAGTATAAACGTCTGCTATTTGACTCTTGTGTTTATGACCGACCCACACTAATCATAAGTAATTTTCCAAAATGTTTAAATGAATGATAGTGTTTTAGTTAACGCCGTTAAATTTGCATTAAATTTGTGCGTGACAAATAGACAAATAACTTAATATTACGCCAAACATTGGTTTTCCTTTTTTTGTTGGAAAGGATTTACTTTAAGAATAGTTTGCTTAGGTTCTGAATAATTCTATGTGTACGTAATATTCCTACGATAATTCGGAAATACAAAGATACGCGCGCGGGTAATAACGTTTGATTCGATTTGAAGCCGGTTTTTGTTTCTGCTCGAAGATCTACTTGAATAATACCCTTACTAAATAATAATTACTCACTTTTATTTTTTGGCATTCTCGAATATTATTTCATGAGCGAAATATTTTACCAAAAAAGGTTTTTTTTTTGTTAACGGGGAAGAATTCTTCAAAAGATACCCCGCCTTCTGGGGAAGGCTCGGAATCTTTTGAAGAATTCTTCTTCGGTGGTTATGTGGGGTTTTAACCACTAAAACCTCCCCGGTTGTCCTTCCCTCGGTGCATGACGAGGGGCTCTCCGGTGGAACGCACCGGAGCCCCTCTGCGCTGCTCAAGGAGAGCACGTCCCGGAGGAGGTTACTCCCTCCTCCCTGTGCCCTCGCAGTGCAATGCGACACGGGCCAGCCAATGTCGCCTTTTCCCGAGTCCACCTTAGCGGACGACAAAGGTCCCCACCCTGGTCGCCCAGAAAAAACGAATTATCCTAACCTAACGCCTATTATGTAATTGCAGTGACATTAATACGTACGTACCATAAAAAATCATTAAAATATCATTAATAGCACACAATGGCACTGTCAGATATGATGGTCACCCGAAATACACAAGCGTCGAATGTGTTGCAAGAGTGAAAGCTCGGTGCCGGCCGTTTCTCCTGAATCATCATATTACGCCAACAACGGCACCGGACACACGCCACTATGGTGAGTACTTTGACATTTTTTTATCTTACAAAAAAATTAAGATATACGTTAACAAGTGTTAGCTAGCAACACGACACCCAACAATTGTAATTGCCTTACTAATTATTATATATAACACACTGTTACATATATAAAACACAGCATACACAAATACATACAACGTAGACAACACTAATTTCTAAAAAGAAAAATTAACTAACAAAGAAATAAATAGCAAAAAAACATATTTTTGTATAAAAAAAGAAGAAAAAATAAAACGTTAAATTTTAAGGCTTAAGTGTCATTTTGGTGGAGCAAATAATTTTTTTAATCCTATTTACAAACGTTACCGCTAAATCAATGTCATTGTAACTTAGTGATTTACCTTATTGCATCTTTAATTCATAATTTATAATTAAGTTGATTGTCACATTAACTTGGCATTGTAAACAATAATTTAACTTTATTAGTTTTTAATCCGACTTCAATTAATTTTTTATAAAGATTGTGAGGACGCGCAGTTGTGACGGTATTCGTTAAATTAATTCTTTGTACAACGTTACGATGTCTGATTAAAGCGAGTGTGTTAGTTGTTGGACTATTTTATTCCACAATACCCACAAATTATTACACAAGTATAGAAACAAAAACCGACTTCAAATCGAAATAAACGTTAAACGCTATTAAGCGAAGGCGCCCTTTTTGTATATTGTTATTGTCTTTTTGTAAAATTACTAAATAAAATTAATCAGAACTTAAACTTTCATCAAACCACTCTTAAAGTACTTTCTTTCATTTAAAAAATGAATTATCAAAATCGATTGGCCTGAAATTGAGTTATTCGTCCATTTGTGGCGCACATACTTGATGTAAATTTAACAAATGGTTTTCTCATGGATGCCATTGTCAGAATTGGAAGCACCAGCTTTCAAATAAGAAAAGAATCATTAAAATCGGTCCACCCAAAGTTGTGAGGTAACAAAAAAACCTTGTTTTTTGAAGTCGGTTGAAATAATAAAACTATCAAAGCTACATATATGAAGCTTTTATGATTTTTTATTCCTTATATGAAGTGTTAGTAAGGAAACAGATTTATATATATTATATATATAATTAATTAAAAGTATTCAATAATATAAAGACATGTCTCTTTCTGACTGAACTTTTTTTATTATCGGGGGAAATCTAACTTAACAATAGAATAGAGAAAAATAATGAATCGACCGAGTTAATTTTAAAGAGAGTCATGGAATTTACGCAACAATTATCGGATTCTAGCCCTACTTAAATCATACAGAAAGAATTTTATGTTTGTTGTTTGACAAGAATTAAAACCATAATATATTATATTTATGACACATGTCATAGGTAAATATCTATATATTCCTCCTTATATTGCACAGTGAAACGATTGAAAAACACAAATATAATTTCTATTATGCCACAGGGAGCGGCACAAAGCGACCACGCTAACTTGAGTAAAACGGATCTTGTGATGAAGATCAAAACGCGACTGGCAACGGTTGATCCCACCAAGGCAAAGGAAGTCGGAGGCGTATTCCTCTTTAACATTATAAAAGGAACATCTGTATATAGTTGGAGTGAGTATATCTTGAATTTCAATCTCTCCGCCGGCTTGCAAGCTCCCCACCGACATCCTGTGTAAAACACTCCCTAGGTGGCCCTTCCTCGGTGCATGGCGTGGGGCTCCTGGATCTCCAATGGAACAGGCCGGAGCCTCTGCACTGTGCGAGAGCACAATGATGAGGGGCTCCGGTGCGCTCCACTGGAGATCCCGGAGCCCCTCACAATGCACCGAGGAAGAGTCACCGGGAGCGTTTTAAAACCGTCCCACAAACAATCCTAATAAAACATTTTCCCAACTTCCTTCTAGCTCTAGACTTGAACACGGTCTCAGTGTATGAAGGTGAACCTGAAGAGGATCCAGACACAACGTTCACGCTTAACGAGCACTACTTCAAGCAGCTGGTGAGCGGAAGAGAGGACGCCAGAGTCATTATGCAAGCAGGCCGGTGTTCTGTCACCGGGGATATCATGCGAGCGATGAAACTTGAACCGTATATTAAGATAGATTAGATTTTAATTATATATTTAGTTTATTTTACAATTTGAAAGTAGTTTGAAAATAATGTGTGAAATGCAAAAAGGCTTTGTGCCGTTGTTTATTATAGAGAACAGAGCGCCATGTTGCAAATGCTATTGTCACTGCGGTCAAAATTCTACAGCCATTAAAAGGTTTAATGTATATTTAGTTAACAATATATTTATAAATAAAGAAGCAAATGTTATTTTAATTGTAATGAAGCGATGTGGGATCGCTTTCTTGAAATTTATTATTTTTTTTGTATTCTTATTCTAATTTTAAAATGTAGAATTTGAAATGTCACGATTGTCAATGTAGAGACATTTCAAATTCAAATAGGAAGATACACATTCATATGGAATAACGGTATATAATTGTTATTTTATAAAAAATCAATTTGCATTTCTTTATCTTAATATAAATAAAAGACTTAGCTGCGTTTCTTTATAATTTTTAGAGAATTTTTTTACATGTTCTGTTATTTAATTTTTAGTAATTTGAAATAGTTTTTTTTAATAAATTTGACATACGTCGATTGTTTAAAAAAATTATAACACCCCTCATAAATCTTTTTTTTTTTGACGAACTAACACAGTTGGCACAGAGAAGCTGGCCTTTACTGCTTCACCGGATTTGAGAGGTGGCATAGCTCTTAGGTCGCTTAGCCTGAACCTCTATTTAGGTGGTAACTCGACACAAGGGTCCCCCCGGTGAGGGGTAACCTTGGGTACCATTATTACGCGTTAGCAGTCCGATCCGAGGGCGCCCGAGAGGGCCGAACCACGACTCGGTCGGTAGCTATTTTATTAACGAAATCTACTGGGACAATCTAAGCTAAACTAACTTATATGCCACTTCGGGAAGCGTTAGCGCTGGGAGAAGAAGTGGCCGAAGAAACTCCAGCAACGCTCGATAGGATTAGGACCACATAATCCTTGCGCGATACAAGTACTTTATTTATTCGCAACCTCCGACGGTCGCGGATGGACGCTTTGTAGCTTTGTAGAGATCATCTTTGAAATTAGATTGTTGCTATTAAATGGTACTTCACGGTACCACAAAATTTCGCTAGATGGCGTTATAACATAATCTAATTAGGAATATTTATCAATTCCTATTAGATAATTTTGATGCTCCTACTATAAGGTCAAAAAAACATAATAGACCTATTAGCAGGCAGAAGAATAAATAAATAATTAAAAAGATTTCGTCACATAAATTTATGGAACTGAATGTTTTTGTCTTTCGTCACTTATTTGACGAAAGACAAAAACATTCAGTTCCATAAATTCGTCGATAATCTAATATTCAAAAGCAGTTTACGCTTAGAATGTTGAAGATCGCTGTATTTTATTTTTCCACTGGCGGATTGCTGTTGCAACTTCTCGAGCACTTAATTGACTAGCCTGAATCTCTCGTCTTAACCAGCTACCCTGCAGTCCTAGTCTCAGCAACCTTTTGAATCGGAAGAGTCAAAAATTATAATTAACATAATTCCAAAGTTTTTAAAGAGTTTTCAAAACTTTTTTATTGCTAACAATAAATGGTACATAAAGTTAAAAGTGTGTCTCGTGTTCCACGGGCGTCACAGTGTGCTGCAAAAGCTGTGCAAGAGCGAGTGGTTCCGTGTTGCAATAGCACTGCGAGGGTGCTGGGTGAGGGAGTAACGTTCCCAGGACTGAGAGGGGCTTTGGTGCGTTCCACTGAAGATCCCGGGGCCTCGCCCCATGCACCGACGAGAGCCACCGGGGGGTTTAAACCGAGTTTGTATTTTGGATTCTATTTTTACCGAACTGCTCTTTGGACATTAAAATGTTTAGTGTTTATTCTTTTGGCAAGCTTTGCAACCTGATTAGTTCTATTATTTAAGATGTGATTATTTAGTGGTTAGATTAGTCTTGTATTGGAAGTGACTCACATTATTCATAATATATGATGCCCGCGAATCAAAAACGATGAAATAACGAATCTAAAATATTAAATAGAAAACATACCCAGACAATTGTATATATAAAATCGTGTAGACTTGACAGTTAAATTAAGGGTTTAGGGCAAATAACAAATTTAAATACACACAGCCAATTCTTAAGCCTAAAATAATTTATGGTATGTTATTCAATCATTTACTTAATTCATTATTTATTTTCTAATTTATATCAACGATAAAAAGACGGTTCAATATAAGGACATGTGTATGACAACCCTAAACGAAATAAATACTCCAATTTCGCACAGATTATGCAAGATCATTAGGAAAACAAATTTAATCTATTCCGGTGATTTATTTACAACGTTGTGTTTGTTAATAAGAAGAACATACTTAGAATGCCTAAATATAATCGATATTTAGTATAAGTTGTAAGCTCACATCGGTTGGTCCGCGGACTGGTTTTGCGATTACGGTACTGCGAGTTCATTGGCTAGCCGGTCAAACACCTCGGCCCTGACATTAGTGGAGATAGTTGCTATTAAACCTTTTAAAAAAAGATAGCTATGCTCTATTAAGGGGCAGACAGGAGATGTCTATCATCTGCAAATGATACCAACATTCGAAATTAATTTTTTATTACGATTTGTGTGTGATCGTACAGAAAAATGCTATGCAACTTTATTTAATTAATGTTAATAATCTAATTCAAATGATGAATACTCAATTAATGAATACTCTACAATTTTTTTTGATTTTCAATCCGGTTGTATGTTTTATTGCATTATTTATTATTTTTTATTTGTTACCTTATAACTTCCGACTAGTTTTTAATTAATTTGAAAGCCGGTGCTTTCTGTACGTTTGATATACTTGCAACTTATTAATTGCATTCTTGAGCTTATTGTCGAGGGTGACCAGAGGAATGTAGTCCAAACTGGTATCATTCGGTCTCGTGCAATTTACAAATATTGCACACCGAATGTTTACGGACATTTTAATTCCCTATTTAAATGATCATATAACCGCAAGAGAACGGCTCCTTAATTGGAGGGCTAGAGATGCTGCGAAAGCCCTTGACTTACTAGTAATTATTATTTTTGAAGTACATATATGTACGAAATTTATTTATATTTAATTATTTAATAGAAAACATGTTATTTTATACAATTTCATTAAGAATTGAATATATACTTATATAATTATAAGTATATTTACGAGTAAAAACAAAAACTAACTTCAAATCAAAGCAAACGTTAAACGCTATTACTCGCGGACGCCCTTTTTGTATTTCCAAATTATCGTAAAATTACTCTTAAAGTATATCATTTCCAATAAAAATGAATCATTGAAATCCGTTGGCGTGGGTTGAGTTATTCGTCCATTAGTGGCGCACATACTTAATGCAAATTTAAGACTAAATATGGTTTTATCATAGATCCCAATGTCAGACCAAATTAAAATAGGACCACACGGCAAGCAATAGCTTTCAAATAAATTAAGAATTATCAAAATCGGTTTACCCAGTCGAAAGTTATGCGGTAACAAACAAAAAAAGCTAGACGAATTGAGAAATCTCCTTTCGAAGTCGGTAGAAATTACGTGAGATATGTGAAATGACGTGATTTAAATCCTAGCAATGTAGACAAAGAGAGCAAACGTTGTCGGCTTGTCACCGAGCTCATTAAGTCATATGTGACAGGTTGACTGGCAAATTTTTATTTAATTATTTTATTTATTTATCAAACAAAATTACATCATTACAGTCGAACTAATGCAATGCCGTAACTAAATAATACTCACATTAAAAATAATAAAAATAATTAGCATGTTATAAAAAATAAGAAAAAAAACACAGAAAGAAAATGTTTAAAAAATGCCTTCCACGCACTTGTACGCAGCCTCCACGAATTGCGACTGATTGCAACAAAAGACATCAATAATAACCCAACCAACCGCGCGTGACAACGGAGAGTTCTTCGATAAGCTACTCCTGGAGGTAGTAACCAGAAGTAACGGAGGACGACGGCGCATGTAGATGTATCCACTAGGCGAATATTTTATCGACTCAGGACGAGCTATATAACTAACAAAATCATTAACCCAATAATATCAAGATATAATTTAAAGAAATAGTATTTGTAGCTAGATTTTACTTACATAGTTGTTTTGTGGTATCCTCCAACTTTTGTATATTAAAGAAAACAGAAGAACAGTGTTGCGTTTTGTCATTCGCGCACTTATTAGACACAAACAATATAAAATTAAGATGTAGGTATATAACAAATTTTGGACACATATTAATGACTGGCACGGATATTACACTGGGTACAGTGAGTTAATGATATACTCTACGCAATAAGAAGCAAAATTTGAAGTTGATATAATAGCATGTCGTAGAAAATTAATGGCGAGAGAATTTCGAGGATGGATTCCCATCAAGAACCTCTAAATCGGGGTATATTACTACACTTTAAAACATGTACAAATACAAATACTTATGCCGTCACCCAATTGGCTAGGCAGATATCACTGACTTCCACGTACGATTGTAAAATTTACACTTTCAATATAATATGCGTATAAGTCTAAAAAGCATACAAAAATAACGCTAAGGTGCCACTTTCGTTTTTCGTCGCGACTGTACCGGTAAAACGGGCTACGGCAAAACTCTTGCGCCGGCTTATTTTTGTTATTTACATTCAATTGCCATTCGTTTAACGTCTGAACAACACATGCACGTTTAATGCTGTGAATTTTCAGCGAACAGACCACAGAGTATAGAAATCGAAAAAAAGCTTGTGAAATAGTATTATAGAACACGAAATGTCGAGAAAATTTTCATTAATTGTTTTTCTTACTGTCATCGCACTGAGCCATGGTAAATATTTTTTTATTTATTATATATTTTATTCTTTTTTATAACGATACACTTAAAATTTTAAACGCTATACGATTAATAGATGATTTTTTGTTACATTTTAATTGCAAAGACTAAAGAAAGTACAGATGTGATACTTATGCTAAAAGCTGCAGAAGGTTTTAGTAAATAGTTAATTTTAGATGGTCAGTAACCTTAAATCTATATTTCGTCCAAAAATATAATTATTTTTTATTACAAATTCGTTCCATTCGATTAACGTGTAATTGTTTATCCAGTTCAATTTGTATGTTGGTAAATCAATCACAATAAGTAAAAAAGCCGAAATAAAACAAGGGTTGTTATGTGTTAAAAATTAATTAAAAAATAATTCTACTCTGAAATAAAGTATAAGTAAATGCCATTAAAAAGATAGATAGGTAAACACTTATTTGCTAACATAAAGTAGTTACAGTCAATTAAGTAAAAATTAAGTAAAAACCTAAATGTAGTTCACATTTAGGCTATAAGTGCTGCACGAGACATGAAAAGTAAAATAATAACAGGGTGACAAGAATAGCCAAGAATAAATAAATAAGAATAATAATCATTTATAATACGAATATTTTGTTGAACAGAGCCTCAGATGTTTGTAATTTTTATTGTGTTAATATTTATTAAGTACAACATACATAAGTCCAATGCCTAGTAGGATGTGATGATAGTAAGCATAAAAAAATTACAGGTTTGATCTTTCAACGATATTATTAACCTTATAGGTAATCCTCAGAGCAATAACGATGGGAGCCGGAAAACCTTCACGGGTAAGCGAAACGGTTTATGAATCGTTTTCAGTACATCATTGCGGCCAAGGTCAATTTTAGTCATTTTCATTATATTAATTTCTCCAAAAAGTTCTACCTAATCAGCTGATTAGCTCAACCTTTAGTTAAGATTTTAAAAAAAATAGGTTTTCCACTTATCGAGGCTCATATATCTCTGGGGGCGGTTATCATCAAACATTCCTCGCATCCCTAACTAACATTTCATCTCATCTAACAATCCATTCATCAATTCACCTACAGGTATTGGATTTAGCCAAATACTGGACTATTTATTAGGAGGCTTCGGAAACGGACATTACCCAGACCGCTACCCCGGTGGGTACTATCCTGGTGGCGGCTACTACGGGCAATATCCGGGCTACAATCCTGGTTACAACCCGGGCTTGATCGGACCGCCAGGTGACCATCCAGGTTGCCCACTGTGCGACTCATCCGTCTACAGCTACTGTTCATACAAGCAGGCCCATGATGCCTGCTGTTGTGGACATTCTGCTTGTAAGTATATATATTATTTTTTCTTTTACCAATGTTCCCTTTGATAGCGTGACACCGCTGGCTTACGTCTTCATCGAATTCAGATGTTGCTTACTCTTTGAAAATAGCCTAAACCATCGCTTATAAACACCGTGCAAGAATCATTCTAGAGGGATTCATTTGGATCGATCAGATCACCTCATTTTTAAATTCAAATAATTAGTTTTTCTGTTACTTAAGTATTAATTGTACAAATTTATCATAGATATGCCGTTCCACTGCCACGCCACCGACTGCAACTTCGTCTACGCGAACTCTTGTGAAGAATACCATCTCATTACCAACTGCTGCTGCGTAGACGTCCAGAAAAACGCAGTGGGCAACGTCGTCGCATAGTTTACGTGATTGACATAATATGTTACTATGAATACTCTAGTTGTAAGGTATAATAAATAAAATTAGATATATTGTTTTGTTTAAGATTACAACGCCAAGTATAGTTGGCAGCAAATAACTCTAGCGCTTATGCCGTGCTTAATCGTTAATGCGCAGAAGTCGAACACAATTATCAACAATCATATCACAGAGGAGTGAAGGGGGAGCGGGCGGCCATCCACGAGTGCTTATTGGCTCTCCTGTGGTACTCAGCCCTACGCACCGATAACGGATATTAGGGAACGGAATACGGGATATTAGGTATAAGAAGTACAAACAAAAACACTTTATTCGCAAGTAGTAGAAATCGCTAATTGCGTGCACGACGCGCTATTACCCTTTCTATTATTTACAATTAGGTACATAACGACAGTTAACAAAAAAACGTGGCGTTTGTAATACGTAGCTGAGGATTCGTTCATGTTATTTTAAAAATTAAGTATCGTTACCTGTAACAGTAAAAATAAAACACATCACGGATTTAGGTATATATTTAGGTAGTCACAGCAAGCGGCAGACTTGCCTGCGCTCAGAATAAATTCACGAAATAAGATAGTATAGATTGAAATACAAAATAAGTATGGGATACTTATTGCTAACTTCTATTCTTAGGCGGAGAAACGCATACATAACCTATGCACAGAAAATGCATTGACAGCTGTCAAGTGATGGAACGATTATTCGCGCCCATATCTAAATTAATATTTCGTATATGAAATAATGTATATTGAGACATCTTTTAAATTTGTTTTCGAAGCTTTGGTCATCAGTATAAAGAAATACTCAAAAAATGGCAATCTCTAATATCACCCAATGGTATTCTAATTTCCTTTCCCTTGTGGGAAAAGGCGAGGATTGCATCTCTTACAGCCACGTCAATTTTATTAGGATATCGACCATTAAAAATAATGATATTTACGATATTTAAGAAATTTAACTTGATCAAATTTCGTGGTCTTAATGATTTTTTTTATATTTAACCTAATTTTTGCTGGTAAATGGCCATCACTGGAGTGAAAATAATACTAGGGTTAGTTAAAAAAGAAACTTATAATACACAAAAGCCTTACTCTTAACAAAATTGAGATGGATATAATTGATTGGGATTGGGTGCTTAGGTACAGTAAATGTCATTGAAAAACAAAAGGTAATTTAATTAAGACATTTTCGAGATACCAAACTATGTAAAATTTTAAAGCACTACCCGTATTTCCTTATTAATAAATTCTTTATGTTATATATAGAAAAATTACTTGAATCTATAATTTCGTCAATATTCATGCGAAATTCAAAAAAAAAATTGTTAAGAAAATGTAATTCTAGATTTTTTTCTCAATTTCAATATCATAATTTAAATTTTTAAGCAACCATGTGACATGTGATTGTATGTCTGTACGACAACCAAATAAAAGGCAATTAACACCAGTGTGTTGATCGTGTTGTTATCTTATGGCTGATAGTTGTTAGCCTGGAGACTTTTGAGAATGAGATTTAGCCAAGCTGTGCTCCTGAAATGTAACTTTAGGAGCGGGTCACCTGAGAAAGCCAAGTCATTGCTCATTCCAACATTTTAATCATATTACTACTTGAGTTATCATCAATATTTAAAAAGAAAAGAACGCTAGCAATTTTTTTTTTCACAAATCCTACTAACATTCTTGTTAACCATTACAAATATAGGCTTGTGTTAGAAGATGGTTCACGTCAATAGTCGAATAGTCGATGTGATAGTGTTACGATTCGCAGACCGTACCCTAAACTATTAACCCTTCAATTTTTGAAGAATTAAAAATGTGAATTGTGGGAAAAATGTATTGATCAACTTTTATTATACTCTTAATATTATCTGTTACATGGAAAAGGCAATCGACATTCCAACTTGCACTGCCTACAGACTTCTTTCGGGATAACATGTTGAATCAAGACCACAGATAATTAATTGTTTTTTAATTATTATGCTTAACTATTGAAAATTGGTAACAATAAAAATTGCGTTCATTTTGTTGGCTGCTTTAATGTCTTAGAAGCTATTTCAATTGCCCTTTAGGAACTTTTGAGTACAAAGACAATCCTGTAAATGTAAAAACTCCCAATCTGTAGCAATGTTTACATGACATTTAATACTTCACTTAGAAACAAAGCGTCCAACACACTGAGAAATGAAAAACATGTTATCACTATTAATTCACAAACTATGATCATAGTGAATGTTCAGGCAAACACCTGGGGTCCTAAGCCGGATGCACTCAACGCATCCGGTAATGGTTTTTCTCCTTCACCTGGCATAGCTCGCCCTTGAATTCAATCTCCACCTCAAAGTCGAGGTCACGATTGTTGCGCTCATTCTGCTTCATAGAGAATGTGCCCATTATCTCCTCTCCTTTTTTAACCTGTAAGGTTATTAATGTTTATCAATAAAAGCAAATTATTAGAACAATACTAATAATAATTGGGATACAATTCCATAAAATGATTACTTACGACATTTTCATTAATTAAATTATATTATTTTTATTTTAAGTTAGAAATGCATGCATATTTGAACTTGCATGCTTTGTATCAATATTTCTTAAAAAGATCAATAAGTCAAAGCGATATCTCGCTTCAATCCGATATTATTGAATCATCCAATATTGATATATTGTCTTACCGTCATATATTCATCAAAGTAGAAGACAGTCTGCTTCCAATGTGTGTATGGAGCTTCAGGGGCAGTGCTAAAGCCCAGCCTCTTATGAGACTTCGTGAATTCCACATTGAAGAATGTCACCAGCGCTTGTATGAAGTCGTTACGGCGGACCTGCAAAAGCAATTTATTTAAAGAAGAAACTTCTTCATTGTGATTAGCAAAAACAGATGAAACGAAAAGGCAAAATTAAACAAGTTTATTTACATATAAAAACAAAAACAAACTTCATATAGAATTAAACATTAAACGCTATTACACAAGAGGGCGTCTCTCTTTGTATTTACGAATAATGGAATAAAAAACACGAAATAAAATTAAACAGAGCCTAACCAAACTAATCAAACTACCCTTAAGTACATCCTTTTCAATAAAAAATGAATCATAAAGAATTTGGTTATTAAGTTATTTAAAAATATTTTGAGTTAATGCAAATTTAATACTTAATGGTTTTCTCATGGATGCCATTGTTAGAATTGAAATTTTAAAATTTGAACATTGTCATTAAAATGGAACCATGTGGAAGCTATCAAATGAAAAAAGAATAATCAAAATCCCAGTTAACCCATTCCAAAATTATGAGGCAACAATCAAAAAACCATAGTTGAATTGAGAACGGCCTCGTTTTTTTAAATCTTATAGATACATAAAGCCTTGAACAGATTTTGATATTATTTCATTATTCTTCCATCTTAGTCCTATTGTGCGAATTGCTATCCGTCCAGAAAGGCAAAAAAAGACATGTTTTTATCCAAACCCTTACCTGTAGATGGAACTTGGATTCAAAATTCAGATCCTCTTTCTTTACAGTATACAAGTCAATTTCCTTCAGCAAACAAGAATTTGTTACCACCTGTGAAAAACAGCAAAATGGTTTTATAACAACACATTTTATAGCCATAGTACAGAAACACAATTTGTGGATATCCATATAGGTTTTCTTGGAAGACCTCAATGAACAACCATCTGCAATACTATATATTACTTACCAACTAATAAGTTTACCACAGTACCAGACTTTGTGCTTTCCATGTGAGTCAGATGACCCTTTATCCATATTTATTATCTCAAATAAAAAAGTTACATTTCACCAAGATCTCACCTGCTTAGCATCCACAACATCTACCAGTGGCTCGGAAATGGCCACCTTCCGTATGGAAGACATGTCAAAACCATATACATCATCCCACCAATTGATCTTCTCATCCTTGTACTGACGGTCCTCAATGCCGCAGATGAACAATGTGCATCTGATGAACAAATCATTACATGTTATAGATGTTGCTTTAAAACCACAACAAATAAATAAAGTAAAGAATAAAAACACTATGTAATACAAACATATGATAAAATGAAATTTATTGTATTAAATGAATAATAAGTCCCACAGAATATTGGCATAGAAATAATGGAATTATGCATTTATCAATAATGTACGAGCATTTAACGACATGACCGCTACGGGTGACGGAGAGACGAAGTGCAGGGGGAGCAGTCAGCTGTCGCCCCCTCTCGCACGCACGTAAGCACCACGGCCGCCGCCGAACACTTGCACCACAGAGACCGAATTACAATCACGTCTCAGTTAAATTTCTCTCTGTCCGTTTTCAATAAAAAGTTTCTAAGCAAGTGTTTTATTAATAAAAAGCCTTAACAAATAACATAATTCGCCAGGATTATTTTGATTTTACAATTTATAAAATCCAGTATCAAGAGGCAAAGAGAATACCCTAATGAAATGGATTTACAACTAGATAATCTTTTGTTTGTAAAATAAAATTATACACCAAAATGAAATATGTTACACTGAATAGATATTGATTTATTTGAAAAAAGCTTAGAATTTCAATAGTATGAAATTAGGAATATTTTACCTGTCAGGGAAGAGTATGCCACCTGACTTGAGCCATTTATCCCGAGCATACAGCACAGTATCCAGCATACTCTCATAGAACAAGCAGTAGCCCATCCATTCCGATATAATTATGTCCACTTTGTCCACAGGCAACTCCACTTCCTCCACCTTTTGATAGAAAGATACATTTAAGATACAAAGATACATTTTTGCAAGTTTTGAAGAGAGAGACAAACAAGCAAGTGGACACTAATAATTATATTTATCAGTCGGTTGCTGTTTCATGGATAATCTAAGGGACATTCAAAAGCGAAACTAACTTTGAGTGCCACTTCGGAAGTTTAGCAATACCAAGGGTCTTGTGTAAAGAACTTTAATTTCTTCTCTATTGTTACAATATAAATAAACAGAAGGGATGCTGATGTGATTTGTCTCCAAAATTTTCCATTTTGTCATCAGAACATTTATATAGAAAATATAGCATACAAAAGCAGTTAAAACTGTTGCACTCAAATATTTACAAAACATGCAATTTTGCTTAGCCACGTGTGGCAAAGAGCACTGTTGATCCACTTGCTCATCTGTACATTATACAATATAAAGAGTATTCAATACCTTTCCTTTAACAATTTCTATGATATCATCAAGTCTATTAGCCTCCACAATCTTTCGTGCATAGTCCACAATGTTGGAACATTCCACTGCTATAACTTTTGCAGCGCCAGCCTTAGCTGCAAACATTGACAGTATACCTGTCCCGCAACCAATATCCAAGACAACCTGTAATGCAACATCTTTTTAACATAATTTTGTTATTTAAATTAAGTTGAAACCTGTTTAAGTAAATTATATGTGAATTTGTGTGGTTTATTATGGAACTAATGAAATAACTGATATAATACTATCATAATATCACCAACATACTTGTGATGATGCTATGTCACATGAGCATTGTAACAATTAAATAATAATAAATAATTTGGATTATTTTTTTTATTTTAACATTAGAACTTTTAATCATCAATCAATAAAATTTATCTTATGTGCAGTCTGGACCGAGACAACACAATCATCATCAAGTTTTCACTGTGCAGTGAGAGAGGAGAGATTAAGGGCAGTAATATGCACCAAATGACAAGTATTGATGAAATGACACTATAAACAAAGACCTATATAATGAAGATAAACAAAAAGTCGTAGCAAAAGTCGTCAAAACTATTTGTCAAATGCCCATTGTTTGTCTAACACAATTTGTCACGATTTCTATATAAGCTTTTATTACGGTTTTATATCCAAAGAGAATTACGACAGTCAGTTTACTTACTTTTTCTTTAAATAAATGCCTATTGTGGTACATAGCATTTCGATACGTGAGGGTGCGGACTTCATCTTTGAGCATTTCCTCGTGGATCCCAAAATGCGCGTAGGAGTCGAAATAATAGTCTCTCGATGTCATCTCCTCCGCTGTAACGTTCTTATCCGGACCTTAAACATTTTAACCTCCAAATTTATAACAATGCGCTATTAACAATGAAGCACATTTTTATACACCGACGCCGGCGTCATTCACAAGTAGTACTAAAACACTCACCATTTTCGAGCACTGGAGTATTTGCCGTTGACGTTCCCTCTTGCGCGACATCCATGCTTTCCATTTTAAACTAATACAAGCGGAAAGCAAACCAAAAATTTAATAAACCTTGCCTATAACCTGTAACTCGTTTACTGAACGCTAATCGATCTGTCACGAAAAGAGTTAAGAGTATTGTTTCAATTTGGTAGATCTATCACCTACCACAGTAACTTAATACTAATCCTAGGAGATTATAGTACTAAATATCACAAATTGCAAATAGTTAAACACAAAACTTATGAATACGCTCGATCTTAAGAACGAGCCAGAACGAGCGTTTCTTGCAATCTTCAAAATGGTTTAAAAAGACAGATAAAAAATACGTTATACTCTGGTAAAATCTTTAGGTGTACTGTTAAACTGTATGTTGTTAGTCTGTGTACTAATGATAAGGTTAAAGTTAGAGTGATAAGTACAATGTACATCAGGAAAATTAAGTGTAACTAAGTTTTTAAGTACCTAAGAGCAAGCAAATAATAATTTACTTTGGCTTAAAAGCACATTTTTCAATTGCTTAAAAACAGACGTTTTGTTTTTGTGTTATTGTTGGAAAGGTATTTTTACATTATTTACATTTTACTTATTTATTTTCTTATTGGTTTTTGTTTGAGATGAATTACACAAATTAGCCAGACAAGCTGACTTTAACTGCTTCACCGGTTTGAGAGGCGGCATTGCTCTTAGGTCTTAGCCTAAGGGGTAACCTCGGCTTGAACGGATACTATGTTGCGCGTTAGCATTCCGATCCGAGGGCGCCCGAGAGACCAGAACCACGTCTCGGTCCGTTGCTATTTCGTGGATATCTAAGGGACATTCAAAAGCTAAACTAACTTTGAGTGTCACTTCGGGAAGCGATGGCTCTGGGAGAAGAAGTCGCCAAAGAAACTCCAGTAACAGTCCTAACATCTAAGGGGTGGGGCCTGCTCATTAAGTAGCGGTATCGCGATAAGTTTCTTCACATCTTCCGACGGTCGCGAATGGACCGGATTCATGGGATTCGAGAATTACTTTTACGGATCTATATATATCTATATAATATGTATTATTAGCCATTGAGCAATTTTTATTATTAAATTTTCTCTCTGTTTACGTTATTTCGTATTCTCAGCATTTTTGAACGGATTTGAACTTTTTATCTGTAAGGATTAAATTATTTTCATTGGTGTTTTAGTGACTATCAAAATAAAAACTGAGCTTATAGATAGAAAGCATACCGTTACCCACAGAGTATACAATCATTTTTACTAACCTACTATTACTCTGTTAAACCAATTGGTACCACTGTGTTGTGGTAAAACTACGGATCTCGTCCCATAGAAAAACAATTTATATGGGAGTTTCCACCCACTGCCCTTACCCTCGATATGGACTAGCATACTTCTCAATCGTAATATCTTAACCATTTCAGTAGTTTGTATGGAGTACCTCATAATTAGTCATTGTTGAATTTGAAAATATTTTAGTCGCCTAAATTTATTATATTATTAAGCAAATAGATAATTTGTCAAATACTAAATAACGAATAGAATTTATAGACTGAACTATGTTCCCCACCGTATGCATTCACTGGCGAGCTGCAAGTATATGTTTATTTCAAATAAACTTGTCTCACTTTACCAGTTTTTTTTATTATGTTATAGGAAATGTAGTGTTGGTTATTTAAACCGGTCTAAGGGAATTTCATGGTCCTTTATAAAAAGGCGCCTCCAGTGTATTGACCTTATGCTAATGTGTATGAAGCCCTTCAGCGTTGCCGCGGAGGATATTACAAAGATATTACTTCCTCGTTCATTAATTTAATGCCGCTTTTTAAAAAGTACAAATTAAATACAGCACTTCTTACTATAGTTCGTGCATTCGTGATGTTATCAATTGACAAGGAAAGAAGAGTGATTGTATTGTTTAATTCTTTGTGAGTAATAATTTAAATCCTGGTTCGTCACTATTAATTTTTTTGTAAATTAAAAATATTACTAATATTAAAATTATACAACACATTACTGTAAGTATACAATTACTATACACTATAACGTTGACGTTTTGTATAGTACAGTAGTATTTTAGTCGCTTTCTTGATACCCACATAGGCTATCGCCGTCAGATAACTCCGCATCCTCATCACGTCGATATTAGCGTCAAAATAGCAGCGACTACATCACGCAATTCTATTCTGGGAGCGCTATAGGTTTAGATGTTAACGATGTTTATTGAATCTCACACATTCGTATGTCTCCTCGCAGTAGTCCAATATTAGCCACATTTTTGTGACGAACCTTTAAGGATTACCTAGTGAAGCTGGCCTGTACTGTTTCACCGGATTTGAGAGTGGGTAGGTCGCTAAGCCTGAAACTCTATTTGGAAGTAATCCTATACAAGGGTCCTCCCGATGAGGGTTAACCTCGGCTAGGGCGATCACTCAAGGCGCGTTAGCATTCCAGGATAAGCGCGGTAGTATTACCACAGAAAAAAAGTAGCTGCATTATAATTTAACCATCGAGTTTTCTTTTTTCTTGTTTCTAACACATTAGCTACCAAAGCACATGTAACTTCTTTGCTACACTGACATTTTAACATTGCTACGCGTATTGCTCATTAAAAAATTTTGCTTATGGTAAAATGGTTAAAATGTACTAAGTACGTGTTTGTATTCTCAGAAAAAATATGTTTGTATTACGCAGCAAGCTTAATCAATAACATACCATTTATATTAAGAATACAAAACGAGGAAAATGCTATATTATATTATATGCTATATTATAAAGTAGTAGGATTAACTTCGCACTTTATTTTTAACATGTAGTCACCACGTGTGGCCATCATGCACTAAATTGCATTCGAGTTGCATATTTACAATCTCAATATTCATAGAACAATCTTATTTATCATATACGACTGCGGAATAGTTACGAATAATTTCAGTACGCGCGGCAAAGGCGCGCTTTCAACACGTGTTTGTTAATGTTTGTGGTGCCAGTTTTATGTAAAACGTGCAATTAGAATCCAAATTAAATTAATATTACTATAAAAATGTCTTTATAGTGCATCTAATTTTTACGTGTAATGTAATAACACGATTATAGAATAGTAATTGCATACATTTTTGCATAAACAGTTTTAATAAACGGTGTAAATATTTCACTCAGATTATAAATAAGATATACAACTAAACTTATTTAGTTTTATATTGGATATAGGTAAGTTATTTTATACGTGAAATTCATTTTACTCGGACAAACTTTTCAAATTGTGATTTTAAAAGTTTTCTTGAAATACAGTTGAGAGAAAAGGTTCACTATAAAATTTGGACATTTAAATTTTATACTTTTGTATGAATTCAATTTGTATCTTAAAATAAAACATAATATTTATTTTTATCTAAGTCACCCGACATAAAAATAAATATCGACAACAAAAAAGTAAGCCACCCTCATCGTTAAAGTTGAAAAAAATTACGACATTAAACAATTAATATTATGGTTAGCATGGTACAATTTAAAAAAGAAACATTAACAAAAAATAAAGTAAAAAATGAATCTTTTGTGTTCGTGTATTTTTGTATACGCTCGTCGGAGAGCTTGACAAACCTATTCGAGCTATCGATATTTAGAGGCAATTTCCCCGTAATTAATGTTAGGAGCATTGCTAGAGTTTCTTCGGCCGCTTCTTCACGCTGTACCAACTCATTCCTGAAGTGGCCAAATAGCTAGATTTTCTAGTAACCGCACTGAAGCGACCAACCGAGCAGTGGTCTGGCGCTTTAGGGCAATTCAAGATCACATGATGAATAGAGAGAGATATCAAGAATAGAATGACAGCCTAAACCGAGGCTCGGCTCTTGCATTGACTTGCTCCGATAAAAGTTCAGGCTGAAGCGTCCCAAAACTCGGCCAATTCATAAACTCCAATGAAACTGTAACGGACTCCTGACAGAACGGCGTACTCCATTCCCAGAAAAGAATTGTATATATGTTCCTAATACACTATTTATAAAGGTAAAATTTTATACAAATAAATAGAGAGACATTTATTTTTATAACTTTTTACTGCAAAAATATAGGAGAGATGGAATGATACTTATATAGTTACATAAGACACGGGTTTTGCAGGAATTGAAATACGAATTGCTGTATTGGTAGTCATTATAATTTGTTTGAAATTGCGACTCAGGTTCGTATAACGATTACCAGACGAAGATTTCGATTATCTTTATGTTTTATACATACTATCAAGGGTTCCCCCCTTCATTAAAAATACTGCGCTTTCTGGAAAAGGCAGTTTATTCGTGTAAAAGCAAACGACCAAGCGACCCTCTGAAACGTCCTTAGAACGGAATGCTCACGCGTAACATAGTAACCGTCCAAGCCGAGGTCACCTCTCCCCAGGTGGACCTTTGTGTCTAGTTACTAGCTATAGAGGTTCAGGCTAAATCCAAGAGCTATGCCACTTCTTAATCCGGTGAAGCAGTAAAAGCCAGATTCTTAGGCTAATCTGCGTAGTTTGTCTTATAACTTCCTCTCGTGTTCACATTAAACCGTCTTTTATAACATGCTCGGGATACGCTGGTCTATTTATGTAAACCCGGTACCGGTGTAGAAGCCGAGTCGAAAACTAAGCTATTGCTGCTTTAGAAACTGCACATCGAATTGTATCCAGTAAAACTAATAATATTCAACTCAATTTACAAAGAAAGAAGTAGTAGCGGAATTCAACAAAAATATCCGAATGAATTTCACAACCCAATCCGACCCTGGCGTTGACCCTGGCCATTCACATCACTTAACGAACTAACTAATCCATTGGAACTTGGGCGTGTCGCAATATTTATTTTTCTCTAGAGACCGGACTCTAAATACCAATAAATATTACTCGATACGGTATATTACTCGAACTTACTATACAGAGACTTAATTACACATTATTCTTCTATTTTATATAGAGGTTGTCGTTAAATTAGTGACTAGATTAAATGTCATCATATATTTCTACCAGCTTTCGTCAGCGTTTTTTTTTTTCTCGATATTTTCTAACATGTTTTTGTACCAATGAAAAGGGTCTTCTCCGTTCCTAAACATTTGCACCGCCCTGTTAATCCTATCGTTATATAGATTTTGGCAGTAAGCCATTTGTTTGCCTCTTCTTGCATAAAAAAATTATTACTTTCGTGCAGTATGATTTAAGTACAGTTACGAAGATTACAAATAAGATAATCTATATTTGGCATCAAAGAAACGCGTAGAAAAGATAGTCGTTCTTATTTTTGCTATATAGGCTAGTTGGTCGGCATAATAAAACTTCTATAGTCATTTAATTATAATTTCTGTAATTGCAAACACAGGGGTCTTAAAATATCTATTACGATTGTATTGTTTTTCAGATTTCATTCATGTTGAAATAAAATTAATAGTTTGCAGTAATAATAAGCGTGTTGAAAACATTCACATCAACAATGTAATCAGAGAGAAAGACAGACACGGATAAGCTATTATAGTTATCTGCTATGCGAATAATTTAAGCCGACGCAAAACCATTCATTCGAGTGTAAGAGATCTCCACAACAGAAGGAGATTACAATAAAAAATATATATTAAAAATAATAATCTACATAGCAACTAAAAGATTATGACGAACGACAGTTCACTAATCTTCAGACACTATCGGCCACTGTGGGCACATTTTATATCGATATGTTATCGACACTCCCGCGTTATCGATACTTATTGAAAAGATACCCGCGAGCACGCAACACAACAGTCGTTTTATTTTGGTGGTAGAGTACGGACGTGTTTATTTTGGGCAAACTTTACGGGAGTGTGACGTGACTTAAATACATTTTATTTTTAACGTGGCAGTGTTTGTTAAAATCTATTGGCGAAGAAATTGATTTCCTGTTAAGAAACCGTTTAATATGTAAGTTCGATTTTCAAAAATTTTACCAAGAATGATTAATAATTATGCTCATTTTTAAATTATCAATTATGAAACATGCTTTTACATTAAAATACTGCGTTATTCCAATTTATAAGCAAAAAGTTTAATGATACAACGCGAAAACTTGGCTTGATTCCCAAAACGTAAGTCGTTTTGCACGATATTAAATGATTATATGCTATCACGTCCTTTTAATACTATTTTACAGTTCATGTTTACAATTTATTTTTATATGGGCAATAATATTGTTAATGTCTTTTTTTTAAACAAACGCAATAATATTTTTATGTGATACTTTTTCCCAACGATTGTTTTCGAAATATAATGCGATAATTGCAATATAACATCGTAAGTTCGAATTTATCATTCAACGGTTTAAAATGATCTTCGTAATTTCTTTTTAAATAGTCATCGAAAATATTCACAGTATTTGCCGATCCGTATGTCTTTTTCTAAAGCGTTATAGCTTTTATTGTATTTACTTATAAATTCCAGTGCTCCTATACTTTTCTCAGTGAAATATCGTTTGTTTTAAAATTTTATTACCGTTTGACGCGGTCTGAGCTGTATGATCTACTTACGACTCGAGCGAAATCACCTGTTGATATATCCAGCGATATTTCTGGAGCGTTTGACGATTTACATTTACATTAACAGTTTAAAAGGATAAGCTTTTTTATCTTTGTAAGTCAAGCGACCTCATTTTGTACATTTAGCCTATCGCTTTTCAACACACAAGCAGGGTACGGATTTTGAAAATTGATTTTAATATAAAAAATCTGTTTCCTGAACGAGGTATAGATATTATTTCTTATTAGATATGTTTTTCTAGAAACTAATGAAAAACGTTAATTTGCGCGGACGTCCTCTTTGTCTTTCCGAAATATTGTAGTAATTAGTAAAAGTTATTATATTGTAGTAGAATTAATCAAAACCTAAATAAACTGTCATCAAACTACCTTTTTTGTTAACGAGGAGGAAATCTTCAGAAGATACCCCGCCTTCTGGGGTGAAGGCGGCGGTTATGTGGGTTTTACCCACTAAAACCTCCCAGTGGCCCTTCCTCGGTGCATGGTGAGGGGCTCCGGGATCTCCAGTGGAACGCACCGGAGCCCCTCTGCACTGTGCTCAGGGAGAGCACTTCCTGGGGAGGTTACTATATATATTATGTTAAGAGCTAAGTACTTAATAAAGCACTAACGGCCATATTACGTCATGTCTAGACGCCTGAATATTCCTATTTCACTAGATTGTTGAGATTGAGAGATGCTGTGGAATTATATATGTAATTTTGTATAGGGAATAAATTATTAGCAATCAAATGCAAATGTTTCAGGTTTAATTAATGTACTTATTTTTTTGCATACGGTTTAGTAGTGTCCCATACAGCTAAACACAAACGCAAGTACTCGTCAAGACACAAACACTCGAACTAACTAAAGTTCGAGCTACCTGTAGATGACATGCAGATGAGCAACGCTGTCAAGTCTGTCACCAATAATACTGCGTATGTTGTAAGCATTCAATCTCACACTCCTACACACGCTTTTATGATATTTAACAGACTTGAGAACGATTTGATTCTTATCGATAACCCAGTTACATCAATCGCTTATAGGCATCTACTTACCTAAACCTTAAGCTAGTACTCATCATTTCAAAATGTAGGCACTTGTTTGGAAAGTATAAATAAATAACGCATTTATACGTTGCAGTTAAAATTAACTGCTATACGATCAATTTTTTTTTTGCTTTGTTTTGATAAAATAGGGCCTCAGTAACAGCTCCGATGATATAAACGCGTAATAGGTTTACTGGCGAGTCCATTTGAGGTAATTAATGGTGCGGCCCCAATTGCAAGGCAGTCAAGGATTCTTGCAATAGGCGCGACTCGACGGTGATCGACCAGCCGACTCACTAAATATCTAGTAATTGGGGTAAATAGACTATCCGGTTCGTTGGCTGAGCGATTTTGAGCGAAGTATTAGTAAAATAAGCTAGATCCAGGACGAAATGTAGGACGCGACCGGCATTTACGAAGTTGTTATCTTATTCACCTACTACAAAACACAGGAAGAAGTTCACAATTCATCTGCATTTGTTTATTTATTAATGTTTGTGCAACTCATAGCGTCGACATTTAAATTTTTTTAATTTTAGAATTTTGTTTGTATAGAACCTTTAGTTTTGAAGATATACTAGAAAATTCTTCGTAGTCTCTACCATACATATGTTTGATAATTAAAGACTGGTTAAGTACTCCGTAAGGACAATGAGCAGAAATGTAAAAAAAACACCATAACTTTATTATATAACTACAATACTCTGGAAATAATAACGTTTAACGTTTGATTCAAATCGAATCGAGGTCTGTTTTTATTTTTAACAATAATTATACTTGGCAAATTTGAAAAATGTCATGTTCCGAGTTGCTTATGTACAGTATAAACCAAACATAAATAGAAAATATATTATTTTAAGGATGTACTTATACAAAGAAATGTTTAAAACAAATAACTAGTTGTTTTAGTACTAAGAGTCTTAAATTTATTGTGCCTGAGTAAATAAAAAGCAAACCAAAGTATATTGCCTGATAAAGTTTATTACTGACATTCGAATATCATTGAAATATAATATAAAGAAGACTCAACAAATATTGTCACATTGTAAATTAAAATACAATGTAGGTATATTGTTTATTATAATGAATGTAACTGAACGTTCTCAGAATAATGATTTTTAACCTGTAAGCAAAAAGCCGGGAAAAATTTGACAGATCATTAATCGTATATTAATTTCTTGCCTTTTTAAAGTCACACTGAACGAGCGAATTTTCCTGGAATGATGTTTGATGTGGTATTGCATGCTGCGCGATGTCAGGTTCAAAAAGGTACACTCGAATAACTCGGCTGCATAATCTTGCATTCCCTCCTTATACAAAAGGTAAACAATTAATGTTTCATCCAACATAACTTCTATAAGCTTATAATAAGGACGAGAATTGCTCTCGCGGCAATATAAACTGCTGAAGTAAGCCGTACAGGCGAATACGTAAACATTTTGAATGTTCGATGTTACACGCGGTCAATAACACTAAATGCGTGGAATCGGAGATCGCTGCACAGAATCTAATTTACGATGCATGGTGCGGAATGTCATTTTTTTTTAGTTAAACATAAGAAATGGACAGCTGTTTATTTGACATACGATGTTTTTTGAAGAAAATTAATCAATAACATGATTAATTTCATATCTATACGTTCGTTTACATTTTTTTGACGTTAAAAATATTTTTCTTAATTAATTTTAACGTAGATTCAATTGGGATTTTTGTTTTTATTTGTAAATATATTGGTGAGTATATATCGTACAGATAGACAGAAGCGGCGATGCGGTGGACGGGAAATCGCTTTGACATATGGTATATGAACAATACTTTGGAAATAATAACGTTTAACGTTTGATTCAAATCGAATCGAGGTCTGTTTTTATTTTTAACAATAATTATACTTGACAAATTTGAAAAATGTCATGTTCCGAGTTGCTTATGTACAGTATAAACCAAACATAAATAGAAAATATATTATTTTAAGGATGTACTTATACAAAGAATTGTTTAAAACAAATAACTAGTTGTTTTAGTACTAAGAGTCTTAAATTTATTGTGCCTGAGTAAATAAAAAGCAAACCAAAGTATATTGCCTGATAAAGTTTATTACTGACATTCGAATATCATTGAAATATAATATAAAGAAGACTCAACAAATATTGTCACATTGTAAATTAAAACAATGTAGGTATATTGTTTATTATAATGAATGTAACTGAACGTTCTCAGAATAATGATTTTTAACCTGTAAGCAAAAAGCCGGGAAAAATTTGACAGATCATTAATCGTATATTAATTTCTTGCCTTTTTAAAGTCACACTGAACGAGCGAATTTTCCTGGAATGATGTTTGATGTGGTATTGCATGCTGCGCGATGTCAGGTTCAAAAAGGTACACTCGAATAACTCGGCTGCATAATCTTGCATTCCCTCCTTATACAAAAGGTAAACAATTAATGTTTCATCCAACATAACTTCTATAAGCTTATAATAAGGACGAGAATTGCTCTCGCGGCAATATAAACTGCAGAAGTAAGCCGTACAGGCGAATACGTAAACATTTTGAATGTTCGATGTTACACGCGGTCAATAACACTAAATGCGTGGAATCGGAGATCGCTGCACAGAATCTAATTTACGAAGCATGGTGAGGAATGTCAATTTTTTTAATTATACAAAAGAAACGGACAGCTGTTTATTTGACATACGATGTTTTTTGAAGAAAATTAATCAATAACATGATTAATTTCATATCTATACGTTCGTTTACATTTTTTTGACGTTAAAAATATTTTTTAAATTAATTTTAACGTAGATTCAATTGGGATTTTTGTTTTTATTTGTAAATATATTGGTGAGTATATATATTACAGATAGACAGAAGCGGCGATGCGGTGGGCGGGAAATCGCTTTGACATAAAGTATAATTGCATATCGCGGGAATTGAGAGATGTGTCATCCCAGCGGCGTCCAGTGAAACGCATTGTTATGTAAACAATAGTGCTGGACGTTGCATCCACAATGAGTATTGTAATATTTATCATTTGACACGTGCTCAATGCATAAATACTTTATACACTTACATATTTATTGTGTTGTAATGGTTGCAAAACAGGGACAAAGACTAATGCACACGTTCCGACTTTTTAACAATTTTCGGAAAACGATCAATGTCAAGTTTATTAATAAATATATCTTAAAAAATTAATTCGAGCCCCAGTTTAAGTCCAAGTCTAGGCCATGTTTAGTTTAGAACAGTGATCGGAAAACACATTAATTAACAATAATAAAAAAAAATTGGGAGCTAAATCTGCTTATTTAGTAAACTTTTATTACACTTAATAAGTAGTACACTAAATAAAACTAAATTTTATACTGAATAAATATTTATTAATGCGAATAACAATCATCGAAACATCTCCTTGGAAAGGTTTCTATGGTGTGCCAGACTTATGGACACAACCAAACATTACGGAGCCAAAGAGCCACATGCGGCTCTGGAGCCGCACTTTGGCGACCACTGGCTTAGAGTATTACATCAGTCCTGTTGCCCTGGACTAAGATAATTAGGCTATGGAATCCCCTACGTGTCGTTAAAGGCGACTAATAGAAGAGTCACCAGGGTGGTGGGATATTGCCGCCATCAAAGTGGCCTTCTGCTTTTGCCTTGCAACTTTCCCAGCACCGGTGTGTTCTTCTGGTGACTTCTGAGCCCCACACTATGCATAGAGGATGGCCATATTGGAGTTTGAGTTGGTAAGAGATCGTTATTAGTGCTAGCTCGAAATATCTTGCCCGCTTCCCCGGCGACGTATGAATTAAAGCATTTTGACCTTTCTATAAGTGATAAGTGTAGACGTTAATAGCAGCCACAAAGTATTTTATTAATGTAACTATTATCGTACATAATAAATATATACATTTTTATTCGTACAAATAAAGATTTTTTTTTATTATTTTATTATCGTAATTGCCATTGAATACTTTCAGAACAATGTGAACTGGATTTATTGATAAGGCGAACGTAACGTAAATAACATCGTGTCGTGACAGTTTGCAACTTTATCGCGTAGTTATCTTGTTATAAAATGAACGTTACATTGTATTGCGTGATTGACCTAATGAATATTACGAATATTTAAATGAAAATAAAAATAATCTAAAATCGGTCATCATACCCTGTGCTGAAAGAAACCCTTTTAACTTTTAACAGGTATATTTACGAGCAAAAACAAAAACCGACTTCAAATCGAATCAATCGTCAAACGCCATTCCGCGCGGTGGCCCTCTTTGTATTTCCGAATTATCGTAGGAATATTACGAAATAAAATTAATTAAAACATAACCCAACTTTGTTGAAACAACTCTTAAAGTACATCCTTTCCAATAAAAAATGAATCATCCAATTCTGTCGGCGTGATAGTAAGTTATTCGTCCATTTATGGGGCACATACTTAATGCAAATTTAAGGCTTTTAAGGTTTTCTCGTAGATGCCATTGTCAGGATTGGACCAATCTTTGTCTACGTTAGTGCCAAGATGAGTTTTGTCTTGTCTAATTAAAGTCTTGTTATTGTACGTCGTCCTTGTTTTGTGCGAAAAAGACAAATGTCAAGACATTTAGGTAAATTACACTTGGCACAGCCTTGGACGTCATACGACTAGAAGAAGACAAAAGCGTGACTTCAAGTTTAGCATTGAGCTAAAATGTTCGGCCGTCCGTGCCTATTTTCACATAAATTTCGCATGATGATTACAGTTAACAAACCTTCACGTTTGACGTCTATTAAGACTTTAATAAAAGGACAAGGTTTCTTAACCATTGTCCAGTCTGTCAGGGATGACGAAATGTTCAGAAATTCCAGCCCTTCTGTACTTATTCCATGTGGTACGAGTAACGAATGTTTGCTAACCCAATTCGATATCCAATATCAAGGACTACAGCAATATAACATTAAGATGGTTTGGAGTCAAGCATTGAACTTAAAATAGATAGAAAGGACTATAGGAAAATATGCCTTATTTTCCAATTCGCCAAACCGAACATTTTAAAAGCCTCCGGTCTAACGACGGCAATCAAACATAATCAAATAGTTATTTTATCTATATTAAACTCAAATGCGATGTTTTGTAAACAGGCTAATGAGAGAATGTAATTACGTTTTAATTAATTGACTTCAGCTCTAATTAAGTACTAGCTTAATGTATTACACCATTAGATAATTAGCGGTGATAATTAGTCGTGTTTTACGCCTGTGATAAAGTTGGCATTAATCTTATGGCAACTGCGACGAAAGCTGCACCGTCGATTCAAGATGATATCCGGCCTAGTGACAGCCTACATGCTGCTCATATGAGACAGTGAAGTTACCAGGACCCTGTCTTCTAAACAGACTATATACAGAAGTATGATTACAAGTAAAAACCAAAACCGATTTCAAATTGAATCAAATTTCAATTATCGTAGGTACGAAATAGAAATAATCAGAACCTTACCAAATTCTTATCAAACTACTCTTGAAGTCAAAAAAAGTCAAATTGAGAACCTCCTCTTTCTTTGAAGTCGGTTGAAATACGAATGTTCATTGGTGTCATAATGGTCGTTATTTGCTAGTTTTACCAGTCTTTTAGTTCGTTGACGCCACTTTGGTTTATCCATAACCTACCACTGAAACGCCACTCATGTGTGTGTTAGCATTCGACTTATTTTGTTAAGATATAATGGTAATTGATATGATTTCATGGATCGGTGGAAAAAGTAAATCATAATTTTGTAATATAACCTTAAACCTCGGAAATAATAAGAGGGTCGATGTGCAGTAGCGTTTAATGTTTGATTTGATTTTAAGTCGGCTTTAATTTTTTTACACTATTTAATTACATAAACAAATAGTCAAATTCTAAATTAAGCTATATAATTAATAAGTCGTTAACATACTTAATTTAGATACATTTTCTATTAATAGATGTCAAGCACTACGTAATGAAAAATACATCTTTATTTTTTTTTATGACGAACTACACAGTTTGGCCAGAGAGGCTGGCGTTGACTGCTTCACCGGATTGAGAGGTGGCACAGCTCTTAGGTCGCTTAGCCTGAACCTCTATTGCTAGTAACTCGACACAAGGGTCCCCCGGTGAGGGGTAAATACATCTTTATTCCGTTTTACTATTATGTAGTATTGTATAGTAAATATATTACACTTACAACGGTGAAAATATGAATATAGGGCTATCGTCAAAATATAGTAATCAACGTCATAAACATTAACTAGCCTTTAGATTATCCGATCTCATTAGACACGAAAGATAACAAAAATTATTCATTCATACACCAGTATAAGAAACAGTAACATGTCTTTTTCATATTTACGTAATACAAGGTTAGCATAAATATTTATTAAATCGCTAAGATATCACTGGACGTAGTTATTATGCATAACAATGGCTAGAGATTTTTTATAATAATAATAAATTTTATAACAATTGACTAGAGCTTCAAGGATGTGAGCCGTAGTGGCTGTTGTCTCAAGTTGCATATATAATAGTACGTTATACGCTAGCTACTTGAGTACGATCCAGGGTGCCGGCACCAATAAATTTGTTTGTTGCAATATTAAGTACAGGCCATGTAAATTTATACAAGTGTAACTTCTGCAAGCCGCAACGACGACTAGAGCTACTCCATAAGTTACGTAAAGCATACAGCCCACCTGAATTAAAAAATAAAATGTAAAATATTAACCGCGACAAAATTAAGTAAAGTTGCTTGAATTAATATCTACGTTAATGTCTTCATGTCCATTTTAATAAAATCAAATGGCAAATAAGCAATAGTTTCGATAGCGGTTTTTATTTCGCAAGAAGCCAAACAAATATAATTCAATTAAACAGCCATTGAGATATATTCTCGCAACGCTCGTGCACATGATGCGAACTTTAAACTTACAATGGGCAACACTGTAGTCATGTTTATGACATCCTGTTTAATGCTAAGTGGTTAAACGGCAGACTTTAATTCAGTTTCAAAAGGAATAACTGCACAATGTCATTTTTAAATTTTAGATATATAATGTTTCTTTTTAAGGAACATCACTGTTTAGTCAGAGAAACTGACTTTGACTGTTTTATCGATAGAAGGTGGTATACCACCTTCTTTTAGATGGTTTTTTTCTGAATTTAGATTTTTTCGGCTCTTAAGTCGCTTAGCCTGAAATAATACATCAGCATTTTATTTTTTTTTTATTTCCCACAATAATTTCAATAACAACTTACTTAAATTACAATTATGGGCGGGGGACTGGTCCAAACTAGGAACGAACCTGTGTGATGGATCACCAGGCCTAAACCCACAGATTTCAACAAAACTTTTAATACTATTGGAGAGAAGGAGAAGGTATATATACATCATCATCATTTCAGCCGTAAAACATCCACTGCTGGACATAGGCCTCCCCAACGATTTCCAAAAGGACTGGTTGTAAGCGGCCCGTGTCCAGCTGCGTGCTGCGACCTTTATGAAGTCGTCAGACCACCTTGCATCCACTGCGGGCCTCTTATATACATAAACATTTATAAATAAATAAAAGTATATATAATTATAAATATAAGTACGTAGGTCACCAAATGCACCCATTTACCCATTATACTTTGTAAGCCAACAAGTATATAGTATACTTTATATGTATATTATATAGTATACTTTCTAGTATACTGTTCAAAGATATCTATAACGACTCACTATTTACATATAGCGACTAACTATTTAATATTTGACTAATTAAAGAAAATATTAGTATACTTATTTATTGCTTTACTGACAACGAAGAGAACCTTCGCCAACCAAAAAAATCGCTTTTATATTCTACCCCCACCTCTCCCCTCCACCGCGTTATTCGCTCCCACATGCGCTCCTCGCCAATCCTTCCGTTACAAACATAACACCTGCAATTGTGTAATAACTTGAAAGATCTTGTGAAATAGTCAAATTATTGTTTATGCCTAGTTAATATGATGATCAACTAAATTGTTAGTTATGATGATTATTAAATCACTAAGATATCACTGGACGTAGTTATTATGCATAACAATCGCTATTTTTTATGATAATAATAAAATTTCTAACAATTCACTAGAGCTTCAAGGATGTGAGCCGTAGTGGCTGTTGTCTCAAGTTGCATATATAATAGTACGTTATACGCTAGCTACATGAGTTCGATCCAGGGTGCCGGCACCAATAAATTTGTTTGTTGCAATATTAAGTACAGGCCATGTAAATTTATACAAGTGTAACTTCTGCAAGCCGCAACGACGACTAGAGCTACTCCATAAGTTACGTAAAGCATACAGCCCACCTGAATTAAAAAATAAAATGTAAAATATTAACCGCGACAAAATTAAGTAAAGTTGCTTGAATTAATATCTACGTTAATATCTTCATGTCCATTTTAATAAAATCAAATGGCAAATAAGCAATAGTTTCGATAGCGGTTTTTATTTCGCAAGAAGCCAAACAAATATAATTCAATTTAACAGCCATTGAGATATATTCTCGCAACGCTCGTGTACATGATGCGAACTTTAAACTTACAAAGGGCAACACTGTAGTCATGTTTATAACATCCTGTTTAATGCTAAGTGGTTAAACGGCGGACTTTAATTCACTTTCAAAAGGAATAACTGCACAATGTCATTTTTAAATTTTAGATATACGAGTATAATGTTTCTTTTTAAGGAACATCACTGTTTAGTCAGAGAAACTGACTTTGACTGTTTTATCGATAGAAGGTGGTATACCACCTTCTTTTAGATAGTTTTTTTCTGGATTTAGATTTTTACGGCTCTTAAGTCGCTTAGCCTGAAATAATACATCAGCATTTTATTTTTTTTTTATTTCCCACAATAATTTCAATAACAACTTACTTAAATTACAATTATGGGCGGGGGACTGGTCCAAACTAGGAACGAACCTGTGTGATGGATCACCAGGCCTAAACCCCACAGATTTCAACAAAACTTTTAATACTATTGGAGAGAGAAGGAGAAGGTATATATACATCATCATCATTTCAGCCGTAAAACATCCACTGCTGGACATAGGCCTCCCCCAACGATTTCCAAAAGGACTGGTTGTAAGCGGTCCGTGTCCAGCTGCGTGCTGCGACCTTTATGAGGTCGTCAGACCACCTTGCGTCCCACACTGCGGGCCTCATATATACATAAACATTTATAAATAAATAAAAGTATATATATATATAAAATGAAGGAATATAGATATATAATTGTTGTTACGTGTCATGTGTGTGTGTGAATGTGTTTATTTTTGTACCTACAAAATATGCCGAAACTGATAAATATTTACGTATTAACTTGTTTTATATTTTCCGTTTCTTTATAGTTCAAGGATTTTAACCAATCAGATATTTTGTTTTACAGTTTTTCTTATTTAGCGGGAACAGATTAAGAATTTTGTTTAGCCTATTGTACAGGTAGCCTCCAAGGAAAGAGAAAGACTTTTGTGCGAACCGTGAGCTTCTATATAGCAAACGGCATATTTCCGTCTTTTCTCTGCAGTCTTTTGTGGGTTGTAAATTAAAGTCGAGTGTCTTTAAATTTTTGAATAATAAAGCTAATAATTCAACACAAAGGACCCCCGGTGATGGGTAACTTTGGTTTGGGCGGTAACTTTTTACGCCTAAGCAATTCCATCCGAAGCCGCCCAAGAGGGCCGAACCATGACTCGATTGGTTGCTTTTTTACGAGAGCAGTTTATGTCGATAACTTCTCCCTAGTATCTGATGGGAAGATTATTCTTTGGAAAATAATTTATTTAAATAAGAACATCGTATCCTTCGTGTCCTGTCATTTTTTCCTAGTCTAATATGGAATAAATGATTCTTTGAAATATACAAAATTTTTATTTATACTTTGAGTGTAAATAACACACAAAATACATTTACACTGCCTGTCTATAAATTATGTACAAAGTAATGGATGCAAGCTAGAAGTACAAAAAATGAAAGTAAAAAAAAAAGCTGCGAATACACATACACACAATATTTTCCTTACTCGCTTCTAGCACACATCATTACGTACATTCAAGCACTGTGCAAACTTGCTCGTCGGTTACTCTAGTACTCTAGGCGTCGCCCTTTTTAAGTATGTCATCAATTTGGACGATTTTATTCGCCAGCGCGACCTATACTAGTTTTGGGTATGTAACTCGAAAGTTCATTCACCGTTAATTCGATAACACTGTGCTGGAGGTCGTTTTGTGAACAATTTATTGCTGGCGCTTTATCTAGGGCTGGCTATAATACACGTGAGCATACACAAGCCATGATCTTTTTTCTTAATGACTAACTACATAGATTGACCAGAGAACTGGCCCTGACTGCTTCACCGGATTGAGTAATCCATGATGACATCAATAGCCTTTAGGTAAAGGTCTATGGAACGGATTATGAAACTTTACCTCGGGTTCAAATTACGTAGCGACTAAAAGCGTAAACTATTTCCTAGCTTCTTTAGGAATTGTTAAAAAAAGTTTTATTACATTCCTCAAATATATCGACGATAGATACCGCAAATTTCATATGTACGATAAATCGCACGAAAAATTAGAATAAAATTCAATACTGTAGCATTATTTTTTCCATATAAGTCATTTAGGACAATTTTTGAGAAACAATAAGCTACATTTCCGCTTTCTACCGTCGATATGTTAGAATTTAAAATTTAAAAAAAATGATGAACAGTGATCGAAATTGTTAGAGACCGGCTTCTACGGTAAATAACCAAGAAATAGAAAAAGTGGGAGGATGATGATGAATATTTTATGGCTTGGTAACAAGACCTTTAAGCCAAGTGTTTTTTAAAACACATACACTTATTTCTTACGAGAGGAAGGAGGCCTAAGAGGAAAATGAAAATGTAAGTTAGATCTTGGGGGGTAAATTTAATAAAGATAGATAATGAATGAGGTGACTAAAACCAACTCTAAATAATATATTTATACTATCATATGGTAAGGCCGGATGCGTCAATTCCAATAACATCGAATGACCAGCATGCTTGTTTGGTCACTTCATTAAAACAGTACTGGCTTTACCAACGGCAACGACTATTTCTGCCATCTAGCAGTATGCATACTACGTCTTGAGCGGCGCTGTGTCTAGTGAAATTACTGCGCCTGTTGAGACATACCATCTAACGCTATAGAACGTAAGCTCTGCCGGGAGTATTCTACAATAATTCTAGGAAGCAGTGGTTTGATATGGGCAGGTGTATATTCATCAGGTAAACGGTCATCTCGTTTTGTCATGTAAAAATAAAATACGAGATCTAATGCGTCCAGCAGCAGGCTCGAATATATTTATTGTCAAGTCCCTTCTGTTTATTAAAATGCTATTTTGTGACATTGTTGACGACTCAATGTGCTCTCTATTTGAAAATCGTTGAAACAACGAAATATCTATGACCTATATGGATATCAGTGGTGCTAATATTTTGTAGGCACGTTGCCGCGTTATCTAGTACTAGTCTAGTAGTTACCTATTAGTTCCAATTGTATACAATAAATTTTGTTTTGTTTCAGATAAAAGAAAATGAATTCTAAAGAGGCAGCCCTCGAGAAATGCGATGGCGCGAACGGAATGTCAAGTATACATGGGAGTAGTGTCAAATTAAGGCGGGAACTAGGACTGTTCTCGGCTGTAAATTTGATACTTGGTGTTATGATTGGATCAGGAATTTTTGTATCGCCAGCGTCTGCATTACAACACTCCGGTTCTGTGGGTTTATGTTTGATTATATGGACGGTGTCGGGAATTATATCCTTACTAGGTGGGTGTAGGTAAGAAGCCTATTTAAAGTGTCTTTTTATTTATTATCTCAATATATAATTCAATGAGATCAAAAAAAAAAAAATTTAAACGTGATAAAATCCATAAAAGTAGTTTTATTCAATGAGTAGACTTCGCATAAATATGAGAAGATAATAAAACTACTTTACGGATTTAATAACGGTTTAATCTTATTTTTGAATTACACCACAAATCTATCTTTCAACTATAGACCTAAAACCATTTTCTATTTAAATTAGAATAGTTGTAAATAATGTTAATTTTTTGAAAATTTCTCAACACAATTAATATTTTTTTTTTTTTTTTTTTTTTTTTTTTTAAAAGAAAGCTAGCAATATTTCTTTTTTTTTTTCAGAAATATTACTAACAATCTTGTTAACCATTCCAACTAAGCTTAAGCTTGTGCTAGGACATGGTTCACGGCAATAGTCGAATGGTGGATTCGAACCCACGACCTTACGATTCGTAGGCCGTACCCTAAACCATTAGGCTATTGACGCTTATACGAATATAAACTAAAAACGATGGAACCTACTTTTTGATATAGATTTTTTTTAATTTCCTCGTTTAACATTACATTATAACATACTTACATACACACTTAGTATAACATTATTTAGAAATTAAATCGCCTACGCTGGAGATAGTTTACTGTTGTAATAAAAAAACTATTCGTAAATAAAATTGAGTGTAATCTATTTGTTAATGCTCACAGTCTTCTTTAAAACGTATTTGTAATAGAGAAACATCTGTGTGTATGAATGTTAAACTATTCCCACAAAGAGCTTTCTGAATTAATACAATATTATGTAATTAATTAGGTATTATAATCATTTTATGTGTAAATTACATGATATCATGTTAATAAATAGCAAAAATATTATTATACATTGACTTTTTAAATAAAAATTATATAAAATTACAGGAGCGCTGTCATTCGCTGAATTAGGGACTGTGGTCGGTAAATCTGGAGCGGAATACTCATATTTTCAAGAAGCATTTGGAAATATTCACAAATATTGGGGCCCTCTGCCCTCATTCATATGTGCTTGGATATATGTTGTCATTTTAAGACCTGCAGAGGTAGCTATTATTGTAATGACATTTGCAGAATACGCAATACAACCATTTACTCTTGATTTAGAGTCAAATTATAAAGACACGGCTATAAAATTAGCATCGCTGGCGGCATTATGTAAGTACTTTTAAGCATGAATCTATTTTTAATAAAAATATTTTACGATTCTTTTAACTTAAATTATTTTTATACTAGGCATTTATTAATACTTTGTGGAACTGCTACTATTAATACAAGAATTAGATGAGAACCATTGTTTTGATAAAAAGATATTTTTTGTTTAACATGCGGTATTGTATGCGTGTAACGTAACGTTTTACAACGCGTTCTGTAATTTGTAATCTGCGGAATAAGTGACAGTTCGTGCGTTCAGTGCCTCGGAGTACTTGCTTTGGTGCCTCGGATTATTTAAATTGACGTCAAACATTCAACGGTTATTTTGTTGACATTACTGATTGCAGTTTAATTGTGGATTTTTCATAAATACGAGTATTTTTGGCCTAATGTTTATTCTTGTAGTAAATGTGTTAGATTAGCCAAAGCAAAATGAACCAAACGTAAGTATATTACATACTGATTTTGAATTAAATAAAGTATGAGATTGTACAGTTTAAATCTTTTTATAATGATACCTGTTTATTATTTATATATTTTAATCATTTTAGAAATACATTTGGTTCAAATATTCAAACAAAGGAAGCTTTGACACAAGAATTGAAATCTTTACGAAATAGATGTGAATACGCTCGCAATGTAATTGAGAACTCGCCCGATGAGGGTCTTATTCCTAATAAAATACAAGAAAAAGCTTTAAATTATGTGGAAGCATTACGAACAGAAATACAAACATCAGAAACTGCTGTTCCGACAGATATAAATTTACTAACTAGCCAGTTTCTGTCAGAATTAACAGAGAAAAATGACGCGATTGAAGAACTTATCGCTTTCACTAATGGATGTATTCTCGAATTGGACGCTAAAATAAATAGGTATATAATTTATATTTTATTAAATTTATATGCTACATAATAATACCCATGACTTTGCCACACAGTTATAGGGGACATATCCTGTACCCCTCACTATTTGATTCTTTAACACTATTTATATAGTATAGACTTTCTTTCCTGATCTAGATGAGACACAAACATATTTTTATGTATATTTTGCTTTTTAATGTAATGTAATCCATTCTATCATCTTATATATTTATTTTAGTTCTAGCTTAAATTTAAAGCTAAAATTGTAATTTAGGCTCCAAACACATTAAGAAGTTATTCTCTTGTTCACATACAAATATAATATTACATGGCACAAAGCATTAAAATAATATTTATCTTGTTTCATCATCACCATAAGCCTGCAATAGTCCACTGCTGGTCAAAGGCCTCTCCAAAAGCATGCAACTTAGCACAATCCTTGGCTACACTCGTCCCACTCCTGCTAGCTACATTACGAAGGTCATCGCTCCACTTTATCTTACGGTGTCTCAATCGCCATATTTAAGCACTAGTTCATTATAACCATATTACTTGATAACTTTCCAGGTTAGAAAACAAAATTCATATAGCACAGGAAGCTAGATCCAGACCTATATCAGTAAAAACAGACATACAGGAGAGACACATTGACAGGGGTACAGCAAGATTCCGAACAATGAAGAGAGAACTTCAGGGCCTCATTTCTACATTGTATCCGGACTCTGGTACATTTATTAGGGATCTCTTAGCGGTGAGTTTATCAAAACATACAAATTATTAGACAAAATACAGTTCTCATGAATTTTTTGACTAGTAGCAATTAAAATTTAGCTCATTCATAAATCATTAACAATTAAAAAAAATTGCCTCTGTATGTAGAATTTATTTTGTAACATAACATTACAATTTCATTAAGTTATTTCTTAATAATATTTAGTCTTATAATTAAAAAATTACATACATCATCTTTGGGTGCATTTGCACATTCAATAAAACTAAAGTTTACTAAATTGCAAATGTTTTTTTTAGGAATTGATTCAAATAAAGTTTAGTGCAACTCCAAATAGTTATGTAAAGGTAACTACAGAAAACTATTCTGCTATTGGGCACCTGATGGACTTGAAATTGATTTGTGTCAACCCTTACAACAAGATGGAAGTCAAATTAGACTACTGATTCCATTTTATTTTTAACTGCTAACTGTGTATATATAATGCTATGTTTTTAAAAAATACAAATAACTCATTTATAATTTGTTTTATTTTGGAATTTACCTTTGGCATTCTAATGGCTTGGTTATTCTGCCGGGGGGTTCTAATGTGATGGCTAGTACCAATGAGATGCGGATTTAGAATGATTATATTTTGGTATGCTTATAAATGAATGGCAATAGCTAAGTTTTTTATTTACTTTGAAATGGGACTCATAAAGGCCATGAATGAATGAATATTCTTTATTGCAGAACAATTAAAAACAAAATACATCACAGAAATAATAACTAGACAATTTTCACATTACACAAGGTCATTGCATGCGCAATGGGCGGTCTTATCGCTAAGAGCGATCTCTTCCAGACAACCTTTGTATGGAAAGAAACTTACATCTAAAAAATATTTTAGGCCATAGGCTTTAGACAGAAATTAAATTTTGATATGTCATGAGATTTTTTTTAGTGACCAGATTGAGAGTTGGTATAGCTCTTACTCTAGCAGTCAATTCATAATAACTTGACTCCAGGGTCCCTCCAGTGAGGGGTAGTTGTCATGACAGTACCAAGAAAAATATGTAAAAATAGAGCACCCTACTGAACTACTATTTGAGTAACTTAGCGTAAAACACACAAGAAGGAACAGCATTCCAACATATCTCAACTAAATTTTTTTTTTATTTTTTGTAAAAAAAATAATTGTTAAAAACAAATGTTGAGACTTCTAATGTTTTTTTTTAATAATTTTGATATTAGCTAATAATCGTTTATTTGCGGGATATATGGTAACTAACACAATGACTATTTATAAGTAGGCACTAGCATATTTGGCCCAATTGGCATGTTAATGAATATGTTTCATTTAAGTTTTAGATATTTTTCTTTGAGTGTACATTTACTATAAGTAGTATTGTTCCCATCATGAACATTCACATCAGTTTAGTAACCAGTTGTCACCAACCACTCTTTTCTATTATGACAACATTCCTACCATTGAATATCAATTATATTGTTGTATATGACCACATTGTTTTGCAGTTATAATGACGTACATCAACATAACTAGCGTGAAGCTGTTTGTCAAGGTGCAGAACATATTTGGTATATGCAAAGTGTTAGCATGCCTCATCGTCATCGGAGGAGGAATATATGAAATTGCTAAAGGTATGTAGAGAAATTAATAGAATTGCCACTAATGTTATGGGGGTACCTACATATTGTGTTGCATAACACAAGCTTATTGTTGCCAGTAATTGCATAGACCCAATGACATGTTGTTAAATGGAAGAACACCTCGTCACTTTTTAGTAACCATTTCACTAATTACACATACATATTGAAATTATTATTTAATATAATATTTATTTATTTTTCAAATTCAAACTGGATTTTATTGGCTGTGTTGACTATCCTTTCCTTTATTATTTTATTGTAATTAATTATTAGCATACTAATTGCAAACTATTTTAATGCCCCCAAAGAAGTACTTCCTACAACTTCTCACCCGCTTACATAAGTACAAAAAGTTGCGTGTACAACTTATACACGCAACCATTTCGTTTTATGGGAAAAGAGGCAAAGGAATTTGTATCTCACGCCATGTTAATTTTATCTAATAATTATTTTTTTTACTGTATATTTATTTTTAAACTCCTTTACTTTGTCAAACAGGTAACACATATAACCTTAGCAAAGGCTTTGAGGGCAGCACTACAAGTGCTGGTGGTATAGCTCTTGCGCTGTACTCCGGATTGTGGGCATATGACGGCTGGAACAGTGTCACAGTGGTGACAGAGGAAATCATCAACCCTGGCGTGTTAGTATTTTACCCAACCTTAGATTGTATGAGCCGCGGTAGCTCAGAGTCCTGGCGGTTGGCTCAAGTTGCATAGTACACCAGCAACCCGAGTTCGATCCACGGTGTTGAAATTTTACTTATTTCACCACGCGCTCGGCGCTGAAGCAAAACATCGTGAGTGTCCTCACCCGTCCCCAGCTTCCCCAGCCCCTACAAGTCTTTGAACAATTTTCTAAGACATGTGAAGTCTGCCAATCAGACTATGCCCCTATACATAGTGGATCATATATATTACGTATATAAAGGCTGTAACTTTAGATTGTAGACTTAACGTAAATGTCTTTTTTTTTTAATTTGTTGATGTCAAAGATGTTACACCTGTATTCCACTTTCACATATTGATCTTGTAATCCTTCTAGAGCAAGCGATGGCAACGGTTGTAAAGATCATTATCGTTTTTTTTCCAGAAACGTCCCACTGAGTATATCAATCGCAGTGCCTCTAATAACAGGGCTATACGTGTTCATGAATGTAGCCTATATGACAGTGCTGAGTTACGCGGAAATGACGTCGGTGCCGGCGGTGGCCGTGGCTTTCGGCACTAGGGTGCTCGGACCCGCTAGTTTCCTGATACCGCTCGGTGTTGCCATTGCTACTTTTGGCTGCGCGATGAGTGTGCAATTCGGTGTTACAAGGTAAGGAATATTTATGTTACTTTGTTACTTTATAGTGTTTAAGCAATAGGGCTAATGCAGCGGCTTCTGCTGTCGCACTCATGTTCTGCTTCGACCGGGAAAGTACCATGCCGTCGTTGTGGAGTGGGGTACATACATTATACATCCATGTTTCTCCCAATGAGTAGGTTACAGACAACACACTCGTACTTTATAGGCGTCCTTTTTCCATTAAAAAATATGGCATGTTTGCATGCACACATAGTCGAAACGATTGAACTTATCGGTTAGTTGTTTCAGATGGACTATCATTTAAAATAAATGGTGGGTTATGTGTTTCTCTTCTTATATCTATTAAGATGATATAACAATTTTAAGTAAGCAGTATTTATGTACAATATAAGTTTATTTTCTGTTACCTTGCCATTTATACGTCTCCTGTCCTCCAGGGTTCGCTAAATCGCTAATAGCTATAAGGCCACCCTTGCCCATTTAGGTTAAGTTTAGTCTTTACTTCAATTGATTGTACGTATTTTAAGGCGAAATGTCAGCTATTAAGAGTATCCATCTAAGCTTCATGAAACCTGACACCTAATAACACATCTGTCTGTACAAACAGACTGTGTGTGTAATATTTCTTCTTTGTACCTCCAGAGTCTGTTATTCGGCGGCGAAGGGAGGCCACATGCTGGAGATATTCTCTTACGTTAACGTCAAGCGTCTTACGCCGGCACCGGCCGTCGCCTTCCAGGTAAACTTCGTCGCTGGTTTTAAAGACACATTTTCTACTAATGCAATCCTGTATGTGACACATAATAATTATTAATAATTAGTCAGCAAAATTAATTCAGTGTAAGGTACAGTATCTCCGGGTGAACTCTATCGAATTTTGCAAAAAAAAAGTGTAATATGTCAACCAAACTGTCATCAAACTACCTCTGAAGTACATCTATAATAAGTAAATACATAATTAAAAAATGAATCGTCGAAATCTGACTTACTTGCGTTAAGTCTTTGGTGATTTGGTGTCGCTCACAGACTTAATGCAAGTAAGTGATAATTGGAAGAAATTAAAACCGAACCACACTGGAGTGACTAGCATTCAAATGAAAAAGTAATAATCCAAATCAGTTCACCCAGTCGAAATATATTAGGTAGTAGTAGTAGGGAGATATATAAAAAACATACAGACAAATTGAGAACCTCGTCGTCTTGAAGTCGGTTGAAAAATGAATAACATTTCAATTAACGTAATAACACATGCTTCCTTTTCCTAATTCGATGTGGATGAGACATTGAAAAAGTATAAGATGCATGGTCAATGAAAAAAGTAGAAGAGTAGCTGTGGTCCAATCGTTTCTCTTCATCAGAGTAAGATTCCTCGCGATGAAATCAATGTCTGACAATATTTCACCACGAGTGCATGTTTGTTAACGACGGGGGTATTCGGTTACATATATATATATGGCGTCATCTACAATGTTCCTTACAAGTGAACCTTACCTTACGAGCGTCAGGGTATTGACCCCATTACCCGGATAAGCAACGCAGGGTGCGGGTAACTGGTGCCGTGGTCTTGGGTACCGTTGAAGACGTTTAAGAATAACAATTTTTACGTCGAAACTAATCCGTCAAGCGTTAACCACGACGATTCATTTATATCATGCCCTCTCGGTCTCAGTTGGGACGGAGGTCGAGGGTGGAGAGAGGGAGGCTAACTATTCAAAAGCTCCCTAAACTATGTCATTTTGAATTTATTGAGGTATTCGTTTGAACTTTTTCATAATTAATATTTCACAGGCTCTACTAACGTCAGTGTTGATCTTGGTCGGCGACATCATGACGCTGATTGAGTTCGCGAGCTGGTTCCTCTGGTTTTTCTACGGCCTCGCCATGGTCGCCCTGTTGATGCTGCGGAAGACTCAAGCGGACAAGCCGCGTCCTTACCGGGTGCCCACATTGGTGCCCTGCTTCGTCCTACTGGTGGCGGTGTTCCTCTCGGTGCTGCCGATAGTACATGACCCGTCTATTAAATATTTAATGGCTATCGGATTCATCGTGCTTGGCGTGGCAGTTTACACTATATTCGTGTACTACGAGAAGACGCCGACCGTTTTCCTTAGTAAGTAATTAATTGCCAACGTAATTATTCATTTTTATATAAATGAGGAAATTATAATTGTCAGAAAAATTAAAAAACATTAAAAGTTTTTTTCAACCGCTTCAAAAAGACCGCCTGATCTGCTAAACCAAATGTTTCAAAATGAACATTTGGTGACGTCACAGTTGTCGATTTTTGCTAGTTTGGGTAATCTGCTACTATAGATTTCCAATATCAAACCACTGACATGTCCCAAATAAGCCGTTACTCTTCAATCAATTAATAAATATCAAATAATCAAAAATTCAATAAAGAGTTATATATATATATTAGATGTGTATGTATGCGAAGCGTCAATAGCCTAATGGTTTAGGGTACGGACTGCGAATTGTAAGGTCGTGGGTTCGAATCCACCATTAGACTATTGACGTGAATCATGTCCTAGCACAAGCTTAAGCTTAGTTGGAATGGTGAATAAGATTGTTAGTAATATTTATGAAAAAAAAATTGCTAGCTTTCTTTTTAAAAAAAATATTTCTGCCCGTATTATATTTATGTATGTTTGTATGTATATATTTCTTATTAGTATTTAAGTATATTGTTATTTATTATAAACTCCATTTTTTAATATAACTGTAAACAATAAAAGTTTTTATATATATATTACATAAATCACATCAAACTACAGCACAAAATTACATTACATCAAGTAAATCATTGGCAAATATTAGTCTCGAGTGCTCGAGGTCCGAATCATTGAGAACCACGGTTAATGACAGAGTTTTAATAACGTCGCTTCGACTTTAAAGAAGCAGTAAAATAGCATACAATTAACAGTGAATATGTTTCACCACCATATCAATGAAAATGTGATGTTATTTTAACGTTATTCTTTATTATTCACAGAAAAGTTAACATTCCTTACACAAGTGCTCTTCGTGAGTGTGCCGCCCAACGACCATGAAGACTGATTTTAATTGCACATCGTAAATCAAAATGGGTTTAAATATAAATTCGTATTGCCGTCTGTAAATATAGATATTAAGAGAAAATATACTATTGTCTATAAAATTATACGCATGGTTTTATTTCCCCATGAATAGTAGTAGAATCAAACAGCTTTATATTAATGGACTATTATTAGGTATATAAATATATTGTAGATTCGTTGCAAGAAAAAGGCCTTGTATAAGTTAATGGTATTAATTGTATGCAAATTCAGTTCTTTGGCTAGTTATATGTGATATTCGATCGCAAGTCAAAGTCAATCGTGCAAACGACGGTCTACGTCTGTGACTTGCGTCTTATTTTTATTACGAGCATTTTGTAAATCATATGTGACGAAAATTGATAAAGAATTTATAATGCGGTCGACCTTTGTGTAAAAGTTGACTTGTCATATATTTTGTCGTTGAAAAGTCAAGATATTATTGAGAATGGAGAAAGCTAGCTTGTTTGCTTTTATTGTACAGGGTGATTATTGAGCAGGTGAAGTTGGCTTCGATCATTAATATTAGAGATGAGATAAGCATGATAGAGACTTTTTTTGTGTCAAAACCTATTTAGTGTTTAATGAGTAATTTTTCTTTTTAAGAATAGTAATTAGATAACTATAGACTATATAACTCTAGATAAATTCAAATTTTTAATCTATATTCACTGTGCATGTTCTGTGATATGTAGGCAATAGACAAAAATCTATATGGTGTAGCGACAGCAGGCGGCATATTATTGTGTTATTCTATAAATGAATTATTTAATGGGTTAATGTTAACAATTAGGTTTTAAGTTTAAAAAATTCGCCATGGCTTATCATTATGTTGTTACGGCGCAAAAACCTACAGCGGTTACAGCATGCGTTACCGGTAAATAACAAAATAATCCGTATTGTTTTTCTTGTATTGAGGTTAACTATAATAGTATAGTATTATTGACCTTTGTCTTTAATAAGAATATAAACCACAACTTTTTTAAATATCTAAGCCAATATTAAAGTTTTATAATAAAATATGGCTAGTAATGTGCGATGGCTTTTGTAATAATATCGTATTTATCACGTCTCCCGAACAATCTTACATCGGTCACTTAGTTGTAGAAATAGTAAATAATGAACATTGCAAAATAATTAAATGAATCAAACCATTTACAAGTATTTCTTATATTTCTATTATACTTGGCATACATGTTTAGTATGTCATCAATATACATTCGCCTAGGACGTCCTTTACTAACAACCACTTCACTTTTGCGCCATAAATTTGTAAACATTTACTTTAATATATATATAAAAAAATTTCGGCTAGAAAAAAAAAGCATGTTAGACAAACATTTGCAGAATATATAAAAAATACCAGGAAATAGGGCATGCACAACATAACCACATAAAAAAAGTTGTCTCTACCTAATTTATTCTCTATTAGCACACAGTAAAAAGAAAACAAATAGGCAGGCTTATGCCTGAAGGCATTTCTTACGCATTCCTTGCCGGGACTTGGGATTGTGTTGACTCAGAGTAACGGGTGTAAGCTAGATGAGAAAAATAACAAATAAAAAGGAAAGTAGAAAGACTTAAATACATGCATATATACATAATAAAACATACATACATACATTCAAATAAAAATAAATTTATAGACATTATAATTATTCACAATAATCAGTAGTTACATATATCTAAGAATAGATGGAAGGGGGGTCTAGAGTAACTGTTTGAAAGACGGTTCAGTTCTAACTGCTGTCCTTCAACTAATTAAGTCATTCATGCTTTCTTCTCTCTGGGTGGCTCTGTAGGTATCTGGTGAAATCTCTATTGCTGCGGATGCAACATGCTTGGAATAGACAAAATCTTCCATGACGCAGTTCTGCATTTGCACTTTAGCCAAATAAGAAAATAAAATTATATTGATTATAATTATTTGTTTTTGTCCATTCATTTTAGGCAATTTCACAAGTCCCACAGACCTGAACTTGCTAGTGGCAAAAGTATCACGTCTGGAGATGTACCTTGTAACCCCAGAAGGTTTACGGCCTATGAAAGAGGTTGGCCTCTATGGCAAAGTTGCTAAAATGAAGTTATTTAGACCTCCAGTAAGTATGAGTACTAAAATCTAACTAATTTCTGTTAAGAATTTTAAATGTTATTTATACATTAATACCTGCTTTAAAACAAATTATTAATATTAAATAGAAATAATAGCCTCCCTTGATTTGGAGCCTACAAAACAAGTTTACGGAGTAATAGATTATTGCTTTAGGCTTCAGTCTGTGAAATGTAAGGTCGTAGGTTTAAATCCACCATTTGATTATTGGCATGAACCATCTACTAGCACAAGCTCAGTTGGACTGTTTAACAAGAAATGTAGTAATGTTTGTGAAATAAAATTGGTAACATTAACAACACAAAATTGTTAAAAAAAAATAGGTTGTTACTATGGATGTGTGTTTAAGAAATGTTATCTTATACAATATAATACTCATCATTGTTATGCTTAAAGATTAAGATAAAATACCTGATTATTAGTGTTGATTTTAACCCAGTAGCTATTTACCCTTGCAACAGCAGATGCAGCGACGGAGTCCAAAGTTGGCATTATGTTCATTTCCCACCTTGTTCAACTGTATTTTTATTTTTCTTTCTTTATAATGTATTTCATATTTGTTTGTATGATGCCAGTAAAGATAATGTCTATTTCTATAAGATATATTTTAGTACCAAAGTAATATGGTATGGTTATTTCTAGTAAAATTTGTCCATTAATGTTTTAGGTAGTTTTAGATGTATCATGGCTACCCTACTAAAATGAAAGTAATAAATAATGTGCAATTTTTTTCCAGTATGAGAAAAAAGATTTAGTATTCATCCTAACAGCTCGTTATAATGCTATGATACTGGAGTGGAGAACAGGACCCAATGGAGATTTGGAAGTGGTGACTAGGGCACATGGGAATGTTGCAGATCGTATTGGAAAGCCTTCAGAGAATGGTATCCTTGCAGTAATTGATCCTCAGGCGAGGGTGATTGGTCTGAGGCTGTATGATGGATTATTTAAAATTATACCTTTAGATAAAGACTCTACCGAGCTTAAAGCTGCTAGTCTAAGGTAAATCTAATTTATTACATGAATACATATGCTGCCATAGTTGGCTTCTTATATAAAGTTTCAGGAGTGAACCATGTGTAAGTGGGAACTTGATAAGTTGAAAGGCTTTGTTACTTGTAACCTTAATATTCTAGAGGTCATAATAGTGAGCCATTTTGTAACTGAAAGGCCTTCCTTTGATTTAAAACTTATATTTTTCTACCATATCTATCCTCTTTCAGAATAGATAGATAGATATAACTTTATTGTACACCAAAATCAAACAAAAGGCATTACATAAGTAAGGTACATTTTACAGTTTGTTTTACAATGGGCAATCTTATCGCTGAGAGCGATCTCTTCCAGACAATCTGTGTATGGACAGGAAACACATGAACAAAACAGGATGATGGCGTTCAAATACAAAAATGATAACAAATGTATACATATAATTAACAACCTACACTAAATATACCTACATAAATAATTTATCATTAAATATACTAATATATAAAATATACATATATCATAGTTCCGACGAAATCGATAGATAATTTTGCGCTGGCATATTAGAATCAGCGCTAGCTAGAATATGTAACCGTTGTTTTAATTTATGCTCATGTCCAAGACCCATAAATGAGGGTGAAGAATTTTACATCCAACATGGTGCTAAAACACCTCCCACATTATAGTGATATATTATAATTTACTATCTACTATATAGAAATTACCCTACAATCTTGAGGTTTTTTAATGTGTAATCCTATAACTATTGATTACAATTTTTTTTTAATATTTCTTATCACAGGTTAGAAGAATTAAATGTTTATGATTTGGAATTTCTACATGGATGCTCAAATCCCACATTAATACTTATATATCAGGATCTCAATGGAAGGCATATCAAAGTAAGTGGTTATAAAACAATAATGACATTTGTCCTGCTCTCTGTAATTACATACAAACATTTCTTAATAATAAGGTGTCTAGAAGAATGTAGCAACTAAAATTTTGAAGGATTTCTTGTTATTTTCAAATAAGCAATGATTTTGTTGTCTTTTAGGCCCCATGCCTCCTGGGCACTAAATCCAGCGCTGTACCTGACAATTGGATGCATTAATCCTCAGGGATTTAGCTGGCTAGTACCACTAAATTTTCCTGTATGGGTTCTATAAAAAACAAACAATATAAGCTGTCATTATATCTGTTTTGTTATTGATAGGTGGAACCATTGAGTAGAATATGTATAACAAGATGTGTATTAATTTATTACAAGACAACAATCAATGTATGAACTGTGTGTTTCAGACGCATGAAATAAATGCAAAAGACAAAGAGTTCATGAAGATACCATGGAAACAGGACAATGTGGAAACGGAGGCTTCTATACTGATCCCAGTACCAAGTCCATTAGGTGAGCCAGTTGTCACCAAACAAAAACTATTGATGTGAACCATCTCCTAGCACAAGCTTAAGCTTATTTGGAATGGTTTACAAGAATGTTAATAATATTTCTGAAAAAAAAATTGCCAGTTTTCTTATTTTCTTTAAAAAAAAAACCTATGATTGTGCTCTTTTGTAATAATCTTGAATTGGTTGCTTTGGTTTTTTTTTAATAAGGGTGCTGCCTCTACAATTACATTTTTTTTTAATGCCTGAATTTTTGAGAGTGATGCTGAATGCACTGGTTCACGCGTCAAAGACGCCCTTTGCATTGTTATAAGTTTCTCCGCAACCGCTGTGTCCCCTATATTTGTTAGTTGTATATCTCGCCCTTGACTCCAACTAACAAGCAAAAATTTAATGCTATTTTGGATTTTATTTGATTTCAAAGAAAGAGGAGATTCTTAACATTTACTTTCAATTTGGGTCCCATGTTAATTTTGTTGATATTGTACCTTAGGTTCTAAAGGTATACCAGAGAACTAAGGCCCAGGTCAAAGATAATAAAAAAGCACTACTGGCCCTTAAAAGAAAAATGAACATTGGATTTGGGAATGGATTAGTGTTTTATTTCCCAGATTGCGATGATCCAATTATGTCATCTTCCGGGTTATTTATGTTTAATATGACATTTTAATTTACAGGAGGTGCCATTGTAATTGGTCAAGAATCAATAGTGTACCACGATGGTCAAAGTTACGTGGCCGTCGCTCCATCACAGATAAAGGTAAAAAATATCATACATAGTGTTATTTCCTAGTAATTGCTTATATTGAAAATCTTGTCGAGCGACAAAGTGCAACCGTAACGCGACATATAGCACGTTTACTTACACGTATAGGTATAAGGGGAACATAATTATATCTAGATCTTGCATTGTTATGTTTTTATTTTTAATACAATTTTTTTTTTAACACAAAGTCAAAACCAACAATAGTGTAAATGTCTTAAAATTTATCATATTGTTAGATTCAAAAATGGAAAGAGCTTTTAAAACATAACTATGTCCCTGGTAACGGATCACCGTTCCTAACGTATCGGAGTGCGTTGGTCGCCATGTTGCTTATAATATTATATAGTTAAAGTTAAAGTCTTTTATGGATATAACATATTTTTCCCACTGTTGCGCGCAGGCTTTCTCTGTAAAGAGAATATAAGGGCATAGTCCGCCACGCGACCCTAGTGCAGATTGGCAGACTTCACATGTCTTAGAAAAATGTTCTAAGACATGTAGGTTTTCTTACAATGTTTTCCTTCAACACCGAGCACGTGATATATCAGCACATAAAGAATACAGGGATGCCGACGCCATGGGAGGTGCATTATGCTGGTTTTTAAAAGTGATAGGCTGGTGTAAATAATATGAATTATTCTTAATAACCTGTGCCAGATGACTCCAATAAACTGCTACTGCCGTGTGGATGGCAAAGGCCTTCGCTACTTGCTAGGCGATATCGCGGGTCGACTGTTCATGCTGCTGTTGGAGCTGCAAGAGAAGATGGATGGATCACAGGCTGTTAAGGACCTTAAAGTGGAATTGCTAGGTATTTATAATTTCATCCTGCCTCTATAGCATATCAATTTAAAAGCAATAGTCTATTTGCTTAGGGTACGGTCAGCTAAACGTAGTTGCAAGTTCGAATCCACCGTTCGACTATTTTAATTTCAATTTATTCATTCATATAAAAACACAAACAGTATGAACGATAAAGAGGTAACAGTCTGTCTGTTGTGTATATAAACGAATACAATATAACTTGGAATGACTAACAAGAATGTTAGTAATATTTTTTAATACAAATATTGTTAATGTTTTAAAAAAATATTGATTTATCGCCTTCTAAACCGCCTGCCTACAAAATTTCGTGAAAATCGTTGGACATCTTACCGAGATTCAGATTATACAAGAACAGATATATATATATATTCAAGAATTGCTCATTCAAAGATATTAGATAGTGTTATTTTTATTTCGCCCATTTAAAATTATATATCAAAACAATTAGAACTAATATTGTGTGCCTAGTACCCAGGAATGGGCTCTGCCTATCACGATTGTGTTAAATGTGAGTAGTAATTGTGAGAGCATATATATATATATATATATATATATATATATATTGTAAAATAATCTTTTTCAGGTGACATTCCAATACCAGAGTGCATGACCTACTTAGACAATGGCGTAGTCTTCATAGGATCCCGTCTCGGAGACTCGGCTCTAGTGCGTCTATCTCCGACGCGGGACGAAGCGAGCCAGTACGTACAGCCAATGGAAACGTTCACCAGCCTCGCGCCAATCGTGGACATGTGTGTGGTCGACTTGGAGAGGCAGGGCCAGAATCAGCTCATCACATGCTCTGGTTAGTGGTATTTAATTAAAACCCGTGGTGTCATCTTTGTTCACTGCTGAGGGTTGTGACCATGTATAAGCAGTCTCCATTGAGTGCACTCGTACACTGCATACTGCTTCCCACCATCTTTGTGATTATAGATTATTTTGTAGGCGTCCTTCCCTGATCATATCTGCCGTCCATTTTGCCTTAAACGATCTACTTCTCCAGACAATGCTTTGGAGATCTCATAATATGTCCAAAGAAGCTCAGGGCTCTTTAGTAGCAGATTTCAGATTGGGACTTGTCAGTGTAACAAAATTGACTTCACTAAAGTTACAGCCTTTATATGTGTCCCACTGCTGGGCACAGGCCTTCTCTGTAGGAGTATAAGATCACTTATAATGATTTTAACATATCAAATCTTGTAAAAACCTTGACTTAACTATGTGCATAACTTGTTGAAATGCCTTTGCCAAAGAGAGAGCTATACTAGATTACTATAGTAGTATTTGAAATACATGTTAGATCAGTTGTAAAAAAGATATTGAATAAATACTAACAACTCCACAGTTACTCTAAAGATATGTAATAAATCTTTCAAGCACTGTAATATTATGTCACTTGATAAACAATGTTCACTTTTCCAATACTTGATTTCATTGACCTGTACACATTATTTTCGAATTAAAGGTGCTTTCAAGATGGGCTCCCTGCGCATCATCCGCAACGGCATTGGCATACAGGAGCAGGCATCCATCGACCTGCCGGGTATCAAGGGAATGTGGTCGCTCACGTTGGCACCACAGTCGCAGTACCACGACACGCTGGTACTCTCCTTTGTGGGGCAGACTAGGTATGTATATACCATCTTTCATTCATTCATTTGTAATATATTTCCAATGTCTTACCCTACCTTAGATATAATAATATGGTATTTCATTGGAGTGTATATCAATAAATCAGTCTGTTGTTAACGCATGCCGTTCATTGACAACGAGGGTGGGATCCTAACCCACGCGTATAAAGCCTCTTTGTATGAGACCAATCTGGTCTTTTTGACAATTGTGGCTTCAGCTTAATATTAGAGTCTCTTCTCTATTTGACAATCATTGTGATTCACCTACAATTGAATGGAGAGCCCCGATAATTCTAATACAAGCAAGAAAGAGGAAGGTGGAATGACTCCGAACAATTCAACATAAAAATCGTTGCTTTCTTTGATTTAATAATTAAAAAAGAAATAAACTAAGCTCACTTTCCGCAGAGTGCTCACACTAAATGGCGAGGAAGTGGAAGAGACCGAAATCAAGGGCTTCGTATCAGACCGTCAAACTTTCTTCACTGGGAATGTCTGCCATGACCAGCTCATACAGGTACGCTGTACTAAATGAGAATTGTTATCATCATCATCATTTCAGCCGTAAAACATCCACTGCTGGACATAGGCCTCCCCCAACGATTTCCAAAAGGACCGGTTGTAAGCGGCCCGCATCCAGCTGCGACCTTGATGAGGTCGTCAGACCACCTTGCGGGTGGACGTGCCACACTGCGCTTGCTAGTCCGTGGTCTCCAATCGAGAACTTTTTCGGCCCCATCGGCCATCTGCTCTACGCGCTATGTCGGTTACCTTCGTTCGTCTACGGATCTCCTCATTCCTGATTTGATCTCGTAGAGATACTCCTCTCCATAGCTCGTTGTGCGACTTTGAGCATAGCTTAAGATCTATCAAAATCAAAATGCATCTATCAAGATAAAATATATCGATAATACATATTTACTAGCTTAACAGTATTTCCCATAATTGTTTTAAGTAATTGTTGTTTGTTGCCGTTTCACATGATGAGTTTTCATATCGTAGTTAACAATAATTGCTAAAATGTGTGTTATATGTCCCATTTCTACTCAAAAACTGGTAGTCCACCTACAACTTTAACCACATGCTCGTTTTTTTTTAAAGAAAGCTAGGCAATTTTTTTTTTTTATAAATATTACTAACATTCTTATTAACCATTCCAAGTAAGCTAAGTAAGTTTGTGCTAGGAGATGGTTCACGTCAATAGTCGAATGGTGGATTCGAACCCACGATCTTACGATTCGCAGACCGTACCCTAAACCATCAGGCTATTCACACTTGATATGTAGACTGATAAACACTTGTCTATTCCAGCTATGTACTAATAATTACTATAAGTTGTTTTAAAGATATTAGTAATTGACTATTAAAGTGAATTCACTTGCAGGTAACAGATGAAGGTGTTCGCCTAGTGACCCAGGTTCCAGGCGGGTGGAAGCTGGCGGCGCAATGGCGGGTGTCGGGCGCGCGCGCGCTGTCGGTGGTCGCCTGCTCCGACATCAGGGTCGTGGCAGCCGCCGGCCCGCACATACACCTGCTGGCGATTGGAAAGGGGCGCCTGGATCTGTTATCGTGAGTTTTTAGTTGCTATTGCTATATTCTTAAGAGACGTGTAAAACAGAACCCGGAGGCAGACCATCCGCTCCAGATGCAATCATGAAGGTGACCACGATTCTTAGACATAAAGGATGTGTATAGCCGCCAAAAAATAGCGTTTGTTCCCTATAGGCTCCGAAACGACTGGACCAATTTCAATGAAACTTTCAGGGAACCTTCAGATTGACCTGGCAAGTGTATATGTGTTAAGTTTCGTGATGATCGGAGCACTTACTTTTATTTCTGACATTAACTTGAGCCCGATATATTTTTGTATAAATGATAAGAATGATATGTATATGGGTGTAGGTAATGATCTTCACCCGCTTGAGAAGAGAATGAATACGGAAAGAAATTAATCATTTATATATATCACTTTGTCAGAAAATGACTGTTTGAGTAGAAAGTATTCAGATACACGCGATTTAAAGGCATTGTATGAAGCCTCCTTAATCTCAATTGTGTCATCAAATATAAGTGCCATTTATTTACTTAAAATATTATTTATAATATGTATGACGCGGTTTCCGCATTGTTGTGATGTAGCGAGGTGTGCATGGATGAGGAGGTGGCCTGCCTGGACCTCGGCCCCGGTGGCGACAAGGCGCTGCTGGGCGTGGGCCTGTGGACCGACATCTCCGTACGGGTGCTGCGTATACCCGAGCTGGTGCAACTGCACGTAGAGAAACTTTTTGGAGGTACGCACGCACGCGTATATTTCACAGTTGTAAAGATGTCTGTCGACGTCCCCATCATTGTTTTTGTATAATGCACAAAATATTGTATATACACGACTGTTCAAGGGAGAAAGAAAATGTGCACGCGCTTCTTTCTCTTACTCCTACAGTGTGATACAGACAATAGGCCTGCACTGTGTCTTAGATATACGAAACGTTATGATTATGAAAGAAGGATAGAGTCATCGGGCTAACGCTTGAGGGATTAGCCTCGACGTAAAAATAGTTATTCCTAAACGTCCCTCTTCAATGGTACCCAAGACCAGGGGAACTGTCCCCTGTGTTGGTAATAGGGTCAATACTCCAAGGTCCGTACCTGCAAGGTTCACTGAACTCTACAATGTCCTACTTGACTTAAGTTTACGGCCCAAGCCCAGAGCCCAGAAGTTTTACTACAATTGTTATAACACTGATGGCAATGCTGTTGTCGCAGAAATAATTCCTCGCTCACTGCTGATCAGCGAGCTGGAGGGCGTGTGCTATCTGCTGTGCGCGCTGGGCGACGGTTCCATGTTCTACTTCACGCTGGAGCGTGACACGGGCGTGCTCTCCAACCGCAAGAAGGTCACCCTGGGAACACAGCCAACAGTACTTAGGAGCTTCAGGTGCCACTTACAAATCTCATCATAAATGCTTTCCAAGCGACACTGCTATCATAGCGTGCCGCGTCCGTCAAGTTATCCGTCAAATGTAAATAGTTCAAGAGTGCACCATGTCTCGAAAATTTGTTGAATGATTTCCAGAGACGAAATTGATGTTGAATAGGCAATTCAAGCAAGCAATTGTAGCAGTAAATTAATTTTTTTCTAACAATATTTTTTCACAAATATTATTAACATTCTTGTCAACCATACCAAGTAAGCTTGTCCTTGAAGATGGTTTACGTCAATAGTCGAATGGTGGATTCTAACCTAGAACCTTACCTGTGTCAGACCGTACCCTAAACCATTAGGCTATAGACACTTATTTTTTTTTTAATATATTAATAATTTTAAATTAAAAGAATTATAAATGTAGTAAAAATATGTAAAATAATTGGTATAGATGGAGTGAGAAATTATTTTCCTTCAGGAAAACTCGTTTCGAAAAAAAATCTTTATCGGAACATGATGACACCCGTACTGTGAATGAATATTAAATTAGTGACTATTGATTTTGCTATTTGAGAGAGCACGATAAAAACGACCTTTTCTGAAGAATTACGAAGGAAAATCTTTTCTTACTCTTGACGAATTGAGAACCTACTCCCATATCTGATTGTGTATTAACAGGTCACTGTCTACAACTAATATTTTCGCATGCTCGGACCGGCCGACCGTAATCTTCTCCTCCAACCACAAGCTGGTCTTCTCCAACGTCAACCTGAAGGAGGTGACACACATGTGCTCGCTCAACGCGCAGGCCTACCCCGACAGGTAAGGTTTTCTTATATGGGAGTCTTCAGATTTGGTGAACACAACATACCGCCACTCCTCTCTGGTAGCCGCCTTCCTCGTGCATTCATGTGATTCATGTGATGATGAGCCATTTATTAGATTTCTTTTGGTAAATTAATACACAAAAGTACAGGCACCATTTTATTAGCAGAGCTGAAGATGAGTTGGCACATTGCCACAGATACAAAAATCATCATGCATTACAGACTGACACATATGTTACCATAGAGTAGTGCACAGATCATGAAGTGGACAAACTATATATACTCAACACCATTTACTTTTAGTCCGCATCATAACTGAACTTCCTTGCGGCCTGGCTCCCTCATAATGATGGTACAGACAAACGTCTTGATAACATTCTTCCCTAATATTATTTATTAGTCAAGTTCTTCTTAAGCGCCACAGCCTAGAACTTTGGGTGGGGGATTGGGGTCGTACCCTAGTTAAAAAAGTAAAATATAAATACATACAGTCACACATAGGGGTAGGCAGAGTATGAACTTTCAGTTAGATCCTGATACACTTACTTACTTTTCTTATACGTCGCTCTTTTTTGGTAATAATACTGTAACCTGGATGATATAACTTATTTGGCGCCTATCGACCTCACCACTCATTCGCGTTTTAAATTTTCTCTATCTCTCTGTCCGCATGGAATCAAAAAGCAATGTCCGAACTTTCTATTTGTAATTATCACCTTTAGATTATTGAGTCTCATTGCTTAGCTTTTGAATTAGAATTCAGAAGTAGCAAGATACTAATAGCCGGAGTTGTGTTACAGCTTGGCCCTGGCGACAGACAGCACGGTCACTATCGGCACCATAGATGAGATACAGAAGTTGCACATCAGGACGGTGCCACTGGGAGAGACGCCGCGCCGCATCACCTATCAGGAAAGCTCCCAGGTAACCTACAATTAATATAAGTCGATACATTCTTCCATAGGAACGTTAAAGGCTAAGCTTGCGCCCTATTCAAGGGAAATTTATAATAGTTATCCCCTAATCTTCCGCTCCTCTCCATCTCAGCTGCGGTCGGTAAATTTTATGTGGAGAAGTCTCAAGACGAACGTCTTATTTTTGCATTGTATTTAATAGGACATTATTCAAAAATACAGATAGATGTGCAAAATGAGAGATTTTTCTCTACATACGCACGAGTGTTTTGAGATACGAGCCTCCGTGCCAGCGATATTTTTGAGATAAGAGAAAGATTTAAGAGATGAATCGCATACCACAACGCTCTAACAGTTTCTTCCACCTCAGACAAGATCTAGTGCTGGTTTATCTCGCTTTCGAAGCATTTTTGATAAGGTTAATTCACGTAAATTTACAAAACTTTTGTGGTAAAGGCATTTCAGTTAATTTGAGTGGGGAAAATCGCTTTGAGGTAGGCAAGGTAACAGTCAGTCCTGTAGTTCTGGGCTCTCAAGAATAAGACTACGGTATCCCCTGCCTGTCGTACAAGGCGACTAAAAGTGGGCCTCGGGTTCACTGGGTGACAAGGGTGGGGTCCTGAGTCGTCCACCAAAGTGGACCCGGGAAGAAGGCGACATCGGCTGGCCCGTGTCGCCTTGCGCTGCGAGGGCACAGGGGGGGGAGTCCCCCCCCCGGGACGTGCTCTCCTTGAGCACAGTGCAGAGGGGCTCCGGTGCGTTCCACTGGAGATCCCGGAGCCCCTCGTCATGCACCGAGGAAAGGGCCACCGGGGAGGTTTTAGTGGGTAAGAACCCCACATAACCACCGCCTTCCCCCCCAGAAGACGGGGTATCTTTGTGAAGATTTCCTCCCCGTCAAAAAAAAAGGTAACTGAACAAGGTAACGGAACTAATTAAATTAGGTATGTCGAGATACCCACTGTATTGTTCTTGTTCGTTGCAGACATTCGGTGTGATAACGATGCGCATAGACAAAGTGGAGTGGGCGTCGGGCACCGGCACGGCGGTGGCCAGCCGCTCCTCAGCATCAACCTCCGCGAACAGCTCGAGCGGAGCGCCCTCGCAGCCGCCTAAGCACGCGCCCTCCGCACTAGACCTGGAGATGCACAACCTGCTTATACTGGATCACCACACCTTCGAGGGTCGGTCACAACCCTTATAGTGATACAGTACTACCTCTTTAATGTCGGACGATGGCGATGCTGGTCATCTCTCTGATGTTTGGCAACCATGACTTTTTCTACGTTCAGCGCGTCACTTCTCTGCTATTTTGCTCGTCATGAGCTGAAAAATATCACGGTAGTCGTCTTTCTCCGTTTGACAGTTTACAACAATTCACCGTTCTTTCCAACGTGCTGGAGTACCCGTACGTTGTATATGGGTCCAGCTAATCCGTAGCATTCTACTTTATTCTACCACATGTCGAATTTAAAGTACTAAAACATCGTAAATATAAATCTCACAAGAAGTAATAGTACAAAAGAAACTTATACATATGACAACATGTTAGTCCCAGCACTGACAATTATGGTTTATACAAAAAGACGTTAGAAAAGAAAATAACAAACAGAAAAACGAAGACCGATGATCTGCTAAAAAAATAATTTTAAAACCAAAGGCCATAATCAGCTATTCAAATTGTCGTAGACAGCAATAGATGTGAGCTTTTTGCCAATCTTATGATTTCTATTTTTTTGATATGATTATTATTAATTCAAGTTATCTAAAATAGAAGTAAGCTTAAGTTACTCCTTATTACATCAGCTATCTGCCAGTGAAAGTCCCGTCTAAATCGATCCAGCTGTTCCAGAGATTAGTCGGAATAAAGAGACAGACAAAAAATGTTTTTTTTGGTATATATACCATATTAGTATATGGATGTAATAAAAAGCGGTCATTCGGACACTCAATTTTATTTATATGTATATATACTATTGTCTGGTGACAGTGCTGCACGCGCACCAGCTGTTGACGAACGAGTTCGCCATGTCCTTGGTGTCGTGTAAGCTGGGCGACGACCCCAACCACTACTACGCAGTCGGCACGGCCATACTTAATCCTGAAGAATCGGAACCTAAACAGGTAAGCATGATTTACAAAAAAAATTACCGAGCAAAGGTTCATCCAGATCCTAAAATTTATTTATGCATTCAAATATTTTATCTAATTCTATGGGATAGAATCCGAAATGAAGAAATTCGACGCAGAACAAAAATAGTCGACATAGCTCTTGAAGTGGCAGTCATATTCGCCAAGTCAGTGACGGCAGATGAGGGAGGAAAGTCTTGAAATGGAAGTCGCGCATGGGTTTGAGTAGCATAGGGCGCCCTCACTCCACCGACCGACGACCTTATAAAGATAAACGGAAGTGACTGGATGCGGAAAGCGGAAGATCGTTACTGGTGGAAGGTATTTGGGAAGGCCTATCTCCAGCAGTGGATAGATACAAGCTGATAATGATGATTAAAACTTAATTAGTAGAAGTAATTGTTGATGGCAATATTTATCTGGTTTAGAAGCAGCTCATTATAGAAAAGTTTAATAGAACTTTTACTAAATCGAGGCTTGGTATCTCAGTCCGGGCGGTCGCCTCAAAGTGCATAGTACTCTAGCTCGGCGGTGAAGGAAAAAATCGTGAGCAAATCTTACATGTCCTAGAAACATTTTCTAAGACCATGTGAAGTCTGCTAATCCACACTAGGGCCGCGTGACGGACTGCGTCCTTATACTCTTTTTACATAGATGGCCTGTGCCCAGCAGTGGGACATATATAAAAGTTGTAACTTTAACTTACTAAATCTGAAATGATGTATCACTTGCAGGGCAGGATCCTATTGTTCCACTGGTCGGAGGGCAGGTTGGCGCAGGTAGCAGAGAAAGAGATTAAGGGCGGTTGCTACACGCTAGTGGAGTTCAACGGGAAACTCCTTGCATCCATCAACAGCACGGTGAGACTGTCATATGATCTGATAGTATGACATGGTTGAGCTTAGAGATATTTTAAATTGACTAACAAAAGTTTGCCTTTGAATGTACACTAACAAAGTATTTATGTATCTATCTCTATCTAAGTGAATGTTAGTGATCTCTGCCTACCCGTGTGGATGACGGGTGTGGGTGTTTGTAGATATATGTAGAATAATAATGACCTATATTCCATTTGTTTTTTTCTACGAACAAAACTTTCTAAACAAAAATGTTCCTCACAAATGAGTCTATGTTACATAAAATAAATTATTATTATTATTGTAATGGTAAAGCTAAGGATACTACATCATACCAAAGTTAGTCTTATTTTGTTTAATATTTAAATTTGATGTGTGGTCAGGTCCGATTATTCGAATGGACATCGGAGAAAGAGCTCCGGCTCGAGTGCAGCCACTTCAACAACATTGTGGCCCTGTACCTGAAGGTGAAGGGAGATTTCATACTGGTGGGCGACCTGATGCGCTCCATGTCTCTTCTGCAGTATAAACAGGTATAATATATATGATGCCAGTATGTTCAATCTCAGTGAGTGTAGGTAAAGCACCAACAGCCTAATGGTGTAGAGTACGGTCTACTAAACGTAAGGTCGTAGGTTGGAATCCGCCATTGTTCACCACCACTTTGTTGGAATGGTTAACAAGAATGTTAGTAATTCTATACTTTTCATCTCGACGAGTCGAGAGTCTCATCATCATCATCATCTCATCTACGTTTGTGATATTGTCTTGTCAGTCTTGACAAAACAATATAACAACCATAGTTATTTTGAAGTGTACTAATTTCGATCATTATTTTCTAAATATAAACATCTCTCTAAAATTTATAACATGTCAAAATATTTCTAGAATTATGTGTGTTCGGTAAGTCAACGATTTTCGTGTCTTACAATTTTCTCAACATAAGCTTAGCAAACAACGATAAATTTCAATGCAGACTTTACTAGTAAGCTAGCCCTGAGCAAAGTCAAAGTACGCTTTATAAATTTCAGCCTAAGCCTTTAGAATTTCAATAGCTTATCGACAAAACATCCGCCCAAGCCGAGGTTAACCCTTAACGGGGGATCTTTGGAAGCGACTACGATGGCCGGGCTATTTTTCTCAGATCTATAATGATGGAACATAATCTATGCCACATATTTGACCTAACCATTAGACATAACCATACACTACACTTTCCTAAGGGTTTAAAGCGAATGGTTAGCAATAGTTGTTATGTGAGATAGTAATATATTTTAAATTGTGTAACTTTTAATTTCACAGATGGAAGGTAGTTTTGAAGAAATAGCACGAGACTACTGTCCCAACTGGATGACCGCGGTGGAGATCCTGGACGACGACACATTCCTCGGCGCGGAGAACAGCTTCAATCTATTCATCTGCCAGAAGGACAGGTGAGTTAAAGAAGGAGAACAAGGAATCATCAACAGACTGCAGTCGCTGTGTGAAACCCTGCCGTATAAATAATGACACAAACATTTATTTGGTACAAAGAATACATGCTTAAAACTATAAAATTACATAAAAAAAAAATTTGGATAAGAGAAACAAAATAACAAGTCAACGTTCCTAAACTGCCACAGTAGTTGGTGACTGTGTCACAGCAGTTAATGACCACCTGGACACAAACAATTTTATAATTAAAAGACAGAGTCATTGTGTGTGTGCCTGCATGAGTATATGTGCATCATAACCATCCAGAAATAATTGTTTCCATATCTTTCTTGGGATGTTTTCCTTAACTGGTAACTACACAAGGTAAATCAGTAAAGTTTTTACACAAAAATGCATTATGTATGGTCGGAAAAATTATATATATATATTTTTTCAAAAGAATTCAAAAAGGAGGTTTTCAATTCATGTCTATGTTCTGTATGTTTTTGTTATGATCGTTACACCATAGCTTTCGACTGGGTGAACAAATTTTGTTGATTCTTTTTATTTGAAAGCTGATGCTTCCAGTGTAGTCCCATTTTAATTTGGTCCAATTCTGACAATGGTATCTATATGAAAACCATATAAGTCTTATCTTTGCATTATTTCGACAACTAATTTTTTTATAATTAAATTGGAAAGCATGTACTTCAAGAGCAGTTTTATGAGAGTTTGGTTAAGTTCTGATTAATTCTGTTTCGTAATATTCATACGATAATTTGGAAATACAAAGAGGGCATCCACGTGTAGTATCATAACGTTTGATTCGATTTTGGTTTTTGCTCGTAAATATACTTGTTATAATTAGTAAAAGTATTTCAAGTAAATCAAAATTACAATAATATGAGCATGTCTTCAGTTAGTTGCTGATGACGTAGCACGAGTGCTAGCTGGACCACAGACAACACGAATTGATGATTTGCATTCCGATTCTACTACTACATCTGCCAAATAAACAGCTTAAGCACACAACTTATTTGAAGCCGTAGCCTCGATTCCCGGTGTACTGAGGACGAGGAATAGTGAAGATCTCGTATGTGTTTCAGCGCGGCAACGACGGACGAGGACAGGCAGCAGATGGGCTACATGGGGCAATTCCACATTGGGGACATGGTGAACGTGATGCGGCTGGGCTCGCTGGTGGCGCAGCACGCGGACACCGCCGCCCCAGTGGCGCACCCCGTGCTGCTCGCCACCGTTAACGGCGCCATATGTAAGTCGTACATGCTAGCACGTAACGGCGAACTACTAACCATTTGTCTAATTTTTGTTATGAAAAATGATGCAAGAACAGGCCACAATCAATACAATAAATCATAAAAAAATGGGTATGTGTACTCATTCATGTACATGCATGAAAAGTTATACTACTTTGGCATCATTGAAAATAGTTTTTAATTGCATGCAAATAATTAATTACAATAATATATTAAATGACCTAGAAAAGGAGAGTCAATACAGACAATAAAGTTCCGTTTAAATTAAAAAAATAAAGCCCTTTTTTTCGGCTTTTTGATTTGGAAGTGGCATTCTTTTACCTCAAGTAAAAGAATGCCACTTCCCAATAGCTACTATATAGGTACATGTATAAACAATACTACATACATATAATAATATACCCTGTTTGGTTGGTCTGCTGTCTAAACTATTGCTATAAATATTTTAATATATATCAATAAATAATACATACAGATAGTAACCTCAATTATATTGGAGCACTTGAAAATGTACATAAACATAATTTTTTCACTGCAGCTTCAACCTGTTACTGCACCTAAAGAAGTATAACTTCAAAAATTTGCTTTTCGAAAGCACATTATTTGACGCCAGACCACTTTTGCAGGTCTAGTCGTCCAACTGTCGGTAGAACTGTACGAGTTCCTCCAGCAGCTCGAGGAGAGGTTAACTCACACCATCAAGTCCGTGGGCAAGATCCCACACTCCTTCTGGCGCTCCCTCAACACGGACATCAAGACGGAGCCGAGCGAAGGTTTCATCGACGGCGACCTCATAGAGAGCTTCCTCGATCTCAGCAGGGATAAGCAACAGGAAACTGTCCAGGGAGTACAGGTCAGCGGAATAGTGTGTACAATGTATGAGTGAATACTTGGGAGTGAAATTTCTAATATTTCCTTTTCAACCCAGTTCAAAAAGGAGCAGGTTCTCGATTCGTTTGTATGTATGTTACCTCATAACTTTTGACTGGGTGAACCGATTTGGATGATTCTTTCAAAGCTGGTGCTTCACATGTGATCCCCTTTAAATTTGGTCCAATTCTGACAATGGCATCCATAAGAAAATCATATAAGTCTTGAATTTGGTTTGGTGACGATCAGAGCACTCCTCTTTTTGAACTGTCAAATATACAGATTTTATGCACTATGATGTTATTCTATTGTTTTTAACACAAATTTGTATTGACACATGCATTGTGCATATTTTTGTCATTATGAACCATATTGAAGTACAATGGAGTATATTGAAGTATATTAAAGATAATTAAGGATTTTGAAGTAGGAAGAAGAATGATATTGTATTTACTGATATGTACATGGGTGTAAGAGAATAATTATATTGTAAGAGTTAAATTACATATTTAATGATGCAAGTTTATTAATTAAATAAGATAAAGCAAAATCTAGCCCAGCGAAGCGTGCTGGGTACGCTAGTTAATATATTCCTATTCAATGTGAATTATTGCTCTGGGTTATTAACAGAAATTCAATGCCAAAAACATGATGTATATTTGATTGTCATGATACTGGTTATTCATTGTGCTGTTGCTGCAGATCGACGACGGCGGCGGGATGCTGCGCGACGCCACCGTGGATGACATCATCAAGATTGTTGAGGACCTGACGCGGATACACTAAACAATATACACCTTGTTCATATGCCTCATTTAAATGAATATAAATTACCTTATATATGCTGTTTCATTTAAACTTGACCACATAGCAACATTTAAAGTTGCAGCCAATATATATCTTCCACTACAGTCCGACTATTTACAGACATTCGTACATAAGCACTCTCTTTTGCAATATGCGGTATGTATATTTATTACTTTAAAACGAGTAATTTTATGTGTATATAAAATCTGAATCGCGAAAACAGCTCCAATGATTTTCATGAAATTTTGTGTGCAGGGAAAATCGATCTAGCGACGATTCATTTTTAGAAAATTTTGTTTCATCCGCTATTATTAGTTCAGTAGATCGCGTTGCTAAGCAACAGTAAGTCTAATAGTGGTTTGATGTTAGACCAAGAAAATCATTTGCTTACATAAATTATTTATAAAATATTATGTATATATTTATACACGTCATTGTGTTTTTTTATATTCAACGATAAATATGTTAAGTGGCTCTATGATAAAGACAACCTCTGACCTATTTAAAAAAATTCTGTCTATCTATAGGTTATTTGGAAGCATCTTAGCGATAAGATCGTCTATTGGGCATGCAATTAAATTGTGATATGTCAAAATGTATTATTTCTGTGATATTTTAGTTAATTGTTGTGCAATAAAATATATTCCTTTATTCAAATATGTCAGTGAAACTTTATTACATTACTATATACCCTTATATAGTAACATAGTTGGTGCTTCTATTTTAAGTATAGGAATATAAATAGGCCATTGATAATTTGTACGAATTTACACAAGATATGAAACTAACAAATTAAACTAAAATAAAGTTCCATTCAAAGGTAATTTATTTAATATATTAAATATGTTGATTTTCATCAATCATTATTATTTATTTAAAATATGCTCTGAGATTCCGCTGACAGTGAAGAGTCAGGAATCAGGTCTTCAACTAGCAATTCTCTTGAAGTTATTATTGTAGAATGGTTTTGTAATCAATTGTTTTTCGAAACTATAGACATAAAAACGCTTTAAAATATCTTGTTATGGTGCATAAAATAACTCAAATATATATATTGGCATCAAAATTAATGGCAAGACGTTTTTGGATATTTATAACTCATGTTTTTTTAATTATAAAAATCTATAATAGTCTCGAGTGACATAGTGTTGCCGATATAAACACTATGATAATTAAAACTAAATAATTACGAATATTTTAACTACGATTACACTAAAAAGTTAAACAGAATACGTAAACCATATTCACCTATAGTTCTGCTTTTGCACTCTGCACAGTGACGCTCAAAAGTCCTGCGACAAAAATATCTTTTAATATAACAACATTATGCGTCCTTATGACGGAAGTAGTCGTCATCACACCATTCGTGGGTTTATCCTGTCAGTTAAAGTTACAGCCTTTATAATTGCAACAACAAATTTATTGGTGCCAACACCTGGGATCGAACTCGGGTTGCTAAGCATACTATGCAACTTGAGGCTAACGCCCGGACACTGAGCTACCACGGCTCACCTGTCAGTAACAGGAATTAAAACCTTTTCTGCTACGAACCTAATATATAAGCACTTTCTTTTCGAAAACCTTATTATATAGTGTATGTATGAATATTTATGTATTATTACTAATACTCTGTGAACATAATAAGACATATGTATTTTTTTCCATAATCTACGAAAAATATTAAATATTCATTTGATATAATTAATATTTTTCGTAGGACCCATTTAAAACTTTCTACAAATGAATTTTTGTCCATCCAAAGACTGTCTGGAAGAGATGGCTTTAAATGATAAGACCACCCATTGCACATGCAAATAAATCGCAATGTATCAAAATATTTTTATTAATTGTTGTGCAATAAAGTAAATTCATTTATTCATAGTTTTGATGATCTGTTACTTCAGTTCTGCTACAATGATTTACTGATGGCGTACCATAAATTGTCAGTTACACAGCTTTATATGTATGTCAATGCCATGAATGGTGAATCAACTTTTTTAAATGCAAACAATTTTATTGTCAAACATTTCACACAAATTAGGTTTGTACTAAGAGATGATTCATGAAGTTACCTTACCTTAGATCTTGCAGACCGTGTCCTAATGATACCATTTGAAATTTAATTCAGAGTCTAAGATGCAGCAGTTAGCTACACCTATGAAGTTATAAGAGTGAAAGACAATTGTATGTGTAATTTGTATTGTAAACAACATATTGCAAATACCAATCAAACCATTAAAATATCAATAAAACCAACTTCTTATATAAATACCTATTACCCTATCATTATATAAGCTACATTATTTTAAGCTTTATAACATACAAATTTATACACTTTTAAATTTGAAAGTATAAAGTTCATAATGTCATAAGTAAATTGCTTGTGTCTTTTAACTACATATTAAAATGAACATAATAACTCTACTGATAAACAGGAGATTTATGTCAGTTACCTTATACTGCAAAAACTACACAAGATATAATATTTACACCATATTGACACCAGTAATTTATATTAACTCATAAATGTGATAACTTTTATATTAATTAAGATATTTATTTAATAGAGTTAGATAATGTCTAGACATGCGCCAAATATGAGTTAAACCGAATACAAACATTCGGTCTAAAACAGGGGTCGCCAATCAGCGGCTCGCGAGCCACTAATAACTTTATTTGTACAAGTACTATTTATTGTTGGCTAGAAAAATTGTAGCTCTTTAAAAAGTTTGAAATTTTGCAATTGTAATTTTTGACTCTTCCTACTCAAAAGGTTACCGATCGAGCCTTGTCTAAAATGTACCCAATTGAATATTTAGACTAAATCAACTTTTTGCTGTAAAAATGTTCGGCCGGTATAATATACTGAATATTCAGCCGATCATGCGGCACATCTCTAATGATTTACAATATCAATGTATGTTAGTGTAGTATAAATTATTGGTGTCAATAGATTTCATATATAATATGCTACTGTTTACTCATATGTAACCTATATGTTTTACGGTTTTTGTTACAATTACTGGTACAGTAATATACATGGTAGGAATAGGCACACAGTCCTGCTGATTCCTTGATGTTTGGTCACAGCATCCTTTTTAAATCATACTTTACCCTTATCTACTCTTTAAGTGATATAGTTATATCTAACATACTCCTTATTGGTCTCATCTGTACATCCATACAATCATAACTAAGCAAAAGATTGTAATTGTTATATAATAATAAGATAAATGAGGCAATTAAGCTAGAAGCCTTTGAGCATACATAGAGAGTTATTGGCAATGTCTAGTGGACTCTGTTTACTATTGCAATGTATCAAATTGTGCCTACTTTCTGAACTTGTCCGCTTTATTGTGCAGAAACCACATGAGCGCAAATAAGCAGCTGGGCGGGCTCGCTATGGGCCCTGGCGAGTTCACCATCTCCTCTATTTCCGGAATTGTCTTTTCTATAACTTCTATCAATTCATCGTCAACACCACCACCTGCAAATTATTTTTGTATAGGAAACTTCTTTAGTGGCATCGTGATTTAAAGCCGATGAAACAACAAGTACAAGATACCTTCCATCAAATCTACTTTAAAAATAAATGGAAAAAGAGCCAGCAAGTAGACTATTACCAAGTTAAATTTCTTTTGTACCCCAAAAATTGTATTCACTACATACCTTTCTCTGTCTTCATGTCATCAGTTACTTCACAATAGAAGAATGTTTGCAGAGCTCCTTGTACACCCACTCCTGATCTGTAAGCCATTAAAGTGCATATTTTAGACTAACTTCACTATTAAGTCAGCATTAATATGCTACAAATCTTTTATCATCATCAGTCTACACCAGTCCATTGCTGGACATTCCAATATCTCTCTAAAAGCATACCACTGAGCACAATTGTCAACAAATCTCATCCAGTTTCTACTAGCTGTCCTATGAAGATTGTCTACTTGTCTCACCAAATAGTAACTTGTGCTACAGCTGTTTGACACTTCAATGTTTTAATTTGGTGGGCTATGTTGATAACCTTAGTTCTCTGTCATATCACCTACAAATCCTTAATTATATAAAGAATCACTTACAACCTTATATTAAAACTTTGGAATTTAATGTTTTAAGAGGAAAATTTTGAGATAATCATCACAATATTATAAACTGAATTTGCATAGACTGGAATAAATTTGTCATTTAAACCAAGTACTTAAAAGTTCCACAATTCACCTATTAAATTGCTATATTAAATATGGCAAAAATTTGCAAGGGAAACACAGTTTATGACCTTACTCTGAAAGCGTACTCAAGTGGCTTAGAGGGCACTATATTAGATGTAGGTGTATGTCCCTTCCTGGTACGAAAAGTTAGTTTACAAACCTGTAGGAAGTTATCTTGTGCAATTGGTCAAGTGGCACATTATACCCACATTCCTCTAACACTTCTTCTTGAGCTATTTCTATGACTGATTTGTCCTTGTCAATAATACCCGCGCACATCTCGAGGGCTAAACCAAGAGATGCTGGGTACTTTGATGTATTTATGGTTTGTTTTTTCCTATCTTCAGGACTTATGCAATTGTAATAAATGGCTGTAACAATAAAGAATACTGTGAGATATTGCATTTTTCTCAAAAGAGCATACTTAGACGGAGTACTATGCAGTGTTAATACAGTTTATTTTAGTTTTTGTATGAGCACAATATATTTCATTCCTTATTGGGACAACTGGAATAAATTTCTGGATATTATATACTAAACAACAATACACATTCAACATTGTCTTTGCATGTTATGCATTTAGTAGTAGCCTTTTGTAGAATATTAAATGCCAACTAATCCAATCGGAATAAAATATATATGGAAATATTTTAGCAAAGAGTGGTATTTGGGAACCAATAAGTGTCTTATTGGTTGTCACTCAGACTCACCGGGACGGAATTGTTTGACAAAAACCATCACCTTCCTTGTAACATTAAATACAACAATAGCTACGCTGTCGTGAACTTCCAGTAGGTCCCAGGTCTTGTCCTTGCCGTTTTGAGTGTAATTAAACCTGAATGGCTTTACGTACGGTGAGTCCGGCAGAGGACTTATGTATACATTACTGAGATCCTCCATATTTTAGAAACAATCTCCAACACCGTTGTAGGTAGCTAATTATAAAAATTAAGATGAATTAATTACGTTAACAATTTTTTCGAAATAAAATGAAACATCAAATCAAATTAACTTAGAATGAGGTTTGAAGTTGACGGAAAAAATTGCGTTTATAGACATAGACATTTGCTTTACTCAAAGACTATAGAAGTTTTAAATTTTGAAGTATACAGATTTGAGCATATGATTTTAATTGATGACCACATAGAGATAAACTTGTATCCCAGCTTGTTACAGGATGCTCGCTTGTTATAGTTTTGGATAAATCTAGGATACACCTTGAGCTAAACTTACTGAACCACATTAAGTTAATGGCCGGATGAATTCGTGTATACATTATTTACACTTATAATTAATTTCATTATCATTCTTGCAGTGGTTGTTAACTTAATGACATCGACATAATTATGCCTATCTACCTTTATTGTACTAGGTACAATAGGTTACAATGATTCTACCTATTCTTTCATCACTATGTTCATTTTCTTTATCTTGACATTGACATTCCCGTTTTTCAATAGATTTATTATTTACTCTTTGCCTCTTTGCAATGACATAAATCATCTAAATCAAACCATTCGCAGTAAAGGTTTTTAAGTGTATATTTTTTTAATCGAATTAGATATCCACGATGCATATGTATATAACAATTACTATTTTTAAAATATAATGTAATAATCGTTTAAAGCAATGTCTGAGAAACATCCTAAAGCTGGTTTTGTCATCAAACTGTCATGTGAAACTGTACAAAAACTTTCTGAGGAAGAACAAAATGTTAAATCTAAGCAAAAAGCAATCAAAGCTGACCCAGACACTAATGTTGATCAATTAAATATACAGGATAATATTGGTATCGAAAACATTGAACATATTCAAAATCCCATTTTAGAAGGTAACGAATCTACCAATACAGAGAAAGAGATATTGGTATCACAACAAAACAGTTCATCAGAGACTACGGAGAAAGCTCCAACCAGCAATGATGACAAAGAAATTAAAAATGATATGTCATCATGGGGTGACTATGCCCCATATGTAACTTATGATGGTGATAAAGCATTGTACACAGATCCTTCAACTCACCAGAAATATTTGTGGAATCACGAGACTAATTCTTGGGATCCTGACAATGAAGTACCTGGAAGGGTATACAGCTATGAAAATGATACCCATGTATACACAGAAGCTGATGGTTCCAAATCTTTTTGGGATGAAGAGAAAAAGGCATGGATACCTAAAGTGGATGATGACTTTCTCGCACATTATCAAATGTCATATGGATTTGTAGATAATAGTAGAGATGATAAAATAGAAGAAGAAAAGAAACAAGAAAAAAAGAAGTCAGAAAATGTAGGTGTTAAAAGAAAAGCTGAGCCAAAGTGGTTTGAACAATCTAATGAAAAGAACACTAAAGTCTATGTGTCTAATTTGCCTCAAGATTTGACAGAAGAAGAATTTGTTAATTTCATGCAGAAGTGTGGCTTGGTGGAGAAAGATCCCGGCTCCCAGAAAATGAAAGTAAAATTATATATGGACAAAGAACAGAACTGTTTCAAAGGTGATGCCCTGTGCACTTATATAAAAATAGAAAGTGTTGAATTAGCACTAAAGTTACTTGATGGTAGTGATTTCAAAGGTAATAAAGTCAAAGTAGAAAGAGCTCAATTCCAACTTAAAGGACAATATAACCCTGCCCTTAAACCAAAAAAAAAGAAGAAAAAAGAGTTGGAAAGATTGAAAAAGATGCAACAGAAATTGTTTGATTGGAGACCTGAAAAATTTATTGGCGAAAGATCTAAACATGAAAGGGTTGTCATCGTTAAAAATCTATTCCACCCCACAGACTTTGATGATGAAGTTCAATTAATATTAGACTATCAGCAGGACTTGAGAGAAGAATGTGGAAAATGTGGTGATGTAAAAAAAGTTGTGATCTACGATAGACATCCTGAAGGAGTTGCCCAGATTACCATGAAGGAACCGGAACAGGCAGATGCTGTTGTGCAACTGATAAATGGTAGGTGGTTTGGTAAAAGGCAGATTACCGCTGAGATTTGGAATGGCAGGACCAAGTACAGAATTGCTGAAACAGATGCAGATATAAATAAGAGAATCAACAAATGGGATAAGTTTCTAGAAGGAAAGGAAGATGGAGATACTGCAAGTAAAGATGTTAGTGTTGTGAATGCTGCAGAAGAAGCCAATAAAATAGATGAACTTAGCAATAAAGCTATACCACAAGCTGTTGAAACAGCAAGTATTGTAGATACTCAATTTTCATGTGTCTAATGTGTTAGCTGGCAACACCTGACACCCAGCGATTGTTATACATAATAACTACTTCCAATGATATCTTAATAATTTACCTGAACCTTATTGTATCTTTAATTCATAATTAATAATTTAGTTGATCGTCACATGAACTTGGCATTGTAAACAATAGTTTAACCTTATTAGTTCCTAATCTGACTTTGTTAATTTTGTATAATGATGGCGAGGACGCGCAGTTGTGACATTTGACTCGATATAAATAATTCTTTGTACAACGTTACTGTCTCAATAAAGCGAGTGTATTAGTTGTTGGACTATTTTATTCTCTGAGACCTACAGATTATAACAAATGGTTCAAGTATAAACTATTGTAATAAAACTTGCTAGAGAATTCCTGAAGTTTCTTTAGACTTGAAACACTAAAAAATACAATACCATGACATTTGTCAGTGATATTTTTACATAATAGTATCTTTTTGGTTGCAAGTTATGGAAACTAAACACTTTTTCCTTTTTTGTAATAGTTGGAAGTGAAATAGAATTTGAAAAACTTAAATAAAAATGTAACAACCTTAAATATATAATTATAAAAATATAATTCAAAACATTCTTACTTTGAAGAAAAAGATAAATTACTTTTTGTCTTAAATAACTTGGTACAATGTCACTTTAATTTTGTATTAGATTTCCGACATTTTAAGAGCTATTTGGTAACTGGGATGACAATATTGCCTGGTATACTTGAATATTTGTTGATAACTAGAATTTGTGAGCTCATTTGTTCCTAATTTAATATCCATTTATTATCTTTACTAAACAAAAAAAAACCTTTGCAAATTGTCCAATCCATGGAAACCTTTTCTCTTAGTGTTTTATGTACTTGTATCATTAAATTAGTTATTTTTATTTGCTGAAAGTTGTCTACTGATAGTCGAAGAGCATGCTGCATGCAATGACTACACCTGCGGTAGTTATGACCAGGAATTAAGAAGAATAAAAAAGGCCGCTTGGAGCTACATCAATAATTTGAGTGAGAGTCTTGGTGAAACAATTTTATTTAAACTCCAAGTAACAACGCTTTAATTATAGGCTCATGTCTATAGTATTTGAATAACAGCAGTAAATCCTTCAGTCTGTGACAGCGTTTGATGACAGTAGCTGGTGTTATTACATTTATGGTAGAGGTTACAACAAATGGGAGTACATGCCCGCCCCTTCAAGGTTAGGCACGTTGCCGTTTGCCTTAGTGATAATCTAATCCTGTTTTACCTAGACTTAGTATATAGTCTCGCAAAGGTTTTTATCAGCGAGTGCAGCCATTTTCATGTTGAGCTTGAACGTGTCAGACCGTCATCGTGTCTGTGTTTGATTACTATGCCTGCAGGAAAGGTTTACATAAGGCTTTTGTTTTGTTTAATATATTTTCTATCCCTCACAGTCAAGTCTGTTTTTATACCTTCTAAGCAAGTGTTTGACCACGATCGAAGTCATAAAGAATTATTATAATAGTTCCTTTAACAACTAGAAACAGTTTCTTAGGCGAACAAAAGTAAATTAATACATTTTTGCTGATTTAAAAAGATTGGAACAGCGGATAGAAAAAAGGTGGTCAAGAGTTGGAATCTCAGCTTCGTTCTGATTAGCATCGATTTTGAATTTCCAGAATCTTAAGCAATACACATTTTATCCTACAACTTGTGTCCAGTGTGTGGCGATAACTACCACACATTTAAAATCTACTCTAATACGCTTGGTGATAAACGAATAGCAATCGCTATTATTTCTACCCCAATTAGGCACGGAGGATTTATTATATTCGGTTTATTGAATGGTATACTAAATAGTGACAGAGGTGAGTTTAATGTTAAAAATATAATTTTCCATGAAAGAACTATTTATTTTATCTATTTCTGACATTAGTCACCGAAGGAAAAAAATAAAACAGCACCATAACCAACGAGCCGTCATGTTGTCTGACACATGACTTTTTATGTTGCATACACAAGAATATCTAATTCGATTCGACATTTAGTAATTAAAATAGATATAACATTAAATTTGATAGCTGCTTCGCCAATTAACCGAATTAACACTATACAAATGTAAAAGATGAAAGACATTAATAGGCGGCTGGGTTCGCGTTCGGTGTCGGAATTTTCAAGTGTCAACTGATCCAAATCGGGCTTCCTTAGCCGCCTCCATGAATAATAACAGGATATGATAACATGGCCGTACAACCGGACTCCGGAGGGAAAGACGACGTGAAGACACAGTTCGTGACGCGAGAAGGCACATACAGGTTGATGACGCTGTCGGAATATTCACGGCCTAACCGAGTCGGTTACACTAATGGACCGGGATCTACCCATGTTCGTGTGTCGCTTGTGGCGCTTCCACCGGGGTCGGGGGACGGCGCACCAGGTTCCGATAACCAGGGCTCCGACGACCGGATATGTTTTAATCATGGGAAGGAACTTTATGTTTATGTTTACAGAGGCGTTAAGAAGGTAATGTGCTTGTCTAATTACTATTTTGTTAACAAGCTTGTCTGTATTTTAACTGTGTTTAATAAGTTTTTGATACACTTGACACATGAGCTTCTATTGCAATGATATTGATCTTGTATGGGTTATCTAACCTCCAACAAGATATATGAGTACAATTCTCAAGTAGACTTAGTCATTGTATTACCTAGCTCTAATATATATTATATTTAAATGTAATACTAATATGAGAATGGCACACAAATATGTTGCTAGATATAACTCCTCATTTGGAAGGATAGGCAGGTACTTACATACAAAACTTTATATTGCATGATTGTTATACACCTTGTTCTACATTCACACCAATACACATCATAAGGTTACATTTTCGTGATATATTTAGTATTAAGGAAAAGATTTTAAACTTTAAGGTAAAAAATATTAACTCTCTTATCTTCAGTTTCTTCTTATAAACTCTTCTTCTTATCACATTTTCCACTTTGGAACTTTCTTGTAATTTCAATTCTTTAATATAATATTTTATTTAAAATATTAAACTGTATAAAAATAAATAAAATTCAATATTAAAGAACACAAATACTGATATTTTTTTTTTATATTCAGCACTGTTGTACAAATTATGCACAAAACTCTTTGAATAAACTCTATGAAGTTGTATGATAAAATGTTATAATGAACATTTCACTAATCCTGATATTTAATTCTTCTCATGCAGCCTTTAAAAGACAATTTCTCTCAATTTGTAAAAGTAGCGGTAAATACAGGCATCATAATCGCCCATACACAAACGCACTTATTCTTGCACACAAACCAAAGCAATCTGGTCGTAAAATACTTATAGTCTAGTTTTGTTTTTCCGTTAAATGTCTTCATTGGACCTAATTAATTTCTATATGGCGAAAACCCTGTTTCTGGTCTTATTATTTATTAGGTAATGTAACAAAATTGAAATACATTACTGGTACTATGTTTAACTTCTACGTACAACTTTGCTTTTCAACAATAAACTGTGGATTTTATGAAATAAATTTAGTTTGTCAATATATAGTGATGACATAAAATAATTAATTATGTTCAGGAAAGGAGAGACAATCCAGTCTGGCTAAACTTCGAACACACATTTTACATTGACTCTATAAAAATCCTTACCGCTTTGGCTACAGGTACTCCTTAACTGCTCCATTTTCAGGTATTTTGCCAATTGGGTCGACATACCTCTTTTTAGGACCTTAACTTACCTTATGACTGACCTCCGCTGTATAAATTCTTCTCCATCATTCATTCTTTCTATGTGTAGTTGTAGCAATTAAAAAAAATTAAAACTTCAACAAGTTAATATCAAATATTCAACTTTATTTCTCTTTGGTAAACTATTGCATATGACAATTTCTAGATGTATTTGTTTCGTTCACCAATTGCTTGTGGCACTGAAGGTAAACATTTTAATTTAAATGCAAAAATGAATAATATTATTGTTAAATATACATAAAGAAATTAAATGCATTGTTGTTTATATCTCCATTATTTTATTAATGACAATGTTGACACATTATTCATTATAATCTCAATGGCTTACCGGCCAGTAAGTTAATTATAAAAGAGGTGATACACCACAGTTTCTCCCCCCTAGCTTTGGACCAAGGAAGCAGCTAGGAGCTGGTCAATGTGCCTACGCCAGACAGAGCCGTCATCAGTTATTATTTTATAATGCAGTCTCCCTAAACGTTCCTGAATGGTCCCGAAACGCCAGCGCTGCGTGGAGCCGACGGAATAATCACGGGCCTGGATGCGGTCACCTGGATTGAACTCCTTGATAAGATGTGGCTGGTGTTTAACTGATGGTGGTCGGAGTTCCCATTAAATTCGCAGTTTGTTGTTAATTTTTTTGTTCTGCTGTGAATTGAGCTATAGTTTCATCAGATTTTGTATTCTTGATATGAATTTATGTTGTAGGGCCCATTTGCTAGGTTTTGGATCTAAATATTCATTAAGTGTTTAGGTGATGAGATCAAATGACATATTAATTGGTTCTTCTGGGCATACTAAGTCACAGAGCTTTTCATGGAGCTCTGGTGATAATGTAGATAGTATAATGTTGGTTTTGTTTGATCTTTGGTAATATAATTCAATCGAAAGTAGGCTTCCAGTCTTTCTTAAAGTTGTTGAAAGTTTCTGATGCTCCTAGTGGTTGAAATTGTATTTTAGGTATGCTCTCACGTACCTGCTGCTGGTCATGCAACTGTTGTTCATTATGATGTTGCGCTCGATGTTGTTGTTCTTGCTGTCGTTGGTTTAGTTTCTTTTTCGTTAATAGTTTCGTGATAATTGTTGTGTACAGCTCTTCGAAATCGTATCTGTACTCCTGTTCTTGCTCGTAAGCGGTCTCGTCATGCTGGTCGACGGTGTGGTCTTCGATCGTTTGCTGAAGCTCTCGGAGAGACTTTATCGCTGTATTCAGGCTCTCAGAGCGAGCATCGATGTCCTCGTCAGACATCGACGCCCTCGATGTTACATATTTTTCTATTCTAGTGAGTAACCCTCTTTGGGTACTCCGCTGTTTTTTTACTTTTTCCATTCGTGATCGTGGGTTTAAAACTCGTCGCCAATGTTAAATATACATAAAGAAATTAAATGCATTGTTGTTTATATCTCCATTATTTTATTAATGACAATGTTGACACATTATTCATTATAATCTCAATGGCTTACCGGCCAGTAAGTTAATTATAAAAGAGGTGATACACCACAATTATCTAGGTATTTATATGGTAGACCATGATAGAATGGTGATAGCCAGTAATGGGATATACACAGTATCATATAAACAGTGGAACCTAAAGTTCATGCTTCCATTACTCAAAATCTCAATCTTCTGTAGGTCAAAATAATCAGCCATTTTGTTCCTCCATCACTTCATTTTTTGATTACTTAAACTTAATAACTGTATTATTGGTTGGGAGCAATAGTTATATTGCTTACATGCTACATTATTTTACTTGACATGCTGTTAAGTTGTATGCAATATCATGACATAGGAAATGGTTTCAAGCAAATGAGACTATCCTGTAGAACTTACCGATGTATAAGTATTGACTAATTTAATGCTACTGCTAATATCCTTCTTAACAATATAGATTAAGTGCTTACATTATATTCAAATGTGGTAATTATTAAACATTACATTTTAGTACTAAGGTTCGTGTTAATCAAAGTAAAATATTTTCATGTTTATGTTATCAATTTGACTTTATTTTCGGAATTAAAATGGGATTTACCCTTTAAATTATCAAAAGAGTTGCTTGGTAACTTGTGGGTCAATGGTTGCCAACAACTGGCCTTAATTTTTTATTAATGTTTTTATAAAATGTTCTTTTTATTTTTATATTTATATCTCCATTCTGAGTAAAGAACTAATAAATATTTTACTTTATTGCAATGTCTAAAATCTCTGCACAAATTGATGGCTTTGTAACTAGCATATTGTTGAGTGGAATTTATTTTGATTACACTATTAAAAATAAAGTGTCCTATTTTTAATACTACTTGAGGGACATGTTACGAGTAATTTCTGCAGATGTGTTGCAGCACTATTCGTTAAAATTTATGTCTAATGTAATATCTATTGTTCCAGGCGGCCGATCTCACGAAGCCAGTGGACAAAAAGATGTATAAAGGAACGAACCCCACCTGCCACGACTTTAACACGGTCACGATGACGCCGGACAGCGTCTCATTAGTTATAGGTTTCTCCACTGGACAAATACAGCTCATAGATCCAATAAAGAAAGAATTAAGTAAATTGTACAACGAAGAGGTGAGCATTTTTATCATTTAATTAATTTATTTTATATTGTTATAATGACGAGAGGATCATATATGGTGGAAGGCATTAGGGAATGTTATATTCAGCTGCGATCTAATTCAGGCTGATGATAATGATGGTATTGTTGTAACAGTAGAGTCTGATCCCTTTTTATGCTCTATCTTACCCTGAGTATTCTGTAACGTTAATTGGAACCATTCCACCTGCTAATTTTCATTACCGCACACTGTTGCAGTATTTCAAGTTCTATCGACGTCATCTTGATGGTGCTAACGCCAGTTCCACAACCCAAACTGTGGAACCATTTATCACCAAAGGTGTTTCTTGACTGGTATCACTTGGAGACCTCCAAGAAACGTGCTAACTACTCCCGGTATGGTTATATTCATGGGCGACGGTGATTCATACTGAGAGTAAAACCAGATGCGCTGTAATCATGTTTGTAATCTTCCTCACTCCAATAATAAAAACGATTGCTATCTCTATTCCTATTTAGAAGGTTTAAAATTCATAAAAAATGTGTTCACTATATGAATTATACACTAGCTATAATACCTGATTATATAGACTCTGTTAATATCAATAATGGTTGGTTACCCCTCACCGGGGGGACCCTTTTGTCGAGTTACTAGCAATAGAGGAGCTATGCCACCTCTCAATCCGGTGAAGCAGTCAAGGCCAGCTTCTCTGGCCAATCTGTGTAGTTCGTCATTAAAAAAAAAAATCAATAATGGAGATAAGGTTATGGTTATTTTTATACTATATGTTTTTCCTCTGTATACATCATTCTCTGATTAGCTAAATTATAGTTGATGCGCAGTATTTTTCTCTTATTTCTTATATTTATACTCTTCAATAAGAAAAGTATAAATATGACAAAAAGGTCAGCTAGTGAAATGAGCTGCCCTTTCTGTTATATAGCAGCTGAGGTAATAATCAGATTTGTCAATTCAACTTCATGAAGCAATTACGAATTATCCAATAATTATTACATTGTAGGTATTTTCAAGAGTAGAGTGACTAGGCATTTACTAAGTTAGTGTGCCTTACCACCCAGGTTCCAATTAACATCAGGTAGGATTGTAGTCTAGATAGTAGTACTGGGAAAGTAAAAAGAAAACCAGACATTCAAAATGGACTCAATCTGAAATAAGCATATATACATTATGTAGTCAATGTACTATTTACATTATTTTACTTATATGTAAAAGCCTGAAATTGGTAACATTATAGTCAACAACTACAGAACTTTCGAGAGTAATGCTATACAGAAATTTAGGGCAAATTGAAATGATGCTAAAATAATGATTTCATTGTTACCAATGCCATGTGTTGATTTGTTGCGATTTTGTTTTTCATAGAGTTTGGTAAATATATTTTTTGTTATATTTTACTTCTAGAGGCTGATAGATAAAACGCGCGTCACTTGTATCAAGTGGGTACCTGGGTCCAGTAATCTCTTCATAGCGGCGCACGCATCAGGCCAGCTCTACGTGTATAACGAGGAGCTGACCTGCGGCACCGCCACGCCCCACTACCAGCTCTTCAAACAAGGGGACGGCTACTCAATACACACGTGTCGAACTAAATCCACCAGGAACCCGCTCTACAGGTGGCTCATAGGCGCGGACGGCAGCTGCATCAATGAATTTGCATTCTCACCTTGTGGTACTAATTTAGCTGTAGTCTCCCAGGACGGTTTCCTCAGGGTGTTTCATTATGATACAATGGAACTGATCGGCAGAGCGAGATCATACTTTGGTGGGTTTTTGTGCGTGTGTTGGTCGCCAGACGGAAAGTATGTGGTAGTCGGGGGAGAGGACGACTTGGTTACCGTCTGGTCCTTCAGCGAGAGAAGGATAGTGGCGCGGGGGCAGGGGCACAGGTCGTGGGTGTCCGTAGTCGCTTTCGACCCTTACGTGGTCAGCTTTAGCGACGACGAAAACGAAGAAATCGCCGATGAAGATAAGAATAGTGAAAGTGTACAGTGCTATAGGCTAGGCAGCGTTTCGCAGGACACACAGTTGTGCTTTTGGGATCTGACCGAAGACGTTCTAAGGCCGCCAGTCAGGGCGAGGGCGTCGGCTCATTTGTCGCCAAACAGTCAGAACTTCTCCCCCAACGGCGTGCCCGGAGTCAAGGTTCCAGCAAAGTGCAATAAATCGAACAAAATTGGTCACAAGCACGCCGAGCTCAGCGGCCAGAATAACAACGCGGCAGGCGAGCCGTCCGGCACCAAACCCGCCGCCAAAACGAAAGCCAACAACGTTTCCACATTAAACATTAGCGTTGGGAAAGCGAAAGAAGAGAGTTCCGGGTCTCTCAGTGTCAACTTCACGCAGCGTTTGGCGGGCTTCTCCTTCGGCGAGCGGAGATCGGATCACAGAAGAAACTTCAGTCTGACGAAGCCCGCTGAGAAAACGTCCGCAACTAACACAGTGGCGTTAAGGGGGAAATGGGCTGGATCGCAAGTTAACGACACCTACGACCCCTTGAAACTGATAGGGACGCCGTCATGTCCTCGTTTCGACGAGTGCCCCGTGCTGGAGCCGCTGGTGTGCAAGAAGATCGCTCACGAGAGGCTGACGGCGCTGCTGTTCCGGGCAGAGTACTTTGTGACGGCGTGCGCTGACGGCTGCGTGAATACGTGGGCGCGGCCGACGCGTGCGCACAACGGAGACGCGCGCCCTCGGCGTTGCGACCGCATAGACCTGGTCGACTAGTCCAAGCCTCCCCTGCACTTCGTGCGTGTGTTCGACGCGGGCGAAGTGGAGCGGGGAGAGTGCAGTGCTATGACACATACCGTAGTTGTAGATGTCCATTTTACAGGCTCATAGTAAGACGTACAGTCAATACCAACTGCGACCTCGCGCAGTCTGTTCAAATACAGTGGTGCTTCGATACACGATTGTTTTGAGATACAAGTCGCCGAGCTAGCGATATTTTGCTTTGAGGTACGAGCAACATTTGAGATATCAGAAATTGCACTCTACACCGCTCTAACAGTTTCTCCCATCTGAGACAAGACCTGTCTGTGTCCTTGTTTCCCTCGCTTTCAAAGCATTTTTGGTAAGTTGGGTTTGCGTACATTTACAAAACATTTGTGGCAAGGAAATTTCATTTTATGAATGTTAAATTTTATATATATAATATATATGTCCCACTGCTGGGCGCAGGCCTTCTCCGTAAAGACAGTATAAGGGATTAGTCCGCCACGCGGCCCTAGTGCGGATTGGCAGACTTTACATGTCTTGGAAAAATGTTCAAAGACATGTAGGTTTCCTCACGATGTTATCCTTCACCGCCGAGCGCGGTTTCATTTAACTGCAATAGGGAAAATTGCTTTGAGATACGAGCATCGTTATGGAACAAATTGAACTCGTATGTCGAGGTACCACTATATTGATTAGCATTTTGACAAATTCGCATTACCGTCGTTACGTCTGAAAACACCGACTAAAATTTCTCGAAGCCTTAGTAACTTTTACTGGTGAGCTTAATTTTTTATTTGATGCCGGCATCAACATATATATGCAATTATTAGATTGAATACTTGTTTCTGTCCGGCATATTTAAGGAATGCCTCGAAGGCATGGGAAGTATGAATCTAGAGTTACGTCGCGTACTATTCTTTAAAAAGTAACTTTTTTACTTATTACTATTAAAATTTTGGACTGTCTGTCTCTCTGGTTTAGCGGGCGAAGCGACGGTAACTAATTGTATCATGATAAATTGTATGATGTTGAGGAAACTGTATGCAATATGAATGAAGACATTTTTATTAATGAAATTGAGGCATGTATGTAGGTTATGTTGATGTTAGTGTTTTTGAACAGACTGCAGGAGAAGGTGAAATGGTAGAAGCATTTATTAACAGTTTTGTATTCGGTCGTTGTGCGTTATTCCATTGTAGAGAATAATAGTTGATTTTGTAATGCGTCGTGTACGATGTTTGAGAGATTGTCATTTAATGTAAATTAATATGCATATATTCTTTCCTGTGATTTTTGTTGTATAACAAATTGAATATTTATAATGTAATTGCATCGTGTAGGCACAATCGGAATGAAGAAATCGATGATTTGTATTTGTATGGTAACTACTAGAGTGTGCTCAGGAACTACATGATCTAATTCCCCCATCCCCTTTCCACCATCGGACTTCTAGACGCACTGCGGGATTTCATCCTTTTGTTGTGAACATCCCTCAAACCCGAACGAAGCGATTTGCTTCGTCTTTCATTCTTCGTACAGCAAAGGACTGGAATAGTTTGCCCGCGTCTGTCTTTCCTTCCGATTACAATGTGGGTATTTTCAAGAGTAGAGTGAATAGGTATTTACTAAGCTAGTGCGCCTTACCATCCAGGACTGCATTTCCACTTAACATCAGGTGGGATCTTAGTCAAGCACTTGCTTAGAAATTATAAAAAAAAAACTAACAAGCGTTTAACATAAATTTGTGATCAATCACAAATATAGTAAATACACTGCACCTAGACTATTCGTCAATAGTTAAGAAGTCTCTTCTCCTTTTAATCTTCAAATAATAATTTAGTTTTGTTTCCAATCACCCCAGTTTCACTATCAGAAATTACATTTACAACAAATCTCCTTATTTTTTTTAAATTACCTAAATCTACATTAATAAATTTAGTCATTAGTAATTATAAGATAGCATGATTTTTAACATGGAATAATCTTAATTTTTAAATAGCCGTTTATAACTTACAGTAATTTGTTTATGGCGAGTTTTACACAGTGGTCTCGTATCAATATCGGCAACGCAACCTTTGCGTAAGGATTAGACTCTTCTCGAAGGTTCCGAATAACCTAAGACGATAGCATACATTAACAATTCCACGTGGATAAAGTTGAAGTTTGAAATTCACAACAGCATCATTATCTCAGTCCTCAATTCGGCTTCTCCAACAAGCATTAATTATTCAATCATTAAGTGCTACGTGATGCAATTACAAGATTGGTTACTTATTTAATAAAACATTAATAACAGCTAATTGTACTTTGGTAACTCATTCAAATTGTCCGGATATCTCTCGGCTCGGCTTAGCGTCAGATGCCGTCAGAACTAAACGAAGTGACGTGTAAGCAATAGTAACGAGATTAGACTGTACAGGAGTGTATATTGTAAGTATAAGAAGACATTTTTTTCCCTCGGCCCACTGTAAATATAGTACATAGGTTACCGAGCAATCCAAGATTGCTTGCGCGATACACCGAGTACGCGATGGCGGGAAAATGTCAATAATCGATATCTTTCTGTAATGTCTATGATCATCATTACGTACGGCTCAAAACTACTAGGATTTTAATAAGATATTGATATCTAAGCAACTGAACAATTTTTCCGTTGTCTAAGGCCCTCATTTATGGTATCTATAGAACATTGGGCGTGGCAGTCGTCCATTAAATTGGAACGTGTTTAACGGTTATGAGAACAACGCGAGAGTTGAACTTTTATTTAACAAGGACAAAGGTAATTAGTGCGTCCAATATTCAGAGCTGATGATCTATGATTACATTATTTAGAATTTAAACAATAATGACTAATCGAAATCGATATTATCCGAATGACACGAACGCATTCGCGCTTTCTCGTTTTTTTAAACAATTTAAATGTTATCTAATCGATTCGTCGCGTCTGTGAGACTCGAGTGGTGTATCGATTTTGTTATGTGAGACTTGTTGATAGATTATCGACTGTGGATATGTCAACAATTATTTCTAGTAGGTAGCTCATAGTTAAATGCGATCCGGGCGAAACTCCAGCACATACAGTAATTCCTCAGAATGAACACATCTCCCCAAAATATACGCAATTCAAGCAGCATTAAACACAAAGGGACCCCTGTATTGATCCCCACTGGATACCTTATTTGAAGCCATTGTGTTGAATTACTTTAATAGAGGGTCAGGCTAGCTTTAACCTTAAGTGCGCCAACTCGTAAAGTGAAATTGATTAAGCCCTTCATTTTTCTCCCTCACCCCCACCACGCCACAAATGCGGTACGACACCGCTTAGTCTTTGGAGATAGGGAGAGTGGCGACGTAATACCAACACTCCTCTTCCCCCGCGACTCTACTACTCTCCGGCCGGGGGCCACGGATGGTGGACAACCGCCTCCACAGCCCTTCGACAGACTAGGTGCTGTCGCCTCGGCCAGCCCTACCTCGAGGGGCTTTTTCAATTATTTCGCATGACTACCGCTGTTATATATTATTAAAACGGGAGATGTTTTCATCATGTTGGAGAAACATTTTATGTAATTTTTATAAATTATGTTATATCATCAATATCAAATTATTTGTATAAATGATTAGACATCATATTTTTTAAAATTGAAATCTGACATTAAATCATTTAACCTGATGTCGTTGGGGCCTCGCAAATGAATTCTATATTCTTTGTACATTATTATGTGGTCTGGACTGGATAAAGCGGGAATCGCATTTGACAATTTAGTAAATTTATTTGGTTATAGTCACATTACGCCTATTGTAAAGTTATTTTCACATACTCTGTACTATGTAGATTCTTTATTCCTCGAGTCACTCTTGTGTACTTTAAGTTGTTTTTGAAGCAATGCTTGAACTGAAAAATGTTTTTTTTTAATGAATCTTGCATGTAGTGTACCTAAATACACGTTACGGATGAATTAAATTATTTGTTATTTTATTGAAAATAAATTTATGTGCGTAGAGAAAGATAAAGCATTGACTTGTGATCAGAGCACGAGATGAGTATTTTGACTTGGTGTAAAGCAAATATCTATGTATGTGTTATATAAGACCATGAAATTGTTGCATTATTGAAGGTCATTTTATTTTGTATTCTTGCCATCTTATACACTTCAGCGAATTGATGAGTTTGTTAAGACACAAAGATAGAGGTTGAAAATGAAAGTTTAAAGAAATTCTAATTGACCTAACTCTGCAAAGAGATGTCGGGGCTCTTGTATGGTATAGTATTTACTACGTGGAGTGTTCTTAGGAATTGCTCGGAAACGTCCCAGTTACCGATTTCCATTACCTCGCATCTCAGCAGAATTCCAAATTCCATCGACACCATCTTCATGGTGGCGTTCCACCACTGTGTGTTTCTCGTTATGTGATATGTACAGATACCGTAAAGATGGCGTGGTGCAAATTAAGATAAAATGGACGACACGGTATCTCAATGTTATAGTGATTATTCTGTTGTTGTCGTTGAATATTTTATGTCTTGGTAACAAGACCTCTAAGCCAAGTCTTTTTTAAAACACATACACTTAATTCTTGCGTCTAAGATGAAAATGTAAGTTAGAAGAGAGATGAGTCCCCTCGCGCCATTTTTTCTCTCTCCATTATTATAGTGATTATGAAACGAATTTCCAAAATCTAGTGCCTCTATTTATTGTTTGTTATATATCTAGTTTTACGTTTGTTATTATGTTAACACTGATATATATTTCTAATATATTATTTACCACAGACTGAATTAACTGATGAAAAGTTAAATCGAAAACTAATTGAATGTGCTAGTCATGATTCACGTTTTAATAGTTACTGCTTGTCTGATACAAAGAATAATAGAATGTTACGTTAAGTATAATATATATTTTCTCCCAAGACTGATTTAAATATTTCGGTTGTAGTGTGAAAGAAATTAGTTCTCTTAAACGTTACTAGATGTCGCTGTTCGATGGCGACATTAATCAAGACAGTGTTGATAGTTCAAATCTAGTGAGACGACACAAATTATACGCCTATCAAGTTATATAATAGACAATTCTCTTTATAGTATTGCAGTTATATTTTAATCTCTGGTAGCAGCTAGTTAAATATAAAAAAGTATTTATTTGTCTATAATTTATTGTTTCTAAACTCTACATTGGCTCAGAATCCTGGATCCCACGAGGTCTGGTCGCTAGCGTCCACCATCTTGTAGCAGACGATGGTATCGCCGGGCTGCACCTCGAAGTCTCGATCTTCGAAACGCAGCCCGCACTCCATGTCTCGTTTTATTGTGTTCACCTCTTCCTTGAGGTGCTTCATCGAGGCGAGTTTACCTGGTGAATGGAAATTAATGGTGTTTTGAAAGAAACAGAAAATATACGTGACCTGATAAACCAGCGTCACGTAGTATTTATATTGTGTTGTACACATTTTGAACCCATATCAAATACTGGCAACACTAATCACCAGGTGTTCTGTTGCCCATTTGCTTATTTACCTACAGAAATAAAATGAATATGGAATTCATGCTACTGTTATATTAATAAAATCGTAAATTTTCATGTAAATACTTTAAAGAAAAACAGTCAGAATTTATGCGTTATCACATTATATCGCCGCCTTTGAATAACTTTTTAAACTGCAAAAGCTTTGAGCAAAGATATCGATATCATTCCATTATTATAACGTGTTAAATTCTCTAGTTTGTGAGAAAGGGGAACTGAAAAAATGTGAGACTGATATATAATGAAATTGATAAAGTCGTATACACGGCGGCCAACAGCTTGACTGTTAAGCATGTAGTTCAAATATTTGATTACAGATGGCGGTTTAACGAATTATTAATTCATTATTTATGAAATTTTATATCAAAAAAAATAAAGAGACTTTTTTTATTTCACGTTATTTGTTATTTTATAGAATACTAAATTTTCTATATACATTTATGCACTTAAATAAAAATCAATCAGCGAAACTAAGCAAAAAATAATTAAGTAGTTATTTTAGCAAATTGAGTTGCTTCGATATTATCGTCAATGTGGTGTCATGTCATTTATTGTCATCAACACTGAAAAATGAGTTTGTAGACTTAAATCTCCTTTTATCTTACGAAACGAAGTATAAAAAATACCTTTACCTTATTAGTGGTTGATGTATTAGATATCTAAGAAGTGAATCCACTTCTCTAGCAATAATAAATTTGCTCGCTTTATATTAGAGGCACACGTACCCTCGAATACGACGCCGCCGCCGCGCAACACCCGGTAGAGGGCGGTACGCGAGAGAGCGCCGCGCACGCAGCGGCACCCCGCCACCGGCACCTTGCGCCGACCTTCCGACACGAGGAACTGCTGGAGGACGTTCGCCTCCCCTGCTCATAGCACCCAACACAATGTGGTATGTGTATATGTGGTATAGTGTATAATACTAACTCGCTTAAAGGCGAACCGAAAAAGCAGGAGGTTCTCAATGCGTCTGTGTGTGTGTTTTTTTTATAGGCACGACAACCGATTCCGATGATTCATTTTTTATTGGAAAGCATGTGCGTTAAGAGTGTAAGATGAAATTTCTGATTACATCTATTTCGTAATATTGCTTCTATATTTCGCTTAATACGTTCAAAGTTTGAATAGGTTTTTATTCAGTATTTATTAATTAGTTAAATATGTATACAAGATGTCTTAAATTGTTACGATAACCTCGCGCCTGGGGTAAGACCCTCTCATGAGGAGCCTGTCAACTTACATTCTGGCACACCTAATATAAATAAAATCCAATTACCTAGTAGTTCCTCCTCTTGCCGCTTTGGTATCCTAGCGCTGATTTCCTCCTTCACGTCGTCCACCAGTCGGTAGATGACGTTGTGTTTTTTCACGGGAATGTTGTTTTTCTTGGCCTCCACCACCAGCGGTGCTGGACACTCCACGTTAAACGCGTATATGACCGCATTGAAGGCTTGCGCGATCTGCGACCGATTCCGAATAAATAATAGTATAATTTTTTAGGTAACGAAAACAGAAATACTTATTACAATTTTTATAAATAACTAGCTGTTACGTTGTTTTGCCATATAAATTGTTTTTATTAATATAAAAACAATAATAAACAACACAACGATAAACCTCTTACCACAATTTTTTTTTGAAAAATCGTTTTTCTCATGCGAAACAGAAGTAATTGTAATTGTATATGATTGGCATTTATAAAATGATGAATGGTCTTTTTGATGGTCATTCCTTAGCTGAACAGCTGGACGTCAGTCACATTCTGTCTCATTCACGCACTTTAATAAGTTTTAATAAAATCTGACTTTAATAAGTCTTTTATTTTATTGTTCATACAATCACCTGCCAACTCGGAAACCTTCATAGACTCATGCACTACACTTTTCTGAAGATCGTCACATAATCAAATGCATAGTTTACCATTCTATAAAGGACATATTAGATGAATGCTATATGCATTAGTACCATTTATGTCGTGCTGCCACATGAACTACGAATTTCATGTGCGATTGTTGGGAATCGCACATGCGAATGCGATTCGGGCGTGAAAGCGTTACAAACAAACTCAGTTTACTTTGCTCGTGAGAAAGCAATGAATTAAATGTTAAAACTAATGAAGTCGTCCTCGCACCGATATACATGTATATAAAAAAATTGTGTATTACCTCCAGGTCGTTGGGCGTCACCTGTCCCACGCCGAAGTGCACGAGGTCCAGTCGCACTCTGTCATGCTCGTCGTAAGTCTCCAGAATATCCAAAATGGCCTCCACCGACCCGTCCACGTCACCTACGTGCACGTGCATATTGAACGTATGGGAAGGTGGAGTTGGGGGCAGATAACTCTAGCGCTGAGCGAAACGTGGAAGGGGTAGCTGCGCATGTGTACAGTCGCGCACGTAATTTGTTCATTCGTTTCTACAAATTACGAATAAAATGTTTTTGTTTGTACTCTTTTATATCTACGGTAATTATTAGAATACAATTTAATATATATGCAAACTATAACAGAATACAATTTAATATATATGTAAAATTTGGAATGCGACTGTACACTAGGAGCGAGCAGGGTGTGGTCAGTATAAATCAGTGCGCTGGGCAGAGTACCACAGGAGAGCCAATAAGCGCTCGCGCATTCCCGCCCGCGCCCCCTTCACTTCCCTGTGTCACCTTATTTTCGACTTCTGCGCATTAACGGTTAGCGCTGAGTTATTTGCCGCTTACCACTGTACCACCCCTATATGTTAAGGTAACTTTTATTTTTTATTGATGAAAATAACGTACCCTTGACAACGAGGCTCAACGTGGGATGGGTGTCCACCTGTATCATCTTCTGTCGGGGTCCGTCGGGCCGCAGCCGCATGCGCCCCAGCAAGCGCTTACGTGCGAGCGTCTCTTTGTACTGTGCTCTGTGCGCGGCCTCCTTCGCCAATATCACCTCCGAGTCCTCCTCCTGTTTCTCCTTCATCCGCTGACTGTGGCGCCACTTCATTACTTCGTTAGCGCGTTTCTGTTATGTCACGCATGGACAACACAAAAAGTGAGGTTATCGGTTAATTTCGGAAAAGGGGTCCCTTGCCTTGAATATCTGGTCTATAGAATCTATATTCACCTATACTTGATACATATATAGATATATGTATTTATATATGTATCTATTTATTATTATTATCTCTATATAATATTATTAATATATGTATTAATGCTATCAAAGTTTTCTCTTTATTTGTGTACTATGTGTCTACACAACCCCATGGCAGACTGGCAGATCATACTCAATGATATTTATTCCAACTTCTTGTACAATTTTTATATTATGAAATAAATAAGATGCATTGATTGGTCTTACCTCGGAGCTGACTTCGAGTACCATATCTCCCGCTGCCGGCAGTTCCCTCCAGCCCAGTACCGACACGGGACTCGAAGGAGGCGCTTCTTGGACGGGACGACCCTCTGCTGACTGCAGCATCCGCACCTACGCAACCAAATACAAACTAATAACGTAACTATAACACGGTACATTCGTTCCGCGTTACAGTGAATGTGAAAAATGTGTGATTTTCATTTGTTTTTCGTACAGTCAAGATCAGTGAATGGAATGGATAAGAAATTCGATACATTTTAAAATTTTACTACAAAAAAGGTAAAAATGCAACGCTAATCGCGAAAAAAATTTGCGGTGTTTATGGATCTAGTGCAGTGTCTGTGAGAGTTGCACAAATTTGGTTTAAGCGTTTGCAATCCGGAAATTTTGATGTCAAAGATGCATGTCGCGGATAAAATAGATGCCATTTTTGAAAAAGTGGAGCAAGATCAGCATATCGGTAATTATTGTTTAGATTGATTAGATTTGACCATAAACAGTTTTGGCGCATTTGAAAAAAACTGGGTACACAAAAAGCTTGATATTTGGGTACCTCACGAGAATTTTCTAGAACAATGCGAAGAAACTTTTTCCCCAACCTATTATGTCCTAAGACTGAAATGATGATGTATAAGGTCCCAATAGGGTGGGCAGAGTTTATCATAGTACCTTGGCCCATCCAGTACCCGCCACCAGAATGCAACCCTTGCGAAGAGTACCACGTTGCACCAGAACTGTCGCCTGCTTCCTGCAATACAAACAACACACACTTTCTGAATATGAATATGGTGTACTAGAAATCCTCCCTATTTCTACTTACTCTATCTCACGACTATATCACCACAAAAAAAAACTTCGCCTTATTTTGCCTAAGTTAAAGTTACAGCCTTTTTATATATGGTTGGACGCAGACCTTCTCTGTAAAGAGAGCATAAGAGCATAGTCCTAATTGGCAGACATGCCTTATAAAATTTTTCTAGGACATGTAGGTTTCACGATGTTTTCCTTCACCAAAGAGCGCATGGTGAATCAGCACATAAAATTGCAACAACAAATTTTTTGGTGCCGGCACCGGGATCGAATTCGGGTTGCTAGCGTACTATGCAACTTGAGGCAACCGCCCGGACACAGCTGCCATGGCTCACTTTTTACCTTATAAATGAAACAAAACAAATGGCAAACATAATAAGCTCCCAGAGAGTTCTGCTCTGGGAGACCTTCAAGAAACGAGCCTACTCGTTTCTCAAATATTGGATGTTGTGGATTTCATGGTCATCACTAAAAACGGGTTTACCCCTTTTCCTATGAAAAAACTCACCCGAGCCTGGTGTCCACTTGGGATTCCAGCACCACACCCTCGACATATCCCCCGGGGTCTGCCTTTAAGTCCATGAGGTTAGCTTGAAGCGTGAGTGCCTCCACCAGCGTGTCGAGGTGCAGCTTCCGCAGTGCGGACACCTTCACAGCCTGCACCTCCCCGCCCAGGGACTCACACACCACGCCGTGCTGCGCGAGTGTCCGTATTGTGCGCTCCTACAGACAAACACAAATGTTCACGTATTAGTATCCATGATAAGAAGCAAAGAGAACTGGACCATAATCAATACGTCTATGGAAAGAATTATAGAAGAGGAGGAAAATAAAGAACAGACAAAGAGACAAGACACGGGACAAAATAAAAACATCAATGGTAGGCCGCTTGGTGGGAACATTGATGTAGTGGAGAAGGAGGGTTTTTAGTCCGTGAGAGTCGGACACACCTTTTTCAACCTTTTTCAACCGACTTCAAAAAATGAGGAGGTTCTCAATTCGTCTGAGTTTTTTATGTTTGTTACCCTCACAACTTGCGACTGGGTGAACCAATAGCGATGATTCTTTTTTTGTTTGAACTCTTTGGTATATAACTGTAACTTTAACTTTTTAAATCAATTACAAGTTAAAACAAGCCGGTAAATAGATGGATCTTTAGTATATAAAATAGTAACTAATTATTATGTAAAAAATATAGGCATACCTACAATGTTCACATCTGGCTTGTCGATCTTGTTGATCGCCACGAGCATCGCCACTGGAACAACAAATATAACAACACTTACTAGTTGATAATTAGGTATCAAACTTGAAATAAATATTACCAGTGGCAAATACATTGTTACTCGTAGTAAGATGGCGTCTTGGTGCAAATATAAATTTAATAAGTATACAAGCAAAAAAAAAAACATACAGACTTGAGCACCCCTTTTTTTTGAAGTTGGTTGAAAAGTGACTTACCCTTGGCATCCCTGGCCATCCGGATAGACTCGAGGGTCTGCTCCATGACCCCGTCATCGGCAGCCACCACTAGCACCACTACATCCGTGGCACAAGCTCCACGAGCTCGCATCGCGGTGAACGCCGCATGGCCCGGCGTGTCGAGGAATGTCACCGTCTCACCGGATTTTAGCTTCACTGAAAACAATATATATGGTAGACCTATCACAAATATGAGAATAGAATATTCAGGTGGTAATTTTAATACAGCATGTCGTAGAGGGCGACTAAAAGGGGCCTCGGGTTCACTGGGCGACAAGTGTGGGGGCCTTTGTCGTCCGCTGAAGTGGACGTAGTGGGAGGGAGTTAGGCTTCATATATTACTGTAGGGGCAAGACAGATAGGTGCAAGCACACATTTTCTTTCCCTCTGTCTCTCATAGCCAGTTAGATTTCGTATATCTAAGACACAGTGCAAGCCTATTGTCTGTATCAAACAGATACCTTCGAAAGCACCAATATGTTGTGTGATGCCCCCGAACTCCTGGTCCACGACTGCGGTATCCCGTAACGCGTCGAGTAGCGTCGTCTTGCCGTGGTCTACGTGCCCCATCACGCAAACGACTGGAGGCCGGGGACGAAGCGCCGATTCCGGCGCCGGTGGTGCTGGGACTGCATCTTTGTTCTGGGAACATATTACAAAATATATGTCATACAAATAAGTGTATGGTGATATGTAATTGTAATACTAGAATATAACGGTTGCCACAGACATAACAAAAATTATTTAGAAATATTCTATTTAAAAGTGATCAGGATTTACACGAGTTAATTCCCCCATCCCCATTCTGCCTTCGGACGTTTAGACATGCGGGTCTCCACCCTTTCATAGTCGATGTTTGTCCGAACGAAACGATTTGGGTCATCATACATACAGCAAAGGAGTGGAACAAGTTGCCGACGTCAGTCTTTCCGTCCAATTACGACGTAGGAGACTTCAAGAGCAGAGTAAATAGTCACTTACTAATTTAGCGCGTACCATCTTTCGACTATATCACCACTTAACATCAGGTGGGATCGTGGTCAAGCACTAGTTTATACCCATAAAAACAAAAATTAAATGAAAACATTCCAGACCTGATCTTCCTCGATAATTTCGTCAGGCCTGGCTACGAGCTTGAACCGACACCCAGATATCTTCACCACTTCCCTTACAATCTGCGGGTTGTGAATGACTGTGTCTCTTTTGTACACTGTGTCAGAGTTCTTGTCCGCGAACTCAAGTACTTGAAATACATGTTCTGAAATGTAAATAGATTTCTTGTAAAACAAAAATTATAAAATTATATAGAGATTCAGACTAAGCGACTTAAGAGCTATGCCATCTCTCAATTTGTTGAAGCAGCAGGCCAGCCTCCCAGGCCGAATGTGTAGTTCGTCATCAAAAAAAATTGAGCGTATGCCCTTGCACAGATTTTCTAGGTGTATTCTGTTCTGGAATTTCTATAGGAATGCCCTGATATCCATCCACCTCGCCATCTAGGAACTGACGCTATGCAGGATCTATATGTGACTTTTTTTCTGTCCTTCCAAGTTCACTGTAAACTGTAAAAGATTAGTAATGTCTCACTCTTTGCACATCACTTTCAAACCCAAAGCAACTTTATTATGTTAGTTAACTAATACCTGAACCTTGACTACAGGGTTCAACTAGTAAAATAACTGGGCTTATGTAATCCTATGCCAGATTATTGGATAGATATACACTTTCGTGCTTGACAAGTTTCAAAATATTTTATTATGTTACTTAACTGCAGTGGTACACTTTACCAATAAAAATAAATAATAAACAACTTCTACTGTTACAAAAATATGTACATAAGTTCATACCCACATCCTTCTTAAGCACATTGGCTATATCCTGAACAGTCATGTTACGCCATATTCCCACTACTTCTGAACCAGCTTTGGGCGAGTACCGTATCACACGTCTCCCGAGGTTCTCTACAGCCTGAGAACAAAAGGACATACTCATTAAACATTTTTCACATATTTTTATTTTTAAATAAAGAATGGGCATCTCTCTGGGCCGGAGCTCCCCGATTCCAACTCCTTCCATTTGACCATGTACAGCATAGAGCTGCTTGTATCATCGATGATCAGAGTCTTTCAGAGATTTCTGATGGACTTGACCCTCTAGGTCTACAAAGAGATATCTTGACTCTTTGCATTCTCTATCAAATTTACCATGAGGTATGTTCTGAGGAAATGTTCGGAACCAACCCAGCTACCAATTTTCATTACCGCACATCTCGGCAGAATTCCAAATTCCATCAACACCTTCGATCTTGATGGTTGGCATTCCACAACTGCACGTTTCTCGTGTTACTTTCTTCCACATAACCTGTGGAATCAACTGTCTCCAGCAGTGTTTCTGAACCTTTACAATTTGGGGACCTTCAAGAAACAAGTTGCCCCTATCTCAAAGGCCGTCAAGGCGCCTGCAGCTCTTCTGTGTTGTGGATGTTCATGGGCGATAGTGATCACTTCGCTTCAGATCAGATGAGCCGTAAGCTTGTTTGGCTCCATTTGTATAAAAAAATTACATTAACAATTTAAGCCCCTAACTGATAGATATGGTTTCTTTTATTCTACCATTTGCGTCAACGGCCAAAGACAAGACCTTCGATGATCAAAATTGTTTCTTCAAACACCTTACCTTTTCTTCTGCGCTTTTTCTTTTTTTACAGCAAACAGCTGATATTGAAATATGACGGTCACATCGCTTTCCAGAGTTTATTAGCTGATTTTTATTTTGTGATAATTGAACTGAATATTCATTTTTAATTTGCCTAAAGAGTAACCTAAAAAAATATCAGACTAAAATGAAGCGACAATTCATTTTTAATTATCAATTACCTTATTTGAATTCAATTTTATTTCTTGACAATTAAAATTTCTTATAAAAACTATCGTTTACCTTTTAAATAAAATATTTCTAAACATTGTGTGTTAAGTTAGGATTCGATATCATACCAAAAGTTAAACTGTGTCACTATTGAAGCAGTAATATTCGTTAGTGTTTTAATTGTTATTATAGAAAAACGCTACAAGCGAAAGTTTTAATTCATTAATCAATAACTTCGGTCTTCATAACATAACCTAAAACTTCTGAAATAATCTGACACATGACATTTCATGATCTGTTTCAGAATTACCGAACCGAGCAAAGATTACCGAATTCAACGAGTTACGCCAAAAAACCAATAGGAATAAAATAAAAATATTTTGTTTCACGGCTGAATATATATACTCTATATATATATAAATATGAATATATATACTCTATATATATTCATTGAACAAGTCATATAGATTCTAAACTGTGTTTAAATTATATTCATACTATAGATTGTCGTGAATTCGCGAACAGACTATTCATCAAAAATTAAGAATCTCTTTGTATTCGAATCAATTGAAAATATTTCAAAAATGTAAGGCTCTGGTCAACATACAGTTATTACTTTTTACTATCGATCACCGGAAGAATAATATGGCGAAACGTATATAATTATTTTAAGGCACTTTGCCGTTCTTAACCCAAATGCTTTACATAAGAGGAATTCTCGCTTTCCACCGTAACTCTAGGCAAGTTAGAATTCTGGCTTTAGACATAAGAAGCCTAAATAGGGATTGTTGAGATGCTTAATAGATTTATATTATGGGCAAATAACAAACCCATGCGATGCCCATAAATTTTAAATGATAGCTCTCGTCTGTGATACTCTTAATTATTTTCTTGTTCTTGACACATAAGTTTTAACAGATTACATAATTGCATTTTTCCAAATTGTTGTAATTTTTTAATATTTAGTAATCAGATTTCTTCCAATAATACAAAAATCTCTACCTTGATTATTTTACTTTTAAATACCAAAAAAACGCCCTCATGATATTATTCGTTAGCCAAAGGTAACAGAAAATCGTAAAAAAATATCATAGACAAGTACTATTTATGTCCGCCATTCATTCTTTTGAGTTGCTTTTTCGTTTTACGATTCCGTAGAGAGCACGATTTGTCATCGAGATCTACGCAACACAATTGCTTAGGATTAATTACGTAGAAGCATATAAAACATTCGAAGCATCGCGTCTTCGTATCTCCAAGAGCAGCAAAGTTTAGTGAAATATTTCCCTTGTGATACGAGATCATATCTTTCTACCAGCGATGCTTTTCCTTGCCTTATACGTTGTCGGATGCGACATTCGTTCGAGTGCCTGATGGTGTGCGAATTATGTGCGATTAAAGGAATAACACAGACGGATTTAGAATGGGAGCCTTTTTAAACAAACCTGAGACTAAGAAATATAACGAGAGCGGTGAAGGTAACGGTCTACGATATGGCGTGGCGTCGATGCAGGGTTGGCGCGTGGAGATGGAGGATGCTCATCACGCCCAGCTTACTTTAAACGGAACGTTGTCCAATTGGTCTTACTTCGCGGTGTTCGACGGTCACGCTGGTGCGCGAGTATCAGCCCATTGCGCGGACAACCTGCTAGAATGTATCTTACAGACGGACGAATTTCGGCGGGAGGAAATAGCCGAGGCAATACGCGCTGGTTTCTTAGACCTCGATAAAAAAATGCGTGAACTGCCTGAGCTGTCGAATGGGGTAGAGAAGTCAGGCTCTACTGCGGTTTGTGCATTTGTGTCACCGAAACAGATATATATAGCCAATTGCGGTGATTCGCGGGCTGTCTTGGCCAGAAACGGAGCGCCCATATTTGCAACGCGTGATCACAAGCCGGAGCTGCCGTCGGAGAAGTCGCGCATAGTCCAGGCGGGTGGTTCCGTTATGATACAGCGCGTGAATGGAAGCTTGGCAGTGTCACGAGCACTTGGTGACTATGAGTACAAGAAGGTGCAAAACCTCGGTCCATGCGAACAGCTTGTATCACCGGAGCCAGAAGTGTCGGTCCATGAGCGGTCTGAAGGGGAAGACGAGTTCCTGGTGCTGGCATGTGATGGAGTTTGGGACGTGATGACCAATGAGGCACTCTGTGCATATGTCCACTCTCTGCTCCAGCTGACAGATGATCTTGTGACAATTACCAACCAGGTCATTGATACCTGCCTTTATAAGGTAATTGTGTGCATTTTATATTTAGATACAACTTAACTAACAAATTAAATAAACCCCACAGTGAATGTTTTCTGTTATTGGTATTGACTTATACATCTGTAAGGTAACACTAAACATATTAATTAAAATAAGTAATTTTATGTACCCTTCATATTTTGCATTTTCTAAAACCACACTTTTATTTTTATAGACTTGGATAAAAAAGGAGAAAAGATAAAGTTGAAAAATGTCTTCTAGAATTATTACTGCTCTTTAGAATATTAAAAAGATTAAGATGAAATTTAATAATGAATAAAATTGAATGTTATAATGTATATAAATAAATAATAGATTGAAAGATTATAAAACATTTATATATACAGTATGTATTTCACTACACAGCTAGCAAATGCAATCAACTAATTGTATATAAAAACTATTAACAAACTCTAGGTGGTGGAATAGTGCTTTAGGCTTTAATGTGACTGTAATTCTAACAATTTGCTTATTGTAATTGTAAAGCTAGGCATATTATATATATAGCAATTCATATTCACAGTCCTGTAGTTCTGGGCTCTCAAGAATAAGACTATGGTATCCCCTGCCGGTTGTAGAAGGCGACTAAAAGGGGCCTCAGGTTCACTGGGCGACAAGGGTGAGGGCCTTTGTCGCCCGCTAAGGTGGACCCGGGAAGAAGGCGACATCGGCTGGCCCGTGTAGCCTTACACTGTGAAGACACAGGGGGGGAGGGAGTAACCTCCACCCCCGGGATGTGCTCTACTAGAGCACAGTGCAGAGGGGCTCCGGTGTGTTCCACTGGAGATCCCGGAGCCCCTCGTCATGCACCGAGGAAGGGCTACCGGGGAGGTTTTAGTGGGTCAAACCCCACATAACCGCCGCTTTCCTCCTAGAAGGCGGGGTATCTTTTTTATGATTTCCTCCCCTCTAACAAAAAAAAAGATTAAATTCCATTTGACTGTAAACATTGGGGAGGTAAGAAAAGATCAAATTCTTCTGGTTCAATGTGAGTGATTGGTATAATATTCAAGGTGCCACAATATCTATACTGCAAAACACCACCAACCTGCGGAATTAATGTTTTCAAACTATGTCTTAGGTATCTTTTTAAAGAGAGCCTTCTCTATTCTCTCATTAGAGAGAAATGCACATGCAACTACTTTGGCGGATGTTTAACCGGTTTTATGTAAAAATTATCCTTTTCCGTTTGATTTAAAGTGACACATAATTTTATTGTTATCAAATGATGTCTACATGCCTGTTACCTGATGCTAAGTGGCCACTGCCTCTTGAACCACCAACATATAGCATACTTTTAACCAGTGTGATGTTTCATGTTATGAGTCAAACTGCACATTTAAACATACCACCATAAAAAGCACAGATTGTACTTTAATAGATTAGGCCAATTATATTTAAAAGAGTTGATATTTTGTTAATTTATTTATCAAGACTCTCATCAGATGCCATCTGAATTTCTCATAACACTGGGAGTTTTCCCACAGGAATTGATATGAGACTACCGACTGTCAGGTCGTTCCTCGCATGTAGTAGTAGTTCAAATGATTATTGTTTTGATCCAACATAGACATAGATATTTCATTTATTGTCATCATAATATACAAGCAAAATATAACATATAAAAAAAAAAAATTACAATTAAAGGAAGAAGAAACTGACAAATAGGACATGATGCCAATATTGGATACCTTCTCAGCATATGCTGTCGCAAGGCTGCCACAGTGCTGATTTTCAGCAGTACCCAGGACTACACAATAATGTGCAAACGCTATTCTACTTTTACATGACATTTATACAGAATCTAATAATAAATATAATACATATATAACATGGACATAACTAAAGTTATTGTACAATTTACAGGGCAGCAAAGACAACATGAGCATCGTCCTGGTGGTGTTCCCAGCTGCACCAAAGCCGAGCGCCGAGGCTCAGCGGGCCGACCGTGACCTGGACGAGACGCTGCGACAAAGGCTCACAGGTTGCTATTACTCACTACTGCATGCCTGCTCACACAAGCACAGATACACGGAGAGACAGGATGAGGGTTCTGTAGATTGCAATCGAATGGCTTCTAATGACGCAAGGGGATAGACTCTTGTTGCTACAGGGTAAAATAGGCAGCAGGGTAAAATTGCTAGGTAACAGCTTTCAGCTGTTGTATATTGGCGAAAAATAGTTATCAGTGGAATTTGATTATTATATAAAAACACAGATTCTTAGATATACAAGACATTGGAGTTCTGGTAGATTTGAGAATTTTGAAAGGTAGAGACAAAGAAAACCATCTTTATATTTAAATATGTAATTTTACACTGGAGCTGAAAAACTGTTTTCAACATTCAATACTTTACCATTATTTTTATTGGTATATAGACCTATTCCATTGGCTTTGGGCCTTTTTATAAAGGCTACTTCATTGGCCAATACATTGGCGCATTCAATTAAAAACATTTCTATAGAAATAAGATGTTTTAAAGCACTAAGTCTGCTATTTGCCATTTCATTACAAAACCAACCTATTACAATTGTCATTGTGCCAATAACTATAATCTACTAATTTAATTTTTTGATATGTAATTTTTAATTTGAATGGCTGGCATATTTGGTATATGTCATTCATTATTACAAGATTAACAAATACAATTGAGACAATATTGGAGTGCCAGCCATATGCCATTGTGGCACAACTGAACTAGCAGATAATCGAAACTAGCAAAATTCAATAAGTACAATGTCACTGAACATTAATTTCGACACAGTTAATGAAGTAGACATGAGGTCTAGTTCATAAAATACTTTAGTCTGCGCTGTGACTGGGAGTTGTAAAGTATTTGTTGAGAATTTTTACATAACTACTTTACATACATACAAATTTGTATAAATATCCATCCAAAGCCAACGATTTACTACAAGAATGTTTCCCAAAATGGCAGTAATTTATTAGTATTTTGTTTAGATTTTATAGAATTCCACTGATTGAAGCCTGAGGTTTTCTATAGGATAAGCTTGTCTAGCACAAGCATATCCTTAATTTATTATCCTTATTTCTCATAATAATTAAGGTTTATTTTGAGAATACAAAAAATTTTGCAATGTTTCAATGCAGTGAAGTTGTTGCTTTTGCAACTTTACTGCTGGAACCATCTCAAATCTGAATAAGTCTGAGGACTACTTTCAAAGTTTAGTTGGTGTCGGTAGATCACTACCATATTCCCAAAACTAGTACTGTACAACCTATTTTTACTGTAAAACCTATTTTTTGTCATGCCAACATAAACTCCTGTTGAGTCTCCCATAGACCCCTAGGGATGCTGGTCCAGTTTGGGATCTATTAACTTGAACTATTTCTAATCAGTGTTTTTATTATAATGAATTAATTTTAAGTATAAAAACATCTCTTAACCTTATCAAATGAAAAAGATCATCTCATTATTTCATAAGTTATATCATATTTATGTGCATATATGTGTCATAACTATACTTCCTTATTGCAGGAAATTAAATATGCAATATTAAGAGTACAATCTACGGGCTAATGAAATATATATATATGGAATGGTATTTTCCTGTAAGGGAAACTAGTATATATTGATTAATAGAGTTCTAGTTGTATAAAAATCAATATATTTCGAATTTAAATCCTCTACTCTCTTTACCGTGTAGTTTTAACAAATAAGTACAAATGTGTGATATTTTCAAGCAATATTTTACAATAGTCTAATTGTAATATTGTAGTTAAATTTTACGTAGGCAACATTATGTACACCTGTGTATACAGTTCATGAAGGATGAATTGAATAAACATTAGCAATTAGAGGCCCCTTATTATATCTAATTAATCAATCTATAGAAATAAATAAAATTAGAGTGTCCGTTTGTTATATTAAAATAACTTTTTACTGCATCCATATAACTATAGATACAGGATGTTTATAAAACTAATACTTTATACAATTTTTGTCCGTCTGTCTCTGTGTTTGTTCCGTTTAAGCTCTGGAAGAGCTGGAGTGACTTTAATGGAGTTTTACCGGCAGATACCTGATGTAATAAGGAGTAACTTAGGCTACATTTCTAAAATTATCTATACAAATAAGTAAAATAATTAAATTTTGCATACAAGGTGTACAGAAAGGACATAATTTCTAATCGCGGGTAACACCACGGGGCCTCTAACAATATATACATCACTGTTATTAGACGAATAAATTAATAATTAATAACGGATATATATATTTACAAGGTTATTTTACTGGGTGTAAATTAATGAAGCAATTTGTTGCTTCTAGAGTAAGAGAAAGGACATTTAAAGTGACCATGTCTTCACATCAAAAGACAAAAAGTGTCAATACAATAATAAATATTTTTTCTTTACATATATATATATATATATATATATATGTATGTATGTATATGTATATAAGTATATATGTGTATGTATATATATATATATATGTATCGACGCTGGACAACAAAAACATAGTAACCCACAAATATGTAATTGATCACCAGAGAAATAAAACAGTTATGAGATTAAAATATATAAAAAATCATAAATAAATATATTTTTAAGTTAAAAAATAAAATAAATAATATGATAATTAAACGTATAAAGTTTAAATTATATAATAAAATATTGGAAAAAACAAGCCACCGATATCACGGGGATATTATCTTTTTGTAACTTTAACATCAGGTGTTTTAATTTATTTTTAAATGCGTTTACAGATTTACTGTCTTTTATGGGCGGATTATGTGCACTTGTATTATGTACAGAATAGCCCTCAAAAGTATAACTCTCAACATAAGTATAAAAAGCAAATTTATTTATACATATAATAGTTGTTTTATCGAGGACACTGGTGTATTTATTAATAATTGGTCAACCAACGTATACATTGTGTGTATTGAAGAAATACATTTAGGTTCTATGTATCTAGTTCAGAGGAATAGTATTTATTAGCGTTGTTTTTATCTTCCATCTATACTCCATAGCGACAAGGTTTTACATGTCCCTAACTACCCACCTTTATATCAAATTCCAAGCAATAGAGATCTAAGCTATACGACCTAAGACTTGTGCCATCTCTCAATTTGTTTTTTATACTTTCTAAGCAAGTGCTTGTCCACTTATCAACCTGATGATGAGTGGAAATATACTCTTGGATGGTAAGGCTTGTTGTAAATACCCACATTGTAATCGCAGGGAAAAATTTTTCTCGCTAATCCGTGTACGTTTGTCACAAAAAACGTATCTCACAGTTGCCTACATAACCCTGAATTTAAATCCCGGCCCCATTCTGATGTATTCATCGTTGTGATCGCATAAACATCATATGAGCTTATTTTTTGTCCAGTCTCCAGGCCGCGAGGATATTATCAGACATTCAAATATATACGGCCCGCAGCGATGCATAATTTTCTGCATATAAATCGCGTGTGATCTGTTCAAAGTTGTTATAACATGATATTTAGATTTCAATCTTTTTCCCTAATGTCTGTGTTGTCAAGGGCAGTTAAATTGTCGTAACGCTAATTCAGTAATCAGACGCATCCTCCACCATAAATTCTTCAGTCGGTGCTATCCCTCAACGCTGTACGCATTATAAATTGCATTAACTAATTTCATAGGTGCCAGGATCAAAACTCAAAATCATCAACGAGATGGGACGAAATAAAAAAAATATAGACATCTCAAAAAATATAGACATACAGACATCGTAAACCTCCAAAGGATTGCAATTTGGATACACTTATTGACTTAATAATAACTGCATCTGATTTACCTTCTAGTGAGCCGTGGTAGCTCAGTGTCTGTTCAGTTGCGTCAAGTAGCACAGTACGCTAACAACCCGAGTTCGATCCCCGGTGCCGACATTAATTTGTTGTTGAAGTGCTGATTTACCACGTGGAAGAAAAAGAAAACGTGACATGTGAGGTCTGCCAATCCGCACGAGATCCGCGCGACGAGCTATGCCCTTTATACAGTCTTTATACAGAAGACGTGTGCCCAATAGTGGGACATATATTTAATTATATAAAGGCTGTATCTTTAACTTTATTTAATGTAGTATGAGAAGTTGTCAGCTCTTATACAGATTGGATAAAAACCCTTTTTTTTTTGTTACCGGGGAGGAAATCTTCAAAAAGATACCCTGCCTTCTGGGGGGAAGGCGGCGGTTATGTGGGGTTTTTACCCACTAAAACCTCCCCGGTGGTCCTATCCTCTGTGCATGACGAGGGGCTCCGGGATCTCCAGTGGAACGCACTGGAGCCCCTCTGCACTGTGCTCATGGAGAGCACGTCCCGGGGGGGAGGTTACCTCCCCCGTGCCTTAACAGTGCAAGGCTACACGGGCCAGCCGATGTCGCCTTCTCCCCGTCCACCTAGCGGGCGACAGAGGCCCTCACCCTTATCGCCCAGTGAACCCGAGGCCCCTTTTAGTCGCCTTATACGACAGGCAGGGGATACCGTAGTCTTATTCTTGAGAGCCCAGAACTACAGGGCTGGATAAAAACCCATTCCAAATCCACTTCATTAAACGATCTTGAGAACGCAATCAAGGTCACTTTATGAGGTACAAAATCCAAAACTATAAACAAATTCCATGAAACATAAAATAGTGTACTTTTATATGGGTAAATTGCACGCTACCTCGCATTTACCCTCCAGCGTAGTAGGGCATGCAATCCCTCCGTAAAATCTTCTATTGCACGATTTTATGTGTCGCTAACTTACCGTAGGGATGGCATAGTTGAATTTATGTGTATACATGCCCTAATAATCTCTTTACCTGGATCTACATTAACTTTTTGAAGTAAAATTTCTTTACGCGCGCTTGACTTGGGAAGTAAGATGGCGAATGCGTTAGGTAAAGTGCGATGATACGAAGAGAAGGGAAGTTGAGATAGAGATAAGTTAGTGATGAAAGAAAGAGAATTAGATTTCGTATATCTAAAACAGGGCAGGCCTATTGTCTGTATCACACTGTAGGAGCAAGAGAGACCGGGGTGCGCGCGCACATTTTCTTTCTCTCGAACAATCGTGTATTTATTATACATAAACATATAGAGCGAAAAGATTTTCCTTCGTAATGTTTTCGGAAAATAGCTTCAGTACCCATTCGAGAGCCACAGGAGAAAGTGTCATTCATTGACAGTTCGGGTGTCATCGTATGCCGATAAAGATCCGAGTTTTCCAAAAGGAAAATAATTTCTCACTACATCTGTTCATATAGATGGAGCTAGAGAAGTTTTATTTCAGCTGTGTGGTCTTTTTTTTGTTAACGAGGAGGAAATCTTCAAAAAGATACGCCGCCTTCTGAAGGCGGTGGTTATGTGGGGTTTTTACCCACTAAAACCTCCCTGTGGCCCTTCCTCGGTGCATGGTGAGGGGCTCCGGGATCTCCAGTGGAACGCACCGGAGTCGCTCTGCACTGTGCTCAAAGAGAGCACTTCCAGGGGGGAGGGCGTGTCTCCCTCCCCTGTGCCATCGCAGTGCAAGGCGACACGGGCCAGTCGATGTCGCCTTCTTCCCAGGTCCACCTTGGCGGACGACAAAGGTCCCGTGTCGCCCAGTGAACCCGAGGCCCCTTTTAGTCGCCTTCTACGACGAGCAGGGGATACCGTCGTTTTATTCTTGAGAGCCCATAACTACAGGCTGAAGTGTCACCTGTGTGGTCTATGGACACTCGTTCTTTTAAAATATTTAAAATTAAAACTATTTTTCCGAGTTTAACGCTGCTTAATTGTTATTTTGAATTTCCGACCTTTCGAGCACTTTTGCAAACTTCTCTGTTGTTTGAAGAAGACACTACGATATTTGAAGTTTTATCGTTGTTTGTCATGTTACCGTCTGATGTGAATTTTATTTTTATTAAATTTTAGGCTGCAAAGGTGCTGGAATCTTCGGGAATTATATTGCCATAATAATATAATCTACCGCAATAAAATCCATAAATATAGTTTTATTTCAACGAGTAACATTAGCGTAAATATAAGATATCGTCAATTTGCTTAATTTGTGGTGTATATAATGTTTTTATATGTGTTACGGATAATGTGTTCAATGTGGACATTTTATGAAATGACCGGGCAGTGTATAAATTGTCCGTTCGTGAAGATAGTAAGGAAAATGCTATATTTTACAAATTGTAGTTTTACGAAACGCCTGCTTGAACACATTGCCCGCAACAACATTCTTTAGTTTCGCTTTATGTGTTTAATATATTAATATAATAAATGAAATTTATTTTTATAAATATTTGTTGTAACTATACGGTATTTAATACCTATATAGAATGTGTCTACTAATAGAGACCTGGGCCCGGACTCTGCTATTTGCCAATAACGAAATCACTAATTTAATTTTATGTTCGTTAGATTAATGGAATGAAATGTTTTATTATACAGTGGTACCTTGACATACGAGTTTATTTCGTTCCGTAACCTTCTAAAAATGTTTTGTAAATGTACACGAATCCAATTTATCAAAAATACTTCGAAAAGGAAACAAGCACACAGACGCAGGTCTAGTACGAGATGGGAGAAACTGTGAGATCGGTGTAGTGTGTATTCCTCGGTATCTCATCTCAAAGGAAAATGTCGCTTGTTCCGTGGCTCGTACCTCAAAGCACTCGTATATCGAGGTATCATTGTATTCAAAGACGTCATTATGTACGAGATTAACAAGTACAAACAATTACAGATTACCTAAGTTCTAGAAAACTCTAGAACTATGACGTCACTGAACGTCCATTTTGATACAATTGGTTTAGCAGACTCAGTGGTCCTGTATTAGGGTAACATTATTAATGAATAATTTGATAAAGACATTGTGCTGGAAGGACATTTTAAATGTTCTATTCTATATTTATTACCTTCTTTAGTCTGTAAAATGAAAATCGTTTGAAACGATCATCGTGTTCTTTACTCTCAGTGACAGATTCCAGCGATTTTCGCAGTTATTGTGTATGTAATGAAGTTCAATTTTGTCTAATACGTGATATACTGTGAGACAGAGACCATATATAGTCGTACCCATCCCATAGAGTTATTAAGATATAATATTGTTATCTCATATATTTTCTTTATTAAATAATGTTTTGAAAACATAACATGTTTCATTGCTTTAGTCCTGGCCCTGAATTATTTTCTAGTTTTTATAAAGACTTTTTTTTAAATGAGAGGGTTAAAGCAATGAACGTGTAGTCGTAATGCCAGCGCGTACGTTTGTGTCGCCTTCCGTGTGTCAAATGCATTTATATACAGAAGCCGTATTACGTATGCGGCCACCTAATCTTTCAGTTAGCGTACTATCGATCCAATTTGTTCCATACATATAAATTGCTGGGTTACGTAATACGGTTTAGAGAGATATTTCTTAATTAAGTCCACTTAGATTGTTTGCATTCTATACATGAAAGTGTTGCTAATGCAAAATTAGATTCGCCATTTTTACTATATTAATGCACATGTTATTATAGACTTGAAGACTAAGTCTAATCTAAACGATCTAATAGGTCCTTATTCTGCTAGCTAATTGTGTACACAATGAACGTTTTGTTACGAGCTACACAGATTGGCCAGAGAAGCTCGGCCGAGAAGGCCTTGACTGCTTCACCGAATTGAGAGGTGACATAGCTCTTAGTTCGCTTAACCTGAACCTCTACCGCTAGTAACTCGACACAAGGTTCAACCCAGTGAGGGGTAACCGCGGCTTGAACGATTACTTACGCGTAAGCTTTCCGATACGAGGGCGCCCGAGAGGGCCAAACCACGACTCGGTCGGTTGCTACTTCACGGACGACGGGACATTCAAAACCTAAACTAACTACAATGAACGTTCATTGGCATACTAGGAGGGCGATATTTGCTAGTTTTAATAGTCCTTTAGGTAATGTGTACCACTATGGTTTGTCAATAGCATAACACTGGCACGTCAATCGTGTTAGTATTTGGTAATGATTGATTGAACAGTTCGGTTTCATAAACAATAAACAGACTCAGGGCTTAAATAAGATTAAAACGCGATGAGTATAGTAAAAATTATCTTAACAACAACTCGCATAAATATGACAAGTTAGATTAGAGTCAGACACATCTACTACAAATATATAAAATTGGAGTGTCTGTTTATAATATTAAAATAACTACTAACTACATGTATATGATTGTATACACGGTACATATACCAAAATGACATTTTTTTAATTTTTGTTTCGACTAATCTCTGGAATAGCTTCACCGATTTTGACCTTCACTTCACGGCAGATAGCTGATGTGATAATGAGTAAAACATAGGTTAGTTTTATTTTCGAAAAATAAAATAGTTTTAAATCGCCGGTAACACCGCGAGGCGCAGCTAGTATAATATAATCATGTACATACAAATGTACTTATTACATTCCGTCTGTATTTTTACCTATTGTAGAATATGGTACGATGTTGCGAACAATGCTGTAAAATAAAATGCCTTTAAACATGTTATATAACGTCTCATGCAACTACATAAATTCATGCATACAGTAATAACACATATGGGCCTGTCATTGCGAAAGCCTTTCCGCATCTAATACTTTCATAAGACAAGTAAAATCTGCCAGTTTACTACTTATAAGCCCTTACTAACGTATCTACTCACTGAGCCGCGTGGCGGACTAAACGCGGATATTCTCTTTACAGAGAAGGACTGATATATATGTAGACTCTTCACCTTAGTTTATCTGTATAAAAGCAACCGACCGAGCCGTGGATGGGTCCTTTTGGGCGCCCTCGAATCGTATTGCTAACGCTTAACACAGTAACGGTCCAAGACAAGGTTACCGCTCACCGAGGGGAGCCTTGTGTCGTGTTACAACAACAGAGGTTCTGGCTAAGCAATCTAAGCTATGCCACCTCTCAATCCAGTACAGCAGTAAACGGCAGTAATTGTCTCAGCAGTAACCACTCCACATCTTTGTTTAGTTTTGATTTCTGTCCGTCTACGAAACCCGCAATTGTCAGCCAGTTTAACATACCCACTTCGACATTGGCGAAATATAAGGAAACGCCATCAACAAAAACAAGTGATTTGAATTGAACTGCAGGTTCTCTAATCTGCATAGTTCGTTGGAAAAAAAATTAAATTCACATTAATCAAAATTGCTTCAACTACTTTGTGTCCACGTTGTCTGCCTACCATGTCTGACAACAGGGTGTGCAGATATTTATATTACGTCTATGTACTGTAAAGCGGGTCAATGTAATTTAAATTCGCCCTTCACCCAGCGTGGGGAATCCAATTAGGATCCTTACTGAGTAGAGGATCTATTGAGAATTGACATTTTGTTGTCTTCTGAAAACAGGGCGTGCTGAATAAGTCTTCTCTGACTGAGTATTGTATACAAAAATGCCTTTTTAGATTAATTAAATCTCTACTGAGAACACACGTGAACTCTGTTACTTTTAATGTCAATACCCTAATGGCTTAGTGCAGGGGTGGACATTTCCTTTGATGTCCGCTGAAGTGGAAGAAGGCGATATCGACTGGCCTGTGTTGCCTTGCATTGCGAGAGCACAGTGCATAGGGGCACCGGTGCGTTCCACTGGAGATCCCGGAGCCCCTCAACATGCACCGAAAAATGGCCACCGGGGGTTCTAATGGGTAAGATACCCCGCCTTCCCCCCAGAAGGCAGAGTATCTTATTGAAGATTCTCCCCCCTCCGTCGACAAAAAAAAGTTTTTTTTACCAAAATCCACTTTAAAGACCTGAGTGGAAAATTGTCCCAAAATGTATTAAAAACGTATTTTTACAGAAACCGACTTCAAATCGAATCAGATGTTATTACGCGCGGACGGGCGTTTGTACTTCCGTAATATCGTGGGCTATTACGAAATAGAATCAATCAGAACCTAACACAACTCTCATCAAACTACAAGTACATCGTTTCCAACAAAAAATGAATCGAAATCGATTGACGCGATATTGAGTTATTCGTCCATTTGTCGCGCACATACTTAATGCAAATTGAAAACTTATGTGGTTTTCTCGTGAATGTACATTGTAAGAATTGGACCAAATTTAAATGGGGCCACGTGGGAAGCACCAGCTTTCAAATAAAAAAAAACATCAAACGAACCGAGAACCTCCTTTTTTTTTGAAGTCGGTTGAAAATAATCATACATATGAAGTGTTCAATTCAAAAAGTAAGTTTAAAACCCATAAAATACGTAGAAATCGTTTTGCTCGCTTAATAAAATTAAATAGACGCAATGTAATATAATGAACTAAGTTAATAAACTGTAAAAATATATTCATACAACAACAACGCAGCGTGCAAACAAATTAAATGAAAATTTTTGTTATTAAATATTCGATAAAAATTCAACTGTAACAAGGTCAAATGGACGTGGTAAGGTAAACCGCGGCTTCCCTGTGTCGTGCTCGTGACTTGCGTGCGCGACACCGCCACTGCCGCCGCCACGAAATGTGGTCGACGCTAAACATATTACATATCTACACGATTCTGTACTTAGACATAGACATTTTATTTATTGGAATCATACAAACACATTGCAAACAAAATATGAAACATTGAAAGGAAAAACTGTAGCTATAGATATCACGTCACAAGTAAAACTACTTTATCTCCATCTATATCTATAACTCACAAAAACAAACACACTCTATCTTGCACCTACAGTATGATACACACAATAGGCCTACTGTTTCTTATATACAAAACGAAAATGGCTATGATAGAAAGATAGAAATAAAATGTGTCCTTGCACATCTCTCTCTTGCCGTTACAGTAATGTACGAACTTTCTCTTTCTATCTTCAGTAACTTATATCTCCCTCTCAACTACCGTTCGCCCGATCACACTTTTTGTAACGCATTCACCAGTTTACTTCACAAGTAAAGCGTGCGTAAAGCAGTTTTACTACAAGAAATAGAAGTTAAACATAGAAAGAACGAACAAATAGCACGCGATGTGCTAACCTAATCCACCGTTACCGACCTTTGAGAAAGGAGTGTAGGCCCCGTTCTCGATGGTCCCTACTAGCGATAGAGCTTCAGGCTAAACGACGTAAGAGCTAAGTTATCAATCTGGTGAAGCAGTCAAGGTCAGCTTCTCTGGCCAATCTGTGTAGTTCGTCATAAAAATTCGATGGTCCCCGAATCGTATAGGTTCGTAAGCATACAATGCCGGGTTGATTAGTATATATGTATAGTACTGGTAAATAAATAGGAAATCACGTTCACATGGTAAAAAATTTGAATTCAGCGTTGTTGAAAAATACATAGCAATATTACGTGCTCTATTTCTAAATATGTGTACGTGTCACTCCTGTTCTAGTCCTGTATCGAGTTGTTAACTATTTCTTCACTTAACGTCTTAAACCCGATCGAAAATGTTATTTAAAATCACGTAGTGCTGGAAAACACGCCAGATTGTTCTACATGTATTGCTGTAGTTATAAATATTAGGTAGACATTCGATTTACAATGTATTTTCGAATAGCTTCAAATTCCAGTAGGTTTGTACTGATAACATTTCGTTTATCCGATTCTAACGTACTAAATAACTTGTAAGGAATCATACAACCAAATTCCACTACCGCACATCTCGGCGGAATTCCATATACCATCGACACCATGATCGTTGGCGTTCCATGACTGCGGGATCCTCGCGTAACTGTCATCCACGCACTGTCTACTTGTGGAATCAGTTGTCACCAGCGGTATTTTCGAACCTATACGATTTTAGGATCTTCAAGTAGCGAACCTACTCCTATCAAAGGGCAGCAATGCTGCAGCATGGATGACGATGATCATTTATGATTAGGTGAGCCGTGACCATTTCCCGTCACCTTTAAGCATGTTATATAACGTCTCATGCAACTACATAAAATCATGCATACAGTAATAACACATATGGGTCTGTCATTGCGAAAGGCTTCCCGCATCTAATAACTTACCTACAGTTTTCAAGATCGTTTTAGAAGACACGTGAAATCCAGTCCACTAATATTATTTCTATTACCCTTACTAACATATCTACTCACTGAGCCGCGTGGCGGACTAAGTCCGGATACTATCTTTACAGAGAAGGCCTTCGGGACATATATACACATACATAGGTTCTTCACCTTCTATTTTATCTGTGTAAAAGCACCCGACCGAGCCGTGGATCGGATTTCTTGGACGCCCTCGAATCGGAATGCCAATGCGTAACATAGTAACCGACCAAGATAAGGAACGTGTGAACGTCAAGTTGTGGACTCAGTTGTCAACAGCGGTATTTCCGAAGCTATACTTATTTAAGGATATTCAAGTAGCGAGTACTCCTATCTCAAAGCCCAGCAGCGCACCTGTAGTTCCTTCGGTGCTGTTGATATTCATGAATGACGATGATCATTTATTATTAGGTGAGCCTTAAGCTAGTTTGCCCGTAGAGCTAAAAACATATTCCTAAAATGTACAATCTCATTCTTAAGGGGAAGACTATGATACTTAGTCTATGATAGTCGCGTGTGAAAATCTATTTCCGGCTTTATTTATCCTCTCTAGGATTAGTAATGATGTAAGTGAGGGATTTGTAATAACCCATTCACGCTCTGTTGCACTTGGTTAACCCAATTACTGTTCATTCTGGGTGACAAATGCTGATGTCTAAATTACGCTTGCTTATGTCATTATTATTTCCTTTATTTATTCCCTTATTTCCTTCAAAAGGTCGTTCTATTAGGTGCCAATTTATTGCCTGCACGTGAATAAAAATAATAATTTAATTTGTCATATATAACGCAATCGAAACATGCAAAACTTTCCCTTACGCAGGAAAACTTCATCAAATCAGTTTTGGATTCCATAGAGAACATGCAGAGACATATTTATAGAAACTCAGAAACGCGGACCTTGCGGGAATTAGGGACCCAGATAGATGTCCTAGAAGTCCGTAGCAACGAGTCTATACTTCGAGAACTTGGTATCGGCATTTATCACAGTAGCATGTAGATGGTTCATCATCTGTACATGTATGCACGAAGAATGCGGCCATCAGAGAGTGACAGCGTGTTGTGAAGCTTGTCACCAACACCTGAAGTTACCTCTCTGTCAAGAGTGATCCGACGATGAAGAATAGAAACGATTCGAAAATAGAAAAAACACTGTGTCGCAGTAAAAAATAAAGATTAATCATTGATGGGAAATATCGGGGCTGAGGTGTTGCCGTAAACAATAGCACGACGCTGTCTTTAATAGTTCAGTGAGCAGTCGGCGGCCAAGCAGAGCCTGTTTTATTGAAGAGCAACTTTTTATGTTACCCAACGGCTATTCAATTTGATTGCATTAGACTGTTACGTAATATAATTGGCCACCAACTACGTATTATAAAACTAGCTGTATTCTACAATTGTAAGATGATAACATCTCCCATTCTCCACATTCGTGTTAGTTGTAAGATTTACTTTATTATGCCTTACCTGTTCTCTGCTGGAAGTAACCTTTCCCTATCCTTTACAGCATATAAGATACTACGCTTTTCGTATCCAGCCACTTACTGTTATATAATGTCGGTGGTCCATTTAAAAACGGAGCTCTACGGTTTTTCGACCCGTGCTGTCCACTTGTTCCACGTGTTCCACTGACTCGACAGATTCTTCTGTTTCAACTTGCTGACTTTAAGAGCTAAGTTGACTATTTTTGTTTTCAAGTTCTTCGTTTCGGATTCTATCCTTTAAAGCCGAACATAGCCCTTTCCATCGCACGTTGTGTGAATTTAGTTTTGATAAACCTACCTACATCTTAATCGAAAAACATTCTCACATACGATTTTTAACGATTTTTTTGACAACAAAAGGGAAAATCTTTAACAAGATACCCCGCTTTTTGGAGGGAAGGCGGAATTTCGTGTGATTCTTAAAACCCCCGGTGGCACTTCCTCGGTGCATGGTGAGGGTCTCAGGGATCTCCAGTGGAACGCAACGGAGCCCCTCTGCACTTGTTTGGTGTATTTTACACCACCGGAGATCATGGTGTTGATATTTAAATCCAATGTCATTGGTTTCCAGCCCTGTTCGAGCGTAATGCTTCCCGCGAGGACCGTGAAGATATGACGTGCCACTTCTCGTCGGTGCTGAAGCAGCTGGTGGAGGAGGACATACCTGGTCTGCCGCCCGGCGGTGGACTCGCCGCCAAGTGAGTACATAGCCGTCTTCTTATTAAAACAAGTATACCAATGAATAGAACGGACTTATTTATTTTAATGGCGCTAACTACTGTGCATATTTTTAAACATAAAATAAGGCACTAAGTTAATTATATTATACATGAATCACAATGTACAAATATTCACAGAATATATAAGAAAAAACAGATATTTCTGCTTTTAAATAACCCTATTGTTCGTTCCTTATTATAAGCATATAAATTTGAAGTTCTATTCAAGAAGAAATATAAAAAAATAATTATTTTTCGTTTACATTTTTTATCGATGAAAAAAATACTTTATGAAGTTATAAGTATTTTATCTACAATGATTTAAAAAATGTGTGATGGTAGTGCCATCTGTCTAAACCTCTAATATATTATAAATTCTTTTGTTTTTATTTAACATTACGGACGTTTTTGCCGGTTAAGGTACCCCCGCGCGACGCCCCATAAGGAACTTCGTTCCATAAAGAAACCTTTTGCCCGTATATATGGCCCTTTTGTATAAAACTAAAATGGAACAGTTACCGTAACGAGTGATCAATTGCTTGCTGAAAGTTAATTCATTGGTTATTTACAGAATTGCCCACTAGCAGGTACTCTGTAACGAATCAGTCTATGCGTCGTTTTAAGGATGTTAATGCCCCGAAAAGAGTGAAATAGCCCCCGACCGAGTCGTGGTTCGGACCTCCCGGCCGTCGCCGGATCGGAATGCTTACGCGTTACACAGTAACCGTCCAAGGCGAGGTTACCCCTTACCAGATGGACTCTTGTGTCGAGTTACGAGCGACAGGTTCAGGCTAAGCGACCTAAGAGCTATGCCACCTCTCAATCAATCCGGTCCGGAAGCAGTCAGCTGAGTTCTGTGTAGTTCGTCATTAAAAACTCAAATTGTGTAAAATGGACATCTGTGCCTACCTCGTTAGATAACGAATGTGAAGGTATTGTTTTTTAATACTTTTAGTATTTAAAACTATTGGATTTCACTTCTACTACATATATTTTATTCCCAGGCAAGCGCTCCTAGACAAGATATACAGGGAGTACTACCCAGAAGACGCGGGGAACTTCGATTGCCAGACGGAGCTGACTGATGCATTCGGCGCCAACTGAACGTGAAGCGAAGCCGTACGCACCCACTAGTGCAGTCACCCTCACCGTCGTAGTACACCTGAAAACAATTAACCGCGATGAAATCTCCAATGCGTGTTACTTCAGAGGACTGTGCGTATGTATAGGGCGACAGCTGTTTACAATATAACATTTTTTATCGATATATGCAATTTCTTTAGCCGAGTAATTCTTGTAAAACATGATAATTAAGTAGGGAGGCTATACCTATTGAGTTTTCGATCTGTCGTACGCCTGCTCTGGTCTGCAGTACGCGCAGGTCCCAAAACTTTTCCATTATCCCCACGTTATTGAGCCAGCGAGAATTACAACCTTCATCTTGTGCATCATGTTTGGCTCGGCCATTATTCAATGGCTAATCATTAATATAATTCATTAATTTATTGGTTTTAATAACGTCAAATACATTATTTACTAAATGGTGACATAAACCGTGTTTAAAATAAAAATTAAAGACAAAATCCTTAGTATGTAAAAATAAAATGTCACGTGAGCGAAATTTCAAAATGCCGACCGAAACAATTTTTAATTATAAATAAAATTTTGTCGAGTATGTTAATATTTTTTTTAAATTCCTATTGCAAATTATCTTTACTTCATAGATCAAAAAAAATGAATGTTTTGCACTCGTGAGAGCGTACGGTAGCCATTTATTTAGCAGAATAAAAAATTAAGAATTAAATGGAATTCCAAGACCCTTTCCAACAGCCTGTATATCTGAATGTTGTCAACTATGAGTGTACATAAAGATTATGACATGTGTGGGATTCTATTTCTTTCTTATTCCAATCATAAGGATTTGTGAACATCATTGTAACAGGAGAGAAGAAAAAATATTGAACAATTTGTCTACACTTTGGCCGGTATGATTTATTAAATAATACTTTAAGATAATTAAACTTACCGACCATAAACAAATATAGAATTTCATGTGTCAAATGAAATTAAGCGTAATTTAGTGTTACCAGATTAATGTCGGATAACTAGCCGTGGTAGCTCAGTGTCCGGGCAGTTGCATAGTACGATAGCAACCCGAGTTCTATCTCGCTGCCGGAACCAAGGAATTTGTTTGTTGTTAAGTGTTGATTTACCACGCAGTCGGCGGTGAAAGAAAACATCGTGAGGCAACCAACTAAACTAAAGTTACGCCAGTTGTGTACCAATAAAATCAACGGCAAAATAAGGGCAATGCAAAATCATCGATATAATATTTCGATTAAGTGAAGGTTGTCTATCTGCCCCCTCCTGTCGCAACGATGTGTCCTTATGTTAGGATATATCAGTTCGATTGTCGTTAGTTTTATTAGCAAGCTTTGTACAAAAAATGACGCTTCACGTGTGACCACAGCCCGTCTGTAGAGGAATAATAATGTCTATGGTAGACAGAGTTCAGTAATGGCGGCAATCTGAACATAGCCGGAGTCGCGAATTCTGTCAGACAAGTGTACGTGTGAAGTTTGCAATACTCGAGCCGCTGCGGTATATTTTTCGCCCTAAGATGTTTTTGTGTACGTCCATTTTGTTTTCCTCGACGGCCATTCCAAAGCAGCGTTTGCACCTTTCCCCTGAGATAACTTGTCTGTCATTGCGTGGCACAAATTTCGGTTTACCCCTCATCGTAAGCCTAACGAGTTGGTTAGTGTAATGATAATTGTATAGTAGTGCACGGGTTTTTTTTTAAATTGGTCGCGTTAAATTTCATTAAGTAGCTTAGTTTTCTTACGTTTTCTTTCCTGCTATGTCATTGAACTTGTTCATAAATGTCATAATATTAGAAGTGTAATATAGAGATTCGAGTCAAATATATATATAAAAATACAAAATAGTTTTAACATGATTTTTGAAACCTTTTGTGTTGTTTATTCGCGCCGATAGCACTATCTGTGAAACATATTAACGAGCCAGTATCTTTTCACCACGATAATATCTTTTTACAATAACCACAGATAATGGAGGCACATTTTCAGCCAGGCCAGTGGCAATTTAGAATAATTTTGTCATTGATGTGCTGCATAATATAAAACTAAAATTCTGACGAATCGGACAAATTTTTGCGTTAACTTGAGACAAATATGGCGTTTACAAATTATAACTAACAGTTAATCATAGTTGGAAATAATATATATTTAATCTTATAGATGGTATTTTTTAACGTTGCAAGCAGTTACTTTTGTACTAAAAGTGTGACTTGTACAATCTTTAAAAGTATGCATGGCTAAACTGGACACATACCTTTTTAAATTAAATTATTCGGTAATAGCTGTCAACAAATGTGACAGTTGTCATCTTTTTCCCGCCATATCTATCTTGAAGTTTAACGGTCTTTAACTGCGCCGCCATGTACATATTTCTATAAATCGACCGCGTAGTCAGTGTCCAAATTTTGTAATTAAATGTTATTTAAGATTACTTAGATAAAGAAGACAAAATGGGTTTTTTGTTTTAGTTTTTTTTAAGTGTTTTTCTGTCGCTTCGAAATTTAAATTTGGCTTTGCTGAGATATTTGGTTATTCTAGCGACGTGCTTCAAAATTGCTTAGTACTTAGTAAATAACAATCATTTATGTCTTTTTTTCTATTGAGTTAGTAGAATAGTATTAAATACCACATTTTTTATCTGTTACCGAATTTGAAACCATGCAACAGCACCCTGTCAATTGAGTGCCTATCACACTCTATCACATTTGACTGTTTTATGTCTGTAAAGTTTAAAGAATGTGTTTTAAGAACGATATTACGATATCTGCGTAGTTTCCGTGCTGATCGAAAATGTTTGAATTTACAGTTTGGTTTTTATCTTCGTGTACATAGATGGAGATACTATTGTACCTGTACGGGTGAATCTTAGGAGATTCGCGCGGAATCTTCAATATAAATAAGAATTATTAGTCTTGATTGATTATTTTCATAGCAAGTATTGCCAACTGATTTATTATTGCCGTTTCTATTGATCGCATTGCTTGTTAAAATGCATCCAATACTGTAAAAGCTACAATTATTACACACACGAGACCCGTAAATAATTATTAATACGTACTAACAGTGAATATATCAAAAGGGGTAAGTTTTTCTGTCATTTAAAGATGCTCTCCCTTATTGTATAGTAGTCAAATGTAAAAATGCTTATTGTTTTTTGTATGTAGCAACAAAACAATATCTAATTTTGTCATACGACTAATAAGCCCTTTAAAAATTATTTAGTTCCCAGGTTTGTCGTTTTTTTTTAAATTAGACTAAATATAATCAGACGGAGAATTTTAATTTGAGTTTAATTATGTCTAGGAAAAAAAATAGAATAGATTTAACGACTGGTTGTTTGTTTTTTTTATTATAGGTAATTTCGCTTTCAGAAAGTCGACGTGGTGTCTGGTTATATCTAGTAGACGCTTGAACAAAGAAATAAATACCTTTACGTACCTTTAAAATATTATTTTATTTTATATCTGCAACTTTACCTAGCCACACGACTAATTTATTTTTGTGGAAAGAACTATAATTTAAAAAAAAAAACATAATTGTAGAAAAAGATGATGCTGGCAACACATAAAATTGTTTACTAATTCACTAATGTTAATTACAATATACTACTCAATACTTTATAATGGATGGAATAATGGAAATATATATGTATATAGTATATACACTTTCTTTTTCAATACATGTAGTTTAATATTAATTTACTTAATTTTTTTTAATTTGCTTTAAAATATTTTACACGGCCAGTGCTTGTAACGAAAACTTCTATTAGTTGAATATAAATTTAGTATGTTAAGGCAATAATATTTTCTGTTCCGTTCAAGCAAATATATTATTATCGCTTCAACATATAGATAAAATAGAAATAAAAGTTTATGTATAAAAATTATCTGTGTACAATAGCAAAATTGCATTATTGTGTAATTTATATAATATCATGGATTTACAAATAAACTTATTTTTAGAATACAGAGCTATCTCTCGCAATTCGTGGGTTGGTCGTAGAATAGTGAATAGATTAAATATGAAATAAATATTTATAATAATAGTGGTGTTTGGAACTGCCGTCCATTCTTTTAGTTTTCAGTTTTTGTCATTCGAGGCGAATGGGCATCGACAATATTTAAACTTTTACGATAGAATATGAAAATTAATGAATGAGTAAGAAAAAAACATCCTGAACGAAACTATAGTGAAGATTGCATACGTGTATGGTACTGCGTAATACTATTATAGCCCATTCTTATGGCAGCAATTTATCATTGATAAAGCGTGTACACATATTGCGGTCCGCTTCGAGGGCGTTAAAGCAAATGAAATAACGTTAAGGACTCGTGGCATGTTGCAGTTATTGGTACGTCGAAGTTTAAGTGGCACTACGTATGTAACTGACACAGTCCACCGTGTACGTAAGTTGAGTGCAATGGGCACATAGCGGGTGGAATACATCGCCAATGGGGCCGAAAAGTTCTCTATTGGAGACCACGAACCGGCAAGTGCAGTGTAGGACCCGCAAGGTGATGCAGCACTAGGCCGGATGCAAGCCACTTACAACGCGTCCTTTTGGAATTCGTTGGTGGCCTGTTTTCTGCAGATCCACTGGACACAGGCATTCTACTCCTCCTAAAATGATGTCTTTTTTTATATATATATTTTACAAAATGCCATAACGTAAGCATATAGACCACACAGGACACGACTGTCTGACTGTAAATTCTAGTATTTTCTTTCTATGTTATTAATGAATTCCAGTACTTATATGTATATTGTAACCCTTTGTTCTACATTTAAAGTAATCGCTCAACCAGCACTACACACAATCCAGTTGTTTGCTACTCGAAGATTGTACTACGATATTGGGATCATCCATTTAGTAATTGTAAATACATTGATACAGATTGCCGGATTTCGTTTTTTTGGCTATTCTACGCCGTGGGCCATAATTCTACAGATGAACAGATGTTTAATTCGGATTACTAGAGCTCATTATATTTGTTTAACCTTCTTTTAAACAGACCGTCATTAAAGTTGCGAAGAAATTATCTGTGACATATGTCATTTCTTACTATTATCACGTAAAATTCATAAGGTATGTGTAAATAATTGAATAAAAGTCAATTGAAACCATGAACGTTTACAAAGACTATTTGCAAAAAGTACAAAAACGAAGTTTGAACGAAGCATTCATTATATTGTGTGGCGACATATCACACAAACTAAATCATTACATCGAAATGATCGACAATTTAAAAATTAAACATGAATCCTATCAAGAATATTACGGTGAAGTGAAGAGAATTGTGAACAGTTTCGTTATTCACTGGACCGAGGTGATGAATACAGCTATCAAAGAAGCTGACAAGGTTACCAAAGTGGTAAAGAGAGATGATCTCTTAGATTCTGTGGACAAGACCATAGCCATTCAGAAGAGTAGACAGATAGATTTCGAGCACACTTTTCTCCCCATCAACAGTCCCGAGGAAAAGGCCGCCTATGATGAAATATTAGTGCTATACGACAAGCAATTGGCAGAGCTAGACAATATAAGAGATACAGTTGCGAGTATGCGCGATCTACAGGCCATAGAGCGTTTTGCCAAGGATCACTACTATCGTTCGCTACGAAAGAAAAACGAACGTTTTGTTTTCACCCACACCTATATTGCTGTCATGTTGACGCAGAAGGTAAGATTGTCAGTCACTCACTGCCATATTACAAATTCAAATCGAATAGGAATATTATGAAATAGAAGGAATCGGAACCTAACCAAACTGAAACTTACCTAAAAGTCCTTTCCAATAAAAATGTATCATCTATATCGATTGGTCTGACGAATTAACTCAAATTAAAACTTACAATGTGTTCTCATGGATGCCATCGACGGAATTGTAATTTGGTTTAGTTCGTTGTAGAATGCTACCACATCAATGAATGATCAAAATCGGTTCACCCAGACGAAAGTTATGGGATAACAAATGTGTAACAAATGAATAGAGAACGTCCTCCTTTTATGAAGTCGGATAAATGATTGGAGAAAGAGGAAAATGGCAAAAAATACCACAACAATGATGAAAGATTACTTCTACGTTTCTTCTTCTTTGTCGGTATCACTCTTCTCTGATGGCCACCTTCCTCATGCATTCATGCGGCAATTATTGCTTTTATCTGGTCAGTCCACCTCATAGGCGACCTTCCTCATGGCTTTCCTTTAAAACAAATACTTAAAAAATAAGAAGGCACTAAATTATTTCTGATATTAAAGCGAATTTATATATTGATGTAAAACCAATTAATCGGATGTAATCAACATGCAGAAAAGATTCGTTACACGAGTATTCTACATTAATCTTGATTACTGCAGAATATTCCTGTGTCAATTTATTAAAATCTTGAATTGAACTTTGGGATCTCGTGGAGAGTGTCGGTTTGTGCTACGTCCGACATAGCACCCACACTGTCCATAAAAGTCGACATTCGTTTCTATCTATGTTACTTTCAGGTTAAAGATATACGAATTAGCTTAGAAGAAATCTCACACCGTGTCCACAACAACCTCAACCAAATGCAGGAGAAGTGGAATGAGGAGGTCTCCGATCTTCTGAACAAGCTCTACAAGAAGAACAAAGAGCAAATTGTAATATCCAGGAAATCTTGGCGCAGTTCGTCTGAAATTGCTGACGTAAGATCTTGACCCGACTTTTAGTTTATTTAATAAATTGAATCATTAATTATGGACTAGGCTAATTTTTAATTATAAACTATTAAAATTATCACCTCTAAAAAGGGCCCTAAGACTGCACAACCATTTTTGTACAAAATGAACGTTCATTAAATTGAAAGGCTTGGGCCCCAGATTGCATTCGGTGTCACAATTACATTAGAGTGAATTTGTCATCTTGCTGACTCGTTTGGGAAGCGTGTTGATCACGAGGCGACTGATTGATTACTTTATAATTCTATCACTTTATAAATCTTTTCTAGTGTACATACTAGAATAAACTGTAAAACTATGAATACCGAATGAATACTATCATGTAATAATCAATTACTCATCTTTCAAAAAGCTAGAGACCCAGATATACGACAATACCACGGGATTCGAATATGTGTATTACGTTTTCGAATCCAGTGGATATATTGGATATATAAGTAAGGATATAAATATAATTGTTAATTTTGAACCGGTGTGACTTGTCTTTCAAGAGTCTACTTTTTTCACAAAGGCAGCACTTCCACCTTCTCCGGTCATGGATGTTCATGGGCGACGGTGATTTTTTGCCTCTCACGTTTTTGCTTTTTTCACACAAAAATAATTTAAACATGAAGGTACAGCGATGTCTGGAAAGATTGAAAAACAGAATTGAGGCCCACCAACAAGGGGTCCTGTCCCGCCTTAAAGAGGAAGCAGAATACTGGAATGAAAAGCTTAAGGAGTTCAATCTGATAGATAAAAGCATTGCCGATTTGAAAGAAGCTGAGCAGAAAGTCTTGGAACAACAGCAACAGTTCTTCGAATTAAGGTAATAAATCATTAAAAACAAATTTATTTTATTTTATTTGATTTAATATGATTTGCCTCGCGTCCAGAGACCGAGTCTGCAATTTGCCAGTGACCTTTCCTTATATTATTTCCTTTCAACCATAAACCTCCTTCAAATTGGTTAAAGAGACAAAAGAAAAACAACTTATAAAATGCTTTTTTCTCGTCCAGGGACACTCCCGCGCCCGAATCTAAAGGTTGGGATCACGTGGAAAAGGTATTAAATACAAAATTGGAGCACCTGAATGAGTTGAAGAAAGAAGCCGGACGGGCATTACTTAGTTTCTTCAGTATTCGAGGTAATCACTATCAATGTTGAGCCACGTAGTGGGTTATAAACACAAGTGTGATTTTATATGGGGTAGGCAGGACAATTTTTGTATAGCTCGCCGAATCTCGGTCATCAAATCCCTGATGTGGCAACGAGAATCCGTGCTATTAAATTGCCTATTTTGTTTTTTTTATATTGCATACAGACTGCATCTATATATATATCTATATATATACATCTTATATTATAAGTTTCCAACTTTAACCTTCTGTAATTTATGCTGTTAGCGTCTAATCCTCACACGCCAAGAGATCGCCTGCCCGTAGTTTCACCAGCTGTATGCAGTAACTCGAATTTATAAAAATTCTATAGCCAAACCTAGCAATATGGCCTTTTCTTTAAGCGTTGGCTGTGAGAGAAAAAAGTGGCCGAAGATACTCCAGAAACGCACGTTTGGTTATTATTATTAAGTGAGAATCAGTTAGGATCGCAGCTATAGAACAAAGTGTTCGGTGGAATGCATGCTTTATAGGATTTGGTAGTGTATATTTGAGTAGACGAGGCTAACGAATGTTGTAACCTGTAGGTCCAGATCAAATCTACTACAATGACAGAATTGGCCGCTACTATGTAGACGAGTATGGTCACAAAGTCTACTGCTACGACTACGGACTGAACATGTTCCACGTCGACTGCGAGGGAAATTTCTTCGAGGTGCTTCTTATTTCAGGATAATTAGATACAACCTGTTACTTTTTGATAATGTCATCCCTTAATGTTGAAAAATTTCAATAAAATCAGTTCAGTACTTCCAGAGTTCATCCATTACAAACATATGATACAAAAATATATCTGTCTATTACAGAGCTGCGAAAGTGATAAACACTGAAAAAATTGTTTGTAAAACAACTTTTTACTGCTTTTTAGGCACATGACACAGAGGCGTATTTCTATGATACCAACGGTCGTTACGTGATCGACGAGAAAGGTGAAAAAGTGTACAAAATGGGCTCGTGCACCAGCTCCTATAGGCTGGTAGATGATCTCCTCAAGAAGTGCACACTTGACTGTGGACACTCTGAACGTCAGAATAAAAACTGTAAGATGGATATAAGGGATTGCTATAACGAGCTGGAGCTACCTAAGGTCCAAATGATGGATATTAAAGGTTTGTATATTATACTACTCTCTTTGTTTCTTTTACAAGTATATTTTCGATTATAAATAAAAACCGACTTCAAATCGAATAGGAATATTTCGACATTCAATATTAAATCAGAAATCATCAACAATTAATCAAAATCAATAACCAAAGTCTCATCATACAACCCTTGAAGTACAGTTTCCAATAAAAAATGAATAATCGAAATCGGTTGGCGGGTTATTCAGTTATTCGTCCATTTGTCACGCACATACTTTATGGAAATTTAAGACTTGTTTAGTTTTCTCATGAATGCCATTGTCAGAAATCAATCAAATTGCAATGGTTATAACTGAATTATTATACTTTCAAATAAAAAAAAAGAATCATCATAATCGGTTGAGGTATACATAAAAGAAAAAATATAGACTTGACAGAATTGAGAACCTCATCTTTTTGTCGGTTTGTAGGTAGTAGGTTGAAAAGATTCTTTGGGATTTCTATAATTTCACAAATCTGAAATTACCGCAATCTGAGTTACCTGAATAGATAATTAAGAGAGACCAAAAAGGAAAATATAATTAAAATTTATATTGTAAACATAGAATTATTTTGTGTACCTTAATTCCAGAGACGCTTAGTAAGGAGACTGCGCTGTATTTATGGGATAGCTTCGGCCACGTCCTCCCTGAGGTCCTGTTCCAGGTGGCGAACGAGCAGCCCAAGAACCCGATACATTCCCTCGCTCATAAACTCATTCGTTACAAGTACTAAATTTAATCTATATCTATGCGATTAAATGGCATTCCCCTTTTTTGTTACCCTCTACTACATGACAATTACACCATAATCTGCCGTGTTTTACACGTGTGCCGTGTTAAAGATTGTCGATTACTCAATCTTAAACGTAGGAATTAAAAAAAAATCTATTATAATATTTATTGTTTTTTATTACCGTTTACCTTCTGACTAATACACTGTCCGAACCGACGAATATCGTTAGCTAATAAAGAAATATTACTCATTCATTTATGTCCTCTCTAATTAACAGGTACAATAGAACTCCGAAAGATATGGAGAAGAAGAAAGAGGACGCGGCACAATATCGTGCGGCTATTTACCAAGACCGTAAAGATGTTAGTTCATTTTATAATCTACTACTATGTAGCAAATAATCAATACGGTTTCTATCGAGACCATAGTCACGTTTGCAGTTCTACAAGAACCAAATTCCATGTCCGCCATTCCTAAGTTTGATATCCAAAGGATCAGAAGTTGTTCTTGTATCACCAGATGTCACTAGCAGCATTTTAGAACTAACGCTACATAGGGATCTTCAAGAAAAGCTCCTATTTGCTTTTGGCTGGCGACGGTCTGTGATTATTTTAATACATGACCACTGTATATTATGTATTCTGATTTATTTTGAGATAAAATATGATATAATTACTATACATATTTAAGTAAAATATGTAGCCTTTCTTTAATTTATTAATTTGTTCATGTACAGAAAACAGCAGCAGCTAGCAACGCATGGAAAGCTAAGCAAGTGCAACGTCGCAAGCCCGAGGAGTCCGACGACACTGATGCACAGGCCGTCTATGGTGCATATTTAGCTCAGCAGGAGTTTATTGGCACTTTAATTAATTTTTATGAATGATTTATTGTTATTTTATATCTATTTAATAAAAGTTAACGTTATTTATTTAGTTTTTTTCAACAGCCATGGAAGTATTCTGTTTATCCGAGTGAAATTCGTTTTCCAACGCAGGGCTTGTCTTATCAACTTAAAAATATAAATCATTAACGTTCACAATGTTTTATTGCAACTTAGGCGCGACAAACCATTACAAGTAGTGTCCGTCAATAGTTGTTTAATTAGGGTAGTAAGTGGTAACTATCTCGAGATAATTTTTTAAAAAAACTTCACAAAGTTATTAAAATAGGCTTCACAAGTTATTAAAATTTATTATTCTTTTAATAATTATTATTAATTTTTGAAGTTCTCTAGCTTAAGAAAGTAATAATCTAAATTACTAAAATTCTAAAAAAAATCTAAATTAAGACTGAAATATATAATATATTTTAGATTCAACATTAAAGTATTTTATTATACAACGTAAGTAATATATCTCTTCGTAAGAGTTTTCTAACACTAGCGGCCATAATATACTCACTATTTAATAAAGAATTGTAATTCAATTAAGAAGTCACTCAAGAAATAAGGTAAAATGCTTATTTCTTTATAACAAAACATGGTATCTCTTTTTATTGGTATTGTAAATAAAACATGCACAATATTTTTTTTGTTGTATTTTATGTTATATTTATTTTAATTTTCATTATATAAAATAAAAATATTATTTTTTTGAGGGTAATTTTTTAGGTGTTTAAGCGGTGGTAGTATAGTAACCCTGGCAAGAACATTCCGTGGACTCTGGAGTTATCCGCAGTATCTGTCAATACTTATCGAAATTTTATCAAAAATACTGAAATATGAATGATAACATGCGATTTTCGGACGAAGCGTACCCCACGCCCTTAAAGTAAACTTTGAAGAGCGTATCTTAATCTATTTACAAAAACTGTTACTAGAAGATTTACGATATAAACACTGTTGTACGGTGTACTCCGGCGAAAAGGTGATAAAGAGATTTTATAATTTTTTATATAATTCTGTTAAGGTATAATGTATTTTAGTTTGATGTTATTCATAATTAAATTGTGTTAAACATCTGATATTTACGGAAGGTTGTTTATTGTCATGTTTGTATATTAAGTCTACACTCCACACAATGTGTTCGGATTTCGTTGTTTACTTCGGTCATGTACCGCGTGAAGACGTACGTGACCATCATCACAAAGCCATTAGGCCCAGCGGTAGATTTAATTAAAATGATTTAGTACGTTTCTTTTTGTGACCTACTTAGGACTGTTTATGTAATCGGATATCTTTCGAAGTTTTATTATTTAATTAACAATTTATTCTAAGGTGATTTAGTTTTCGTGTTTTTAACAGATTTCTCGAGTATGACGTACTAAGGTTGTCGATCCCACATTCGCCATCATTCCATTTTTAAAATTGGGAGAACAAAGCAAAAATGGCTAGGTACTTTGAGAATACAACGACATTCAACTTTAGTTGGGACCAAGTTGCTTGTGGGTACTGGAAAAGGTACCCTAATCCACAGAGGTAAGTCACATTATTTTTTAACACAAGAACAGACTGGCAGTCTTGTGTTTATGTAGTTAGCCTTGTAAAAGTATAGGTAATACAAATTCTTTGTCCTTGTTGATCACAGCTTATATTTACATAATAAATAAGGTGTATGTACTACATTATTTATTTGTATGCTGCACAGGTCATTAAAGTTAGTCATATAATAATAAGCCATTTGTTGTGTTATGTCAACATAATATGATTATTAAAAATGCTTAGGGGACAATAGCATTACTCTATGAGATTTTAAATCATATAATGCTTTGATTTTTAAAATGGTATAAAAGTAATAGGGCTTACTATACTAATTTTGAAGTATTTCATTCATGATTGAGTAGACATGACTTGTTGAACAATATTTTAGGGCAAGTAATAAATTTCTAAATAATATTTTTTTGTTGGATTGACTATGATAGTAACTACGAAATGTTTTAACCACTGATAAGAAGCAGGTCTAGTTGATTTTTTTTGTTATATAAGTGCTAAAATTTGACTAAATTCTCTCAATCAAATTCTCAAATGTTTACTTTGTTTTTTACACTTGGTATTTGCCCAATTAGGATACAAATAGATGTTGTTTCAATACTGTGCATAATTATGATAGAAGAAGCAAACTGTTCATAATTTTGAGTTATTTTACAGCACACATGTGTTATCAGAAGACACATGGAGCCGGCAGGTGAGGGACGGGTGCCTGTATACAAAGCGTCTTTTAACGAAAACTAACAGAGTGCCGAAATGGGGAGAAAGGTATTTATTTTAATTTATGTTAGCTAATTTTGACATACCAAAAAAAAAGAAAAAATTTCAGCATAAAAGGGAGAATTCTTGCAGCTCTACCTAGGTATAGCAACTGCAAATATCTTTGATGGTTTAAAAAAATAATATTGTGGCTAACTGTTATCTTATCAGTAGTTATGCAAGCAACAATGTTATCTGTATTTTGTTTATTTCAACACCTTTACATACTTTCATTCTATTAACCTTGAGATATCATGAACTGAGTAATTTTTGATGCATTTAAAAATAAAGTTGATAGCAGATGACAGTAAAGTTGGATATGGTTGCGGAATGCCAAACATCAAGTTGATAATGGTGGAATTGAAGTTCCGCCATGGATGGCATTAAAAATAGGCACCAATTGTTCCAATTCAAAATGAATTGGAGCAATTCCTGAATTCTACATATGTACCTCAACAAACCTAGTACTTTCTGGGTAATTTTTAGTCCATTTCTTTTCAGATTTTTTAGTGCAAAGTCAGTGAAAATAATAGAGGAGAGCGTAGTTGATCCCAAGGAGAAAGTTCTAGTCACATACACCCGAAACTTGGGATACACAAAGGTTATGGTAAGTTTATTACAATGTTCATGTTTGTTATGTGTTGGCCACATAGTTTGTAGCATTAGTAGAGTGGCAAATATCCAAAGTGCTGAGCTAAACGTAAAAGGGATAGGTGCACATGTGTACAGTCGCGCATGCAATTATTAATTTCTACAAATTACCATTAAAGTGTTTTTGTTCTCTGTCTCAAGTTCCCATCGCCTCGCCCTGTCACCCTTTTCGTAACATTCTTACCAGTTTACTACCCAAGTAAATCGTGCGTATAGAAGTTTTACTTCAAAAACTTCACAAAGTGATGTTTGTATTTTAGAGTGTTGTGGAGCGGGTGGAGTACAGGTCGCTGGGCGCCGGCCAAACTATCGCCACACGGTCTGCTTGGGTCGACTCGCAAGTGTTCGGTTTCTCACGGGCGATACGAGCCTTTGGTGTTGACAGGTTCCGCAAGAACTGCACACAGATGGTGAGTCAAGTATCAACTGTTACTCTAAACTTATACCCCATTATTATTTTACAGCTAGATTAATGATGCTTTTGTTTTTGAATATTCCAATGGCCACTACCTTTATTGATGATATGTTTAGATGCAAACTTAGATGGTGTGACAGTTGTTAATTTTGGCAGCTCTAAGACACCATTCAATCTAAAGTAAGCACTATTCAAAGTAGTAAAGAAAGCAAAAATCCTATTTACTTTAGACCTTGATTGATGACACTGGTCTGGCAGCATTTTAGTTGTTTTTTTTTGTTATGGGGCGCCTTCTACGATAGTCGGGGGATACCGTAGTCTTATTCTATGCCAGGACTACAGGGCTGAAGCTTAATTGCTTCTCATGTTGTAATCACAATAACATATTGTCTGCTTCCTCATATAATAGAAACAATTCCATTGCAGGTGAATGGCTTCAATCACGTACTGCACAGCATGTTCCCGCGACAAGTGCCGCAGCACAGCGTCACCCCGATGAGTCACACGCTAAAGGAGATGCGTGATGCTGCAGCGGCCGCCACTGACCGTGCCAAGGCCAACGTCCTGTCTTCAGTCAATAGGACATAACACGACTAGACGACCGAACGACTTTGGCTCTAATGGGTATTAAATTATAATCTTTATAAGATCTCCTTAAGTAATGGAAACTTCCATTACTCAAAATCATATATAGCAGTGATTCTCAACCACTGTGCTGTGTAATTCTAAGTGTGCTGTATCTATTAAATTAATTTTTATAAATTCTAATTAATCCCTAAATAAACGTACTGTTATTTCTGTAGTACGTATTATTTTATTTCTAATATTTAAAAATATTTTACATAGTGCATTATAAGTAAATAATTTCCTTGGTCTAATCTTTTGCTTTGAAAATATTTTGAAATTGATAAAAGTGTGCCGCAACAAAGATGGCTGAGAATGAATGCTCTATTGATCAAAATAGTCAGTAATTTCGGTACAAACTGTCCTTTTAGGATTTGTAAAGCAAAAAAATCTTTTCACTACTAAATATCACCGCATCACATGCTGGATTAATCTGACGATTGCTTGAAAGTTTATTTAAAATCCAGACGTTTTGGAATTTATAGGGAACCGAATATTTATATGTATTAATATAAATTTATCTTATTAAGGTGACACATCTTGCTTCTGCCCACTTATACACGATACCATTAGCAATCTAGATATGGAAGAAATTATAGTCATTAAATATAAGCTTATGTCGAATTAAATGTACACTGGTCCAACATTTGAGTGCATGTTTCTCATTGCAGGTACATACATCAGAAGCAATCAATTTCAATTAATGCTGATATGGAAGAAGTATAATTTGAATAAGCGTGAGAAAAATCGCCCATAGACAGAATATTACTATTGAGAGCCGGAGACGTTTGTTCTCGTGTGAAATGAACTACCTCAGTGCTAAATTGTGATTGAGGAAATCAACCAAGAAATGTATAGTGTATAACAGACCTCATTAATATTTACAAATTTGTTCACAAAACAATTCAAAGTTATCATAATAGGAAAAAGAGCAGTAGATTTGTTGTGGCAAAGTCATTACAAGAAGAGTACTAAAAAATAACTCATGATTTTTTTATATTAGAAGGAGGAAAGAACGAAGGCAATTTTGATACAGGTTATTTACGGAGTCAGGCAACACAGTTGATTTCCTTTCTTTGAGCGACGGTGGGGGTACATCCTGGTATTCTGTAAGTTTGTAATATTTGTTGACCCACTTTGTTGCATGAAGAAGGGCGTTTCAAGTATAATGTAAGTAAGCTCCTTTTCTGACTTTGGCTATAGAGGTTCGGGTATAATTATAAATGTGTTGTGGGATAACATTTTTAAAAATTAACAAAAATATTTCGAAAACAATATATTTAAAATATATAGACTTGTCATGTTATTTAAAATTGTGATTTGAATAAATTTTTAAATTATAAACCGGTAAATATATGTAACATTAAGAATCTGTTATAAATTGTGAAGATAGGTCAATCATTTTTATGTTTATTTTTAAATAACATAAATAGGATTTATAAAGGTTAAAAAATTCTTACCATATGAGAAATTATATGAAAATCATTGAAAAGCAACCTTTCAATGATTTTGAACTAATAATAATTCCAAGAACGGATCCGTAACCCTTTTGGTGTCATAATTTATCAATCAGTGACCTTTTGGTTGTTTACCCTTCTATATGTTTCTATTCGTTTTAACACAGACTGCATAATACCTTTCTATTGTTAGTAAATAACGGTATTTTATATAATAAAGAGTAGAAATAATCTTATTTTCATCTTATTGCTAATAATTAACAGAATTTATGAGCCCTCGTCGGTTGGTTCGACTCTAATATTCTGAGAGACTTAGGATCAAGTCGCTCAATTACAATGATAATAGGTATAGCTCGACTCCGAATCTACATTACCTCTGTTATAGAGAATTCAAGCGACTCCAGTCTACCAACCTCTAACAATGATATTGGGGTTACACAACCACGTTATTATCCTTTGGTAAAGCCACAGAATATAATTGCAAAATAAGTCAGTTTCATTAGTTAAATTTATATTTTTCATTTTCCATTCTCTCATTTCTTGCTTTAATTTGTCATTTGAAAGGAAATATATTAAATTGTCAAAACTATTAATAGAATTTAAAACCTATTTAAGATATTTCACAGTGGAAGCGGTGCTTTATAATAAAGCGTGGCTTCCATAGTAAAGATGTCTAATTAGACTACACGACTGCAGCAAAACTTCTATAGCTCCATCTATATGTACGTAATATATACACAACTGCTCAGGAGAGAAAGAAAAAATGTCCTCGCACCTCTTTCTATTTTCTCTAACTTTTATCTCCCTCTAAACTTTCATGCGCGTCGCCCGATCACACTTTTCGTAATCCATTCACCATCTTACTCCCCAAGTCCAGCGTGTGTAAAGAAGTTTTACTGTAAAATGGTGATTTTGTATTTAAATGTATTCACTGCCTACAAACAATTTGTAATGCGTAATGAAAATTTGTAGCTACTTGTACCTTTGACCACATTCCAACAGTGGGCTTGAATAATGCATGCTTGTGCGAAAATAAACAGATTGTTTTGAATGACTTGTACAGAGATTTAAATACATAAGTTTCTATGCCTATATTTTATTGTGGACCACATTCTGTGTTGTAATAAAATATAGTCCGTTAGTAACCAGTATATATCATATTATACATATATAATTGTTATTAAAATATTGTAAATTTATCCAAAAATAAATTATTACATTAAACACTTGAGACTACATGAAATAAAAAATGCACAAAACCAGAAACTGTACGTCTTATTCTGGATAAAGGAAGCTGGCAATCTTTTTCAATGTTCAACCTCTGGATTCAACCACATTCCCTATGTATATACTAATATGATATTAAATAATATTGAAGGGCATGAATATGTATTTAGATCTTTGACATACTATTAATTTTGGATATTATATTCATGTGTTTGATTCAAACGTACTTGCATGTATTTTAGCATTTCAAAAACCTGACTGAAATTTCCATTATGTCCGTGAGAATTTCAAACGATTATGCGTGATTGATTATATTGATAATTTTGTAATATTAACAGAAGAATACCGCAAGTATATTAAAGCATTGTAAATTTGTAAGTGAAATGATTGATTTTAAGAAAAAGTATATTAAAATTAAGTATGGTTAATAACAAAATTATAAAAAGGATTTAGGTTAGAAATTTGTGGCGGGAATTTTAACAATGTATCATTAGAATGTCTATTTTTAATAAAAAATTGTTGGCAATTGAAATATTATGTAAACCAAACAGGTATAAATACAATGAAAATGTAAGGAATAACTATATCAAATTGAATTAATTTCAATCAATGAACTAAATCTTATGTTCCAAATATTGTACAGATTATAAAAAATGACTATTTATCTTTACTAGGAATTTACGGCGCTAATCACGACTGTTACTATGCATAATAATATCTAGATTTATCCAATGACAACATTAAAATTTCACGATTTAAATAAATGTATTTTTTGAAATTGTAATAAATTCATCTAAAATTCTTTATTCATAGATTTTATTACGGTAAAATATTTATTTCTAGTGTTTTATATGTATAATATAATTTTTATTAATGTTTAAATTTTGGTATGTTATGTATGTAAATTACTGGTATATTTTGAATTTTCACATTAATGCGAATTTTATTGACTACTTTTACAGATTTTAATCACGGTTTAATCTTAGTTTTGACATCACAGGGAAATTCATTAAATGCAATGAAATAATCAACAAAACTATTTTTTTCCATTTAGCTAAATTTCTTCAATATCGTTATACCGTTTCAAAGTTTTTCTGCATTTTAGATCCTCATGCATATTCCTCTAATCTATAATAAAATCTAGATATAAAATATTTGTCACCCTTTGTTGTGAAATTCAAAGATATGTTATTTGATAGTGGAGTTATCTCTAATAGGTTTGAACCTTGAAATCTATTAAGTTTAGGTTCTAAATGTCTGTTGAAATAGGATAGTAATAATTAGAGTTAGATGTTACCATGATGGGAATGTAAAATGAAAGAATCGAAAAATAAATTATTTACAAAACCATTCTATGATTTTTTTCTTGATCTATTGATTTAATTAATTTCACTCACGCTTTGGCATTATTTCCTTTTTAATGTCAGACATTTTGTATTTTACTATATTAATTAAAATCTATATAAGTAGTTCATTTTTTTCTATAAAAAATCATTAATAAAATTTCTCATTGTAAAAATTAAGTTTTATTTAGTATCTAATCTACAAGAATAATTTATACAGGTATGTATTTTTTCTAATTTATTTAATTTTGATTGCAGCTCGTAATCTTGCGCTTCTACTTCTAGGATTTCTTTCTACTTCATCATCAGTGGGTACTTCCACATGTTTATTAATAGCTTTCCAAGGACTATCCAAGAATTGATTGATGGTGTCCTGATCTTGCACCAATGTTGGGCTGAGATACCTTAATGGCACAGGGTTTGCAACATCATTGATAGTATTGCCAGCTATATGTCTTTTCACAATTGTGTCTTCTAATGAATGGAAACATATTGTTACAAGTTTGCCATTAAGCTTTAAGTAATACTTTGCTAATATCATGCCATAGTTTAATTCATTAAGTTCATTATTAACAAATATTCTTAATGCTTGAAATATTTTAGTGGCATTTGATTGTGGTCGGTGAAGTTTGTCTAGCCTAAATTCATTTGGACAACAAGAATCAACAATATCAACCAATTCACTGGTTGTTTCAATATTTTTTATCATATACCTGGCTTGTATAATACTTTGTGCAATTTTTGCAGCTTTTTTCTCTTCACCATATATCTTAAAAATTTTATATAACTCCTGCTCATTGGCAGTTGCTAGGACTTCTCTAGCTGTTATTTGATTTGGATCTCGTCCCGCATCCATTCTCATGTCTAAATAACCATCTTTGCTAACAGAGAAACCTCTTTCTCCAGTGTCTAGCTGCATTGACGAGCATCCAAAATCAAATAGAATACCATCAATAGAGGATTGCCTTATGTTTCTTTCTTTTAAAAGTGCAGGTAGCTCACTGAATCTTCCGAGTAATGGTGTGACTCTAGTTGGAAATTCTATTTTCAGCTCCTTAGCCTTTGCATATGCTACTGGGTCTCTATCTAGAGTTATTAACTTACAATCTGCCGATGCTAGTATCTGTCTAGAGTGGCCACCTGCGCCAAATGTCATATCTATGTACAGTTCATTATGGGATGGTTGGAAGTGTTTAATTACTTCATTTAGCATTACAGGTACATGATCTTTGTATTTTACAGTTTCTGTAGAAAGTGTGCGTTTGAGAACAGACCAATATAACCTTCTAAATTGTTGAGGCATCATTTTTAATCTTTTTTAAATATCTTTTTAAAAAATCCTTTATTTTCTTCTTTTAAGTATGTCAGCACTTCGTTGGAGAGTATTAAATTGCACTCTTCTGTACTAAGACCGGTGGATGTGCTGGTTTTCAATCTCTTGTACTTGTTTTTATAGTAATTGTCAGCTATACGGTTGAGTGAGTTGTATTGGCGATTACAGAGGTCGGAGTCTAAATTTTGACTTTGCGGTGTTTCGAATGCGGCTTTCACTTTTTCACGTAATAACTTGCCTAGATCTCTGAAAACAAGTAAGTTTGCAATTTAAACTGTAGGACATAGGTTATTAATAAACAATTTCATCATGGTATAAAAATTATTACATCACAAGGACTGGTTCGAAAATGGGCGATTTTATATTTATATAAAAAGAATAAAGAGTATTTATAAAAGGAGATAAAAGAAAGTTTTACAATAAGACCAACCTCTCGCCCTTTGTAGTGTCGAGAGGCCACTTTGCAATTAATTTTGTAAATTTCTTGTATTGTGTAGTCATAGCTAATTCATAATTCAAAATCTATCTTAAATGACTATTTACGTTGTAAGCTATCATCACACTGCAACAGCAATTACGAACTATATAAAGTTGACACTGACATTATTGGCTCTGACTGACATTCAAAGATTATGACGATTGGAGGTTTGTCATAATTATCTACTTAGTCGTTTTAATAATTTGCCGCTATTATTTAAAACTTTCTTATAGACATCTTATACAGTTATTATCAATATCGAATAAATATGGCAATATAAAGTCAACTTCTTCTTCTTCTATAAGCTCTACAGCCCTTTGTGAGCCTGGGCTTGGTCAAGCAACTTCCTCCACCTCGGTCTATCCATGGCCGCAGTCCTAAAGGTTCCTATGTCAATTTCTTCGGCGTCTCGATTGACACCGTCTAACCAGCGGAGCTTTGGTCTTTCCCGACCTCCTCGACCTTTGGGGTCCCTTGGGTATCCTGGCTTCATCCATTCTCTGCACATGATCAGCCCATCTAAGTCTGTTTAATTTGATGTGCCCAGCCACGTGCAGTTCCTGGTAGTGGATCTCGCACACAGCGCCAAAGATACGCCTCAGGATTCGTCTCTCAAAAAAATATAAAGTCAACGTTTCTCAAAAATGTATTGATATACGACAGTCATTATCAGTCCATCTCGATCCACTGGTGGAAATAGGCCTACGTGCCTTCCGTGATACTCCTTAAATCCAGCCACTTCCGGGCATCGTTACAGGTTATCGGACCATGAGTGAGTGCTAAGTTATGGGGACTTTGCCAAGTCTGTCCTTCGGGGCTCCGTTTGAACATTGAGTTCACGAAATCGAGGATTCCTTTTAAAGGAAGTTGACTAGCGTTTGCTGCCGGTGATTTCTTGACTCCAAACTAAAAACGATTATAAAACGGCCGTTATCATTCCGTTGTCTTCTTGTTAGGAGTATAAGAAGATTTTGGCGATGAAGTCCCCAACAACAATCGAGACGCGGCTCTCGGTGGTATTAGGAATGATGAGGTCATGTATATAGAGAACTATATACATGACTTCAACCTTATCATCCAGTGCGTCATCGTTCGGGGCACACAATTGCACCACTTGCAGCGTGTGTGTGGTAAAATAAATACAGAGCAGGGTACCAAGAAAGTCAAGAAATAATCAAATAACAGACAAGGAAAAGCTCTATTGATATTGGAAATAAATATAAGCAATATATACAAAAATTTAAACTTACATATTATAACAAAATTTATCTTAAACATTAAAATTATTTATATGCATGTAAAGATAAGGAAAAAGTTAAATTCAATATAATGCAAAACATGTTTACATATTAAGAATTACAAATTACACCCAACTAAAAACACAAATAGCAGGTCTTCCAGTTTGCCAATCACAGTCTGCAGAGCTGATGGTGTCTTTTTATGAAATTGCTGACGTCAGCAAATGCCCTTCTGTCTCGCCCCGATCTGAAGCTGAATGATTGATTTAATGTGACCTCATTTGGCGTGGAGCGCTCTTCACAGGTAAATTAACGTCTTTGTCCCGCATGGAAACTCAAAGGAATTTTTAGAATTAATAAATACAGATTTGGTCGAGTTGGGCATGCGTATCTTACCTTACTTTACTTTTAATAAAAGCGTCAATAGCCCAATGGTTAAGGGTAAGGTCTGCGAAATATAACGTCGTAGGTTCAAAACCACCATTCGACTATTGTCAAGAACTTTATTTTTCTCTTGTTGGGAAATGTCAAGGCCGGATTATGTCCGACCTACACCGACTAAAACCCCACGGTGTTACTTTCGGGCCGATTTGTTGAAACTACGGGAACGCTTTCACACACTACCGTAGTTCCAACGGCTTCGGCTCTTAACGAACCTCGAGCATCTTACTACCTTTATTTTAGAATTTAAAAATTTAAATCAATAGTTTTTAATGGGGAAAAATATAAATCATTTAAAAATAAAATAAAGTCTGTAACTATTCACAATGCGACATAAAATTAGCCGCACGAAGAAAATCATGCAATCCATAACCTGAACTGGGATTGACAAAATACGTAATAAAATTTTCGCGGCATAACGGGTTCGAAATACGCGTCCTGCGTCGTGTCCCACGAAGCGAAAGGAGGGTAACACGAAACGTATTATTTGTACTGTCTTTATTGCTCGACTTCCCGGCCAAGGATGTACTCTTTCCTACTGCACTTCTGAACGAGTGATTTTGTATCCGAAAATCAACATTTTTTCCCCTCGACTTGCCTCCTTCTACAACTCACTGATAACGTTTCTGAAGTAACTTATAACTAAAGGCTTCACTGCTGTGTCAGTAAAGCAGAGCGTCTACGATTGCCACATATAACCAGCAATGGAAAATGAATTTTATGTAACGATTGAGGTGAAAAGCGCCTCTGGTGATAGGTAACGCTGAACGTTACAAAGTGTGAGCCTTTTGTCTAGATTAATGTACGCTTTCATCAATGATTTAGAATCTCATCCTTTTCGTTATTAACAGCGATTTTAAAGGGGCACAAACAGGTTTGAGAAATTTGTTGTTCTCTTGCAAAGAGTTTTACTCTCGTTCTTTAAGTTGAATATATTTTTGAAGTTTCAATAGCCTAATGGTTTAGGTTAAGTCTACAAAACATAAGGTGGTAGGTACGAATCCACCTTTCGACTATTGATGTGAACCATATATAAATAAAATAGCAACTATTTTAAATAAAATAAAAATACTTTTGAAGTAAAACTTCTTTAATGGATTTGCTGAATAAGCTCGTAAATGCGTGACGAGAGTATAACAAGAAATATAATCGGGCGGGTCGAACGGACGTTGAGGTGAAGATAATAGTTAAACAAGATAGAAAAGGAGAGTAACTTTTCGTATATCACAATAGAAGTTCAGGGTAACCAAAAAAAAGCCTATTATCTGTATCACACTGAAGGAGCAAGAGAGAGCAGTGCGCGTGCACACTCCCTTTATTTCATAGCCAGGACATGAAATATATAATATATCTATTTGTGAAAAATAAATTTTACTTCAGTCGTGTGGTCTAAATCACACTCGTATTTTTTCTATTATCTATATCTATATGTATATTCGTATTATCTAATTTCTATTTGTAGTAAAAACGTATTGGCGGAACTCCGGCTTAACCACAGGGCGGGTTGCGCGCGCAAACCGCCGCCATTTCTGTCTGCAGTCGGACTCGGCGCGCTCCGCTCGCGCCATGCAACGGGGCACGTACCTCTAAATTACATAAGCTGAACTTATAATATACCTTTATTTTATTACGAGTGTGTGTGGTTAATTTTATAAAAGTGAACTCAGTGATTGTTTAATTTAATCTGTGGATGCGGACGTTCGATGGACGCTGAATAGGTATGGAAATTTCAGTTTTTGCTTACTACAACTGGCTTATTTCAGACGCTACGCGCTACGTACGTCTGTGTCCTTATTTTATCCATGTTTCGTGTAGTACGTTCGAGTTCGTTTTTAAAATTGAAGCTAAAAATCAATTTCTATATAATATTCCTAAAGCGTTTATAGTGCCGTCATCGCTGTACCTTGTATTTTGTTATTAAGTAGTTTCGATTATCGATTTTGTTGCAAGGCTTCTATACTTTCGACGAGTTTCTAAGTCACGAAGGCCAGAAGGAAATGACATATACCAAAATTGAATTGTATTATTTGAAAGGATGACGTTGCTGAATTTGATTTATAATGACTGGATGTATTTGTATTGTAAAAGACAATTGTAAACTAACTGTATATATAGAACATTTTGATATATTTAACTATTGTGTGGATGAAAATAATGTAATATTAAAGAAACAACCCTCCCGTTCATTTTATATTAATGGGGTAGACAAAAATAACAATCTAACCGCTTTCATCGATCTTATCAGGTCCAATGCATAATTTTGATACTAATTTGTGTGAAATCGAAACGATATTAGTACAAATAGAGACGAAGCGTCAATACCTGAATGGTTTATGGTAGCGTCTGCGAATCGTAAGGTCGTAGGTTCGAATCAACAATAAGACTATTGACGTGAACCATCTCCTAGCAGAAGCTTTAGTTGGACAGGTTAATAAGAATGTTAATAAAAAAATTGAATGGGAAACTTCGAATGTCAGGTTTCATATCGTTTAATAATTACCTACAAGGTTATCGCTATTTCATAAATACTAATTGTGTAATATTTTTAACATTAATGAATATATTATGCTTTGAAAAAATCCACTTCAGGTTACTCCCTTACAAACCTAATTTATATACATTAAAATTCAAGTTGTACGTATCAGCAAATTATGTTAAGTACAATTAAACGTACTACTTATAAACCGACTTCAAAAAAGGAGGGAGGTCTCAATTCGAGTGTATTTTTTTTTTATGTTTATTATGTCACAACTTTGGACAGGGTGAACCGATATTGATGATTCTTTTTTTTGTTTGAAAGCTGGTCCTTCTCATTTAATATTTGTCATTCTGACAATGGCATCCATGAGAAAACCATATAAGTGTTAAATTTGCATTAAGTATGTGCCACAAATGGATGAATAACTCAATATCACGCCAACCGATTTCGATTAAACATTTTTAATTGGAAAGGATTAAGAGTAGTTTTAAATAAAGTTTGGTTCCGATTAATTTTATTTCGTAATATTCCTACGATTACAGGGAAATATAAAGAGCGCGTATTACCGTTTGATTCAAGTCGATTTGAAGTCGGTTTTTGTTTGTAAATATACTTATTAACGGATTTGCTTAGGTTTATAATTCCTCTGTATTATCATATCATTTTGTTGATTTGTGTACCGAAGACATGCCAGGGAAACATTTTACAATCGTATGGAAGAATGCTCGTTGATTGTTAATTTGGTGTAGGTTTATGACAATCTCTGCCCCTGTAGTTCAGGGCTCTCAAGAATAAGACTGCGGTATCTACGGTATATAAGGGGCCTCGGGTTCAATGGGCGACAAGAGGCCTTTGTCGTCCGCCAAGGTGGACTCGGGAAGAAGGCGACATCGGCTGGCCCGTTCGGCCTTGCACTGAGAGAGCACAGGGGGGGAGGGAGTAACCCGGGAAGTGCTCTCGTTGAGCACAGTGCAGAGGGGCTCCGGTGCATTCCACGTGAGATCCCGGAACCCCTCGTCATGCACCGAGGAAAGGGCCACCGGAGGTTTTAGTGGGTAAAAACCCCACATAACCGCCGCCTTCCCACCAGAAGGCGGGGTATCTTTTTGAAGATTTCCTCCCCGTTAACAAAAAAAAAAGACTTATAACAATCTAAGAATAATACATACATACATGTAGATACTCTGTACCGACAACGAGCACAAATATTCTCTTATCGTGTCTTTGGACATTTTGTTTTTAATCGTAAATATACTTCATAATAAATACGATTCCTGTGAACCCGTTATAAACTGTTTTGTAATGAGCGTATTACATTTTATAAGACAACGATATGATACGATGTTCAACCAATTATGTCGGAATATTGTTACGTGATTTCCCACAAGGCGAACGCGGTCTTGTGTAGAGACAATATTCTTAATCATAATGTTAGCATACACCAGTGTCGGCAAACTTTTTGAAGTGAAACTTCTTACGCATTCTTGACTTGGGTAGTACGAAAAGTGTGATCGGGCGATGCGATTTGAAAGGAGAATAAGTTAGTGAAAAGGAAAGAGAGAGAGTTACGTTTCTTAAATTAGGTAGTACTGTAGGGGCAAGAGACACAATAACATATAAATAACATATAGATATAAGATATTTCTCATAGTAACAGTTGTGAAAATAAAACTCAGTATGTTGCTTTTAAAGTAAGTGAAACGTTATTTATAGATTTTACTTCCATCTATGTGAATACATTCTCCTTACACATTCATGCATACATATACTCGTAGATGGAGCTGAGAAGAGAGTGAAGTTATACTTCGGTCGTGTGTTCTGAAGCACACTCGTTTTTATAGTTAACCAGAATTTAATAAAAGAGGCAATTTAAGGACCTAAATAGACGTAAAATGCAATCAAATATACGAGAGAAGAGCTACATAGGATGTCAAAGAACCACATTTGACTGAAAGAAATTACATCAGTGGTAGAGTGTGGGAGAGGAAAGAGATTTCTTGTCCATACAAAGGTTGTTAGATATAAGATCGCCCATTGTAAAACTAATAGTAAAACGAATATAAGTTGTGTAATTTTCTTTTTGATTGATTTTGATGTACAATATATCTTACTACATAGTATAAAACAAAGTCGCTTCCCGCTGTCTGTTTGTCTGTTCGCGATTATCTCAAAAACTACTACATTGATTGAATGCGCTGTGCTCACCAATGAATACAATGGTTCTTGACGAAGGTTCAAGTATATAATTTGTTAAGTTTTTATATAAATTGGCTAAAATATAACGATGTATGTTGGAGGTATCATCAATTTGTAATAGTACCTCCGCGGTGTGATGCAAAAAAAGAAAAAATAAACTAAATAACTTTTTTATTAAATTCCACGCGGAGTCAATCAAATCAATATTAATAAGTTATATATCTATTATATCGTGATCTTGATCGATAATTATATTATAATAATTTTTAATTTGGTACAGAAACACAGTATACAGGTTTAGTACGAAGTTCTAGTTTCCTTAAGATAAAAACAAATTATATATAATAATAATTTTTAGTCCAATAAATTATGTGTATGTGTGTCTAGAAGTATGAGTAAGTGAAGGATTTTACTGATGATGTCAATATTGTACTTTAATAGACCTTTTTTTATATGAAAAGTGGCAAACGAGCATACGGCACCAGAGGAGCTGTAGGTGCGTTGCCGACCTTTGAGATAGGAATAGGCTCGTTTCTTGAAGGTCCCTAAATCATAAACGTTCGGAAACACCGCTGGCGACAGTTGATTCCACAAGTTGAAAGCGCGTGGGAGAAAGTTACGCGAAAAACGTACAGTCGTTGAACGCCAACCATCAAGATGGTGGCGGTGGAATTTGGAATTCTGCCGACATGTGCAGTAATGGAAATCGGTAGCTGGGATGATTCCGAACAATTCCTCAGAACACTTGACTTATTATACACTACACTTATTATATGTAATATATTAAATGCAGTACCAATCGTATATTAATCAAGATATCCAACTGATTAAATTGCAATTAAATAACATTGTATAAAGGCAATCGGGGAATTGCGGTGGTGTCGGCTTTCAGTATTGCTTTTACATTTTGATGTACATAGTTCGTAGCGATGTTGTATTATAGGTGGTGATTGTTGATTTATATTTAACTCTATATTGCAGGCGTTTCCAACCTTTTTGTACTCTAGAGCATATTGTAAAATATCGGTCGAGTGGCGGGCACTACCTATTTTTAATCGACCAACAACTCCTTCTATAACTTCTCATTTTCCCATCTTTTATTTTTTTCTATTCATAATTAATAATAAATAAATCTCCTCATAGTACAGAAAACAATACATAAAAAAGAGTGATAAATTCTGAGGAAACAAACAAAAAAAACAAAACCTTAGATATTACTTAGTAAACATTTTCTGGCAATTTTATACAGTGCCCTTGTTCCTGCTGCCCTAACTTCTTCGATAGTTAAAGATTTTACAAAATCCAATATCTTTACGGCTAATTTTAAATCTAGCTAATAAATCATCTCTCAGAGCTTCGTTCTTCACACATTCCACCAGTACGTCACACACGTCCTCTGGACACGCCAAACTGTATTGAGTGCGGAGTTGTACACGTCCTCTACAACTCTGCACGCAATACAGTTTGGCGAAGTTGTTTTCTTCATTAGGTAAGTGAAACTATTACATTGAATATGCCCAAAACGAAGCCTGAGAAAATCTATGAAACTTAAATTTTTTGATAATTGACAACTTTCGAACCATGGGAAACGACTCAAAACCGGTTGGATTGTCTTGTATGTACCAAATACCTTTTACCTTGGATCTTTTGTCAAAATATTCACATCGATGTTAATGTTTGTAAAATTGCGCTAACCACTTCGAAACCAAACGAGAGATTTTGATCTCGTGCACCGCGTGTGTGTAGATAATTAGCATGTAATCACGTCGCCCTCTCGGAGTATAGTCGGTGGAGTTATTAATCCGCCAATTAACGACCCGACTAATCACTTCTCCAACAAATTGAAACGGAATAGACTAGATTTAATTTAAAGTATTTATTATTACATTTTGCAAATATATTTGTATACATATCGACGCACAGACGGTATTCGAACTTCGAATAGACTAATCAATAAGTGAATTTGTGTGTAGCTTTGTCTATGGCATCATTTATGTCTATGTCATAAGGTCCATGACATGACATGAGGATTTCACGTTTGAACGAACAATAATAGGAACAAAAGGCGTGCTCGAGAGAGCTTGGGATAGTTGTGTTTGGACAGATGGTGTGTGGACCTCCTCTGGGCTGACAATAATACGACGTCTCGAAGCTCTACTGAAATTACTTATTATAAAAGTAATGCTGAGCTACAGCCGAACCACGTCACGCTGCTGGATTCCAGGTAAAAGAAGAACCCACCCACGTTCTATTGAACACGTAGTTAATGTTAAATGATTGAAATAATTGTCAATCTACCCTCATTAACGGATATAATGCTAATAATTTTACGTTTAATTTAAGACAAAACGTTATACACATATACATATAAGAATTCCGACGGGATCCTATAAATAGCGTTCGTGTGTGGAATACCGTTATGCGGATTAAACTGGGAGTACACTACTAATGACATTCCCATATTGCTGTATACCGCAATGGAATAGAACTTACCACTTGTTTGAATTAATAACTAGGTGTATTAGAATTAAGTGTTTATCCCTGCTGTAACAAAACTACTTTAGTATTAACGATAAGGGTCATATCTCTCTTTCCCTCCCATTACAATGTGGGTATTTACTCAGCTATTGCCCCGAGAACTGCATTTCCACTTATCATCAGGTGGGCCTAATATATTAATACCGTTCAAGATCTGCAATAGTGTTAATTTATCTAAATTGACAATTCCACCGAACTTTATTTAATATTTATTTGGACTAAATAAAAATGTAAAAAAGGGAGGACTTAGTTCTAAAAGGCATTCTGTGCCAGTCTACCTTAGGTTTATGTACAGACAACCTTAAAGAAAAAAAAAATATATACATATAAATGTACATACATATCAATAAATTAAAAAAACATTACCACAATGATTGTATGTAACAAGAAATAGATGCATTTATAACTACATACATTTAAAAATGGATGAAAAAGGTAAATCTGGGCTGTGTGTGTGTCTGGTAAGTCTTTAATCAACCGACTTCAAAAAGGGAGTAGGTTCTCAATTCGTTTGTACGTCTTTTTTATGTTCATTTTTAACGTTCGACTGGGTGAACCGATTATGATGATTCTTTTTATTTGAATCCTGGTGACTTCCATGTGGTCCATTCCAAGAAGTATGATATATTTTGAAGTAGTTCTGACATTGGCATCCTTGAGAAAGTTATATAAATCTTAAATTTGCATTAAGTAACAACTTTCGAACCATGGGAAACGACTCAAAACCGGTTGGATTGTCTTGTACCAAATACCTTTTACCTTGGATCTTTTGTCAAAATATTCACATCGATGTTAATGTTTGTAAAATTGCGCTAACCGCTTCGCAAACGAGAGATTTTGATCTCGTGCACCGCGTGAGTGTAGATAATTAGCATGTTATCACGTCGCCCTCTCGGAGTATAGTCGGTGGAGTTATTAATCCGCCAATTAACGACCCGACTAATCACTTCTCCAACAAATTGAAACGGAATAGACTAGATTTAATTTAAAGTATTTATTATTACATTTTGCAAATATATTTGTATACATATCGACGCACAGACGGTATTCAAACTTCGAATAGACTAATCAATAAGTGAATTTGTCTGTAGCTTTGTCTATGGCATCACTTATGTCTATGTCATAAGGTCCATGACATTACATGAGGATTTCATGTTTGAACGAACAATAATGGGAATAAAAGGCGTGCTCGACAGAGCTTGGGATAGTTGTGTTTGGATAGATGGTGTGTGGACCTCCTCTGGGCTGACAATAATACGACGTCTCAAAGCTCTACTGAAATTATTTATTATAAAAGTAATGCTGAACTACAGCCGAACCACGTCACACTGCTGGATCCCGGGTAAAAGAAGAACAGAGACACGACTTTTATAATTTAGCATTAGTAGTAAATATCATTATACCCACGATCTATTGAACACGTAGTTAATGTTAAATGATTGCAATAATTGTCAATCTACCCTCATTAACGGATATAATGCTAATAATTCTACGTTTAATTTAAGACAAAACGTTATACACACAATAAGAATTCCGACGGGATCCTATAAATAGCGTTCGTGTGTGGAATACCGTTATGCGGATTAAACTGGGAGTACACTACTAATGACATTCCCATATTGCTGTATACCGCAATGGAATAGAACTTACCACTTGTTTGAATTAATAACTAGGTGTATTAGAATTAAGTGTTTATCGCTGCTGTAACAAAACTACTTTAGTATTAACGATAAGGGTCATATCTCTCTTTCCCTCCCATTACAATGTGGGTATTTACTCAGCTATTGCCCCGAGAACTGCATTTCCACTTATCATCAGGTGGGCCTAATATATTAATACCGTTCAAGATCTGCAATAGTGTTAATTTATCTAAATTGACCATTCCGCGAACTTTATTTAATATTTATTTGGACTAAATAAAAATGTACAAAAGGGAGGACTTAGTGCTAAAAGGCATTCTGTGCCAGTATACCTTACGTTTGTATACAACCATAAAGAAAAAAAAATACAAATAAATGTACATACATATTAATAAATTAAAAAACAGTACCACAATGATCGTATGTAACAAGAAATAGATGCATATATAACTAAATACATTTAAAAATGGATGAAAAAGGTAAATCTGAGCTGTGTGTGTGTGGTAAGTCTTTAATCAACCGACTTCAAAAAAGGATTAGGTTCTCAATTCGTTTGTACGTCTTTTTTATGTTCATTTTTAACGTTCGACTGGGTGAACCGATTATGATGATTCTTTTTTTATTTGAATCCTGGTGACTTCTATGTGGTCCATTCCAATTTGAAGTAGTTCTGACATTGGCATCCTTGAGAAAGTTATATAAATCTTAAAATTGCATTTATTAACAATGGTAGACAAATGTACGAAACACTCAATATTACGACAACCGATTACGATGATTCATGTTTTATTGGTAATGACGTACTTCAAAGGTAATATTTGGTTAGTAACATTCCTACGATACTTCGGAAATACAAAGAGGGCGTTCGCGCGTAATAGCGTTTAACGTTTGATTCGATTTCAAGTTGGTTTTTGGTTTTATTTGTAAATATTCTTGTCGAGTATCATCAAATTAAAATAATCACTTGTTAAGTACTAATGACTGAATATAGCTTCAAATCAAAATAATAGAATTTATATAATTTTTTATGCATATTTTCTGGTGTTAAAAAAATCGTCACTTTTTATGCATATTATTTATTGAATCCATGTCGGTGTGGTATTAAGTTTATGCAATTCTGAACTATATGTAAATAACAGATCATTCGAAGTTAAGATTAATTTCGATTTGATTGCAAACTTACATTGATCGTAGCGTTTCTCCTACTCTACGAGAAAATCTACGATCAAAGTACTACGGCTGTGTTACGAAACTTCAGATAACGCTACAAGCGTTTTCGCTACAGCTTCTACGAGTGCTTCATGGTGTAAACGAATTATATCGTTATAACTATATGTTTATAGTTGACAATCCCTAAACTTGTTGAGTATATCTAGATGTTTGGGGCTACTGTTGCATCTGGAATAAGTAGTTGGCAGTAAATACAATTTTTATACAAAAATTGACCTGGTTTAATTAATCGTAGCCACTCAAGTCACGAACTGCTACTCAATTATACGAAAAATAATTTACTTTTATTCAATCCGCAGTCAGCTATAATGTTAGTTTCCATTTTAATTAAACGCAAAACCAACATTTGAATATAAGCTTTTTAGATTATGGTGTAGTTTTAGTTCAATTCACAAATGCTATCAAAAATATAAAACATATTTAAATGAAAATTAGACTAGGCTTTTTGTCATGGAAGATAGCTTAACTTTGTTTCTCTTGTAGAAGCCATTTACCATTCCATACATTCCATACATTATAGATAAATAAATACATTGGAATGTGTAGTATAAGTTGTTGTATTAGTTTCTAAGATTTTTATTTCTATAATCATCATCCGCGATAACGATTATAGAAATTAAACTATACGATGACAAGATGTATATTTTTTTAAGAAACAACAAAAATTTTTATTTTATTCTTTATTTAAAGGAAACCACACAACCCCTGAATTTTGTAAGGTAATACTCATTATCACCGTAATGAACACCCTTTTTAAATTTTCTTGTATTTGAATATTACTTAGATAGCAGAATTGATTACAATGATGTGTTGAAATATTCATTCATTCATTCATTATTCACTTTTAAATCTAACGACTCAACAAGGTTAATATATCCTTTTTTCGTGGAAAAACGCACACACGTCCTCGCTGGGACGGGGATGTGTCGGTCTCGCCATGATAAAAATCCACGCAGTGGTCAATCAGCGTAACCGAGGTGTCGTGGGAACTCCGTAAAGAACGCAACCACAACTACGGTAGCACTCTTTATTGCCATATTGAACGTTTGGAGTGGAGACTCGACGACTTCATTTACGATCGGGCAGCACCGTAAGGAGGCAATGTAGTATTTCAGAAGTTCAAATATTAGATCATGGATCATATGGAAATACACTGTAGTTAATTTACTGTTGTATGTATATGTTATGTGGTTGTTATGTATAGAGTATATATTGCACATGGCCAAACATAATTCATGCGTAATGGACAGAATGCCCGTCTCTGCATATGTATCTTCCCGCATCTCCTCGGTTAACATTTGGTCATACATTATCTCACGTCTTGCACAAAGCCCGAGAAGATCGTATCGGACTGAACGGCTATTAATAACAGTATCTGTCACTTCAAACGGAGCTGATGATATAGAGTTAAAGTCATAAATTATGAAATAAAAAAAATATTCATTAGAGAAAGCGGCAGAGATGGTATCAAACGGGGAAGTACCACCTCACAGAATACTGAAGGTATATTAAATCTTTGTGTTTCACCTGATGAGCGAAAGCAGACGTATAATATCGAACCTTTTAGCGGGTGTTTGTGAGCGGCTGGATCACTAAGATTCACCTGGAACCGAAATCATAATTTAATAAGCATAGGACGACGGAGATATATTTTCCACATATAGTAACGCTTCATTATAAATTAATAAATATAAGAGTACTTTACACAACACACAATTAATTATTTCTGTGATGTATTTAACGTTACAGCCTTTATATAAATATGTCCCACTGTTGGCTCCTAATGCGGATTGGCAGACTTAACATGACTTGGATTTTTTTTCAAAGACGTGTATACTAGGCTCTTGTCGCTCGATTATAAGCAGACAGAAGAAATTATGCTTCCACTTATAATATTAATACCACACTCATCACACACACGCACATACACGTACATTCAAACTACAACACGTCCATCTTATTTATTTATATAATGATATAATTTTTTTAACTAAATTATCTTCTATATATTTGTTAAATTAAAAATATTTTTTTTATCATTGTTAAATTAAATTTTTAAATGAAATGAATGTATGGCAGTGGGAGGGGTCACTGATTCCTGAGATACAGGTTTAACTCCTAGTTCAGGAGTCAGGGGGTTCGTGTATTTGTAAAGAAATTTTTGAATAAAGTATTTGTATTTTTTTTTGTATTTTAGTCTTTATCTGCCTGTGAATACTTTCTGATTTTATAACCCAAATTAACCTACTTTTTGTTTTCATTTTAATATGTATGTATACTTTTCAAGATTATGAAATTGTCATATTTTGGAAATTCTATTAAGAAAAGTCACCTTTTTTATTTTTTGATAAAATTGTTGATGAAACATTTTTGTAACTAAATAATTAGCGCCTAGTTTTCAGTACCGTTATATATTGCCGTTATACGTATTGCTTACTTAATTTTTTATTATACCCTAGAATAATTATCTAATATTATCTTCAGTTTGACTTTCTTTTCTTTTTTCTATTACAAAATCATTTTATTTATTTACTCTGTATTGCTTATAAATAACAAAAAAAAACACAAAGAATTAAAATGGTCACACGTTTGACAATCGGCGGCCTTATCGCTAAAATCGTCTCCAGGCAAATTTGGAATGGACAGGAATAAAACAAGCGGCGGGATTTTATGATAAACAAATATATACTTTTAAATTATAATTGCACTTTCAAATGTTTTGTTTACTTTCCCGTCCAATTATTTATTTGTTTAATAATAATAATTTCAAATGAAAAGTGTATTACAAATGACTAGGTGTAATTAATGGTCAGTTCTTAACTTTAATTGTAAATAAACTTTATCCGTGAAACTCCGTATTTGTAATAGGGAATTGCATTCGCGTAGCAAATCTGAAACACGCAAATAATATATTGCTACACGGTTTGTGTTTCCCGTCATACCTTAAAAGCAAATAATGAAGCACATCTACGTTCTGTGTTGAATATAAGTACGCATATACTCGTAACATTAAGCGTCCGTATCGCCAGCATAAAGAAGAACTCTTGTAGCAATTTATGCAAATTTGCACATATATTTTATTTGTTTTACAACTGCTGTTTTTGTGTACTCCGAATAACTCGTTGTATATTTTATGATAGTAATAACTTATATGTTTTTCTGGTACAGTTTTACTTTTGCATTTTTTTTAAATATATATTTTGCCCTTAAACCTTCTTCGCCATCTTAGATAAGCAGGGCGTGCGATGGCTGCCGATAAACCATTATTACATTCTACTTGTTAGAGAGGGGCATAGGAAGTTATGACATTTAAAACGGAATTGCAAACCACCACCCGTAAAGATAATATAGGCGCCAGAAGCCCTGTAGTTCTGGGCTCTCAAGAATAAGTCTACGGTATCCCCTGCCTGTCGTACAAGGCGACTAAAAGGGGCCTCGGGTTCACTGAGCGACAAGGGAAGAAGGCGACATCGGCTGGCTCGTGTCGCCTTGCGCTGCGAGGGCACAGGGGGGAGGGAGTAACCTCCCCCGGGACGTGCTCTCCTTGAGCACAGTGCAGAGGGGCTCCGGTGCGTTCCACCTAAGATCCCGGAGCTCCTCGTCATGCACCGAGGAAAGGGCCACCGGGGAGGTTTTAGTGGGTAAGAACCCCACGTAACCGCCGCCTCCCCTCCCAAAAGGCCCCGCCTTCAACCTATCCTTTCTTTGTGAAGATTTCCTCCCCGTCAACAAAAAAAAAGGCGCCAGAACTTCAAATACAATAAATTCAATAATAATACAACTACCCACAAGTAGTGTTTAATCATCGAGTAATTCATACTTGAGTCGTCACGTTCAATTGACTATGAAATGTTGTCGTTAATATACTTGTTGAAGTCGGTTTAATTGTGGGGACAACTCGGAAGCACATATGTTAGGAATTTTCCACAATTAAATAATAAGCACCCCAAGCCCTCCTACAAAATAGTGCACTTGAAGCTATGAGGATTTACTTGCAAATCTGTAAAGGTAGTACAAATTGTCAACTATTAATGTGTTCATTTAATTTAATTTAATTATTAAACTTGTAATTTGAATGACAAAAATCTGTAGTCTTATAGCAGCACAAGTATATTTACGAGCAAAAACAAAAACCGATTACAAATCGAATCAAACGTTAAACACTATTACTCGTGGACGCCCTTTTGTATTTGTGACGAATACAGACGAATTGAGAACCTCCTCTTTTTGAAGTCGGTTGAAAATCCAAAAACAAAATCTCTTACCTAAATATAGATCAGCGAAATGTAGGTATGCGTGCGATAATATACGTAGAGCATTGTTCATACAATCGCCTAATTTCCGTATTACTATCTCTTCGTATTATGTACGTATTACATTCCTTCGTCCCGGAATTTCGTCTCGCTGTAAACCGCCCGTAGAGATCATATCAGATGACCCGTAATTTGGACTGCATTTAGATAACTGTGCTGGGATCTAAGCGGTCTGTAATTGATATTATGTAAATGGGTTTACTGCTTTAGGAACGCTGCTGTTAGAGTCATTCATTAATTAAATACTAATCAATGTAGACTAATTAGTAAATATTATATAATAATCTCAGAGCCATGGTATGGTAGCTCAGTGTTCGGGAGGTCGCCTCAAGTTGCATCTCTAGCAATCCCCGATCCTCGACCCCCGGTGCCAGCACCAATTTGCAGTTACAATTTTATGTGCTGATTTACCACGTGCTCGGTGGTGAAGAAAAACATCGTTAAGAAACCTACATGTCTTAGAAAAACTAGTCTGCCAATCCGCGGTAGGGTCATGTGATGGTCTATGCCCTTTTAATCTCTATATACAGAGAAGGCCCTTGTCCAACATTGGGACATATATACATGTGTTTATGTGAAAAGCCAAACGTGAGCCTATTTTGAATAAAAAAAACGGTCTTTATGCGTATAACCAGTCAACTCAATTGTCCGAGTCAGTCTTTTTCTCCAATTTAAATGTGGGTATTTACAAAGCCAGCATTATTGTTAAAGACTGCACCTTCACTTACTAATAGGTTGCATGAACGTTGAATAAGTTTTTAAATAACATACAGCTTTTATTCAGGTTGCCAGCTAATGGCCGGTGTGCGTTCCAATTTCTTCGTTCCTTTGTTTAAAGGAACACACATTTCCCATTTGTTCAAAGGACTCGCGCGTATCCTTCTTCTTCTTTGTAATCCTACATATTGTATATTTAGCCGTGAGGAAAAATAAACGGCCGGTTAAGAAAGTTTGAATATCTCGGAAGATAAAAACGCTAGCTAACTGAAATAAATTGTGCAAGATAGACAATTAAATATTCTAGAAATAAAATAAAATAATTTATAAATTTATTTGTTATTCTTTATCTTCCGAGATATTCAAACTTTCTTAACCGACCCTTTATTTTTGCTCACGAGTGTATATCAATGCAACTGACCACAGGTTCAGGCTAGCGACCTAAGAGCTGTGCCCCCTCTCAATCCGGTGAAGCAGTAAAGCCTCTCGGGCCAACTGTGTAGTTTGTCATTAAAAAAAATCAATTCAGCTTCTATTTTTCATAACTTGCATAAAGAAATAGGCGGTTTAAAAAATACAGACAAATGGAGATCACATCGAATTCACAATTATAATTTCATTTTATTAACGTACTCATGTTTTCAATACAATGAGAGCCGTGGTTCCTCAATGTTCGGGCGATCACCTCAACTTGCTTAGTCCGCTCGCAAACCGAGTCCGATTCTCGAATTTGAACCCCGACACCAATGAATTGGTTAGTTGTAAATATAAGTGCTCATTTACCACGGGCTCGGCGGTGAAGGAAATTTTCAAATCTGTTTACTTATTTCTAACATATTTATGCTCTAAAAATAAATTTCAAGCTAGTCTCGGCAAAACTTATGGTATGACGGTATTTAATTGGCGTTGACCCTTCGTTAAACTTGTGGAAACTTACAAAAACTTCTAGCTCTCCGGGTTGTTATAAGTTCCCTCTGAGTGTACTGTTCTTTCCATTAAACGACTATATTAAGAAACTTCTTTGCCAAAAATTTTTTTCGTTTGCCAAATAACATAGAATATAAGTCGGCCATTAAGCTCTGTAGATATTATTTCTATACTAATAAATGAGAGACGGTACGTCAGTTTTTATGTCAAGAATTATAGAAGACAGAAATAGATATAGCTTTATTGTATACCATAATCCAACAAGACGCAAATTACAAAAATAAGTTACGTTTAACAATTTGTTGTACGATGGCCGACATTTTGTACAACATATAGCTCTTAAAAAAATATTTGGAACCCATACCTCTCGGTTTATAAATTAAATTTACTTATTAAAGTAATCCGAAGTGAAGACGAATCTGTAATAAATAGCGATTATCTCATTTTTCTGTGTTGACCCATTCCTAAAATGGCCCGCCGCCATTTTAGGAATTTAATTCATGGACAAAAAAACATTACTCTTTCATTCTTAGTCTTTTCTACCTCCCGTTTCCTTGTTTCAATGTCCAAGGAGCAACTTGTTCTAACCTCTTAAAAACATCTTTCTTGCTCTATTATATTTTCAAAAACAAAGCAATTCGCTCGCCGTACCAGTTTCCAACTTGAAATAGTTTAACCCTAACAATGCTTGGTGCAAGATATTTATTAGAGCGAGAAATTGTCAACTAAGCCATACGCTTCTATTAACTATTAAATGAAAAGTGATATTTATGCAAGTGTTATATAATAATAAAAAAACGACTTCAAATCGAATCAAAAGTTAACCGCTATTACGCGGGGTCGTCCATTTTGTATTTTAGAATTACCATAGGAATATAACGAAATAGATTTAATTAATCATAATCTAACAAAATTCTCATCAAATTCTTGAAGTACATCCTTTCCAATTAAAAATGAATCATCGAAATCGATTGGCATGATGTTGAGTTATCCGTCCATTTGTCGCCGCGCATAATTGACGAAAATTTAAGACTCATATGGTTTTCTCATGGATGCCACTGTCAGAATTGGAAGAAATGGGACCACACGGGAAACGCTGCAATTCAAATAAAAAAGAATCATCAAAATTAGTTCACCCAGTCAATACTTATATTTAACATCAAAAAAAACCATACAGAAGAATTAAGAATATTTTTGTTTCCGTAAACAAATGTCAACGCAGACACGCTCTCGCTGGGACATTAACGTGTTATGACGGACTTGTACCGACTACACCAACGGTGGTTGCCATTAACGCTACCGAAAGGTCGTAGCATCTCCGTAAGGAATACGACCCTTACTCCTTTGTCCCTATAAAATATTATTTTTTATAGGAAAGGGGTAAACGATCTTATGGGTCACCTCCTCATCCATCACAACACCGCAGGAGCAGGTGTGTTGCAATATCTTATTAAAAAAGCTTTTTAAACTACATACCATTATACACGACATTCTGTAAATTCCAGTATAAACAGAAAAATAAATAAGCATTGAACTAGCATCGTATTTCCATTTCCATTATGTGCAACGGAATAAACAGTATAATGGAAATGCGACATCGACGCCGGGACGGCAACTATTTCCAATTGCGAAGTGTTCGCGATCTCGCGGCGCGGAATGCGGGGACGTATGCATTCAGCAGCCGCAATGGTATTCAACTAGAGTTGGGAAATACTGGGTAAATCGTAATACTAGGTGTCACAGTGACAGTGACTTAAAAATATCAGTTACACATATCTATGACAAAATAATAGGCATAAAAAATATGTGACAGCAGTCACTGTGACTAGTCAAATAATTTCGCATCTTTTCCAACAGATGGAGTTATATCACGATTTTATTAAAAAATAAAAAGTGCATCTCTGTCTTACTTACCTTTCTATCACGTGCACGTTAGAAACACACCGTAGGAGCAATAGAGCGCAGTGCCCTCAAACTCTCTTACTCTCTTGAACAATCGTGTATATATTATACATACATACATATATATGTATACATACAGAGCTTTTTTTTATTGTTGTTAGATCGCACACCGTTACATCACATCGTTAGACCACAGAGCTGTGTTCGTGCTCTTTTCCAATACACTTAAATTGTTCACTCTGCATTTATTAAAAGAGTGCCACTTCTACAGTTACTATTTTTTTTTATAAATAATGCCTGAAATTGGAGGTGGCCAGAGATCGCTCCGGTTCACGCGTCGCAGACGCCCCGCTGCATTGCTATTAGCTTCTCCGCGACCGCTGTGTCCCTGCTTCTCACGGCCATTTTTAGGTTGTAGTCCACTATCCTCTCCCTTGATGCGGCCATTGCCTTTGTCATCAGTCTTCCTGTGGCGTCGTCACAGTCATCTGTATAATAGACACAGCTGACGGTGTGTCGGGATATCGCCACTACAGCATGTTGGACGCTGTCGTGCAGTTGCAGTTTTTTCGTCACTGTTCTGATGACCACCACTGATCCGTACGTGAGGCCTTGGGCCTTGCGCACGGATCAGAATGCGCGAACCTGCTACTTACAGAGCTTAAGAAGTTTTACTTCAGTAGTGAATGCCGTCGTTAACTTTACCGGATTTGAGCGATGGTCTTTTACTTGTGCTATAAAGTTAAAAATAAAAATAGTTCGTCATGCGGCCCTACTTCGTTGTGACTTCGCGTGATTTTTGAGGACATGTAGGTTTCCGCATTTTTTCTTACACTCCAGAGTAAGTGGTAAAAGTATTTAAAATTGTAACAAATAATTTTTTTGTGCCGTCACCGGGGATCGAACGCAGGTTGATAGCGTTCAATGCAATTTGAGGCGATCGCCTGGCCACTAAGGTACTGCGGCTTATGCTATAAGTAACAGACTAAAGGTCTCTGGAAGGGAACCTCACCTTGCTTCATTTTACATCGAACTGCGGCAAGATTCTTTTAATCGACTTTCTGCTTACGAGATGCCTTTAACATGTAGTGTGACTATCGTCCTAGCTAGAATTTTTGCGATATAATCTAATTAAATAGATTATACTAGCGAGATAATTTTATTGAAAGCTCAAAGTGGAGAGTACTCAGACATAAGATAACGGTCAAAGAGTGTAAAGTGCCGTCCGAGTGCTGGCAAAGTCTTCAAGTTGCGGTCAAACTTTCTTACAAAGTCAATATGAAGACTTCTTCCCTAATTTTAATACGCTATATTAGGGAGATATTGTACCTAATCCTTTTTTTTGTTAACGGGGTGGAAATCTTCAAAAAGATTCTACGCCTTCTGAGAGAAAACGCTTTTTTTTGTTATTCTCATCAAGGAAATCAATTACTCTAACCATAGCAAACAACATCATTTGTGTCTGAACAGGGGCATCGAATTCGGATTGCTAGCGCACTACACTAAGGCCACTGAACTATCGCCGTCCCCTTAGATGTTAGAAGCGTTGCTGGAGTTTCTTCGGCTACTTCTTCTGCCAGCGCCAACGCCGAAGTGGCACTCAAAGTTAGTTTAGCTTTTTGAATGTCCTTTAGATTAATAGTGAAATAGCTACCGACCGAGTCGAGGTTCGGCCCTCTCCGGGCACCCTCGGATCGGAATGCTTACGCGTAACATAGTAACCGTCCAAGCGGAGTTTACCCGTCATCGGGGACACTTGTGTCGAGTTACTAGCGATAGAGGTTCAGGCTAAGCGATCTAAGAGCTATGCCACCTCTCAATCCGGTGAAGTAGTCAAAGCCAGCTTCTCTGGCCAATCTGTGCAGTTCGTCATGCACGCTTAGTGCAATTACTAAAATACAGTGTTAGTAGTGCGTGCAAAGGTGTACGAATGTGTTTGCGTGATAGTTTTCAACAAAGTTCCACGCTCGAGAGCGTGTGCAGAAAAGTTTCATTGAGTTTAGTAAACGCAGATGTATTCCTACCGGGTACTTGCTTAGGGACAGCCGACAACGACCGCTTTCCAATTAATAGTTGGAGTGAGTTATAGAGTTTAGCACTGGCTCTGTACCGGAGTGACTGTGCTACCAATTACGTTAACTTAAAATAATACAACGTTCTCAATGTAAATGTATGGACCGGTAACCTCATAAGTATCTTCGGAAGTTTTTTTTCTATTTAAAAGAATGCTAACCATATATAGTCTTCCGATAAAAGCTATCGACACAAAAAATGGCTGGCTTTATTTCTCAATTTGTCGCATCACCAATGATTGTTCCAATAATACAATACTATTCTAAACGAAATTAAAGAATATTCGAAGTCTTAAATTTAACTGCACAATCACTTAAAGGTAACCACAACATTTAACACAAAACACTTTTCGAAACACACTCACTAGCTCCCCAAGTCAAATATGCGTAAAGTTTTACTTAAAAAAATTGTTAACCGTCATCATGTTTATCACGATGATACCATATTTGTTTATAGATATTTAGCTAGATGGTTATTTAACGTTTTGACTTAATAAAAATAAAAATTTTGGGTCATCAATTCCAAAGTACGAATTTAATATTGCAGTACCGATCATAGGTACAGGTCACGTTTCCCAAAAATACCCGGAACACTGAGGGAGATACATGGCAACCTTTTAGTGAGGAGTGAAGAGAAGGAATATAAGACGAGATTTAACCATAACTACTTCATTCAACTATGTAATAAGGAGTAACGTAAGCTCCTTTTTTTCATCGTGGGTACCACCGGTGATTTTATAATTAAAATCACTTCAAGGATAATTGACCGACTCTGAAGTTTGATTCGTATGGATGTGGAGCAAACTTCAGTTGGCCTTAACTTCTTAGGGAATTAGTGTTATTGTGTTAAGAAAGTCCGTCGAAGTAATTGTGTGCCAAGGATTGCGAATACTATTCAAAGTACCCAAAATTAGGGCGTAATATAAACAACTTAGGGATATAATTATCCTAAACCTACTTCTAGACTAAGTAGTTAAATTAAGTTTCGTCACAGCAGCTATTGTTGACATAAACTACAAACTCTAACTAAGGTCTAGATTTTATTTATTTTGTTCTTGTTTTATTTGTTTTGAAAGTAAATTTTTAATACCTTCTCAAAATGTCGAGTTACTTACCGAATCCGAAATCAAAAACCTTTTTTGGTTATCGAGGGGAAAAGTTAAAAAAAAAGATTTCAAGCTTTCTAAGGAGAAAGCGAGGATTATGTGAGATTTCTATCCAATAAAACCTCTTCGGTGGCCATCCTCGATGCATGAGGGGCTTTCCAGCAAAATGGTTCTGGCTAGTTGTACTAAAACTACACGGGACCTCTGCGTGTCGCCTTACGTCCTTTGGCGACGAACCCTAAATAACCACCCTTGTCGGTTGTGAACCCGATGGTTCTTTTCAGTCGCCTTTTATTACAGGCAGGAGATATCATAGCCTAATTCTGTAAGCCTAGAACTATCGGGACAGAGATAGCAGTTTCTATAATCCTTTTTTTGTCGAGGGCGGGTGGAATCTTTTTACTAAAACCCTTCGGTTCTCCTTCCTCTGTGCATGGCGAGGGGCTCCGAGATTGTGTGTGTGAATACCACCGGAGCTCCTGCACTGTGCCCTGAAAGTGCGTCCTAGGGGAAATTAATCCCTCCCGCAGCGCCTTCACAGTGCTAAGGCGATATAGGCCAGCCGATTTCCCCTTCTTCCCATGTCAATTGCTATTCATCTTACACCAAAGTTACTAGATCACATATGGGACACGAGGTGAGACGTTACCATGCAATGGGCACAAATTTAAGTCCTAAGCTAAGTCAGTTTACTATCATCACATGCTCTTTGTTATCATTAATTCCCATACGTCTTGAAATGTGATCTTTTCTAAAGAGATATTTAAAATGGCATTCGTTTTTCGAGCAATAACTTTCACTAGTACAGGCTGTCATAAGCAAGCAGCTGAAAGTTATATAGCTGCCTTTAACGTGTAGAGTCCCTGGATTTATTGCGGGAGTCGACTATGCGACATATTCCGATTCCAATATATTGAACTTGAAACGTTTTCAGATAGAAATGTACTTGAATTTATTGATATATTATCGACTCAAGACTTTTGATGTGTTTACGTTATTAATAATCAGGTAAATTTTACCATGATTTAGATAAGTGTTGTTAGGAAGGATTCTATCTTATTTTACGTTTGTTAATTTAGTGCTACCAATTACAAGAATATCATTAAATTGGAAATAATATTCCTGAGATATATTAAGATAAGATTAGAATATTTTTTTATGTGGTATAAACTAACACTTGATCACGATTCCACCTGATGTTAAGTGGTGATATAGTCGAAGGATGGTACGCGCTAGTTCATTAAGTGCCTATTCAATCTACTCTTGAAGACTCCCACGTCATACTTGGACGGAAAGTCTGACGCCGGCAACTTGTTCCACTCCTTTGCTGTACGCACGATGAACGATGACTCAAATGACTTCATTCGAACGCGCGGGACATCGACTATGAAAGGGTGGAGACCCGCCGAGTGTCTAAGCGTACGAAGGTAGAATGGGGATGGGGAATTAACTTGTGTAATTCCTGATCACACACTTCGATTGATGTAATAAGGAGTAACTTAGGCTATTTTTATTTTAGAAAAAGTAAATAAATAGTTTTTAATCTCGCTAGTAAATTAATAAAAGTACTACTTTTGGATATTTGATTATTGATTATATGTTAATAGAATAATAAATAAATAAATAAATATAAAACATATACACGATCATGTATACAACTAGGCATACATTCATGAACACTATACACCCCACATACGCGCCTATATATATATATATATACATTTACCTATAAATATATATATATGTATATATACACATATATATACATTTATAACAATATTGTAAAAGACCAAAATTTTGTGCAAAATGCAAACTCCAAAATGCAACTCTGGCTCCCAAGATACAAGCGTCTGCTTAGTTTGGGAGTCACTGTGTACTAATAATATGTGTGGTTACATGGATGTTCGTTTAATTTGTATAATGTTTATAATTGTGTGTAAATATATATAAATATATTTACACACAGATTTGGTTATCTAAAGTATATAAAATAAATATTCTATTCTATTCTATGTTCATAGTTATATTAGGTCGCATACGTATTACGCTTTTATTAAGAAAATTCAAAACATATTATAAAATAGTTTATTTATTTTAACTAAAGTATGTAGGTACCATTTTGTTTGATAACTTTTTGCCATCTTGTAGGTAAAATATTCAAACGTAAACTTTAAATGATACCAAAACCAGCCAGATACAAATAGTAAAGCCAAAGAGATTTTATTACAAGTTCATACATACTATGATGCGAAAAGACATTTTCCCCAACCTATTACATGTCACTTGATGTACACATCCTTTAATTGTACTATCATGTATATTCCACCATTCCCTACGTTATGGCTAATGTATAAATGAATACACAAGCGCAGATAAACTGCATTAAATCGTAGTAGGAAGCTATTCAGTGGAATTAAAATTGTGTTTACGCTCGCAGAATGTTTGAATCTGTGAATGCAGTTTCACGGCTCCACGCCACCCTATTATTGGGAGTTTCACCGTTATTAATGTTCTGATAAAATCTATGTAGTCTGAATTGGCGTTTTAATAGTATAATTGTTACAAGAACTAGTTAGACTATTCATTGAGTAAAAGTGGAGAAGTGTGCAAATTGCGTTATGTGTAAGATGACGTTAGGTTTAGATTACCATTAATATTTAATCGTCCAAAACGTAGAGGTCTGCAGAACTTTTTTTTTGGTAACGGGGGGAAATCTTTAACAAGATACGTACCCCCCCCGCCGGGAAAGCGGGGTTAAGTGGGGTTTTATCCTTCAAACCTCCCCTCTCCGTTTACCCGCCCCAGCATAGTGAGGGGCTCCGGTATCTCCAGTGGAAGGCGACACGGGCCAAAATAAAGGCGTCCACTCTTGTCGCCCCGTGAACCCGAGGTCCTTTTTAGGTGCCTTTTTTCTAAGAATTCTATAGGAATAAGTCTTTTCGGATATTTCCGTTTTCTACCGTCGATATGTATGTACGTATAGGCTGTAACCTATAACTTTTCCAAATAAACGTTATTTAGACTTCTTTCTTCGTTTTCAAACGGAAATTTTGATAGAAGTATTGTGAATTTAAATAATAGCTTTGAAAATTGAAGAAGTCGCTTCAGCAGACACTTGAATAGAATCGAGAAATTTGTTCAAACGAAACTTAAACGGGAAACTTGTCAGTGCGCCCGCCCTAGGACCTCTGGAGACGTCAATATTCACTCTCGAGGAAACGGAATTGCAAGCCGGCAACAAATTTTTCCCTGTACATTTGTTGAACGTGTAGAATCAAATTTACATATGAATGTATGTACGAGTTGGTATTTCAATGTATTTATTTTAGTATTTGAGGGTAAATGAAAAGAGAAAGATGTACGTGTGAGTGCTCTATTAGGTCTACCACGAGGGTGAACAATCTCTGAAGTTATAACAGCCTTACAGCGGTAATGAGCCGTTGAAAAAATATACATGTATAATACCAATTCGTTTAAATTTAAAACGTCGTTTATAAAAATACTTATAATTGAATTGATGAGGACATTTAAAAAATAAACACTTAAAAAATTATCGTGTGATTATCTCATTTAATTTCCTTCAAGGAGCACGTAAGTAAGTATAAACAACACTGATATGAAGCCTTTAAAAGTGTAAAGGCTAAATTTTTTTATTTTTTATTTAAGAAGCTAAAACATACAAATAATTGTGAGAAACGGAACGTAATGGTTGAATGAAAGAGATAACTAATGGAGTGAATGGGAAGAATGATACATTACGAGAAGTCGGTTCTTTAAATAGGACACTAAGACTTGTACGAAAGAAGATAAAAAAAGAAGTTGAAAACGTGCATTTTTATTTCTTAATTAGTACCCGACAAAATTATAGAGATATAGCTATTGAAGTGAATGGGGAGAATAATAATACATTACAATATGTCGGTTTAAGAAGTCGCTAAAGTATCTAAAAAGGAGTTGAAAAGGTGCATTTTTATTTCCAAATCGGTGCCATATAAATATATTTATTCTATTCTAACCCTTTCCCTGTTCCTGACCCAGTTCGCTCGGATTACGAATACAGCGGTATATACCTATATGCGAATTATTTCCGAGTCATATCTTGCTCGCTTCGCTATGTGATAGGATTATCTTTCGTATACGAAGTTACGTACGCGGTTGACAACAACTTGACCAAGAATTTTTTTTGACAAACTACACAGTTTAGTTAGGGAAGCTGCCTTTGGTTAGACTTAACTTAGCCTCGATGCTCGCGAGTGATAGGTCCTGGACGGCAGTGGCCTCCTTCTGCGAGACAGTCATGCCCCGGAAGGAGGCCGACGAGCGGGTCAGGGACGACAGGTCAGGGGCTTAATCCCTCCGCAGGCGGCGAGTCGGGGTGCGCAGGAGGCGATACCAACGCCTCCTCTCGCTGACCCGTAATCCGAAGCGGGACCAGGCTGGGTACACCTGGCCATGGTACCTGATGGAATTCGCGGAAGGTTTAGTGGGTAGGGGTCGGCCAGACCGATTCCCACACATACCTCCGTGCCCATCCAGGGTTCCGGAGGATGGTCCGTAAAAAGGATTCCCCCGCGTAAAAAAAAGGTAGCTTAGCCTGAACTTCTATAGCTAGCACTGGACTCAAGGGTCCCCCGGTGAGGGGTAAACTCGGCTTGGACTGTTACTATGTTACGCGTAGCATTCCGATCTGAGGGCGCCTCAGAGGGCCGAACCACGGCTCGGTCGGTTGCTTTTCTTGCACACTTGTTAGTAATATTAATGACTCGTTCGCTAATTTAGTTTAAATTAAGAGTAATCACAATTCAACCATGATATATTTACTTCATACATTTAATTAATTCCGACACTATCTACAAATCTATTATGTATTCGATGTTAATCTAGGCGTCCAGAATTATACCAACCGTAGGTATAAGGATTTACCGTAGCTAATTAGTTAGCCTACGGGGATTAAGCCAGGTCACCGTGCGACTAAATGGCTAGCGTATAATTAAAATTTGACCAAAACATTAAGCATAATTTGTTTGCCATACCAAAAGGATATGGTAAAAAGTAGCTTAGTGACCAAACTTTCATCAAACTGCTCTTAGAATACATCTTTTTCGTTAAAAAATGAACGATCGAATTCGGTTAGCGTGATATTGCGTTATTCGTCCATTTTTGGCGCACATAATTGATGTAAATTTAAGACATATATGGTTTTATAATGGATCCCATTGTCAGAATTGGTCCAAATTGTAATGGGACCACACGGGAAGCACCACACAATCGGTTAACCCAGCCGAAATGTATACGGTAACAAACATAAAAAAATACGAAGAGCCTCCTTTTGAAGTCGGTTGAAAATGCTACGTTCGATATAGTAACTTACGTGATATATACGATGAATGTAAATATCGTCGATTCAATATCGTCGATATTGGTTTCCAAGTGGGTTGTTTGAATAGAGTCTCCATCTTTTTTTTCCACTTAATACTTAATAGGAGAAAGACAGATTGATGATTTGAATTTAAAAATGGAAGAAATTGCTTTGCTTTCAAATCAATAGAAAGCCTCTGATGTAAGTTACAATCTGTAGAAAAAAAGTTGAGAGGCATGGCGTCTTTTCTGTTTTTTTTTTACAAATGAGTTATCTAATTGTAGTCTCAATATATAATGCAATTATCGTGATGAAGCTAGTAAACAAAACCTTAAATCTGACTATACGTGAACAGCCCAGGTGTTCTCGTTGGTTATTAATTATCGAGAACAGTCAAAAGAGCAAAGTCGTCCTCCACTTGGCTGTGTAATGCCTATCCAAAGGTACAGTGGAGGAGGTAAAAAATTTAAATTGGTGGCGGGTGCCAAATTTTCACGAACGAAAAACGTACTACAAACTGAATTTGTAGACAAGATAATTTGTCGAATACATCAGCTGTTAGTTAGCTGCCTACTTAAAACATTGGGGTCGAATTGTATTTAGTCACAACATATCAAACGAGCGACAAAAAGAGTAACAAATATTTTTTGTACTCCCTAAGCAAATGCTTGTAAGTTGTGCTAGTAATTATTTAATTGAGAAAAAATCATGCAAATATACAGCAAATGTGAAATAACTACTGGTTTAATATGTAAGCTTTAACGTATAACTTTTAAGAGCAAGGTCACAAATAGGGCCAGACTTGAGGGAGTTATGTTAGAAACCTTTTTAAAGTTAAGTGCGTTCGTTAATCCCGGTATGTAGAGAAATAGCGTTAGGCAGGGCTATTCTGAAAACCGTAAATAAAGCAGAATATTTGAAGCAAACTTTAGTAACGAAAATAAAATATTTAAAAACACTTTTGACTTATTTTGTGCCCCTAGTAATATGAAAGCCTTTAGAATAATTATACAGAAAAACAAGACGGATTAGCTTAGTGATTAAGCTTTTGGCTTCACGACCATGGTTGGTATGGCATGGTTGTTGATTCGAATGGAAAAAAAGTAGCTTGTACTTATGAGTTTCCATTTTCAGTTTCAAAAAAATATATTTTTGCGAAAATTCGTGACATACACACAGTGTCACATATTGAACCTTAAAGCTGGGTCAAAAGCGAACGACAACAGCTGTCTCTATTTACCCCGTCAAAGGATACATACAAAGGAATACAAAACAGGAAGGATACAAAACAAAACATTATATTCTTTCTAAAAATACTTCTCCTTAAAGTCTGATAATCTTTAGATAACTGTTAAATATCCTACCTACCCCTGATCAACATAACGTCGTGAGATTATTACAAAACATTAAGCGGACGAGCGATATGTATGCATTGCGTATTGTTCTATTGACAACAACATAAGCCAATAATACAATGAGACGGTTTAAGTCATTGCGGTTCTTTATATTATGGGCTTAAAGTGCGTAATGAGGTTAATTATTATTACATACAGTAGAGTCGGCTCTTACTGATATTAAATTCACAATTATAATAAATAATAAAATAATAATTCACAATGTATATAATATATATGGCCCACTGTTGGGCGCTGGCCTTCTTTGTATAGAGAGTATAAGGGCATAGTGCGCCACGCGGCCCTAATGCGGATTGGCAGACTTCACAGGACTTAGAAAAATTTTCTATGACATGTAGGTTTCCTCACGATGTTTTCCTTCACCGCCGAGCGCGTGGTAAATCAGCACATAAAATTGCAACAACAAATTTATTGGCGCCGGCACCGGGGATCGAACTCGGGTTGCTAGCGTGCTATGCAACTTGAGCCAACCGCCACTGGGCCGGACACTGAGCTACCACGGCTTCACAAATCAAAAACACAATTGCATGTAATTATAAGAAATAAATTATAAAAAAAACAACATTTAACATTAGCGGAATATGTTTTTGTTGTTAATGACTGGTTTAGCTACACTAGAGCGGAATGATGTCCAATACTGATACAAATATTTTTATCAACACAATAAATATGATAATAAACGCTTAAAATTGTATTAATAATTTCCTCACTCCATCGCGAAATCAATCTCATTTTGAATTTGTTTCTCTTAACAAGTTATTTTTTTGTTGGAAAATATGCAAAAGAGTTGAGTTTTAGAGTTTTATTTATATATCTAGTTTGTCAGATTTCTCAGTTGGTTTTCGTTAAAAATAACATAATAAAAAAACACCACATGAGTTGCGTCGCTGGTCTTTGAAAAAGGAGTAAGACATTTCATGAAGGTCTCCAAGCGGGATCGATTGGAAAACACCACTGCTTCCAGCTGATTCAATCTTTTTTAAATTACAATATTTTTTTTAAAAAACTACAAAAGCTCAAGGGAATGTAGCTTTGAGGTGGCTTTTCCACCGAATCATGACTTGTATATATTTAAAAACGTATGTGTTATATCCGCTAATAAATAACGAATTTTTGCCTTGTTAGGGTAACACCTAACAAGGCAAAAATTCGTTCATTCCTAATAAAGATTTAAGATCTCACACAGTTAAAACTTTTTAATTACCGAGCGGCGTGCCAAAGGAACCTCATTCGGGGGCGACTTGTAACTAAGTCGAGAGCCGTTCCGTGCTTTTACCGGTATTTCCCAAAAAGTCGGGAAACGTTCTTATATACGAACGGACGATACGGTATCATAAGTCCTAAAAGAAGCTAAAACATAATTCAATAATCACATAAAAATTAGCATTTGAATTCAATTACATTGCAAAATAATAATAGCCTTTATTCAAAAAATGACCTTTACAAAATGAATATATATTTATATAGTATATAGTTGCCATAATGGTTTTTATCTGTGCGTCCAATAAGGACACTACTACTCTTTCAAGTAAAGAAATTGAGTCGGATTGTACAGGGGATGAGAGGGCATTTGCGTAGCACCGCTAATATGCGGCATTGGTGGTGGTATATATTGGGGTTTTAATCAGTATAAAATCGACAAAAGTCACTCTATCTCTGGCGGGCGTAGGACGTAATCCTATTTCCTATTAATTTCTTTTTAATATTATAAACATGAATGTTTGTGAGTATGAATGTGAAGTGTTACTCTTCCACGCAAAAACTACTGAATGGGTTTTGATGAAACTTTTCAATTATATAGTTTTTTATATTAGAGTCACGCATTGGCTATTATTTATAAAGATATAGTGTTAATTATCCAAGATATAACGTTAAGTAGGAAAAAACCTCCCATTCTTCGAGCTACTTTGGTGTGTCCCGAACCGTAGGAGATACACTTTTATAAAGTACGATGGAAATGTTTATTTTAAATAGTCCTACAAAAAAGTCCACGTCAGCATATATCTTTCTTTTACGTGTAAGCCATTATCACCAAAATAGTTAACAAATAGTACAATAAAATTGATAACAGTTTGTAAAGCTTTTACGACCTAACTATTCAACCGATCATCATTAAATTTTGCCTACAAGGACTACTGAAAAGGACAGACTTTTTAATTGCGAGTAACACCGCGGGGCGCAGATAGTTATAAAATAAATAAAAGATGCGGGATAGGTTGCAGGGTTTTTGGGCTTCCCAGACATCGGGTAACTTGTGTAAACGGGATCTGCCCCTGAATAAATGTGTTTTTAATTATTGTTTTACAATCTTAAAACAGTTTAAGGCGAGGGTAAGAGTATAAAATGCTAACGGTGTCCCAACTCGACTCAAGTTTACTGTCTATTTCACCAACTCCGCCGCGTAACGAGGCACTTTTAGACCTCAACTCAACAAAAGCACGTGAAGTTAACGGGAATTAAACAAAGTCGTAATTGTTATGAGTGCTTTGAGTTTTGAACAAGTCTCAAGTAAGCCGTAACAATAAATAGCAAACATTACAATCCAACTTGGAACTTAGAAGTTTTTTTTTTTAATGTTAAATAAGTTAAAAGTGTGGGAGCACCAGCAATAAGCTTTATCAGCGCGCCAGTATCTTGAGACTTCACATGCTTAAGAAAAAAATTCTAGGACATGTAGGTTTCCTCACGGTGTTTTCCTTCACCGGCGAGCGCGTGATAAATCAACACATTTCAACAACAAATTGAAATTTCAAAACACGAGAAAAAACGAGCCTTCAAGAGTAGAGTGAATACGCACTTACTAAAGTAGCGCGTACCATCTTTCGACTTTATCACCACTTAACATCAGGTGCAAAAGGAGGTAGGTGCAAACGTTATAGTACGCATTGTATATTGAGTAATGGACTTATAATTGAGTACAAAGCCTCGATCCTTTTATTTACAGTAGTCCTTGTCAAACGTGTTTGAAAAATAAAAGTAAAATATTTTGAAGACTTGCCAAGTCCATGTCCAATTTGCATCAAAATCGTTTGGTAGACATTATTTAGGGTTACATAGTCTGAAAACCAATTGAACTGATTTGACCTCCCCTATAAGAGTAAAGCCAATAATGGTATAAAAGAGAATCGTCGTTGGAAAGCTCATTACATGAAAGCTTAACGCGTGTAACATGATTACTAGAGGTAGGAATGTATGCGAAAGCTTTATATAAAATTGATGCCAGTTTTAGCCAATTTTACGCAAACGTGATCCTGAAGATATAAAAATGAAATTATGTATTATTATGCGACACTATTATAATTTTAACTACTAACTAAGGATCATATCATCGTTGAGTTATTCCATTTGATTCCACATTATCTCGCAAAAATGTAATGCTAGCTTAGCACATTTTAGAACACAAATAATAAAAAAATTATAGATGAAGAAAAGTACGATAATGAATCACGGGAGGTTCCCTTCACACGGCTTCACCGATCACCTCAGACGAACTCCGAAGCGTTTAACTGCTTGAAGGCAAGGAGTGTCATTCTCCACTTGGTGTATTCACAATCCCACTTCCGACTCACCCATAGATCAGGACAAAGACAAAAGCACGGCTGACTGACGCCATAAACATAGCTCCAGTATTATAAACCATTATAGTGAACGTTGTCTAATGAATAATATTGTTGACCTAACAAAATTGAATACGCTGTAATCTATCAAAGCCCTTGAGCCAGTTTTAGCGTTATAGTATAACGCGATGGTATCTAGAAGGTTCGATTCAGTCATTTGTATCGATGGTATTGTCCGAACATTTGTGAATAGATAAAAATATTTGACTTGATTATAACGTAGGAGCTGGGATTCATTGGTTATTGGTTATACAGTCCTCAATTTATTAGGGTAATTTAGCGGGATGTGTATAAACCAATTGTAACTGTGTTCTCTACAAACAATTTGCATTTCACGCGACACGAAACATGGGAATCTATGTATTTAACCACCGCAATTGTAGCGGTGTCCCCGGGTACTCTATAATTGTGTATTTTGCGTAGTAAGTGTTATTGTGGTAACAGGAATAGCTATCTAAGTTGGCTATTAGCTCGATAAGCGTTAGTTTATTTTGCGTTGTTTAGTTGTTAGCGACAAGAGATAGAACGTGTCGTTAGTATAATAACATCACTAGTTACTCTGCCCTTTAATCCTGAATACAGTGATGTATTTACATTAATAAGGATCGCGAGAGAATTACAATATAGATAATGCAAGAAGGATAATAAGACAATCAAATACACATTTTATTATTTCTATTGCTATTTATACCTCTACCCTTAAAGTAAATGTATATACAACTAACGGGGTCAGGTCTTTTCAGTAAAGATAGTGTAAGAGAGGATTTCACATTCACAGCATCACACAACTTGACATGTCAAAGAAAATTTTGGAACACTGCTTCTGATTGGTTTCGGGAATCGAACTCAGGTTGCAGGCCTACTATGCAACTTAAGGCCATATTAAATAGATATAAATACAGACATAATAAATAGCACAAATTAGATAAAATATAAGGACACTAGCATTTTTAAGATTTTGTAATTAGACATAAGATAAACATAGATTACAGTTAAAAAGCCTTAGATTTATATACTTACAGCAATAGATCCAGACAGTCAAGTAATAACCGTTGACTGGTTCCGATAATGCACATCTCGGGGGTACAAGCAAAAAAATATTATTAAGTTCGCCTTTGTACATATATTTTGGTGCAATAAGGAAATGATCTAAATATCTATCTATCTACTTCTTCAACATCGTTCAGTAACGTAATTTAGCGCATAATAAATAACGATAATATTCCAGTAATAAAATTATTTATAGACCTAATATAAATAAGTAAACGGCTTCCATTTCACTGAGAATATATCGCTTTAACTTAAGCACGTAACGTATTGAATCGCTGGATGTGTCAGTATTGTGTTCGCAGCAAAATGAAACTTTACTGCAGTGGAACGTTTCGAATACGATATTAAGTGTTCACATAACGTTATTGTTACAAAATATACGTGTTATTTTAGTACAAGTACGAGTAAAACACAAAAACCGACATCAAATCCAATAAGAATGTTACGAAATTTAAGTTATCAGAACGTGACTAAACTCTAATCAAACACCGCTTGCAGTACATAATTTTCAATACAAAATGAATCATCGAAACCGGCTGGTAGGATATTGAGTTATTCGTTCAAATATTGCGCAAGTATTTAATGCAAATTTAAGACTTACATGATTTTCTCATGGAAGCCATTGTCAGAACTGGATCTCTTTATATGGGAACACACTGAAAGCACCAGCCCTTTTATAAAAAAGAATCATCAAAATCGTTTATCCAGTCGAAAGTTAACAAAAGTAAGGTAACAATAGAAAAACAGACGAATTGAAAACCTTCTTTATTGAGGTCGGTAGTTGAGATTTGAAATAAACATATTTTTAAATTCAATTACAACACAATAAAAATGGCCCACCTCTTTTGTTTCATGACCTAACGTCAATGTTGCAGAAGCCGTTGCTGTGGTAAAACAATTATGATGACACTAGAATGGTCCTCTTTCTCTAGTGTCGGTCCCTCATGTCTGAGGATCGTGGTCACCATCAGGGTTGCATCTGGAGCGGATGATCTGCCTCCACCGGCTTCTGTCCAGCGCCTCTTACAGTAGTGTAAAATTTGGAGGACGACGAGTCCTTTACCTGATCGGACCACTTTGTTGGTGAACGGCCGCGAGATGTTTTTCCTGAAGTGTTCCCAATTACGATCAGTTTATCTAGAATTATCTAGATTTAGAATGATCCATGTGTGTGAAATTCTGCGTTGGTAAAGTTGAAACGTGAATAGCCTAATGGTTTAGGGTACGGTCTGCGAATGTCATAGGTTCGAATCCACCATTCGACTATTGAAGTGAACCATCTTCTAGCACAAGCTTAACCTTAGTTGGAATGGCTAACAAGAATGTTAGTAATATTTTCTTTTTAAAAAAATATTGCTAACTTTCTTTAAAAAATCCTCCTACGCTCGAAATACTCCGATGCACCTTTGATGTCCATTTTTATTATTCTCTTTGGCTTAATTGTCAAAGGAAACTGGCCTATTCTGCTTTGAAGACTTTAAGTGCACTATTCGCTTGAGTTTCAAACACACGGAGCTGACGAACTATTCAACAGAGTTCAGATTAAATTTAACATTCTTTCATCATTTATATTGGCTCAGTTGACTTTGTTTATTTCATGAGATTTTGCTGACAGTTAAAACAGGTTTTTGGTCCTTCTAAGGATTAATTTGAATTAATAATATAAATAAAAGTAAGGTTTTTTTTAAGTATAAAAAGATTACTCGCTAAAAATTAGAGTAATTTATGGAACCTAATAAGCTTAGTGAAAAGAGGACAGCGATTACTATTTCTGTATACCCCGCTAGTAAAGTATTAAAAGTACGTGAGACCTTATTTCTTAAAATAAAATTAAATCCTCTTGCTAGAAGAAGATGCATTTAAAAACTGTGTAACAATTGTTAGAAAGAAAACGATAAAAATATTTTTTATTGCTTAAAATAGTAAAAAAATTCGTGCACAATGAATTTATGTTCTTAACTACAAATTACTCATTACATATGTGTGAGAAAGCTATATACCTACAGAAAGCTATATAGCTACATAGCCTGGAGGTAGTTTCCATCATGTTTGAGACCCTTTTAGCTCGGCTAATTCTTTCGGTATCTTATTGTTACCTGTCAGCTACAACTAGGTCATGGGGTGAAAGCTTCTATAATAAAAAAAAAATAATTTGTATAAAAATAGCGTTGATGAAATCGCGTTTGATATAATATAAATATTTACAATATTACGTTTGTTAATATATAAAAATGTATATAGTATCGTTAGTTACTTTTTTAGTTTGCTAAAGAAATTGATGGATCTCAGTGACAAAAAATCTTATCACAATATCTTTACGGTATTTAGTTAGCTGCAGTGCGGCAGGATGTCCTTTACATTTTAGCGCAGGAAGTTAATACGACACCGCCGCCCTTATAACGACCAATCCAAACTCTTTCCCAACCCCCTCGGGGTGAATTGTTAGGTAGGACCTTTTTTTATTTAATGAAAATATTTTTTTCTTAGTAACATGAATTAATTTCATTGTTCAATTCAATATTGTAAACTTTATAAATAATTATTGCATAAATATGTTTAAAAGCGAAATAAGCACTAAAAATTTACTTACAGACAAACTTACATTCTATGGGAAAGCGGAAACATAATTATGTATAGGCTAAATGTGTAGATGATCCGGTGTATTCCATTTCGCCTTCATATATTTGTGTAAAATATGGTTATCAAATGTCACATGTCATCTGTCACCTATCGCCTGTCGCCTGGCACCTGTCCCCTGTAACCTGTTGCCTGTTACCTTTTATTTTCACGTTCATGATCACTATGACGTGTAAGTTTACGTTGATGTTTACGTCTACATTTACATCAACGTTTACGTATACATCTACGGGTATGTGTATGATTACGTCTACAACCACATCTACATCCACGTTTAGGTTTTAGACACGTGGTGTTACACACACAGAGCTGAGTGTTGGACGGTTTACAGAGAAGAAAAGATGGCAGCTGTTCAAATCAAAGGCGTCGCGCAATTTGCGCAAAAATCTGCGAAAACTGGCAAAAACCGTTTGGCGTCGGTGCCAGTTCGTATTTCAACTTGCGGCATTAGAATGCTATCTACCGAGGCGTGAACTTTGCGACGGATATATTTGTGAAGCAACTAGAGAACGCTGAATTCCTTAACCATGCAATGCATTTTGCAAAATCACCCTTGTAGGTATTTTACTACATTCACTTTTGCTTTAACATAACTATTTTGGATTTTGGCGCTGATTTTGGCAGTATTATCTTCTGGTTTCTTTCACGGTTTGCCCTGTTCATTTAATATATTCAAACTCTATGTAATGCTTGTAAATGTAAGATATATAACCGATGTTAAAGAGATTTAAATAAATAAATAGTGAGAAACACGGGACGTTATTAAGGCCTTGTGTTGGTATTCTGTAAGATGAAATGACTCTGATAAAAAATCTTTACGTTTCAAGTACGAGTCTAGTATTACCGAAAGGAATATATAGACTAGAATATTATTTTTCAAATAAATTTAATAAATTCATTTAAAAATTTAAAATCAAATTTAAATCATACCGTAAGACCTAACTTTAGCCTATGAACATTTATGGTTTAAACATTAAATATTTATAGCAATTGTTATCATTGACCCATTAAACACTTCAATGCGCATTCGTTTGCATCACGTTAAAAAAGACTGACGTTCATTTGCTAAGCTTATTATATGCAAACTAAAGCGGCAATGTATTTATTTACTAATATTATTGACATTATTCGCTATAGAAATTATTTAACTTTTCGCATCTAAATTTAAAGAAGCTAGAGGGATGTAATACCTAAGTATTTGTATGAATGGATTTTAATCAATGACGCTGAATTATAAATAAAATTTTGTTACAATTTTATTCAAGCTGCACAAATTCTCTTTACTTTTAAAAGCCCCTTAACTAACGATTATAAGATACTTTTCAATGAAATAAACACAATAGATACGGCAGTTATGATTAGCATATCCATTGTATTTTCAGGCCCGATTCGTTTCTCCTGGGCTTCAGCTTCAGTCGGCCTACTTTCGTAATGCCGAGCCGGCGGCAGGTGCAGTTCTTTTGTGTTGTTTGAGTGGCTTTTACATGCGCCAGTAGTGTACCTGGACTTGAAAATATTTAGTTTTATCTCTTGAATAGAATCTGTTTAGTTTGGCAATTTCAAAATATATCTAGGAAAGTGTTCTTTACGTGCAACTAATTACTTGCATGAAACTATTTTCTTATAAGACAAATGAAGATGCCGCTCGCCTGATCTTAAGTAATCCAACAACCACCTACTGAGTCGGCTGCAGGTGGGTTGCTCACCTGTAATAAAGAGTTGGGTCATTGACACCACGCTCAACTGGCTCAATAATTTTAGAAATAAAATTATATTTTCCTGCTTCATAATTTTTAAATTGACCTAATTAAATAAGTGAAAAAGGCTCTTGGCGAAGCGTTACGTTTTAATATTCACACGACAAACTCCCGCGCTAAGTCAAACTTGGCACCACCGGCCTTCCGTGTCCGAACGAATTAGGCACCTAATGGATTTTTATAGTGCAAAACTTGGCACCTACCCTCATCATTGAGAGACCGCTTGGCTGCCACTTGACTCCGAAAACTTTAACGTACGGATTGATTATAAAAGTGAAGTCTTAAATACTGTTACAACGTTTACTAAGCTTTCTGTAAAATGAATCCTGAGGTAGTCCAGTATCTTATAGTCTTTGGTTCTATTTGTTGATTACCGAATTATATCTAAACGCAAGCGCTATGACAGTCTTATTTTCTTTATTTCTTTTTCCGCTTAAAATTTTATATTTTACCGATTTATCTATTTTTAAGTTGATATTTGAAATAGTTCCCGACGTTTCAAGCACTTAACAGTGTTCACGGTCAGCAGGTGACTGAGGTTTCCAATGTCATAATTCTTACAGGTTACCGTATGAATTTAATTATATATTTTTATTAAAACGAATGCTGGCAATTTATTTTTCAGAAATAGTACTAACATTCTTGTTAAACATTCCAAATAAGGTTAGACATGTGTTAGGAGATGGTTCACATTAATAGTCGAATGGTGGATTCGAACCCATGACCTTACGATTTGCAGACCGTACTCTGATATACTATTGATTCTTTATTTCTATTATATTTGTTCTTAGGGCTAAATACTCTAGAGAGGAGGCAGGCCAGGATTGGACATTTACTTTTTCATTTTATAAGATTATGAATATAATTCATGGTTTAGACTCTATAGGTTTAGATTTCAAGAAAAAAAAGCCATTTCCCAATAGCTATTATATGAACATATAGTATCATAATATACATAATAACAAATACACAAATATATCCACTTACTGTTTGGTTGGTGTGCTGTGTCTACCGCTACTATATATATAACTACTGCTATTATATACGTTATCTCCTTGGACTTTGCTTATTATTGTTGATGAGTGAATGGTCGCCTGTTTCTGTAGGATGCTGATGTTTATGTATTCTATTATATATAGGTATTATTTTGTTACAGGAAATCGAGAAATGAAACGGAGAAGGTGTAACAGTTCATCAGGCGTCGCATGGTGACGTGTCCGGTACAGATCTTGCCGCTATGACCTCTGGTGACGTCACTACGATGCGCTGCGTCCTCTTCTGCCTCCTCTCACTTTCCCTCAACAGGAACCTGGCGTTCGTTCTCGACAAACAGAACCCATATTCCCAGTTCCGTAAATGGAACGCCGGTCTCAACGGCACGCTCGAACTTGAGTTCAAAACTGACCAGCCTAACGGCCTCCTTTTGTATACTGACGACGGTGGCACGTATGACTTTTTCGAATTGAAACTGGTGAACGGTGCGCTCAGGTTAAGGTATAACCTCGGCGGCGGAGCTCAGATAATAACGGTGGGCAGCAACCTGAACGATGGACTGTGGCACAAAGTTCAGGTGAGGCTTTTATTTAAAATTGATTTGATTAAATTTAGATTTTTATTTTTGGTATTTATTTTATTTTAATTGTATTTTAAATATATTTTTATTTCCGATATTTCATTATGGATTATCAATCAATTAATTATTTAAATTAAAGTTAGAATTAATATACAATTCCATTGTAAATACCAAACCACTTCTTCATTAATTACAATAATACTTTTGTATGGTATTTTTAAATGCTGTGTATGTGTGCAAATGTTAATACATTGTAAATGTTATGAACTTAGTTCCTTATTTTGTGTTTAAAGTGAACAGTTGTTGACAAACATTTAAATAAATGAATAGAGAAATTTAATTTATATTCAGTCCCGAAAAAAAATAGACTATGTGATGAATGTAGTATTAGAAAATAAAACAACAAAACCATCAATAGTATAGTGGTTGAGCATTTGACTAACGTCCGCGTGTCACAGTTTGAATTCGAGTTATTTCATCAGTTTTAGTGTTTGTAGAAAAGCAGAGTCTAAAAATTGTAACTAGCACAGTGCCATCGACTTACTTTACATCAGATATTTGAAAGAGAAAGATGATGTATAATCGGCCTAGGGCTAACCTAGCTGTAACTGTGTTTTTATTAGTTGGAAGACAATTAAGACCCAAGTACTTTGGCTCGTTGTGGGAAACTTAAGGCACGTAATCGCAATCTTATTTAAGGTATGCTGAAATTTGTGTTAGTGAATGGTGTCAAGCTCACCCGCATCTCACCTCGACCTCATCCCCCATTGGTATCATCAGATCAAAAGTTGATCATGTCAGCCCCATCGCAAACTGTAAATTTCACGAATCGATACAATAACACATTGATACATAACAAAACTAAGAAATAAAAATAAACATTAGTACAATCATCATCGTGTCAGACCCAATTTGACCACACGGTATATTTTTTTACGGTGTTTTTGCTTAATCCGAAAAGAAATAATGCTTTTACAAACACCCTTATTACAAATGAATTAAACAACAAATTGATGTTGAATCTTGGCGTAAAAAGCTTTCTTTCGAACACACAACATAATATGGTAATTCTCAACTTTGTTGACACTTCCATCAAGTATACAAAAGTATTAAGAAAAATGTGTCCGCAACGAAGCCTAAAGCTCAGGATTGGTTCATCTCTGCTCATGTTGGTGATAGCGGTGATAAACACTTTTTGCTAGTTAATCCTTAGGTCTTTACATCAAGTTAAACGTCATGTCCAAAGTGAGAGAGCTGGGATTGTCGTAATCTAGTCTAGATTAGCCTTCCAAATGTATTCAAGTTTTAATTTTTATATGTTGTTTAAAGGTTGCCAGAAGAGACGAGCACACGTCTCTGGCGGTGGATGGAATCACCCAGAGCAAAACCTCACGCGGCAAGGAGTTTGTATTCGGCAAGTTCACCACCAATTCAGACGTGTTCGTCGGGGGGATACCGCCTTCGTGAGTACCTTTCTACATTTAACTAGTGTGCTTATTTCCGAGAGAACTCATAATGAAATCTCTCCTAGTTTATATACTATGTTAAGCTATTAGATATCAATTACATAGTTATATTTATATGTAATATAATTGCTACGTGCATCGTTAATGATTCGCGTAGACGTTCAAGTATCGGGCCTCAAACGAATAAATTACCTTTGAAACTCGATGCGCGTTAATAGCTTATAACCTTCGCTAATTGTTCCTTTGTGTAAATTCAAAGCACTCTGGCGGTTTGATCGTACGAAAACTAATTTACGATCGTTCGAATATTATTACAGCCGATACGACGTACTCGTACTGATACCTACCTATCCTTATTCGCGTAATTCGGTAACCTGTGGGAACAACAGGTATATCTAACAGCCAAGTATAAAAAATTATATGTTTATGGCAATTTAAGAAAAACAGCACGTAATATGTACAAAGAACCAAGCGCGCTAAACTACTTTGGGGAACGGACGCGTAGGTACTTAGTACCGCGAATTTACTATGAGTATGAACTTGCAGAAGACTACCTGCAAAAATAAATCAATAAGAAAAAATTAAAACGCAGCTGCTAACTATCTACGCTGCCGAATATTGTAACTAAATTAGATATTATATGTATAGCATTAATTATTTTTATGTAGTAGTATGTATTAGTATTTATTGTATATGCTTTCTTTATTGTATTTTATGGCATATATAGTGGATAGATTAATGGGTGCAGTTTTCGCCAATAAACGGCCCTGGCAGTTTGGCGACATATTTTATGTAAATGTTATCGAATATATTTAGAAAATAAATTAAAAAAAAAACTATTACAAAAAGCTTAAAAGAAGTACTACGACTTCTCAGAATAATAAAATAATGTTTGTGGATAGCAATGGTTCCTTAATATGTTTGTATGTTTGCCTTGAGCTTTACTATTATTGACATACACATAAGAAGACTATCATATTGTATTTGCATATGTGCGTATTGATATTGTCATTAAAATGATACACCAATACGAATTAATATTACGATTAATGTTTCCTTTTAAAACAATAAAAGTTAAAAGCAAAATAATAATATAAGCATACTTTTCCACGGCTATCTGTCCGCATTAAAAGCAATTGCGTCATTGTTTACCGAGAGAATCGAACAATCGTCACAGAACTCGATTAAATGACGCGACGGAATGATTAAATGAAAAATACAAAATCAACACGTTTCCATTTCTGTGATATCCATTCCTTGATTGAATTTTGCGACGCGATAGGACATGGATATCGTGTTAATTATATACCGAGTTCTGTGCAGTGAGTAGACTTTTAATTTGAAACAATATCATTCATGCCGACGAACAACGAATCGATTATGTTAATATGATATGATAGGGGCAATTAACGTACAATGTAGGCACACACCTCGGCTTGCTAGAAATTGGTTGGAGCCTGAACGTGTCTGGACACCAGTAATTCTGGACATAGTACTCAAAACAGGCCAAAAAGCCAGAGGAATTTATTTCGACATAGACATTTTATTTATTGGCATCATAATACACAAACACATTACAGACAAAATATAACACACATTAAACAAAGAATAAAAAATAAATAAAATACTGTTACAGTTACACAGACAAATAGTACATAAGATGTGATGCCAATATTGGACACCGGCTCAGCATATGATGTCGCAAGGATGCGACAGCGCTGATTTTCAGCGGTACCGGGATAAATATATTATTAAGTCAAAAAAAATAATATGTTAATTAAACGTATGAAAATATTGGAAACAACAATCCTTTTTTTGAATTTTTTTTTCTTTTCTTCAATAATTACGTTTAATTTCGACACTACAATATAATAGCTGTTATTAGTATAGGTTTTTCCATTTAAAAAGATATTACTCTGTCAATAATAGAAGATACCTTGACCCAGTTAACTTCGATCCGGGCCATTGCAACCACATATAGTTTTATTATATAATGGATTTTTTTACTTTATGGCTTAGGGTAAGCTTCGACCGTAGAGAAACCAAAATTACACTATATTGTGTCGCTTATAATTATGGATTATACGGCATCCTATTACTAAATAGGAACAATAGAATCTGCCTATCTATTATGTGCATAATATCTAAAGTTTTAGCCAGAAGAAGACCATTTATTAGTTGTTCAGTTGATCAGTCAGAATGCTCTCTATTAAGGGTTCTTGAATCATGACCCATGGGGCTTTCCCACGCAATAAAAGCATGAAGAAACCCAAGCGAATTGATTGTTTTTGATTAACGGGGGTATTGGCAAGCTTATAGGGTTGGCACTATTCCAGTCTTTACGACAAGCCTGTAAACTCAAAACTCCGGAGTGCATTTGTTTATCATTATAACTATTACTCTATCAGGATAATAATGTTGGATAAGGTTTAAGAACAACGTCAGCCCTGTAGTTCTGGGCTCTCAAGAATAAGACTACGGTATCCCCTGCCTGTCGTATAAGGCGACTAAAAGGGGCCTCGGGTTCACTGGGCGACAAGGGTCCGGCCTGAGTCGTCCACCAAAGTGGATCCGGGAAGAAGGCGACATCGGCTGGCCTGTGTCGCCTTGCGATACGAGGGCACAGGGGGGGAGGGAGTAACCTCCCCCCCGGGACGTGCTCTCCTTGAGCACAGTGCAGAGGGGCTCCGGTGCGTTCCACTGGAGATCCTGTTGACGGGGAGGTTTTCCTCCCCGTCAACAAAAAAAAAGGTTTAAGAACAACGTAACGTTTAAAGTTTCTTCGATTGACATTCTGTGGCTGTGATAAAGATATAACTAAAATCGTTTCATCGACACCATCTTGATGATTTCCACGAAGGCACGTTTCTGAATCAGTACAGTACAGAAATGACTACTCCCTTTCTAATAGTTCGGTAACGCACCTGCAGTTACTCTGTTGTGGTGGATGTATATGGACGTTGATCACTTAAGATCAGGTGAGCCGTAAGCTCGCTTTTTTTCTATATAAAAAAAGTATTTTTCAATGTCTCACATTGGCGCAAATAAAAGAATTGAATGAATATAACGTTTTTATTTGAACGATTAGTGATTCGTAACACGTAGAAGTTACCTTTGAGCACTCTTTAGGAGTTACTCGTGTAATGGCCAACAACGAAACTTTTGAAGGTGGGAAAGCGTCCCGAATAACATGTAAAATTGGGCGTGACTGGCATCAAAGATATCAGACAGAAAGAGTCGGAATTTTAATGACTTGGCGATTAAAAGGCAAAGGGAAGCTAAAACTTAACTGAGGTAATTAGGTAATAAGGATATCAGCAATCGCAAAAAATAACTGATGGTTACTTCACATATATAAGCTACAATATATTTTGTCTACTATGACATGGCGCATTGTCCCGGGTGGTAGCCATAATACTCCAGCAACCTTGGTTTGACACCCTGTGCCGGCAACAATAAATTTATTTGTTGTAATTTTAAGTGCTAGCTTACCACGCGCTCGGTAGTGAATCATATTGTCGTAGCGAAACCTGCATGTCTTAAAAAGTTTCCTCTGAATTCTGCTAATCTGCATTAGGGCCGTGTGCTAGACTATGCCTTTGTGCTCTTTTTATAGTGATGGCCTGTGCCCTTAACATAACTATTAACTTTTATACTAAGTATCCTTGTTTATGCGGGGTTTACAGCTACGGCGTAGCTTTAACATTACAAAACGTAGCATGGACTTGTCATGTAATGTTATCTATAATGTATCTATACTGTTGCAATATACCGATACATAGACAGTAAATGATACCTTTCACCAGCGAGTGACCACACGCACTAAAACCCCGAGTGCCCAGCCACTAAGTAACGTAAAAGGATTACTCGGAGCCATTTATGCTTTATCAGCATTACCTTGGCTTTATCCTTTTATTAAACGCCACGATACTTTTTAGCTCACTTGAAAAAGAGATATTTCAATGTTATTTTTTTACCTTGCCGTATAAAGTAGAAAAATATTGTATGTGAATTCACGTAGCTTATGGGGTCAAGTAGCTCTAACATTTTGAATTAATTCTTACACTAAAAAGTAAATACTGCCATGTTATTGTAATTTCAAATTATGTAAATACCTAACAGTAAGAATTATTTTTATGTATGTATATTTGATTAGCTTTGTAGGCTAGTGAGTTAAATTGTCTGGCGTCAAGTAGCGGCGTGTGATTGTGTTAATGACGTAAAATGTTTTGAATACCTCATCGTCGTTAATCCTAATAGCGATTTAATATTTTTTTGTTATAAATACGTATAGGCGAAGCATTCACGTCTCTGAGATAAATACTGATAAATAAAGATAAAGATTTTCATTACATTTTTTTTCAACATTTAATGCGTTAGACGTTAAACACATATGTAACTATCCCAACGTGAGAAGTCTAGGCTGGAGCAAATCAATACGCCCATGTTTAATTTTTGGACCGTTGCTTAGAATATCGAATAAAATCAACCCAATGGGTTTTACCGTTATATATGTAACGTACAGTTAAATATGCAAAGAAAACCTCCCTTAATAAAATATTCCTTCCGTCATCTTATCATTCATGTCACCCTTAGGATGTAATGTAAGGATACATTTAAGATACAAAGCGACGAGGTCTCTACGTCCTCGATAAATGGTGACACCTTGCCCTACTTAGCTCGGATCCGGGACACGTTCAGGACGTAACATTTATTAACAACTATTGCGTTGCTTTTAGGATGATATATTGTATTCGATGCCTAATATTTTTGTGGTAATGAAACATATGTATCTTGCATCTATATACATATGAAGTGTCAATAGTCTAATGGTTTTGAGCACCTATGAGTACTCGGTAGTCTTCTCTATATTCGGTTACGTCATTTTAAACTTCGTACAAAGTATTATACCATTACGTGGCAATCTCTGATTTTATTACAATGGTCTCCCAAAGAAGTCAAAATTGTATTCTTAAGTTGGCTTAAGATTGGCTTGGTAGGCCCCTAAATGAAGAATTATGTATTAAGTTCAAGTTATTCCTAATAATGGAGTATTTTATGTGAAAAATATGTCGTGGTGTCACACGTAGTATATATTTCCTCGATCGAGGTAAAAATAATAAAATTATTATAGCGCATTATAGCAGGTCGATGACCAGATTTAATATGCTCCAAATAGCACATTCTTGAAGGTCTTTTCATATTAAAGAGGATTAGCACTAAATCCCACCGGTAGAGAATTTATGATCTTCAAACATTTTAAGCCTTGTTCTCATTTTTTAAAGATATAGCCCATTCATAACTCGTTGTTATGATCGGGGTTGTCTAGCATACTGAAATACATTGGTGTAGAAAATAGCATGAGTGATTATCGCCTAACGATATCTAAAGTACATAGCCACAGTGAAGTACAATCAAATTGGATTAAAGTTCGCGAGTACTTAAAGAATACGGAGACTAACCTAGAAGAAAAGATTATAACAGCCTAATGATTTAGTGAACGGTTGTAGGATCAAATAATCCATTCGACTTTTAAAGTAGACCTTAATTAATTTTGAATGGTTAAAGATAACCTTTATAAATATATGTTAGTATTTACTCTTAGGTAAATGGGTCTATACAATCGGAGACGTACTACGGTATCACGTAGCAGTACTACGTGACATCGTAGCGTACATCGTAACGGCGTATAACATACCTTTACTTCAATGTATGATATACTTCTGCGTAGCAAAAAAGTGCTACAACGCACCTGTTCTTCCAGCAGGTGTTTAAGTTTAATGCGTCTGGAAAGGAACAAACTTAAACATTTCCAACGTAGACATTATCCACCTAGATAAGATTTAGAAATTGGCGCTACGCGTAATTGATTAGCTACTACGTTTACTCTTAATGTATAATACATTATATTCTATATAGTCCCATTAAATAACAGGCAAGTGGTCTTAACTGATCTTACCGCATCTTGTTGGCATGGTTCAAGGAATTTAAAGTATTTAAATTGTAATATTCAGTAGCCAATCTTAAACTCGTTTCATGAGGGTTTTATGGAATGAGAAATACGTTCGTGAAACTGTAAGACATTCCTACATTTAAAATGAGATTTGAACCTACTGACTCGACGTTAATTAAATTCCCGAGTACTTCGGTAAATGAAATTCAACGTGACGCAGTCAATTTATAAGATTAATTTCGTCTTTTCGACGGCGATTTCATTTTGACGTGTACCTATCTATAATTAAAAAAAATTAAAATAATTTCTATATGTTCAAGTAACTAAAACACTTGGAATTATCTAATTATCCCTTGCGTTGAAAATATTCTTTTGCGAAGTGTGATATATTTTTAAATGTTCATTGTTTAATTACATTCGGCTTTGAATTACGATTTAACCATTGTTTGTTGTACTTTGCAAAAAAGATATTACTCTAATTCCTTTCTATAAACAATTGTTAAATAAAAAATATTACAAATAGTATAGACATGATGTTTATACTATACTATAAGAAACAAAATGTTATTAATTTGTAATTTCAATTTAATAACATTTTGTTTCAGACTTCAAAAGGAGGAGGTTTCATTTATTAGTCTTTATTTTTTTTAATGTTTTTTATGTTTGCAACTTTGTACAGGGTGAACCGATTTTCAGGATTCTTTTTTTACTATATCGAATAACTCAATATCACGGTATCGAAGTTCGATAATTCATTTTTTGTTGGAAAAGATGTACCTTAAGGGTAGTTTGATGAAAGTTTGTTTCCGTTCTGAATAAGTTTGATTTCGTAATATTCCTACAATAATTCGGAAGTACAAAAGGGCGTCCGCTCGTAATAGCGTTTAAAGTTTGGTTCAATCGGAAGTCGGTTTTTGTTTTTACTCCTAAATATACTTGTGGTTTGTTAATTCCTCCATACCGCAAAATGACTTTACTACCGGGCACGCCTTAAACCTATTTTCAAACATTGACAGATAAATAAGTAACGCCGGGCTGAGTTGAGCCCTAATAATTTCTTAGTTTGTGCCGAATAAACGTTTACAGTTTTAAATTAAAAGTTGTCAAAAAATGCCTACATTGGGCACATATCTTTTTTCACCACAAGAGCTGATTTACTATGTCGGTACTCTCTACGTACATTTTAATGTGTAATTTATCTAGCTGATCTGGTAGGTTTTATTATATTACTCTCGTTGACACCCAGGCCATGTGTCGGCATCCCCTTCAGGGTCTCTTACTTTATAAAGTAATCGGGAAGTAACAAAGCGCCGACCTCAATAGATATCAATACCTTGACCTAGATAGTGATGTCCCCAGAAAAAGCATAATGAAAGTGCTGTTTAACTTCTAAATATTCTTTATTAAGGTGAGGTGTATCTTTGTAAATTCACTCCATTAAGAAAATATTCACAACGTAAATAGTTTGGTTTATAGCAAACTAAATATAGCCTAGTTTGACTGATATTACCTCTATGAGCATGAAATAAAAATTATCTGAGTCAATCTCTCTTATATTTAGTAGTTTTGTGAGATATATACGAGTAAGTTGGCTTTTGGTGGGAAAACATACTAGCAGTTTTCACCGCTGCCCGGGAAAATCCAGACTACTCTATCTGATGCTCTGTAAAGAGTGCCGGAATAATTTCTTTCATCACATGCTTAAATACAAGGTCAAATTAGATTTTAAAAAAGCTTGGTGTACTCAGAAGAGTGAGACAGTACTTTATACTGAATAACCAATTAAAAATAAAAAGGTTTTTCTATAGAAGGAAAGAAAAAAAAGTAATTGCTGCTCAAAAATAACGAAATTAATTTCAAACAAAAAAATTTCTTTATATATATTTTTCTTAGCGGATATAGAAGAGTATTTCCATATATGTATATAAAACATTTAAAGTGTGTAGGTGTATGATATTTACATTAAGAATTCGAAATTGATATTTGCAAAGTGTAAAGAACAACGTTTTGAATCGACGCAACTCATTGGAAAGCGTAGTGAAATTGTCAAATGAGTTTTGTTCCACGAAAAGTCACAGCCGTGGTAAATAACAAACGAGAATTAGGAGACTAGGGCGGGCTGCGAGGGCAGGCGGCCATGTCTGCGGTCGTGTTCAGAAGTTGCGGGTGCCTTCCTCGTGTCACACCGAAAAGCCCGAAGTTTGTTTTAATGAATGGAAGTGATTTGTAAGTTTTAAACAAAAGCGTTTCAGTGCTTCCCGCTTTTATGTGACTTTATTAAAGGGTGCAAACCTCAGCATGAGTGACGGAGGTCGTGAATACGGACCGCACTGCTTTGACACTGATTCGTTCTTGTCCAGCTAATGGTTTCACATTAGTTTTAGATTATTGTAATTTAATATTTATCTTTCGATCAATTGAAATTGTTAATACGTGTTACTATGTCGAATATCATAGAATTTTACAAGCTTTTACAAGTATATTTACGAGTAAAACCAAAAACCTTTAACTCGAATCAACCGTTGTTACGCCCACACTCAATATTTCCGAATTATCGTAGGAATAATACGAAATAGAATTAATCACAATCTAACTAATCTCTAATAAACTACTCTTGCTAACGTACATCTTTTCCAATGATAAATGAATCATCGAAATTGGTTGGCTTCATATTAAGTTATTCGTTCATTTACACAAATACTTAATGGAACTTTAAGACTTTTACGGTTTTCTCATAGATGCCATTGTCAAAATTGTTTAAGAAATTGGGACCAGCCACCAGCTTTCAAATAAAAAAGATTTATCCAAATCGGTTCATCCAGTCGCAAGTTAACAAACTATCATACGAATTGGGATCTTCCTCGTCTTTTCTCGTCGTCTTTTATAGCCGGTTGAAAATGACCAAACTTCTTTCGACATTTGCAATTATGTGCAATGTCCACAGTTTGAGATATAAAAAACACTTCGTTATGACGTACCCAACAGGAGGCGAGGTGTATCAAAGGAAGCGGGATCCTGATAAATATTCCGTCCGGTTTCCTCACAAAACGTTTTGCTTTAAATCTCCGGGAAGACGCCATCCGACGTTGGTTCCCCGGGGACGCTTGACTAATGCCGGGATCGTGCCGGTTACGTTAAACTATTGCCCATAGACCTATATTAACAATCACTACCATTTGCCAGGAGGTAATTAAATTCGTTAAAAAACGCTCAGATTCATTTAGTGTTTTGGTTGAGATTTAAAAATAGATTTTTGGGATGTATATTTACGAGCAAAAACCGACTTCAAATTGATTCAAATATTAAATGGTATTATGCGCAGGCACCCTTTTGTATTTCCGAAATATCATAGGAATATTAAGAAATAGAATTAATCGGAACCTAACCAAATTCTCATCAAACTACTCTTGAAGTACATCCTTTCTAATAAAAAATGGATCATCGAATGGAAGCTGTGTTGAAAGCAAAGAAACTGTGGTAAAATGTGATTCCGTAATTAATTGAATATTATTCGTTTAATTAAATAAGATGTCATGAATCCAGGGACGTTTCAATTTTGCCGTTGCACAGACATTTCGAGCTCTAGTTGAGCCGCGAACAATGCGGCAGGCCGCCATTTTGTGGTCGCCCTCGCTCCGCTGCAGCTGCATTCAGCCGGTTCCATACTTCGATTAATATTTCGCTTTAGATACCTGATTGTATGTAATGGAGTAATATTTGAGATTGAATCAATTGAAGAAGAGCTTAAAGAGGATTATTAAAATTGTAATGTCACCATATTTATATGTACAATTACCGATGTAAACGTGGAAAATTTTAATATAAAAAGCGAATGTGATATATATTATATAATTATTTGCACTGAATATAAAAAAGGTGCCGGATTATTTTATTAATTAAATAGTGAAGTTTACGAACGTACGTACAGACTCATAAAATACTTTTCTCCTAAACGATGGCTTCGGTCACTGTAAACATTGTAAGTGACTTTCCGATAAAGACGTTATTTTTCATGTAAGACGCACAATGACGTTTTATGATTTAGTTGATGCCACAGACATACCAGGACACTGCCCTTTTTATAATAAATGTAGCCCACATTTGTTACAGAAAGAATAATTTATATATGTTTGATATTTAACTTAAACTACATCATACGTATACTATACGATGATGATAATAACGTCTACCGATTTTCATGTCATAGCCGTGTCATGCTGCTCTTATGTGCCCTCCAGTGGCGTCGTGTTACTTTAAATTTGGAAAAATTGGAGAATATTTGTTACATTCTACAATTTTTAAATTAGTTCGCTGTGAGACGGCTTAAAAGATTCGTGAGATTTATCCGTTAGATACGTTTCTTTTTTAGTATTTTTCGTGCTGAATAATTTATGAAAATGAGAATCCACTGAGCCGGGATTGCTTTTTGAATTTGAATTTTTATTTTAGTTAATTTTAAAGTCCGCCTCGCGAATTTCTTTCGAAAAATCTAAGGGTATTTATGTAAATTATATAGAACAGAATTTTTTAATTAAACCTTGATAGCACAGAATGCAAAACGTCCACTCTATATATTCAGAGGTATCTTCTACCAGTTAAAAGCAGGATAAACAAGTGTGTCAAGAAGGTTCTCGTGAAACTGAATCCTATAAAATACTTTAAAAGTCGAGAATTTTAAAAACGAAGTATATGGCCTACAAAACATACATTTAGTATACAAAGATTGTAGAATGGTGGATTTGCAATAAACATCTATATACCTTATAGCGTAATTGTGTAGCACTGGGCTACGGCGTAGCCATAAGTGTATCCACACGTAGTTGTGTTAACAATTCTTAGACTTGTTATTTTATTATAATTAAGAATCCAATCTCTTGAAAGATTTCTAGTGCGGTATAACGAACTTTACATGTCTTTCAATTTTCTTAGAAATTAATGTCTCCTCTCGACGTTTTCCTTCTCGACCATGAAAAGTACAAATTTCTTTGTAAATTGTCTCATTTTTTGGTAATTATTCGTGGCGGTACGAACTGGCCAGCGTACGATCCAACCAGAGGCGGATGTCCGGTTACCACAACTCTTGCAGTAAAACATATTACTTCGATCTAACCACTTAACTCGAGACACAAAATACCTCAAATGATTAATAATATGATTTATTGAGATATAATAATTGAGGATCAATTAAATTTTATGAAAAAAAAAAAAATTCAAAATAATTATTTTAAGTTTTATTAAAAATATCTTTTTAAATAATTGAAGACCACCTGCGAGTATTATTTAACTGATTATAACTCTTAGTTTATCTTTAAGTAAGGTCTGTATTTGCTAAACACTGTTCGTCTATCAAAGCACTTACCGAAACGATTCAACAATTATTAATTTCAAAGAGCTCAAATATTAATAACAGCTTCATTACATTAAATAATTATGCTGATTCATTTGGCCACTTTTGTACATGGGAATAGCTTCATTTAGAATTCCGTCACGAAGTGTAAGAACGTGCAGTCTTTGTATCTCGCTGAGTTAGAGCTTTTACGGCCGCGTATAAAGAAAGAGGTTTCCTTATTAAGACAAAATTACTTTTGGTTCCGTTTCGGATGCTTTTTGTTAGTGTGCACATAGCCTGCGAACTAGTTATCTCACGTTGTTTGTGATACCCTATATTTCTAAGTTTTTTATGGTTATGCAGGTAGAATTTTCTTTATCATAATCATTATTTAACAAAATGTCGACGAATGATCTCTGGTTCGGTATTTTAATGTTGTCTCACTAGCTGAAATATTTCAAGATTCATTGAATTTTGAGGAAGAAAAAAAAATAGACTCTCACGTATCCTTTCGCTGTGATGGCTTCGTACCTGTGGAATGATCTACCAAAATTTGAGAAGCTAGCCGTCTTCTGAGCAAAGTCGCTCGCTAAATTGACTATTTTCCTATTTATTTTTATAAGTATGTATGTAAATGATTTATGTATAATAATTTTAGTATAATTTGTAAGTTTATATTTCAGTATGTATTGTTATTTTTAATATAAATAAACCTCGGTCTTTATTTTAAGTATTTTTTGCTATTATGTACTTATTCTTGATTTTTATTATTGTCCTATCTATACATCTATTTTTCCTTCCTGTCCTATTAAATATAACTTATATAATAAAAATAAACTCAACCGAAAGGTGGGCAAGAGCGGCCTTATCGCTGATGATCTCTTTCATGCAATCCTATAGGACAGAAGAGGTAAAATAAACAAGAAAAGATTAAATAAATAACAGTGAGAATTGTTTATAATAAAGATTTACTATATACTTGCTATTAAAAATCAGCAATATATACAGAGATATAACGTATTTTTTACATATTTAAATAAGGAAAAGTAATCTTTTTGGATCATTATTATTAATTTAAATCAATTATTTCATAATATTTATTCTTGAATTGGTTTGAATAAGCTGTAATGATGTTATGATTTGACATGAATTATAGAAGGCTAAAATATTTATAGCTCTGTTATGGATGACATTCGTCAGTTGACGTCAGAAGTTTGCTCAGGATGTTTATAGGTATAAAGCAATAAAGCTATAAACTTCCCGAGGGCAGGCGTGTTTGCTTGAGGATTCATAAATGTTTCCGTCTCACTTCTTCTCGTGTACCAACATATTTGTTCGAGCGCTTTATTGCAAGTTCCGTCCCATTTGAGTTTGTTGTGAACATGAGTTTAAAACAACTGTTTGTGGAATATGTTAAATAATAATCTAACTGCTGTGTACTGGATAACCGCTATTTATTTGATTGTAGGGTAGTTATTTGACAAGTATATTTACAAGCAAAAGCAAAACCCAACTTCAAATCGAATCAAACGTTATATGCTATTACGCACAGACGCCCTCTTTGTATTTCATAATTATCGTAGAAATAAAATTAATCAGAACCTAACCAAACTTTTATCGAACTACTCTTACAGCTCATCCTTTCCCAAAAAAATGAATCATCGATATCGGTTGGTGATATTGCGTTATCCGTCCATTTTTTGGGCAAATTTAAGACTTATGTGCTTTTCTCATGGATCTCATTTTCAGAATTAAATCAAATGGGACAATGGAACTAGCTTTCCAATAATAAAGAATCATCTAAATCGGTTCACCCAGTCGAAAGTTATGCGGTAACAAACATAAAAATATATACAGACGAATTGAGAACCTCGTCCTTTTTTGAAATCGGTTGAAAACAGTCACATATTTAGGTCGCTTAGCCTGGACCTCTATTGGGAGTGACACGGCACGGCCCTCCGAGAGGGACCTCGACTGGACGGTTATTCTAATCGCGTTAGCATTTCCATCAGACGGCGTGAAATGCCTTGTGGACTCTCCTGTTGGTGTTGGTGCTAATTTGGTCTGTCCAACGCATAGGGCTCCTCCCTCTTGATCGTTTTCCCTGTACTTTGCCTGTGACCAGGAGTGTTTCCAAGGTATGTGACCGAAGAATTCGAAAATTCTACGGAGACAGACCATTGACAATCTGACAGTGACACCCACTTCCCGGAGAATTGACGCATCTGTCCAAGGTACTCGCAACATTCTCCTCCAGCACCACATCTCAAATGCGAAAGATTGGTATTAAATAAAAAAATATATATACCAAAGGGAACTAACATACAGGGGGCAATGATAATGATTTTACTGTTTCATATTTTATTGGGTTTTAAAGTCTTCATCGTTAGTGAAAGAACTCATTCATACCGAGTAATTAATTTTATAACAAAGTGGAAGAATATGCCATGGTTTAACAAATTCAAAAATGTGGTTAACTTTTTTTTTCTAGTTTAAAAACCGCCTGGACGGAGTTAACCGCTAAGTATAAAACATGCCTTCGCATTGCGGTACGGTGGGCTTTATTTGTTGCGGAAATATTTTTCGGACGACATTTTCGTGTTGAAAATTAAACTTTATTTAGTTAGTTAAACAAAATGAATGTTCGCGGAATGCTTATTTCAATTGGACTATGTTAAAAATAAAAATAAATAAAGAAGTAAGAGATTCTGACGATTCTGTATGGGTGACAATGAAGCGAAGGTGTGTGTTATTACCATACTAAATGGACGTCCGTGAAGTCTGCCTACCCCTCGGGTTGAGGCGTGAGTGTTTGTATACTTAAATAAAAATTGGACGTGTCGAAAATGAAGCTATTAGGTCTACAAACACTAATGCTATATATACTGTAAAAATCATACTATTAAATCGGTAGCTGTTTTTGACAAATTTCATAATTACCTCCGGAATTTAATGATATAAGTCGTTACCCTGTAGTTGTAATACAAAATAGGAAGTGGAGCATTTAAATCACACATATTTCGCAGCTTGTAACTTATTCGATGGTGAGCCGTGGTAGCTCAGCATCCGGGTTGTCGCCTCAAATTGCATAGTACGCTAGCAATCCGAGTTCGATCTCCGGTGCCGGCACCAATCGATTTGCTGTTCCAATTTTATGTGTTGATTTACCACGCGCTCGGCGGTGAAGGAAAACATCGTGAGGAAACCTACATGTCCTAGAAAATTTTTTTAAGACGTGAAATCTACTAATACAAAAAAAAATCTACCAATCTGCATTAGGTGTGCGTGGCGGATTAAGCCCTTATACTCTCTTTACAGAGAAGGCCTGCGCCCAGCAGTGGGACATATATAAAGGCTGTTATTTTAACTTTAACTAACTTATTCGGTGAATCTCTCCGTCATTATTGATCATAGTTATTTAACCGTTGTCAAGAAACGGTAGGTATGTAACGATTTTTTTATTTATTTAATGCATTTTGTATGTATAATTAAAAACAAAATAGTAATCAGCATTTCTTCTCTCTTCAAACAAACTTGTTCTTCATTCAATAATATAGTCATTATATTTAAGGGCGTTCATTATCGGTATTTAGAAGACTTGCTTTTGAAAAAATTCTTTCTACCCTGTCACTATTTTAGCTTACTCTCATCCAATTTAAATTAGGGTAAATGGAAATGGTTCAAAGAGCAACCAAATCTCTAGTTAAATTGCATAAAATTTCCACTTTATGCGCTTATACGATCGTCGGGTTATTTGACGGAGCAGAAGTATCTCCCGGGCACACTTTGGCCGCGAGTGAACTGCACCGTCGCCCTTGTAAATAACATGCACGATGCGACCCACGAGATTATTCAACTTATCTACCACTCCATTTTAATTCGCTTCACGTGTATCCGACTGTATTTGAAATTCATACAGTTCATTTGTATATTTGCACTGATAGGCAAATTATGTGTTTGACTTTACCATGGTTGGGAGTTCAAATATCACCAGGTTTTCTATTTTAAATTAAAAACAAAAAGTATAAAAAATCAATAGTAATTGTAGCATTACAGCAGCTTCTGTTATTGGGCGAAAGGGTTGGCATGGCATAATCGAGGAAGTATCTCATAACTTCGATAAATACTGGCGAAACATTAAAAGGACCTCATCTTATGTATTATACTATTTCGTCAGTTGGGACATCAAGAGACGAGACGAGACGCATGCTCGTTTGTTCTCTCCTATATACAAGTATATTTATGAGCAAAAACAAAAACCGACTTCGAATCGAATAAAATTTGATACGAATGGGAACACACGGGAAGCTTTAAAATAAAAGAAAATTATTAAAATCATTTTGCCCAGTAGAAAGTGCCGAGATAACAAACTTAAAAAAATAAAGTCTAAATGAGATCCTCCTTTTTGTAGTCGGATAAGAAGCTTATTGTGATATGATAGCAGAGGTTTGAATCTAACCACGAGATCTAACTTCGAACTGCAGTTTTTTTCCCTATGAAATTTGTGTATACGAAAAACACTATTTTTTTAGCAAATCAATTTAGTAATAGTGGTAAATTGTATACGTAAAAGTTGAAATATTTTCGAATGCAAAAAATGACCGCAATTCATCACGCGGCTCGCGGCCTGTTATGAGATTTGCAATTCTATTATTCAATCAAATCATTTTTTGTTTCAATTTCTATAAAATTGTAGTTTCCAATATTTTTAGTAAAAACATTTAGTAGAATAGCTGTTTGTTATAATAGCTTATTGCAATTATATTACCTCATAAGTTTGGTCACTTGCCAAAAGCTTTTACAGCTTGAATGAGATACAATACCACTCCTACCTTCTTCTTTAGACCTGGTACCATCGGATTATTATTTGTTGCGGTCACTCCAAGGACAAAAATCAGCTTGATCAGTTTTTTGCCAATAAAAAGAAAAAAAAAATATGAGCGTGGAATTAAGCTACTACCAGAATGATGGCATAAGTTATTGAACCAGAACGGCCAATATTTAATTTAATATAGTATTATTTATTATACGCAAACTGTCTTTCATTTCTACAAAAATAACGACATTACTTTCCGAACACCCCATTGGTATATGAGTTAAAGTTACAGTACAGGGCCGTCTTCCTTCTAAACCTGTTTTGTTTCGTATAAGGGCATAATCTGCCACGCAGCTTTTTTAGTATAAATATAATGAAAATTATAACATACACACCAAAGCAAATCTAGTTACCTTTTTTATTCTTTGTAACGTAGACTTCTTTTATTCTTTGTAATGTTTTGCTTAAGGAAAATTAACACCGCTGAATGTATATTATGCTTATTTTCGTAGCAAATTAAAGTTACCTATAAAATAAAATTTACCCTAAGACATCAAAGCAATTACCTTTCCATGCTTGTGATGCACAGACACACACACATATATACACAATAACTTTTTGTCTTTTAATATTGTTTTATTTAATAAGTTTGATTTTTCATTTGTATTGTTTGTGTCTTGAGGTGGACGTAAACTGTTGCGACACAGTTATCGTTGGCGGCGAATAACTCTAGTGCTGTCCGGAGAAACAAAGGGGAGTGAAGGGGCGCAGGCACATGCCAGGGCTTATTGGCTCTTCTGTCATACTTTGCTCCGTGCACTGATGCGACACTCCGCTTGTTGCTGGTGTACCGTTGCTTTTTAATTTGGGTGACCCCGAGTTACTAGCTATAGAGGTTTTGGCTAAGCGAACTAAGAGCAATGCCACCTCTCAATCCGGTAAAGCAGTCAATCTGTGTAGTTCGTCATAAAAAAAATCTATTTATTATTTTAATTAACTTTTTTTGGTTATTAAAATTTGTTTTTACTTCATTAATTGTGTTTTATTGTATTTTTATTTTATTGTATTTATTTATGATTTTAAATAGTGAATATACCAATGTAAAAGTACAAACAAAAACACTTTATTCGTAATTCGTTCGACAAAACAAATAAATAATTGCGTGCGCGTCTGTACACTTGCGCAGTTTCCCTTCCATGTTTCGCTCAGCGCTAGAGCTATTCGCCGCCAACTCTACCAACTACTGTAGCAGTTTACGAACCCTCAGTATTGTTAATTTTGGATTGTGCAATAATTTTGTTTTATTTATTTAATTATTTAAAACCGAGTTTATAGTCTCCTATATGACTATAATTCTATTGAACTTCTCAAGAGTTCAATTTTTTTGACGGACGACCATGACACACCTACAACTCATCTGCTGTTACGGGTGTGCATGTTGCAGTCATCCATGAACACCCTTAACACCAGGGGAGTCGCAGCTGCGTTGCCACTTTTATGTAGGCAAGAAGACAGAAGGAAGAAGAGTGGAGCGGGATTGGAGGGCACTCTCTAATTCTCGATGCCACTAGTAACGAAGATCTTGTTTAATGTGTGTAGCAATGTCACGGCCGGATTTAGGAGGGGGGAGAGGGATATTTGGGACCACAGCCCCGGGCCCTCCACAGGAGAGGGACCCCACAGTAGAGGCTTCAAAACTTTTCAAAAAATGTATAAATATGTTGTAACTGTTCTCTTTTTCATTGAACCAATTGGAGGATTTCTTGTCATTGCAATATCAAATAACATAAGCAATGATTTTGTGGTCCACTCGTCTTTTGTGCCCCGGGCAGCTAGTAATCTAAATCCGGCTTTTTGTACTATAGTAGTAGCAGAAGTAGGCAGACTTGCATAAGTGGTAGCCTAAATTGATGGTCGTAACGGCCTAAATATGGCCAACATGAGGGATGAGGGGACATGAAAATGAAAGTGGACCAATTAATTTACAACTTAAAACTCTGCTTTAGGCTGTAGATCCTTTGCTTTTTAGATTAAAAAGCTCTTATAAATATCTAAAATACAGAAAGAAGTCTACATTTTCGTAAATAAATTGTTTCCTTTTGGTGTGTTATTTTTAAGTCTTCAGTTATAGTTGATATTAGATTGTCAAATATCAATAATTAATTCGTTAATAAACCGGAATATTCAATATAAAATTAAGCAAAACTTATTAGGTCAGTGTCACATAAGTTGTGTAACGTATTAGAGTAAGTGGAACTAAGTTATGAAATATCACGCAGTCCGGGGGTAGGTATGTACCCAAGGGAGGCGGTGCGTAGCTTGTATTGTGGCGTTGTGTTCTTGAGATAAGAGAACAAATTGTATTGTCGAGTTACTCTGTTTTATTTGATATGTTCTTTTTTCGAAGTCAAAACTACTTTGGCCACGTTGTACATTTTCCAACCGACATCAAAATCTAACCTTATAACTTTTGACTAGGTTTGATTTTGGTCATTTGTTTTTTTAATTTGAAAGCTCGTGCTTTCCGTGTGATCTCCTTTAAATTTGGTCCAATTTTGACAATGGCATCAATGAGATAACCGTATAAGTCTTAAATTTGCATCAAGTATGTGCGCCAGAAATAGACAAATAACTCAATATCACTCCAATCGATTTAGATGATTAATTTCTTTTTGGAAAGGACGTACTTCAAGAGTAGTTTGCTGAGAGTTTGGTTATGTTCTTTTAATTCTATTCCGCAATGTTCCTTTTTTTTTGTTTACGAGGAAGAAATCTTCAAAAAGATACCCCGCCTTCTGGGGGGAAGGCGGCGGTTATGTGGGGTTTTACCCACTAAAACCTCCCCGGTGGCCCTTTCCTCTGTGCATGACGAGGGGCTCCGGGATCTCCAAAGGAACGCACCGGAGCCCCTCTGCACTATGCTCAAGGAGAGCACATCCCGAGGGGGGAGGTTACTCCCTCCTCCCCTCTGCCCTCGCAGTGCAAGGCGACACGGGCCAGCCGATGTCGCCTTCTTCCCAGGTCCACCTTGGCGGACGATAAAGGCCCCCACCCTTGTCGCCCAGTGAACCCGAGGCCCCTTTTAGTCGCCTTCTACGACAGGCAGGGGATACCGTAGTCTTATTCTTAAGAGCCCAGAACTACAGGGCTGTCCGCAATGTTCCTACGATAATTCATAAATACAAAGAGGGCATCCGCGCGTAGTAACGTTTAACGATTTGATGTCAGTTTTGGTTTTTGCTCGTAAAAATACTTCAATCATACGGACGGGTTTATCGATAGATTTTATACAGCCCGTTATATACTTGAATAATATATAAGCATTTACATTTATATAATTGTTTCTCTTAATTTTGATTTGTTTTAAATTTTCACTTCGATGATATTTCTTCAAAACTTCAGTTTCTATATATATATGGCTGCCAATTTTTTAGTATCAGCGGGGTAGTAGGCCCAAAAAATGGTCGTGACAACAGAAAGAGCAGAAAATCGAATACGAAGAAAGTTGTGTAGATTCTGTTCGAAAACAGATTATGGTGGACCGGGAAATCGCTGGGTAGGAGAAGAAAATTACACGACGGGCTACTGTAACGGATTCTAGGAATCCAGTGATAACAGGCGAGTCAATTAGAGTCAAACCCGAGCGAAGCACAATGCTCTGTCTTATATTATTCGTACAGAAAAGCACTGGAATAGTTTGCCCGCGTCGGTCTTTTCCTCCGATTACAATAAAATGTTTTCAAGAGTATAGTGAATAGGCATTTGGTTAGCTAGTGCGTCTTATCATCCAGGACTGTGTTTCCTCTTAATATCAGATTGGGTCGTTGTCAAGCACTTGCTTAGAAATTATAAAATTCATAATTATGCACCCAATTGCTGTAGAATATTTCAACCATCTAACATTAACTTGTATACCTCAGTCGTTATATCTAATCGAATAATAAGCGTTGTTAAATGACAAAATCGATGTCTATTAAATCGATGTCAAAATACAAAGGAAAATATTATATTACGTACGGAGCATGAATTATTAATAGAGAAATGTTTTTAATGGACGCAGATGTTGTTAGGTTAATGATTTATATTTCGTTGTCTTGGGTGTTTGATAATACAGTAGAAACGATGACACTCTAGGAGTTTAATATAGGAGGTAGTTCGATACAATAATATACTTTGTAAAAGTAAAAGGTGTAGTAAAATGATAAACTCATTTCCTGTCATATAAATTACTTGCTAAATTTTATTTTGTTAAAAGTTATTTATTTAATTTTTTCAATAATAGTAGCCCTAGTTACACCTTATTACTTCAATTATCTGTCAGTGAAAATCGGTCCAGCCGTTCTAGAGATTAACCGGGACAAACAGACAGATAAATATTGAAAAAAATGTTATTTTGGTATATATATGTAAATACGATACTCATACAAATTATGTAGTCACGTAATTCAATATTTAACAGTGTTGGGAGTGGATTTAACACATGTAAGAATCGCATTAAATTAGTAGGTCATTGTTAGTATGTTGATTTTTATTGTATTGTCTAACGTGGTAAAATTAGTATTTATTGTCAATATAATAACTTCATAACTACTATTTCAAGTGGCAGTGGTTCTATTGTAATATAAGACGGATTACAACCACGCGCGCCCGCTCGCGGTTTCCTAACTTCTGTAATTCTACTGCAAGTTGGGACACTAAATGTTTCGGGTGTTTTCTTGTTTGTTCGTATGCGGGCTCATATCTGTATTCAGTCTGGGTCTCGGTGTGATACACATGAAATGTAACAAATAGACGTGAATCTTTCGTTACATATTTAGCCTTGAGCAAAAATAAAGGGTCGGTTAAGAAAGTTTGAATAACTCGGAAGATAACGGCGAAATCATGCTAGCTAATTGAAATAAATTGAGCATGATAGACAATTAAATATCCTTAAAAAATATTTTTATATATCTTACGTAAACTTAGATAATACAGTATTTTTCATTAATTTTATTTTTATTTAAATTAGTGTTCTTAGTTTTGCCTCCACGTGGCAAGTTTACGTAAGATATCCTTTTTCGTCAAGGATTATGTTTTTTACTGAAATATAAATTAATTAATAATAATATTTTATTTTATTTTAAGGATATTTAATTGTCTATCATACACAATTTATTTTAGATATCTTATGAGATATTCAAACTTTCTTAACTGTCCCTTTGTTCCGACCCTTTATTTTTGTTCACGAGTGTATATAAATGAATAACAGTCTTTAAGTCTTTAATAAGGCCTAAATACATATTTACTTGTCTTAAAGTAATATACTCGTTTAAGTTATTAGAATAAGTAATCAATTTTTACCGCCGACTTATATTTACGTTGCACATCCCGGGTGAGATCACATCATCAAGCACACTCTTTTATTTTACTTTTCAAGCAATTTGACTTGAAAATACTTGACCACGATTTCACCAGATATTAAGTGGAAATGCAGTCTTGGATGGTAAGGCGCACTAGCTTAGTACTAAACTTGAAAGTTTCCATATTGTAAAGGTAGGGAAAGACGCGGGCAAACTATTCAAATCCTTTGCTCTACGAATAATGAAAGACGAAGTAAAGCGCGGATTAGTTCCAGGACCACAACAAAAGACTGGAATTTAGCATGTAGCAGTGCGCCACATCTTTTTTTGGCCTCTAATATAAACCTGTAGTAACAGATGAACTTATGTTCGCTTAGTGAAATCTGGATTAATTTCTTAGCTTTCATGCGATTTATCGGCCGAATAATGAACCTTGACATCGAATGCGCGCCAACAAATACGTTCATGAGCAATAAAACAGTTGCGTCATGCAAATCGCTCAAGCCCCAGCCCGAGACACACGGCTCACGCGATTTGCTCACGAATCTTGTTCATAAATATTAAATTGTTTTATGTAGTATTGATTGATATCTTTTATAAATTAAAATATCATTAAATACCAGTTTATGTCATAAAATTTGTACTTGGTTAAATTTATACGGGACAGTTTTTTTTAAAGCCATTATAGCTTAGTGGCTAAGTGACTTGCGATCTGATTGTCAGGGTTTAAATCCCAGACTTGTAGCAGTGATATATTTTGTTTATTAGGTCCGAAAAAAACTTATAAAATTTGTGTCCGGATTATTGCGTAGGGTTCATCTTCTGTCATATAATATGGTGTTATAAAATAAGTAAATTAGCTGTCCTTGGCTCTGCTTGTCAAACACAAATTGGTGAGTGGATGGTTTGCTTGGTACAAACCAGCTAGAAGTTAAGTTACAACCAACTTAACCTCTAGGTGGTTTGTCCGTTGTATGAAAAAAAATGAAATTTAATTACATCTGTGAGCATTAATCTCTCATCCTTTATCTCCTTTGAAATGGTAAAGTAAGTACAACAATTGTTACTCCTCTTTTAAGGAGATTATACTCTGAGCATGCTTAGAAGTGAATTTCTTTTACGTAAATTTACCCTCGTTGTTTTAAACGTAAAGAGCCTAATAGTTTAGGGTTCTATTGACCTGAACCCTATCCTAGCACAAGCTTAAGCTTTGTTGGAACAGTAAACAATGTTAAGTTTATTTATATTTAAGTTAGTTTAGTTTAGTTATATTAGCGAAAAAAAAAGAAAAAACATTGTTACAATTTGACTTGGATTTGAATCCTCTACCATGAGGTGGTAAGTTGGACATTTAATCTATACAAGTATATTTTCGTGTGAACACAAAAACTAACTTCAAGTCAAATCATTGGATTTAACATTAAAGACTTCAACGTGCAGACGATCTCTTTTAAGACTTAGATACTTAGACCAAATTGAAATACCAGCTTTCAAATAAAAAAGAATCAACATAATCGGTTCACCCAGTCGAAAGTTCTGAAGTAACAAACATAAAACAGTCGATTTGAGAACCTCCTTCTTTTTAAAGTCGGTTAACAATTAAGTTTATTAAGATAAGATTTATTTATTTGCTGAAAACACGGTATCAATTGATTTATATATATCATTACAGACAGTCTGACATGTTTCGCTAATTATAATTAAGCATGCAAATTAAAATTGATGTCAATTATTATGAATTATATAAGTCAACATTTCAGTCATCGTTCCAGTCATATTTACTATTTTGAATGATTGAATAAGAATATCATATAAGTAGGAAAACAGATATTTTGAACAAAAAAATAATTCGGAAACACTATAAATATTGAAAGAATTAAGCCATTTGTATCATTTGGTTTTCAATACCAATTCATTTAACACTTTTAATTTTTTTGGAACCTATAGAAAATATATATTTTACTCAGATAATTATTGTCGTATTAAATTAATTTTGAAGTTTCTTCTATTAGCGTTCACAAAAGTGGCAAGTAACATGAAGAGAAAATGATAGATTGAATAAAAACGTCACATTGCGACAATTTTCGTTCAGAAACATGCTGTCGATACGTTTGTAGCGGTTGTAAATATTTGTGATAACATCGAAGAAATTTATATTTATGTCAAAGAAAAAACAATTGGAATACTTCGCGTGTCGGACCGTTTGCCTTCTATGTCGCGTGACAACCCTAAGCATCGCAGATTTGTAAATAGGCACCGAATTCATCCTTTTGTTAGTTCTAGTACTGTGTATAAATTCAACATTTTGCTAGATTTTTCTAAAGGAGTCAACTAGTACAATGGTAAATATAGATATATAGATAAGGCTCTTGATCCCAATAGGCAGTAACATACAGATGTTGACAGTGGTAAAAAGCGCTAAGGTCACGTAAATAAATTTTATAAAAATATCCCCCACTATACTCGTATTTTACTTTTTTATCATGTCAACTTAGGTATATCAGCCTGATTCATATATATGTCACACAAAGTAATATTCAATAAATAAATGTCACTAAAATATCAGTTTTAACCAGAGATGTTTCAAACACGATACAAAGAAGGGTAATCCCTTAAATTGGAAGAGCTTATAGTTTGTTCTTGTTTTACTAAAAGTTAGAGCTTTTTTTTAAAATAAAGCTAACAATATTTCTTTTTTTTCATAACTATTACTAACATTCTTGTCCACCATTCCAACAAAGCTTAAGCTTGTGCTAGGAGATGGTTTACGTTAATAGTGGAATGGTGGATTCGAACTCACAACCTTACGATTCGCAGACCGTACCCTAAACCATTGGGCTATTGACGCTTAAAGAGCTGGTCCAATCTTTTTTTAAAATTAATACAGTACAGTGTTTATACATACAGTCGTTGCATTTCCTTTCGTATATAGGTATTTGGATTCAGTCTCAGTTATCTGTAGAACATCAGTTAATAAATAAAGATCTCACGCCAGCAATTCAGCGGGGTAGGCAGAGATTATAGGTAACCATTTCTCAGGATCCTGGCAAATCTTCGCATATTATTTGTCAGTCGGTTAGATGACGTAAGACTTTCATAATCTACATTAAATTTATTTTAATTTTCACTTTTTAAGTGCTGAGTATCAAAAGAGCATGTGGGTCACTTAAAATTAAGTGGTCCCCATTGCCCATGAGCATCGACACAATACCAGGGTTGGTTGCATTGTGCCGGTTAAATAGATAATGTTAAATTGTGCATGTATTTTGGGTCGGAGATAAATTGCTGTTCGTTCGCTTGGCCTTTATTTAGGGACGAAACGAAATTGTCTTTCTGTCCAAGACAAAGAAAACTAATTTGTATTTGCTGATTTGTTTTGTTCCATTTGATAGAGGTCCAAAAGTTGAGGCGTCGTGCAATTCCATAAGATTTAGGTTGAACGTATTAAGTTCACTTAAATAAATCTAAGTGTTGATGACGTTCCAACTTGTCTTGCTCTAATTGGCATACATGTATAGTTGTTGATATCATATAAATTTAAGAAGAGAATAAGGCTTTGGTATTTCCTGCCTGTTGTAAAGGGTTCTTGGGTCCACGGGCGACAAGGGTGCCTTTGTCGTCCTCTACAGTGGAGCTGGGAAGGAGGCGAGTGGTCCGGTATCGCCTTAGCACCTCCCCCGAGACGACCTTAACAGCACAGTGCAGAGGGACTCCGGTGCGTACCACTGGAGACCTCGGGGCCGCTTGCCATGCTCTGAAGGAGTTTTTGTGAGTAAGAACCTCACATAAAACCGCCTTCCTTCTTTCTTCCTCAGGACGCGGGTTAAGATACCCTTCCTTGAAGATTTCCCCTTTGTCAACTAAAAAAGAGCACGAAGATTAATATTTCACTGAACTTGATCAGGGTGATAATTAATGTTATATTGTCATAGTTAAATAAAGACAGACAAAAAATGATTTTATTGTTTATGTCACGATATACGGCGCGATGATATGTGAAATGTTGCCTCTTGAAGACTTTGAAGAAACTTTGAAGAGTGGTTTGGGACACGGTTTTTCCTGTTATCTATAAGACAATAGAGTTTAATAGGGTGTATGTAGACACTACACAAATGCTCTCATCCTAGACTAGAAATCAAACTCGCGAATTAACAACGAGGTAATTGAATTCACTTGACAAATAGTAAATTTAAGTACTAATCGGACTACTAATCTAGAATACATTAGAGCATAGAACCGGACACAATGACGACATAGAGCAATATGATGATAAACTATTTTTTTCTGTTTTTTCATACAAAAAAGTTTCATAACTATTTTCACCAGCTTCATTTAATAATCTCATTTAATCTTTATCAAAGCTGACTTTCGAAATAAATTAATACGACAGGAAATGTTACATAAGTCATAACTTTTGTTATCCTAGAATATTATGTCCTCCTTTTGGTAATTTTTTGCAGCCCAATGAGAACTGCATATAATCAAAATAAAGAAACCATTCAGACATGGTTATTAATTTGTTCAGTATTCTATAATAATACTTTAAGAATACTCTCGTATATCAAATATAATATAACAAAATATAAGAATAATTAATGTGACCCACATATCGCGGGCTGGAGTGAAATTTTCAATACGTCACTGAGCTATTTATGTCGCGAGTGTAGTAGATTTTCTCTCTATAAGCCAGATTCGTCACTGGTTCATTATACTCGTATTTAGAAATTTTATTTCTTCACCAAATTTTAAACATTCTGGACTGTAGATAAACTATAAATATAGCCGTGAGCAAAAATAAAGGGTCGGTTAAGAAAGTTTGAACATCTTCAAGATGCTAGCTAACTGAAATAAATTGTGCATGATAGACAATTAAATATTCTTAAAATAAATATCTTGACCATATAAACATTTTTCTAGCTAGTTACTATTAATTCTACATCGACATTTTTTGTAGGTATCGGTGTGTACAATCATAGTTCCATTAAAAAGATTATAGCGGTTATTATATAACGCCGTTATTGCGTTAGTGTCATGTGCAGGTTTGATAAATGACTCCACATTGTGTCGAGGGTTCTGACAGATCGAGTCATTGCTTTATGTGGTGGTAAATTTACACACATCCGATTTGTATTTTTGTGCTTTTAATGGTGATAAACGAGTACACAGTATATGTCATTATAACCAGATGTAGCCTCACTTTTGCAGAAAATTATTCTTTGATTATTCATACTTTCTGTGTAGCCATTTTTAATACTTTAACCAAGTGCTGCGCTACCATCCCATCTGATGGTAAGTATAAGTAAGGGGAAGGATAACGAGTGTTTTTCTGTGCTTAAGATAACTTAAGACAAACGACTACTCGGTAAATCCGATAAACCCCTGATCGCAAGGTGAAGACAGTAAGGTGGTACGGTGATGGTAAATGTTAACAAAAAGGTCGCTTTCAAAAAAGCAATAAAAAGGGATTAAAAGAACGGAGATCTTTAAGAAAATTAAGATAGATACATAATTCAAGGAGACATCTTAATTTGCCAGGGCTCTATTTATTGTTTAATAAGACAGCTTTAATGGGTAGGTCTTTATTTTGATAACATTTTTGCAGTAGAATGGGACGGAATAGTCTTGGGAATTTTAATTGAGTTTTCCTTAAGGTGTCTGGTATAATTGAAACGCGATGTTCTAGTACAAAAAATCCTTGTTTGTTCCAGAAAATTTACCAATATGAAGTACATACGTAAATGTAGATAAAAATTTCTTAAAGCTCTAGAATATACGAGACATCTCCTCGAAAAGATTTTTTTATACTTTCAAAGCAACTCTTGAAAATACCCACATTGTAATCAGAGTGAAAGACAGACATGACCGGAAGGATTAGTGTATTACTTAAACTCACGTTTTAGAAATATTTTTTAACGATTAACATTGAATAGAATTCACAATATTAATTGGTTTATTGAACACATTCCGACATTTATAATATCAATTGACTTTCAATTGTTTAGTGTTATTTATTTTATATAACTGGACTATATCATTCAATTTGTGTATTAAATAAAATTACTAAATTTTTATTTTACTTTTATCATTCACACAAATGCTTCAAGTTATGAAAAATACTAAATGTGTTATTAGATATTTGCAAGATCTATGACCTTATACGTTTATATTATATATACATTTTCATAAACAAACTAGACATCAAAAAAAAATTAAAGGAAAAAGTAAAACACATAAATAAAAAAAAAAACAATTATATTACTTCCATTACTAGTGTTTGCTGTTAGTGTGTGAGTTAGAATGTGGGCTACTTTTTGATGTGTGCGTAGTTGATATATCCATGTTTATTGAATAAACCTTACAAAACAGGGTTTTGTAATTAATAAAAACTCTGTATTTTAATTTCCCAAACTCTACTTTCGAAACAGATAGTGCAGCGTAGAAAGCTTCTGACTTGGACCGGTAAGCTTCCGAAACAAGAAGAGGGCACTGTAAAATATGGTGTCATTAAATAAGTACTGTCGTTTTCCTTTTATCCAGTCGGAGAGCGTCGTGCCGCAACGGGATTGCGCGGGATTACGTTTTGCATTTAAAAATTTTACACGCGAAAAATTTTTTCGCACGGACGTATTAAAAATTGAATTACTGTTCAAGTAGACGCCTCATAACCGTTTGCGAGCTGGTCAAACTGGTGACAAAGCCAATATTAAATGAACTAGACCTTAGACGCTAAGCGTTGGTTTTACGATTTCATGGTAAGGATTTGAATTATCATAGGCTTATGGTAATGACATAATCTGAGTTCCTTTCAAATATTTATAAGGATTTTTATGTACCGCAATCCAGAACCTAGAATACTGTAACAATCTAGAATTGACCACCATATAAGCGTTAAATATTGAGCCACATGGAACCTTTCTACACGTCGATTTACATATTGGTTAATACAGGCAGTCTTCCGCACTTTTGTTTTGAAAATTATCTAAAATTAATTGGTTTATTGAACACATTCCGACATTTATAATATCAATTGACTTTCAATTGTTTAGTGTTATTTATTTTATATAACTATACTATATCATTCAATTTGTGTATTACATAAAATTACTAAATTTTTATTTTACTTTTATCATTCACACAAACGCTTCAAGTTATGAAAAATACTAAATGTGCGATTAGATATTTGCAAGATCTATGACCTTATACAGTTATATTTTACATACGGTTTTTTTTCTCAGTCTTAACGATAAATAAATTAGACATCAAAAAAAATTAAAGAAAAAAGTAAAACACATAAATAAAAAAAAACAATTGTAATGGAAGTACCATTACTAGTGTTTGCTGTTAGTTTGTGAGTGTTAGAATGTGGGCTACTATTTGATGTGTGCGTAGTTGATATATCCATGTTTATTGAATAAACCTTACAAAACAGGGTTTTGTAATTAATAAAAACTCTGTATTTTAATTTCCCAAACTCTACTTTCGAAACAGATAGTGCAGCGTAGAAAGCTTCTGACTTGGACCGGTAAGCTTCCGAAACAAGAAGAGGGCACTGTAAAATATGGTGTCATTAAATAAGTACTGTCGTTTTCCTTTTATCCAGTCGGAGAGCGTCGTGCCGCAACGGGATTGCGCGGGATTACGTTTTGCATTTAAAAATTTTACACGCGAAAAATTTTTTCGCACGGACGTATTAAAAATTGAATTACTGTTCAAGTAGACGCCTCGTAACCGTTTGCGAGCTGGTCAAACTGGTGACAACGCCAATATTAAATGAACTAGACCTTAGACTAAACGTTGGTTTTACGATTTCATGGTAAGGATTTGAATTATCATAGGCTTATGGTAATGACATAATCTGAGTTCCTTTCAAATATTTATAAGGATTTTTATGTACCGCAATCCAGAACCTAGAATACTGTAATAATCTAGAATTGACCACCATATAAGCGTTAAATATTGAGCCACATAGAATCTTTCTACAAGTCGATTTAAGTATTGGTTAATACAGGCAGTCTTTCGCACCTTTGTTTTGAAAATTATCTAAAATTGATTGGCCTACAAAAAAAAATTAAAGAAAAAGTAAAACACATAAATAAAAAAAAACAATTGTAATGGAAGTACCATTACTAGTGTTTGCTGTTAGTTTGTGAGTGTTAGAATGTGGGCTACTATTTGATGTGTGCGTAGTTGATATATCCATGTTTATTGAATAAACCTTACAAAACAGGGTTTTTGTAATTAATAAAAAAACCCTCTATTTTAATTTGTTAAGCAAACTCTACTTTCGAAACAGATAGTGCAGCGTAGAAAGCTTCTGACTTGGACCGGTAAGCTTCCGAAACAAGAAGAGGGCACTGTAAAATATGGTGTCATTAAATAAGTACTGTCGTTTTCCTTTTATCCAGTCGGAGAGCGTCGTGCCGCAACGGGATTGCGCGGGATTACGTTTTGCATTTAAAAATTTTACACGCGAAAAATTTTTTCGCACGGACGTATTAAAAATTGAATTACTGTTCAAGTAGACGCCTCGTAACCGTTTGCGAACTGGTCAAACTGGTGACAACGCCAATATTAAATGAACTAGACCTTAGAGGCTAAGCGTTGGTTTTACGATTTCATGGTAAGGATTTGAATTATCATAGCCTTATGGTAATGACATAATCTGAGTTCCTTTCAAATATTTATAAGGATTTTTATGTACCGCAATCCAGAACCTAGAATACTGTAATAATCTAGAATTGACCACCATATAAGCGTTAAATATTGAGCCACATAGAATCTTTCTACAAGTCGATTTAAGTATTGGTTAATACAGGCAGTCTTCCGCACTTTTGTTTTGAAAATTATCTAAAATTGATTGGCCTACAAAAAAATTATACCTGTTTTTTTCTTTCTTTATGTTTGTTACCTCATAATTGTCCACATCCACGAGAAAACCATATGTCTTAAATTTGCATGAAGTATGTGCGCCACAAATGTACGAATAACTCGACATTACGCTGACCGATTTCGACTATTCATTTTTTATTGGAAGGTATGTACTTCAAGAGTAGTTTAATGAGAGCTTTTTTTGGTTAGGTTCTGATAATTCGTTACAAAGAGGTTTTATTTTGTGGTTCATGTTTGGTTTCTAGTCTAGGATGGAATACGTGAGTCTATAAGGTGTCTGTTCATTAGACTTAAAGATCGTTCGCGCGTTATAACGTTTAATGTTTATAAATTTACTTTTTTTAAGTAAGTGTCGTGACGAACGGTAGGTTATTTTTTATTTCTATATTAATGTATGCAGAATATTATATTGTTAACTTACTCGCACGTCTAACTCATTGGTATTAAATGCCTCATATATGACAGGGCCTAGCAAAATAAATAGGTTTATTCTTCAAAAGAAATTATTTTCATATTCACCTACCTGTGTTCGACGGTCTTCATTGTTTCACAACCTTTATTAACATAGAGTTGTGTTGGCAATTAATTCCGTATCTCTTGGCGGCGCCTCTTGACTCCGTGACTCGTAATTGAACTTTGAACTACATCGAGATACTTGACACCGCACGCTTGGCCAAGTTTGAGAGTGCATGAGAGCAGCTCGCACCGAAATGGATTTACGATGTGGGTATTGTACAATAGCTTTGTTGGGTACAGTAGTCGATATTACCAATTTGCATTCACTTTTTTTTAAAGGAAAGCTTTTTCTTTTTGAAACATCATTGTTAGCCGTAGCCCATGTGTCGTAGCACCCCGCTACGGATAGAGGTAGAAGTACAATATAGGTTGTATGTATCTATATCTATCTGTGTTTCACCGAGATTAGTATTTCTTATTATGATAAAGACCCTATTGTCCTACAATACAACGTTAATACAAAGGTTTAATAAAAAAAATCGATTCTCAATTAATCCATTACAATTTTGTTCCTAGTTTGGACACCAGTCCTCCGCTTACAATTGTAATTTATTTAGTTGCTAAGTAAAAAATGTGGGATAATAAAAAATGTTTGTTTGTTTGTCATGGGTATGAATTGCACTCTTAGCTCTAGCCTTCTTACACTCGCACCTCCTTATATTCTTAAATCCTTTAATATGTCGTGATTTTCCCTGTTCGTTAGCCTAGTATTTTATAAAAAATATCAAAAATAAGCAATATTTAGTTTAGCAGGTTAAAGTTAAATCAAAAGCCTCTTAAAACTAAAGAGAATTTATTTGAAATAGATTCGCTACCAATTTTTTTTTACAAATATTGTCATCTCCTATCACAATTTGCATCACAAGATGGTTCATGTCAATAGTCTAATAGTGGATTCAAACCCACGACCTAACATTTCGCAGACCTTTCCCTTTAACTTATTGACGCTTCAATAGACAAACATTTGATCAAAGGCAAGTTTATCTTCTATCCATTCTAGTAAAAAAACGTTGATTAAAATATTTAACAATATTTAAAAATCATCTGAAAACTACTAATTTGAACTTTCAAACTTCGACTTGTTTGAGAGAATAAGATCCCAAAGCGACAGGTCACGTGTCGCGCGCGACGTGATCACGGCTCGTTACCTGGCCTCGTTACCTGAAAACGAAGTCACGTGCCGCCCGCCCGCGCTTCGTTATGCAAAGACAACTGTGTAGGCCATTCATCCTGAATCTAAGACTCCGCGACACGCCGCTATGCACTACTTGAGGTTGCCAAGTTTCGATGTTTAGGCGGTCAAACAACAAGTCAAACGCGTAGATTTCTAGCTATATGTGGCAGAACTCTTCTTCTTCTTCAGCTTCTTTGGACACACCATGCGGTCTTCAAAGCACTGTCTGGAGAAGCAGATCATTTTAGGCAAAATGGACGGCAAACATGCTCGGGGTAGGGCGCCTACAATATGGTCGCACACGATCATGAAGACGGTGCAGACGCAGCATGCAGCGTGCTGTCCACTCCGCCTATGATCGCGCTCAATGGAGGCTGCTGAACGAACAAGAAGAGATGGCAAAACACATGAAATTATGCATCAATGGTTTATTATACGGTCTGAGAATCGTAAAGTCATAGGTTGGAATCGATCATTCAAATAATGTGACGTAAATAACGTGAACCGTCTTGTGTCTATATTTGTTTTACAAAACTGAAGGGCTTCGTTATATATATAAATAAGCAGTTATTGATTTGAGTACAATAGGATTTTTGTTAAAAATCGTGCCCGATGTATGTCTTAATACTTCATATGGCTAAAAAAGTTTAAAATTCAAAATAACATTTATATAGGAATACAAAACATATAGAATAAAAATATATTAACTCTTTGTAACTTTTGTTATCTAAAAGATAAAGCCCTAATGTCAGAGATATTTCGTAAACTCTTCATTCATAGAGCAGATCATTCCCGCCCACTTATGTCGTGACCCGATTCCGTTCCTTTAGAAATAAGAAAATAGAATTCTATTCAAGGCTCAATAGGTCTCAGTGTTTGAAATAGGCTGAAAAGTTTTAATGGAATCATTACTCAACCACACGTTTAGAATAAGTAGACTTCATGTGTGAGATCTTTTTGATGACCTTTGATACAGATAAAAGCTTCTATTAATTAAGTTTGCGATGATCCTGTTTTACGATTAATTATGGATTTTATTTATTTATTCATTTAGTCTAATGGCTAAGCTTCGTCTTTACTACCTTATAGTCGGAAATTCGAAAGTTGCCATCCGAATTTATTAGTTAGTAGGATTTTCTCAATTTGTATATATTTTTATGTTTGTTACCTCAGAACTTTCGACTCGGTGAACCGATTTTAATGATGTTTTTTAGTTGAAAGCTGATGCTTCCCATGTCGTCTCATTTAATTCGGTCCCGTTTTGACAATGCCATACATGAGAAAACCATATGTTTCAAATGTGCATTAAGTATGCGACAAATGCACAAATAACTCAATATCAAGCTAACCAAGTTCAATGATTCTTATTTTATTGGAAAGGATGTACTTCAAGGGTAGTTTGTTGAGAGTTGGGCTAGATTCTGATTAATTCTATTGCGTAATATTACTATGATAATTCGGAAATACAATGAGTTCTGAAAATTAACGATTGATTCGATTTGGAGTCGGCTTTAGTTTTTTACTTTAGCAGTTTGTAGTTTACTTTTTTACTTTGAAGTTCTACAACTTTAACAAACTGATATTCTAGTTCGCGTCGTGGCTAATCCCTGTCTAAGCAACAGATTATCTAGATTGTCAGTCCCGAAGAGCCCCGCCGTCTAGACTTCCGCGAAATAATGTGTGACCAGAAACCAGAAGGTATACCCGACGCTTATAGATCAACACATTTACATCTACTTATATATTCACGTGTGGATTATTATCCTTGATTATTGAGACGAAGTTTCTTACGGAATGCTTCAAGGAGTAGGGTTTTTGCTGCATGACCGAACTGAAAAGGTGTCAGGCTTAACCCGTAAGAAAAATATATAACGGAAGTGCAGTCTACAGTCGTATACATGGCGGCCGATAGCTTGACTATTAGCATTAGTTTAACCCTCTGATTACAGGTGGTGCTTTAACCAAAAAAAAACTAATACTTCTTAAAATTATGGTAACATTTTCCATATTTTCGTTAATAATCCTAATAAGCTTTTGAGCGAAGTTGTATTGTCTGGAAACGGCGGACAGTAAATAATTTTTTGCATATTCATACACAAACATTTTCTTTCTCTCTTTAACAATAAATATACATAAAGATTGAGCTAAAGAAGCTATACTTCAGTCATGTGGTCTAAAGCATATTCGTTTTTTTAATTATGAAACAAGTTAAAATCTTAAAGTTTGTGTAGGAAAACAACAATGCAAGGAGCAACAGGACATGATGAATTTATATCAGACATTCGGAATCGTACTGCCATGACAAATGATTATTTTCTCTAGTATGGTTGAAAGAATAGATTGTTTCCTCTCTAAACTTTGAAGGAGCCATTACTGAACGTCTCTAAGCGTACTGTAAAGAAGATATTATAAAATGTCGACCTCGCGGGAGTCGTCCATTCTAATTGAGTTGTAGCTCTACGGAACTTTATTCTGAGCTCAATTAGATTAACATGACTACCAGTTGAGAATTTCTTTGTCTTCCAGTGGCTTTCCAGCTACAAATACTTGGTAGTCAGTGGAAAATTTTGTTACGTATAGCAAGACTGTTCGGATATTCTAGCGTAACTATTCTTGTACAGTCGAGTTTTCCGTCCTTCTTTGTCAGGGACTACATATTAATATATCATTTTTCAATATTATTTACGTGTTGACCTTATTAATATATGTAAAGAAAAATATGAAATTCTATTAAGAATCGAAAATCAAGAGTCATCGTGGTATCACGACGAGACATCAAATTTTAGAATTAACATTTAAAATAATTTTCTAAAGGGATCGTGGTTTAGACATTTATTGGCACCAGCAATAAATATCAAAGTAATTTGTGTTCAATTCGTCTAAATCCAATATCTTATAAAATACATGTTATGTAAGTTTATAATATACTGACTAAAAGATAAACTAAGTTTAAAATACTACGGGATTTAATACTTAAACAAAACACAAAATGGTTACGTGAAAACCTACCTTAACAACTAAATAAATTGTTATAATTAAGTATCACGTATTAAACTCCTTACAGTCAGGAGAGAAGACTGGTCTAAAAATAACGAAATTTTACTGTGGTAGGGACAAAACATGCATGAATAGGTCGGCACTATCATACAAGTGCCACGATCTCGCGTAATATCGACGTGAAATGGAGGTATTAGGAATTATTCCGTTTAATTGTTGTGAATGGGAAGGAAGGTACAAACATAAATTGTATCTCAAAGCTTTCTCGCGAGCATATCTTTATCTCTTGATATTTAGTCATAAGCAACATTCTGGGAAGCTTTTGAAGTTTTATTAAGTCACATTAAGTGATTTTTAAAGTGAGCGAGCGTGAGCAACTTTTTAATTGTAATACATTTCTGGCTCTACGTGCAATGAAAAAGGATGGAAGATTAATCATGATAGTCCGCGGCTGTCACTCTAAAAGCGACGTTCGGTGCCAGGAGTGTGACAATCGCTTCTCGCCTTCGTTGAGTTGTGGGATAAGTTAAGATTAATCTCAAAATCCGTGACACAATATTTGTAAATTAAACATCTGTTTCAGCACTTTAATGACAGACGTAGAATTTATTTAACGTGCATCTTTTCCCTATTTCATGTGTCTTGAAGAACTGGTGATGGTCATTTTAGATTCGTTATGACCCGAGACACATAGCGTGTAGAACAGACGGCCGATGGGGTCGAAAAGTTCTCCATTGGAGACCACGGACCAGCAAACGCAGCGCAGGACGTCTACCCGCAAGGTGGTATTATGGCCATCCGACATCATAGAGTCCGCAAGACGCAGCTGGATGCAAGTCGCTTACTACTGGTCTTTTTGACTACATACAGAATTCAGGAAAAAAATGTATGAAAAACAATAAAAAGCCGCTGAGTAACTGTGTTTTGAGAAGTCATTGAGTTAATTTTTTTCCGCGTTTTTGCTTGCCACGCTTGCCGGTCCGTGGTCTGGAACCAAAATCGAGAGCTTTTTGGCCTCATCAGTCATCAATTCTACGCGCTATTTGCTCTGCTCATTGCCACTTCAACTTGATACTTGATACACGAAGGAAGGTAACCGACATGGTTACCTTCCTTCCTCTACGAATCTCTACATTACGACCATCAAAAATCTTTCCAAAAAACTACGTTTCGTTTTACTCTAAACTACCATTACGTCTCTATTTAATGAAAAAAGTATACCTATTTGAATATAATACTCATGTACAAATATGATTAAAAGTTTGAAGCGGTATTCGAGTAGAGTGTAATTTATAATATGCTAGCAAATCTAAAGCAGCGGAAATCATTCACTACACCGCAATTATGCCTCACAATGGAAAGCTGAGACCAACTAATTTGACGAAATAGGTCTTCAAATGAAGATAAATTGGTATCTGAAACTACGCGGTGAATCGCCGGTTATTGTTCGGTGTGAAAAGAAGTGGCAACTGATGGTCAGAATAGTAAAGTTACTCAAAAGAGCTACAGATAGACAAGTAAAATCGATTCATTCAACAAATTCTTTGAAAAACCGGAAAAAATAATAATTTATTTCTATATCAGTATCGTAGGTTGCTCTTAATGCTGGGTGACCTGATTTTTTTTTGAAAGAAAGTTCAGCTCAAAGCTCAATTTCATATCTGTGTCGCAAAATAAACGGAGTTCGTTTACGGCAACCATCTTTTACTCGCGCGAGCTTAGAACAAAGGACGCTCGCAAAGTGCAATGGTTTGCGACGTGTCGCGAAATAAACTGGATGGAGCTTTTTTTGTTTCTAGTTGCGGAGTATATGTATCGTTGCTTAATTTATCGAGCTTTTAAGCTCTTATTTGATACGTAGTAACTTAAGAATTGGATTTTTATCTTTTGGTGTAAGCCGTATTCGATTCCTACTTTTGATATCAACAGTTTTTCAAAGTAAAGTTCATCTACTGGAAATTTCTCTTACAATATATAGTAGTAGGTAGGTTTTAGCCGATTGCGAGATGAAGCAAACATTGAAATGAAGGATAGCCGGAAGTGATGCGGAAAACGGAGGATCGTATGTGGTGGAAGGCTGATGATGATGGTGATGATTGTGTCTTCGTTCTTTAATGATATGATAGATGGCGTATTAAATAATTACCCATATACCCAAAACCAAGTGAACCTAAGTTTATAAGTGTCGTGACCGAATTGCATTTCAGTTCCATTTTGGTCGAGATGGATGGTCCGTTAGCTACACCGATATAGTCTGTCCGGTGGGCCGGTGCCTCTGTTTCTTCTTCTCTTGGCCAATCAGAATTAGCATTTCAAGGCTGTCTGGCTGGCGGCGAGCTATCGGCCGAGGCAAATCGAGTGAGTCTTGATATTTAGCTCTTCTAGAATAGACTCATTAGTGGGGCGCCCAGTTCATGAGATATATTGTAGTATACCTTTCTCCTCTGACTGTCGTATTCTTCGTTATTGTCATCGTGACCTCCACGAATTATATTGTGGACGATCGCTTACCACTTGGTGCGGTCTTTGGCTGGTGGACTACATATTGCATATAGAACATGCAAAATTAAGTCCATTAATTTCTATTTGATTTATATATAGATTTTGAAGTGAAAGAGAGAAGCCACGAATACAATTTAAAAATGTGACAGGTGATCTATGGATACGATTAAATATGGCGCGGGGCCGTGACGCGGAATTGGATGCAAAGCGATTTATGAACGGATTTTCAAATCCTTTTGATTTATGACAACGTATATTGCTGATGGTTAACAAACAAAAAAAATATAGGAGTTTCTCAAATCTATTTTTATGAAGTAAAACTTCTCTACGCAGGCTTTACATGCTAATGAATTCGTTACGAAAAGTGTCATCTGGTTATAGGGTAAAACACCGCTTTCTGAGCGAAAAAATCTTTCTAATTTAATCTTTATGTTGCTTATTTTTTAAATACTAGTTTTTTTGACACCATTCGCTAGAGATTTTTTGGACTGATGTGAAGATTTTTGAATGTTTGTTTTTAAATAAATTTCTACTTAAGTTTCACAACAAAAAATAGCATCGTCTTATCAAGAAGGATAAGTCTTAATGCTTTTCTACTTAGCGAATGAAGTGCAGACGAAAATAGCTCCTACGGGCTCTAAACTAAAGAGTAATATCCTTTGTAATGGAAAGTTTTAAGCTTAATCTCATTCCACCATTTTTAGCGAATGCGAAAAACAATTCCCGCTCGCCCAGCTCAACATCCATCTTTGTGCGACAGGACCAGGTCACTACGATTCATCTTCAGTCTTTTTCTATTAAACGTAGAGCTCGCTATATATCAGAACGCAGATGTGACGTGCTGCAAACGCCAGTCGAACGTGACGAACGGCTGTTTTGTAACACACCCTTAATGTATCCTTGTTTTAACAATAAACTTAAACAAGTATATTTACGAGCAAAAACATAAAGCGACTACAAATCGAATCAAACAATTAACGCTATTGTGGCATTGCAACAGATTTTTGTGAAAGGGTCGGCATAATTGAGGAAGTACTAAAACTTAGATAAATACTGGCGGAATATGAAGATGGTCCTCATCTTATGTGTTATATTATTTCGTCGGTTCGGACATCAAGTGAGGCGCATGCTCGTTTGTCCTCTCCTGTACTCAAGTATGTTTATGAGCAAAACAAAACCGACTTCACACCGAACCAAATGTTAAACACTATTACGCGCGGACGTCTTTATTGTATATCCAAATTATCGTAAGATTATTAGCGTACCTGATGTTAAGTGATTTGCTCATTGCAGAGGAATTACAGGTGCGTAGCGCTGTACGCAGTGCAAGGCGACGCGAGCTAGCCGATACCACCTTCTTCCCGGGTCCACTTCAGCGGACGATAAAGGCCTCTCGTCGCCCAGTGAACCCAAGGCTCCTTTTAGTCGCCTTCTACGAAAGGCAGGAAATACCGTAGCCTTAATAAGTTGTTACGTCTACGCTACGCCAGTATTTTACAAGTTCGTAGTAAGCACTATTAGATGGTTGACTTAAACAATTCAAAGATACCAGTCTCACAGTGGATATAGTTATTAAAATAAAACATACTAGTATTTTAGTTTTAGTTTCATTTTAGTATCATTCCACTAGAATAACGCTTCTGTTGTTCATGTGATGAATAAAGGATACCGGATATCAAATGGTTGACAAATCAGGACGTCCGTCTTGAATTTCCGATGACAGCTCCTTTGCTATTCGCTTCCTTACCGAGTATTAGTCTATGGGATGAAGGATTGGAGTCAGAAATCTAAATTGAATAGAGTTCTTATATCAGATTGTTACTGTTTCCCACCCACACTGTTTTCAATTTATCAAAGTTAAGCGAGTTAGTTGATTAAGTCCCATCGTGTGACCGAAACAAATCAAATTATTTAGGAAACGTGACGAATAATAGTTGGAGAGCAACGCGTGTCCTGTTAACGATGCGTGGCCATTTACACGTCTACGTGAGGTGACAGGAAATGTTTGATAATGACAACAACATTTCATACCGAATACTGTACTGGATTACCACTAAAAATATTTATACACCTGTCTTTGTCCTTAGGGTTAATTTTTATTTCCGTTTTGTTCGTAAACCTCACGCCTCTAATTGTAACAAGATGTAATATTGTTTTTAAATAATTATTTATTTATTTTACAACATCCACAGTTGCTAGTTAAAAAACATAGTTACAAAAGTTAAAAATAGAACCAACGGATTTAAATTTTCATAAAGGAACTTATAATTAATGAAATAGTAAAAGAGATTTTTCGGCACATCGAATAGAAGTTTTATTTAATTTCTGAGAAAAAAACTTATAGGATTTTAAAGACAATTTGTGATTGTGAGTGTGCTGAATATGACCTATGTATCTATATTATAGGTTAATAATAAGATTAGAATATATAGCAGCTTTATTCCTTAGTGGCGAAAAACTGTATTCAAATCTCAAACAATGAATAAATATCGCAAAGTAGGGTACAACATTCTTATTGAAATCTTATTATACAGTAATCAATAACTAACTTTATCTGTGGCGTTTTCTATGATTTGCACATCATGTTTTGTCTATAACCGGGCCGACATAATCTATGTCGAATTGGTACTATAGATTTCATGCTTGAGCATACCATAACGAGAATAAAAATGCGTGTCTGGGTAGTAAAAGTATGTGGACTTTCTCTGGGCTAACAAGAATACAACGTCTCGAAGCTTTACTAGAATTTTCTTCTGCAGCTATAATGAACTACAGCCGAAAAAGAGAGAGAGAAGAGAACTACAGAGAAAAATAATGATAGCTTTCTGTTAAAAAAAATCTATATTTGCTTTTTCACTCTCTGTATAATCTATAAAAATGTATTTCGATGAAAATGTTATTTTAAGGTGAATATCGGGTCTGATGTTTTATATTTTCTTATGAGTTTCTTCTTGAACGATCCCCCGTTTTGTTACGTGATGTTTCACAGATAACATTTTGACATGTTCAAAACATATTGTTCTTTGAGACGAAAACAAAATAATTGAACTTGTCTGTATGTAATATTTATTATTATGTCTTTCTTGTACTCAAATGTTCCAATACTTTGTTACATTATTTTGTATGTACGAATACGTAATGATCTCCTTAAAATAAAACAAATTTATTCTATGATACACTACAAAGGGAATGATTTTAGTTATCTGATAGATTTAAATCTATTAATATCACGTAGTAGAGTTAGTCTGCAATGAATCATTGGTAGCCTAATGATTTAGGGTACAGTCTGTCGTCTCCTGATTATACTACTAATATATGTGAAAAAAATATATTATCAAAATTCTTTTAATTTGGGGGAGGCCGATGTTCAGTAATGGATTTTCTTGGAAATGATGAATATGAATAGATTAATAATAAATAAAGCTCTCAAGTCGTGGTAGCTTAATGAGAGCCGTTGTAGCTCAGTGCAAGGTACTCTATAGCAATCCGAGTTCTATCCCCGGTTCCGGCACCGATCATGTTGTTTTTGCAATTTTATGTGCTGAATTATCACGCGCTCTTCTAAGACTAAATTTTCTAAGACATGCGCAGTCTTACTTTAACTTTAACTTTAAAGCTCTCATGATCTCCTACCATGAATGAGGAGAAGTTACTATATAATAATAAAGACAATATATATAATAATATTAAATAAATGATACTAAAACTTCTATCATGTCTATCCCTTTTTTCGTTATTGTATGTATTTAATTAGTAATTTTCTATAACAAATTCATTCGACTGACATGCTATTATTTTTTTAATTTACACATTTGAATCAGTTTCAAGGTAAAATAAATATATAAACGCATTAAAACGGACTTCTTTATAAAGCAGTTAGAGTGAAGGCACCAACTTTGAATTTAAAGAAAAATTTGTCCTTTGCTGCACTGTATCTAATGAAAGACAAAGCAAAGCCCTTCGTCCTTTCGGAAGGCTGGGCATGTTTACGTTACTAAAATTTTATGAACGCCGCTTTCGTGCGAGCGGTGTAACTTTTAATGGATTCTAGATCGGTTAGGACCTCATCTCGGTAAATAGTTTAATATCTCATCAAAAGTTAATACGAAGCTACAGTATAATCTCCTATGGCGTATAGTGATAAAGTGTTTCTAGAACTCTTACAAAATTAGAATTACTTACACCATATAAGCGTATTAATAACGCATGAATTGCGGGAGAAAGGTATATTTATTATAACTAATTAAATAATTTCAGTATAATTATTTTTGGTTCAGATTACAATCTGATAGTCGCAAGTTCGTATCCCAATTAAAATCGAAATTAAATTAAAAACGACCGACTGCCTTCTGGCGTGCACCAATGGAATGTGTAGTATATAATAATAGGGTATATTATTCTATAAGGCTTTAAGCATTTTTACACGTTTTTTCTATCAAAAGTTTTTAAAAAAGCGAGTGATAAATCACGCATTTTAAAAAGCCATTAACAATTTAATAAAATTGCTAATGGCATTCTCGGAAGGTTTAGTGGGTAGGGGCTGCCCAGGCCGAGTCCCACACCCAGGGTACGGAGGATGGTTTGTAAACAGAATTCCCCCGCGTTAACAAAAAAAAAAAGGTTTTTATGAACTGTCGAGCGTACCGAAAAATTTATTTACTCATATATGTATGTGTTGATATATCAATATTTTCACATGGAAACGTTTTGTGGCAGGTACAACACAAAGCTTACGACATTGGCACTTCCGTCAGTGATCTTCGAGCCCAAGTTCCGAGGGTCTGTGAGGAATCTGGTCTACTCAGACTTGCCGGGGCAGCCGCCTAGAAGGCAGGAGCTACGACACTCCAGAGATCTCAAGGTAAGTTTCTTTTATATACTGATAAATTAAAAAATGATCCTTAACCAGGTTAGTTCAATCGCTATTTCAGGAAGCTCTCTAGAATTAAGTAGCCTAACAAGTTTTGAAGTAAAACTTCTTTATGCACGCTTGCCTTGGGAGGAAGCTGGTAAATGGGTGACGAGAGCGTTACGAACGAAAAGTGTCATCGGGCGAAGCGAACGGAAGTTGAGAGGGAGATATAAGTTAGTAGTTAAGACTGTTGAGGCAAGAGAGAGAAGTGGGAGCACACATTTTCTTTCTCTTTCTTTCTAACTGATGCAACCTACAGTGAAAATAATAAATGAAAATAAAAAAAATATGTATTAATTTATTAATGTAAACCCATAATAAATTTTAATATTTGTATCAAATTAATATATGTATGTATAGATGTGCATATATAAATATATAGATCCATATAGATGGAGCTAAAAATGTTTTACTTCTGTCGTGTAGTCTGAAGCGCTTACAAAATTTTTGTACGCGAACTTTTAATATTTATTTATATATTTTTCGTAATTAAAAAAAAACTCTTACGTGGCCGCTAAATCAGAGGAATCACAAATTCAAGTTTAGCGTTATTATGTCTCTAGGAATTCATACACAAACAAGTTTTTATGTTTACTAGTTTATACCTAGTGCTTGACTACGATCCCAACTGATGTTAAGTGGTGATATAGTTGAAAGATGGTACGCGTTAATTTATTAAGTTCCTATTTACTCTACTCTTGAAGGCTCCCGCGTCGCACTCTCGGACGGAAAGATTGACGCCGGCAACTTGTTCCACTCCTTTGCTGTACTCACGATGAACGATGACTTAAATCGCTTCGTTCGGACACACGGAATACCTACCATGGAAGAGTGGTGACCCGCCGAATGTCTAAACGTCCGAAGGCAGAATGAAGATGGGGGAATTAACTCGTGTAATTCCTGAGTATTGTTTGTTCATCGTTATAAGTAATTTATTAGTTCTAATGAAAAGTGTTTTATGACGTCATTGTTTGTCTCGAGGACTGAGACTGTATTCTTAAGATTATGCAATTCAAATTGAAGTTCGCAACTGTTTACAATAGTAAGAGAAATCATATTGTAATTTCATTTCAAAAGAGACGCTAACAACATCTGTACTTTGAATTTGAAATCCTTGAACATTTTGCTATCATTAATATTGCTGTCTCTGAATCTGAACTTATGACCCAATTTATTAGTGAAAGCAGGTAAATATATGTTTTCCAAAGTTTACTTTAAAAATGAAAATATAAAAATAAATTTATTCCTTGCTTCGTGAACTTGTGTTTGCGGGCAATTTTCAAGCAACTTCAAATAAGGTCTCAATTCGTCTGTAAGCTTTTTTATATATTTGTTACCTCATAACTTTAGACTGGGTGAACCGATTTGGACGATTCTTCAATTTCAAAGCTGGGGCTTCCCGCGTGGTTTTAATTCTGAAATTGGGATCCATCAGAAAACCATATAAGTTTTAAATTTGCATCAAGTATGTACGCCACAAATGGACGAATAACTCAATATAACTCATTCATTCATTCATTTTTTATTCAAAAGGATGTACTCGTACAGTAGTTTAATGAAAGTTTGGGTCCATTTTGATTAAGTTTAATCTCCTAATATTCGTATAATTTAGAAATAAGGAGTGGAGGTCCGTGCGTTAAATAGTTTTTGTTTTTACTCGTAAATATACTTGTTCGCATATTCATTAGTATTATAATGAAAAAAATTGTGATCACATTAGAAAATTCCTTATTTGCAAATCAAAAAACTGGTAACAGGTGTACTATTTTTATAATAGTGAACTGTTGTGAAGTCCTTCTCATTTACCTGAGGAGTTACTAGTAGTACCATTAAATTTATTTAGGAGTTAAGGAGTAACTCGCTTTGTTGTCTTTAAGCAATACAAGGTGTTGATAGTGCTTTTATTGATAGACGTTTGGGGAACATGAAGTAAAATTCAACGTAGTTTTATACAAAACAATTAGCATTTATAGCTGGATGAAATTGTGTTAACGACCTGTGGAAGGGATCAAATATACGAAGTCGTATTATATAACAATAGGTCGTTCAAATATGCGTTCACGAGATTCTACGTTATATAGGAGCAGATTTAATGCGGTTTTGCATCCCGTGATAGGATTACGCTTGGCATGACATGATGCGCGCTGTTTAATATAAACGCAAATCGTTGGTTTTCAACAAAACGTTTAATATTTAAATGGTTTTACTCCATGTTAGGTGATAGTTTGTGTTTCAAGCTTTTTTTTATGATAATATAACGATTTGCTTATATTTATCTTCTATGTTTACGTTTTATTTCATATTTATACAAAACAGACATCTTAATTACTAGGATTTTATGAACTAAGTCTGACATTCATTTTTAACCGACTTCGAAAAAGAAGGAGCTTCTCAATTCAACAGATTTGTTTTGTTTGTTCCCTAAACAATTAGGCTTTTATACATTTCTTAGTCACCCACATAGAAATCGGAGAGAATGACTGGGGCAGGCAAATTATTCCGGTCCCTTGTTATACGACTAATAAAAGACAGAGTAAAGCGCTTTCTCCGGTCCGCGTTACTGATAAAGATTGCCGTTGCAAAGATACAGCTCGTTAATGGAAACGTCACTAATTGCTTCAGGCTTCATCTGCTAATTTAATTAAAGATATAAGATAGAAGTGGCATCTCAGGAGATAGATGCATTTTCTCAACGCGTCTTATATCGGTAACTTTTGGTGCGCCTTGGAGCAAAACTTTGGAAGCACTCGAAGTGAAATTTTAATAATATTTTGTATATTCCGCATCGAATTGTACTCGTTATTTGTTATCCAGAAGTTTCAAGTTCTCGTGAAAGTTCCTCTTGGCGTTGTTTGAAGAGCCCTCATTATATAGATGGATGCTTTTGTTGTCTAGGAGATTTCTCTTAAAGATTATTGCTTTTCTTTCATTTTATTTCTATTTTAACTTTTAATAATTTAATTTTTTTTTAATTTTCTCCAAGTCTGACAATGGCATCTATGAGAAAACCATAAAAGTAATAAATTTGCATGAAGTATGTGGACGACATATCTTTAAATGTATTTAGTTGTAAGCTAAACGTCATATATGTTAACAAAGGTTTTTCTAAGATTCCTTTGATTTAGCTTTCTATAGGTTTAAGTTTTGTTCTTCACTTAAAACATATTGATATTTTGATATTGGAAAGTCCAACAACCTCTGCCTAAGGTTTTATAAAGGGAATTTGTTCATATAAAATAAGATATCGAATCCCTTCTAAATTACCACGTTGCCAGGCGGTGCTTCCGATGTTAATGTTCTTTCAAAGTTTCGTGAGAGATCTAAAGAGCTTCTAAAGTTAAACTTGCAGGCGTTAAAACGCCCCAGACTTTAACTTTCAAGAAGTATGCAAAGACCTCATTATTCTTCGCTTTCTTTGTAAATGATAATTGGTAAGTATAGACCAAGCAATTATAGATTCATTATTGAAACCAGTATATTTTCAAGTAAAAACAAAAACTGACTTCAAATCGAATATACGTTAAACTTTATTACGCACGGATGCCCTCTTTGAATTTCCGTGGGAATATTAAGAAATACAATTAATCAGAATCTAAACAAACTCTCATCAAACTACCCTTGAAGTACATCCTTTGCAGTAAATGTGAATCATCGAAATCGGTTACCATGATATTGAGTTATTCGTCTATTTGTAGCGCAGATACATAATGCAAATTTATATGTGGTTTTCATGGATGCCTGGATCAGCTTTCAAAAAATAATTTACAAACGAACGGAGAACCACTTCCTTCATTGAAGACGATTAAAAATAGGTTTCGTATTATTTATCGTAAGTCTCGTTCAAGATACATTTTTAATTTTAAGTGTTTAAAAAAATACTTTGGAGGTTGTGGACATTATTGTGATACTAAGAAGTTTTAATTGCTATTATCTTTGTCGCCACAACAAAAATTACCTACGGATAGTAGGAAATTTTTACAACACTGGGCACCGATTTGAGGTGATTTTTCTCTTCATCCTCTTTTTGATATGGCGTAGTCAATCTTTAAGCATAACTCGCATGTGATTTGTGATTTTAATAAGTATTTACGAAACTAAAAACGACGAAACTTATACAAACGTAACAGTAAAGTAAATAATTTCAAATTTTTGTACAAGTTTTCACAGTGTGAAAAAGATAAGGCGGAAATATATTTGCAGTAATATCGTTAATCATAAGCCGCAAAGTTAGCGCAAGTTGCACACAGTTCCCACATATTTTACCGCTGTTACTGTGTGCAGGGTCGTACGTAACCTCTGATATTATTGTATCTAGTTTGTGAAACTGCATCCCGACGCTCTCTTACTGTTATAATTTATAATAGTAATAAAGCCATTTCATTACCATATTATATAATACAGGGAATGAGTAAAATTTTAATTTGATAGTAGGCCGGTTTTGTTGTTTTGTTTAGGGATATAAAAATTCTTTGAGTGAAATGATTTATCCAATCTAATACATAAAATTCTCGTGTCACAGTGTTGTTAACAATTTCTCCGAAAATGCTTGGCCGATTTTTTTGTATATATGTGTATATGTAGTAGATCTGATCATAGGACGTAAATCATTTTTCCGTTAAGTAAGTATACATATAAAGTAGTAGACGGCAAGTGAAAAGGGCGGTCCAACCAAAAAAAAAATATTTTATGATTTGGCAACAACCCCAAATATTCACCCATCTACCACCAACCACCATTTTTTAATAGCTATATTAGTATATTCGCCAAGATAATCATATTGTTTTCTTTTAACTTACGGTCATACAGACACATCACGGAACATACAATCATAATTAGTGTCATAACATAAAAATATATTAGTTAATAAAGGTACAATGAATTAAAAGAATGGATGTTTTTTTTTATTTTTATAGACCGGTATTTGTGTTTCAGTCATAGACCATATACAACCTTACACACTTACAATAAGTTAGTTCGAGTTATTTTTTTTACTTTTACTACCAAAATATTCACTGGTAATAATATATATGACAAAACCACGTTAGCCGGCCGTCAACTAGTTTATAATATAAAGACAAGAATCCAAAAAAAAAAATTATAATATAAAAATACGGTCCCGTATCATGGACTTTGTTAGGATCGGAATTCTTGCTATTCAACATGCATAAAGTTCATGTTATTTGTGTTATTATTGTTTTATATTTCTCCTTTTTAACAAATTAACGTGCTTCATATTACTTCGTTGCTTCAGTACGTAGAGTACGTGTGTAACATCAATTATAATCTGAAAGTTCAGAATATGTTAATGGTAACACCTGAAAACTGTACTTAAGCGACGGTTGGCGACGTTATGCAACTTAATTATGCAAGGAAGAAGTCTCCGTTATAGGTAAGCAACGATACCTTTTTTTTTTGTTAACGGGGAGGAAATATTAAAAAGATACCCCGCCTTCCGGGGGGAAGTTGGCGGTTATGTGAGGTTTTACCCACTAAAACCTCCCCGGCGGCCCATTCATCGATGCAAGATGAGGGGCTCCAGGATCTCCAGTGGAACGCACCGGAGCCCCTTTGCACTGTGCTCAAGGAGAACGTCCTGGGGCGGGGAGGTTACTCCCTCCCCTGTGTCCTCATAGTGCAAAGCTACACGGGCCAGCCGATGTCGCCTTCTTCCCGGGTCCACCTTAGCGGACGACAAAGGCCTTGTCGCCCAGTGAACCCGAGGCCCCTTTTAGTCGCCTTATACGACAGGCAGGGGATACCGTAGTCTTATTCTTGAGAGCCCAGAACTACAGGGCTGGAAGCAACGATACCTGCATTAACAAGTATATTTACGAGAAAATAAAATCGACTTCAAATAGAATCAGACGTTACAAGATAAAACACGTGGATGATGTCTTTGTATTTACAGAATATATTCCTACGAATATTACGAAACAGGATTAATCAGAACCTAATCTACTCTTGAAGTGCATCATATCCAGTAAATAACGAATCATTGAAATCGGTTTGCGTGATGTTGGGTTATTCCTCAATTTGAGGGCGCCGCACATACTTGATACGAATTTAAGACTAATATGGTTTTCTCATGGATGCCACTGTCAGAATTGGACCAAATTTAAATGAGACCACACTAAAAATGCCAGCTTTCAATTACAAAAATTAAAAAAAATCAAATTCTTTTTCCCAGTAGAAAGTTATAAGGTAACAAACATTAAAAAAAACATACAGACGAATTGAGAACCTCCTCCTTTTTTGAAGTCGGATAATAGAACCATTATATGGATCTACAATGATGAAATTTATGTAAGCAATGTATGTATGCAATATGTATTTAAATCATTCTTATTGAGAATGATTCAATTGTCAATATACAATTTGCACACAATCAACATTTAACTGGTTTCAAGGCAGCAAAGTTAATAAAGCGACTAAAGAATTCTTTATTAATAATGCTGAGTTTTCAACTGTGCCCGGGTGGATTTTCTCGAGCAGGCTTTCCTTTTGTCGCGGATCGTCACGTTACAAAGACCTCCGAGCGGAAAAAGAAATTAACTATAAAGATATTCGAGTCATCTGTAAAGGAAGGAAGCTTTAAAAATAATGAAATAGGTTTTTCAATTACAGCTACATTTAAGCTTCTTTAAGGGTGTAGTAAGACGTAAGTAATTTTAAATAGCTTTACTTTTCGTTATGAATTAATTAACGTCAGTAATTTGTTTATAACTTTAGAATTCCGCAGGTCAGAATGCGGTAACACTGATATTAACGGCCCAAGACTCGATTCCTCTTTCGGGAGCCCTAACTATAGTCCGGCCACTTCTTGGTCTTCCTAGAAGCCACAAGGCATAAAAATAATGTTAGATCATTCTTCGACGCTGGCGTTGGCTACTTAAGATTAAAAGAGAATCCCGTAGCTCACGTAGTCTGAGGTTATTCTTAACTTTCGTAGCTCGATTTCCCGTAGCTTGTCTACAGAAAACTTACTCTGAAATACGTACAAGTCGAAATATTTGTTATCGGATGTACAATCTGTTCTGTGGATTCAAGTAATTCCTAATTTTGAAACTATTACAGTGGAGATAAGCTAATGAAATAGATATTATCGTTTATTGTACGCTATGTATATGTATATCATTAAATATATATAGATATTGTCTATATAAGAAATCGCAAATTTAGTCAAAAATCAAAGGTTACCTGAAAATATTACTAAATAGTGTTCGCATTTGTAAATGTAATTTAATGCAATAAAGAATTTATTTATCTATGTTTCTGTAAACCCTTCTACGATTAGGTCAATATAACGAATTATTATCACTTTAAAGTTATCTAAAAGCTAAACGTATTTATAAATATAATTTATAAAACGATACTTACAACAAGATTAAGGGACACGTGCTTGACCTTACATTGCATCGCTTGTTTTCATCCGCCCCCTAAATTTCCAAGTTGGTTTTGAGCGACTTCACTTCTCAAGTGAGCTACTCTGTAGATCTTTAGCTGCACTATATTGTTGCAATCTCGCTGTTGCATCACCCTGTATATGGCGCCTAATTATAACTATCTTAATTTCAAAAAAAAATCAGCGTTCTACACCCGGTGGTACTCGAGTGGGAACCATTTTATTAAAACACTAAAAACATACTATCTGCAATGGAATTTTTCGAGATCGTGTTTAGAGTTTTCAATTGTTTATAGCTTTTAATTCTGTTTTATCAAAGTTACATTCTGGGATATATACAGGTGTAATAACAATATATTAATTTTAATAAATTATATTAAAAATCACTGATATAGATTTGTGGTCACCAAGGAGGTATTTCCATCGAATCACTATGTCTTAAAGCCTAACGTAAAGATCTTAAAAGTGCTTATGATAAAATGCTGTTTTATTAAAACTACAATAAAGGCTCGAATCTATTTCTTCATTAAGGGCTATGAGCCTGAAAGAAGTATCTGACCTAATTATATTAATAATAATAACAAGAAATTTAACAGTTAAGAACAAAGTTGTCCTTTCTTTATAGTTTTATTCAATATAAACGCGACCGTCATGCGTCGTACAGGCTTAACATTCTAGATATTTTATAGAAGGGTGTAAACCAACTAAGTAGCGAACCATAATCATAAAAGGCACTTAAACCAATAGATACCGCCTCGCCTATCTACCTACCTATGCAACTTGGACGCGTTCAATGAACTAGCAGAGAGTAACTTGAGAACATTGAACTTTGAATAATTTTTTAACTTTATATTTTAAGTTAATACTAAAGATACCAAAAGTAAGGTAAAAATGCGAAAGTTTAGTTTTTTATGATGGAATGCCTAAGACTTCTTGATAAGTGATTCTTGTAGGCTCGTAGATGTCTAAAACCCACCATAATTACCACTATTACCACTTTACAACAGTACTCTACTAGTGCTGTGGTATTCTTGCAACAATAGAAGCTGCAGCAATGGTTCTATCACTTTTGGATTTTAGTTCTAAGATAATTTGTTTTCAGTTTTGTACTTTTGTACTAAAAAAGAATGCTGGATTTGGATCTTCAATCTTATATTTTTGCATATCGCACTCAAAATTATTAGGCTAATGATACGTAATACTTTTTTGTCTGGGTGACACTGGAATTATTTTTGACGTTCTGTTTGTGCTTGTCATTGTCTAATACTGACTGTAAAATAATGTGTATAATTTTATATTATATAAAAAATGTTAAATGTAGATCTAGGGAGAAACACTAGATTACAAGAGGTCTAAAAAGAAAATATCGAATTTCTGAGTTCACAAATCACCGCCCTCTCCTCGGGGTCGACGAACTACGTCAACAGAGAGCGAGAGGGAAGACCAGTGCTATCGGTTCAAGTGTCTTTTATACGTTTTCCAATCTTTCATCTCGGCAATCAAACTTAAGTAAACCGTATTGTTGGTTGAATAGCCTGTTTCGCTAATCTAAAATTTTAAATTTCATATAATCGACAGTCTCATGTGTAATGTAGCAAAAAAAATATGTTTTAAAGCCAGCTAAGCAAATAAATTTCTGTGTTTTGGTTTCTACGTACAAAAGTAATTTACTTGCTGTTAAAAGTTAAAGTTACAGCCTTTAAACATAGCCCACTGCTGGGCGCAGGCCCTTCTCTGTAAAGAGAGTATAAGGACATAGACCACCACGCGGCCCTAGTACGGATTGGTAGACTTCACATGTAGGTTTCCTCACGATGTTTTCCTTCACTGACAAGCGCGTCGTAAAACAGCACATACAATTGCAACAACAAATTTATTGGTGCCAGTACCGTGATCGAACTCGGGTTACCGGTGTACAGTGCAACTTGAGGCAACTGCCCGCACACCACTGATCTACCACGGTTACTATTATTTTATTATATTTCATTGAACTTAAGTGGTATACACTTCTATTCACGTAAGCAGTACTATTGAAGTAGCGTTTTAAGTTCAGTATAATGTTATGAACTTACCTAAAACTTTACAAATTTTATAAGTTATCCTTTATTTCTCTCTGCTACGATAAAAGTTTATTGCTGAAATTTGTTCCATAAAGAGGATTTCAGACGGAGAAGTTCTAATCGTCGATAGTAAATCTGTTTAAAACTAATGGCAAAGGACCCTAACGGGAGTTATAAGGATTCTGGAAAAATTTTAACTAGTTATAACTAGTTAAAATTTTTCTTATCTCATTCAAAAGATTATGTAAAATCGACTAAAAAAAATTATCGTGCTCTAATCAAAAGTTTGTGCAAAACTAAAAACACTGTAGCTAGAATGTATATCTGCAATTATAATTGGAACTGTAATGTATTCCAGTTAATACCTCTGACAGACAGACGTAAGAAATGTTTTTTGACTTTACTTATCTCCACAGCAAGGTGACAGGTTGTAAGCTTAGTTTCAGAATTGTATGCGCAGTTATTTCATGTTGTTACAAATGTGGAAGTTTTCTTGCACTGTTTATATTTGTAAAGTATTTTGAATTTAGTTACAATTTTAATTGCTGATTTACCACGCGCTCAGCGGTAAAGGAAAATATTGCAAGGAAACCTACATATAATATTATGCTCTCTTTACAGAGCAGGCCTTTGCCCAGCAGTGGGACATAAACATAGATTTTAATTTTAATTTTTTCAAGACGTAAATCTGTATTTAAAATTTTCCAATTTGTGTAGGTGAAGTGAACTTACATTTTAAAAAACTACTTTAAAAAATAAAGGGTCGATTAAGAAAGTTTGAATATCTCGGAAGATAAAGGCGTTAGGTAACTGAAATAAATTTTATTATTATTTAAATTTTACGCCACATGGAGAAAACACACATTACTAAAATTAAAAAAAAAATAATGAAAAATACTGTATTATCCAAGATTACGTAAGATATCCTTTTCCGTTTAAGTTTGTGTTTTTTAATAAAATATAAAAAAAATATTTATTTTATTTTATTTTAAGAATTTTTAATTGTGTATCATGGACAATTTATTTCAGTCGTTATCTTCCGAGTTATTCAAACTTTTTTAAACGACTCTTTATTTTTGCTAACGGCTATAGTTTCTTTTTCACGCCTTTTAAAGTAAGCTGGATGGACCCTTTAATCATACCCATCCCTATCTTTTTCTACTGCTGTGCTTCTTTTGTTCACTGTACCATAAGACGAGCCACAATAAGCGACGCGTTGTTCGTACCACTTCCCCATTGGGCCCTCACCGTCGATTGCTACGTACATCACCGCATCGACGTATATTGACTACTCTTTGTGTGCAACTGTCGTTTCCACTTCTTTGTGGTTTATGGTTGCCTAGTACTTTGAAAGAATTAGATTCGCTTTGTTGTGGATTCAAAGAAAGATTAACCTTTCTGTGAATGTTCTTTTGCAATTTTCTTTTGAAGATTCATGTCTACTAGGTTGATGGACATATCCTTACTAAATAAACTACTAGCTTACCCAGCCCGCTTCGCCGGGCTAGCTTTTGCTTTATTTTATTTAAACAATAAACTTACATCATTAAATATTTAATTTAACTCTCACCATATATTAAATAATTATTTCTCTCCCTATTCAATTTCTTCTCCAACGGGCGAAGATCATTATCTACACCCATGTACATATCAGTAAATACAATATCATTCTTATAAAAACATATCGGGTTAATGTCAGAAATAAAAGTACGGCGTATGGCTTGTTTGACAGTTCAAAATGAGTGCTCCGATCGTTACCAAACTTTACAGGATTACTCGCTAGGCCAATCTGAAGATTCTCTGAAAGTTTCATTGAATTCGGTCTAGCCGTTTCGGAGCCTACATGGAACATACCCACACGCTTTCTTTTGTTATATATAGATGTGGATTGTGATAAGGTTTCTGTCGCAAGCGGTGCCACTGCAACGCTTTTTTATAGACGAAGTTAAATTTTAACGCCCGTATAAAACTTAGATGATGGCTGAACAAATAAAAATGCGATTAACGAACACGTTACATTTTGATACCGTCGATAGAGTTGCTACAATATATGACTGAGTCATCAAAACTGGTGAAGATAAAATTAACGATACTGTTTAAAAGTTAAAGTTATAACATATTAATGTATGTCCCACTGCTGGGCTCAGGCCTTCTTTGTAATCAGAGTATAAGAGCATAGTCCGCCACGCATACTTAGTGCCGATTGGCTGACTTCGCATGACTAATACATGTTTCTTTACGATGTTTTCCTTCACCAAGGAGCGCGTGGTAAATCAACATTTAAAATTTCAACAAACAATTTAATTGGTGCCGGCACTGTGGATCGAAATAGGGTTGTTAGCGTACTACGCAACTTGAGGCGACCGCCCAGCAGACACTGAGCTACCACTGCTCTAGTCTGTGATACTATTTGAGACACTTTAAAATCATATACATATATGGGGAGTGTTTGGAGCAATTGTCAGGGATCATTCCGTCCGCTTTTATGTTTTATGCTCCTAACTTTATTCTCGATATTTCAAATACATTTAATATGCAAGTTTTCATTGCTAATTAATTTCATTATAATTAAATTCCAATAACTTATAAGTGATAGCTTAAAAATGCAAGTAATAATTTGAGGTATTATCATATTTAAGCTTCTCATGTGTTACGTCGATACGTAGTAGACGTAGCTTTTTAAATTACGAAGAAAAGCTACGAACTTCTATAAATATAATACTTCTTTATGAAATTCACCGACATAAGTCGTGCACGTACAAAGGATGTCTATTGTCGTGCGCTATCAATAAAGAGATTACATTAAAGAATTTTGCAAGGAAAGTGAAATGAAAATGTCTCCTCTTTCCTTTTGTAAATTGCTTCTTGTTTCGGATTATTAATATTGTGATATATGGCAATACACATTCCATGTTTAAGTGCCTATCATCAAATGTACGAACGCGAAACACTTGAACGAGAAAGACACAACTCTGTAATAAATTGAATATAAATAGTGTATTTAATAGAATTATCATTAACGGCTTCACTTTAATATTTTTTTCAAGAGATAAATATAGGAAGATTACATTTACATTTTAATTATTAAATAAAATATAAGACATGATAGCTGTCTTTGATGACTATCAAGATAATGACATAATATTTGGCAGTTTGAATTCAAATCGACTTTATTTATTTATTTAAAACAACAAAAATTATAACGCCGTACAGATAAACCAATTTGATGTTATAAAAACTAAGCATATATTAAAACTAAAACAAATAAAAAACAGCTGATGCACTGACAACAAATATATAAATTAGAGTTGAGCACCTTCTACTTATTTGTGGCTTTGATAAAGACCAACTGAGTGCAACAAAATATATCTATATGCAGTGAGATGGTAGCAAACCCAACCGCGCGCGACAGCGGTGACTTCCTGGACAAATTCTGGAGACAGATAGTAGGAACAATGGCGGACGACGGCTCATGTTTCAATTAAACGTATAAAAATTTATTTTCTACAGTTCATACCTAGTGCATAGTAATATTTTTGTACACAAGAAACAGATAAGCAAAATCACATTGGTACATTCCGGCTGGGTCTTTCCAACCGTCAGATTTAAAGTCAGACACGTTGAAATATCGCTGTTTTTTTTTAAAAAAAAACAACTAAAAAATCTAAACGGCCTATATTATACATCATAATTATCAGTTCTAAAATATGTTTATTTATAAGGTTTTCTTTTAAACAGACGCAGAAATATGTAAATCAGGGTATCATCAAGTTATTTACGGCGTTTGTTCTCGAGCGTGATCCAAGACGCCTGTCTCTCGCTTTGTAACGTAGCGTCGCGACAAAGGCGCGGACTAAATGCTCTTGAGAAAATGTTTACGATTCATCTGCTAGGGAATACAATGTACAAAGAAAATTCTGAAGATGAAGTTACAAAGGTAGACTAAATTTGTGATCTGTCAGGATCTAAATTATTTTCATTGCTGATATTGAAATAAGGGTGAAAATCGTATACCCGACTGACACGAGGTAAATTATACTATTGTAAGATAGCAATACAAATTTATTATATTTCGTTGACTCTAATGATGGTACCGTTTTTTAATTGACGCTTCTTGATCTCTTACTTATCCGTTGTATAGGTTTACTCTGCTGTATTTTTTTATTGATTTTTAATGGTGTTTGTCTTCAAGATAAAGATATTTGTCATTATTTCAACGACACCACAAATTTGTCTTATTTCCTAATAGTATTTAGTAAAAGTATCTATCAGTGACCTCAGGTGTAATAAAGTTTAAAAGTTTTTTTTTATTAAAGCACAACCGACTTTCGTCCGTGCTCTTTTCTAATGTACTTTAATTGGTTACTTTGGATTTATTGATAGAGTGCTATCTCTCCAGATAATATTTTTTTATATGCCTGATTTTTGGAGGTGGTGTTGGAGAATGCTCTGGTTCACCCGTCGTAGACGCCCGTCTGCATTACTATTAGCTTCTGCGCAACCGCTGCATCCCTGCTTTTCATAGCTATTTTTAGGTTGTAGTCAATTATTTTCTCTTTTGATGCGCCGTAATCCTTGTCACAAGTCTTCCTGTGGCGTCGTCACAGTCATCTGTGTAATAGACACAGCTGTAGGTGTTTCGGGATATCACCACTAAAAGTTAGACTTACAGCCTAGATATGTCCCATTGTTGGGATACGGATTGGGAGACTTCACATTTGTTAGAAAATTTGTACACATGTAGGTTCCTCACTATGTTTCCTTTTAGCGCCGAGCGCAGTAAATGAGCACTTGACATTACAACAAACAATTCTATTGGTGCCGGTTTGGAGATTGAAATCGCGTTGCTAGCGTATTATACAACTTGAGGCGACCCACCAGACACTGAGTTACCACGTCTCTGAGCCGTAATAGAATGTATAATTCTCATTATTAGACATGTGCGTTACTTGTAAAAGATAAAAGGCTTATTTTGTCTATGGCAGAAGTCAAAAGCTTTTGAACCACATTTGGCTCAAATACATTATGGCTGTATTTTCATAAATTTCGTTGCATTTTCCGACTTTAAAGTGTCTTTTTATAAATATTATATTTTGTCTAAATTCTGCTTAATTTTCAATGAAATTTGGCTGTTCAGAAAAAAGTTTGCCAAACTCTCCTCTATGAGTCCATATATAATTTATTTTCACGAAATGAATACGTAGTACTCGTTTGTTGTCCAAATTTCTTAAAAAAATGTCGTGAAAATAAAATGGTACACATTTTAAGGGGAAGAGTACTTGCATGTAAGCGATATCTCAGCTAAATATTGCCGCATTAAAAATACATCACTCCAGTGAATGCACATGGCGTTTTAATCTCGCTACGAGCTTGCGCGTTGTTGCTGAAAAGTTATATTATCAGATAATGCGAGATTATACTTAAATCCATTGGTGTAATATAATGTTTGCTGTGTAACACGACGGTGTTGCGTGGTGTTATTTTGTTTTCTTTATTTTTTAAATTTGTAATAATTTGCTCTGGTAATGTTTATTTTTTATAAATAAATGAAACCATTCGACCAACCATTCCAACCTTTTTCTAAGATACTGGTACATCTCGATTCCTTCATATCCCTTATATATTTCGGTATAAAACAATAGATTAAAAAAGCATAACACATATAAAATTCCAACACATCCATCCACAATCCATAACACATATAAAGTTTAAACAAGTAAAGTAACTAAGTAAAGAAACATAAAGTGAAGTTACAGAGTGTTTGCCGTACAAAAGGGCTTGCTTGCGTTTTGTAATAAGTGCTTTTGATAGTGCTTTGAAGTTAAAATATAATTTTTCCTCTTATAAGTGCTGTTTCAATGAATTTCTAACGATGCATTTTTCTCTTGTTCCTTTGAGTAATTTTAATGAAATGGAGTATAATGAAACGTATTATGTCTTGTGCGACAGTAGTAGAGTAGTAGATTAGGAATATATATGACTATTGTTCGTATAGTTCCTATGCTATAGACTGGAAGAAATAATTATAAGAAATTATATCTTAACTTGCAGCTTAGAATTTTTATGTATGTATTTAATTTGTTTTAGTTTATTAAAAAAGAAAAAGATACCTAAGTAAATAAACATTTTTTTTAATAAATTGGTATAAATTGTTTTAGAACTACTGCTAAATTTAAAGCGAAACTGAATCGACTTTTTTTAATTATGTTCATATCGAAATGTCATCTACACCATTTCTGAATCACTTAAAAGTATGGTCTAGGGCGCACGTGCGCATGAAGAAGCCCTAGACCATACTTTTTCGATACTCGTGTGTCGATTCCAGTATTTTCCGGCCTTAACTTATTCGTGTTCTTAACGTTCCCCTCAACAAATATGTCACCACTTAAGGCAAGCTACTCTTCGAGCGATGTCAGCTACGCCATTTCTCATTCTGATCATAAATCTAATCAAAGTCTTCTCTTTTCAACCGACTTCCAAAAAGGAGGAGGTTCTCAATTCGTCTGTATTTTTTTATGTTTGATTGAAACTTTCAATTGGGCGAACCTTCTTTATATTGTATTTAATTTAAAATCTGGTGCTTCCCATAAATCTATTTCAGTTGTGACAGTGGAATTCATGAAAAGCATTTTAGTCTTGAATTTTATTAACGATTGATTCGATTTGAAGTTGGTTTTTGTTTTTACTCGTAAATATAGTTGTTCTAGTAGAGAGTAGATTATCTTAATTGATGGTCAATTAATATCGTGCGACACGCATACTTGTTTGTACCTTTTTCTATTAAAAAAAATAATTGTACATGATACGCGACTTTTGACTGTGAAAGAAGAATAAAAGGAAAGTTCTCTTCTAGAACTTTGTGTTTAAATTTCTTTGACTTATGCGCCACGAATGGCAGCTACCTACGTTGTTAAACTGAAATCAATTTAACTCCAATTAAGGAGCACCAGCAAATTTAATTGGCAATATACACTTGATCCTGCGCCGTAATATTCTCATGGCCTCCACTCTTACTACGGCTTGGCGGCCATATTGTGACGTCATCGACAACTCGTATGCTACGAGCTTGTAAGTGGCAGCTACAATTAATTAAAATTTGTTTTGTTTTTAGTCGCTTATTCTTTCCTTATCGTGTGGATTTACTAATAATATACTTTGTTCTCACTTAGTACTTAAAATGCAGCCTTTACATGTCTAACTATTATGCTTTCTTTATAGAAATGTACTAGTGCATTGGCCGCTACGTCGTCCCATCTTATTTTTTCTTAAATAACTAGTACACTTGCTTTATTGAGACAGCGTAATGTTGTACAAAGAATTATTTTACCGATTACCATCACAACTGTGCGTCCTCACAAGCTTTATACAAAATTAATTAGAATTAAATTACAAAACTAATAAAGTTAAATTATTGTTTACAATGCAAGTTAGAAGATACAATAACGTTCAGATAAATCACCAAGATATCATTGGAATTAGTTATTATGCATAACAATCGCTGGGTGCCATGTGTTGCCAGCTAACACGTATCTTAAAAATATTTCATAAACATTCTGTTTTCCATGTATTACTGCAAAAGAACTGCGATCAGCTCTTAAATTTGCTGATGGGTTTTTATTTAAGTACATAAAAGTATTTTTGGAATTTAGTATTTTAGAAAATAACAAATAACATAAAGTAAAAGAAATCAAACTAGTAAGACATAGTGATTCAAATTATTTAGTAAAATAAAAAAAGTCTCTGTATTTTTTTGACAATATAAAATGACATAAATAATTAATGAATACTTATTAATAATTCATTAAAGCGCCACCTGTGATCAGAGAGTTGAACTACATGCTTAATAGTCACGCTATCGGCAGCCGTGTAAACGACTGTAGCACTTCCGTTATATTTAGTCGTAACAAAACCTCTATCTCCACCAAGCCTGTCGTCAAGAACTTCGTTCCAAAAACATTTAAATTTATGTTTACCATCTCATTTGTACAAGTTATTTTCATCCCTGTTTTATTGACCGGCGTGTCAAAACATTATAATAAATCGAGCACCGCCTCGGAAAGAGCATCGCCGCTCCCCGAAGACCATTTATCAAATTTCATATTGATAAGACGGACGACGGCGTGACGAAGTAAATATTGGCTTTAAAACGATAAATTCAGTTTCAGGGAGACTTAAATTATTGCTGATTTATTTGTTGGTGCGATGACGGATTTCAACAATGGATCTGCTATATTACACGGATGTACCACAATAATTCCTGCTATTTTTTTATAGGAATAGGGGTAAACGAAACGGTTCACCTGATATTAAGTGATCACCGTCACGTGTAAACATCCACAACACTGGAGAAACTTTGGGAAAGAAGCAGGCTTTTTTGAAGATCGTAATGGTTTTTGAAACACCACTAGCGACAATTGATTCCATAGGTTTATAGAGGGTGGAAGAAAGTTACGCGAAACACGTACAGTCTTGGAACGCCAACCATCAAGGTAGCGTCGATGAAATTTGGAATTACGGATGGGTTCACCTTCGGTCGTCAATAACGATGTTGAGTTTGGTCTGATTAGCATCTTATTAACATTTGAAGCTTTTATTTTTATTATGTACATTACAATCACTGGGTGCCTATGCGTTGCTAGTTAAGAAACCGTTCGATTATTGAAAGATCTTTTTTTTTTGTTGACGGGGGGAAATCTTCAACAAAATACCCCGCCTTCTGGGGGGCAGACGGGGTATTGTTTGTTTGAACGTTGAATTGTCGTTGTCTGAACCATCTCCTAGCATAGCTTACGTTTTAAATGATTAACACGAATGGTAGTAACATTTATATCGTAATTTGCTAGCAATTTTTAGTTAAACAAATGCTAAGCCCTATAAGCTTCATAAATATTAGTGAATTGCTTTTACCTAATTGTAAAAATTGTGTCTTTCTATATTATCATTCGTCAACAAAAATTGTTCAAATAGCATAAGAGCTTATTTTCACATTGTAATTGAAAGAAACATAATCAACAGAAGAAATAATGATAGTGTTTTTGTGTAACGTCCATTTGCCTTGGAATATCTGTCGAACAATTTGATATGCACCGATAAAATTAGTATATAAAGGTTAGGTTACATGTGAAAACGACTTGCTATCGTTCTAAAATCGATTTAACATTCCACCAAATCCAATTAACGACGCCACCTGTGAATTTCGCATCCAATTTGCCGGTTATTATACACTCACGCCACCAACGTAACGGCACGACGTAGCGCCTCTTAAAACTGATTGCGGTTTGGCAGCCATGTTGTGACGTCATTGGCCTTTGACAGTCTGCAACCTGCAAATAAATGTATTAATCTGGTATTGTACTATTATGACTAGTTCACTAGAAATTATATCTACAATTGGATTTATGCTACTCTCTTCTTTTGATTGGAGAATAAACCCAAGTATGATTCTTGGTGCCGGCACCAATAAGTGTTTGTTGAAATCTTAGGTGGTACTCGGCGGTGAAGGAAACATATAAACATTTTATCTATACAAATAAATGAAATAGTCTGTTAGTAAACTAAAAGTAACGGTATGTATAGCCGTGAGCTAAAATAAAGGGTCGGTTAAGAAAGTTTGAATATCACGGAAGATAAAGACGACTAGCTAACTGAAATAAATTATGTATGCAATTTATCATGCAATAAATTATGCATGACAGACAATTAAATCCTTAAAATAAAATAGGCACGGAACATACAGACAGACGTCTCTCTGCACGTTCCGTCTAATCTCTGGAACAGCTAGACGGACTTTAACTGATATTTAAGTGTCAGATAGTTGATGTAATAAGGAGTGATGGTATTACTTTTATTTTAGAGAATTGAAATTGTTTTTAATAGTGGGTAACACCGCGGGACCCAACTTGTGTTTAATAAACTCAACTCGTGAATTTATTAACTCAATTGCAATAACTTAGAACACAGTTTTCAAATCTTCGAGAAGTTCTTTTGAATTGAAGTTTATTTAACTTTACACTTTGAGATAAAGAAAAGTTATTGTTGATGAAGTATGTTCTTGGATGGAGGACGACTCTTTGTGAAGATGAAAACTGCTCGGGGATGATCATTTATAAAGTTTAGTTTGATAAATATTAGTGAAATGCTTTACCTAATTGTGAAAATTGTGTCTTTCTATGTTATCATTTGTCAACAAAAATGGTTCAAATAGCATAAGAGCTTATTTTAACATTGTAAGTAATTGAAAGAAACATAATCAACAGAAGAAATAATAAAAGTGTTTTTGTGTAACGTCCATTTGTCCAATACCTGTCGAACAATTTGATATGCACCGATAAAATTAGTATATAAAGGTTAGGTTACATGTGAAAACGACTTGCTATCGTTCTAAAATCGATTTAACATTCCACCAAATCCAATTAACGACGCCACCTGTGAATTTCGCATCAATTTGCCGGTTATTATACACTCACGCCACCAACGTAACGGCACGACGTAGCGCCTCTTAAAACTGATTGTGGTTTGGCAGCCATGTTGTGACGTCATTGACCTTTGACAGTCTGCAACCTGCAAATAAATGTATTAATCTGGTATTGTACTATTATGACTAGTTCACTAGAAATTATATCTACAATTGGATTTACGCTACTCTCGTCTTTTGATTGGAGAATAAATCCAAGTTTGATTCTTGGTGCCGGCACCAATGTTCAGTGTTTGTTGAAATCTTAGGTGCTGATTTAGCAGGTACTCGGCGGTGAAGGAAACATAGTTTTATCTATACAAATAAATGAAATAGTCTCTTAGTAAACTAAAAGTAACGGTATGTATAGCCGTAAACAAAAATAAAGGGTCGGTTAAGAAAGTTTGAATATCACGGAAGATAAAGACGCTAGCTAACTGAATTAAATTATGTATGCAATTTATCATGCAATAAATTATGCATGACAGACAATTAAATCCTTAAAATAAAATAGGCACGGAACATACAGACAGACGTCTCTCTGCACGTTCCGTCTAATCTCTGGAACAGCTAGACGGACTTTAACTGATATTTAAGTGTCAGATAGTTGATGTAATAAGGAGTGATGGTATTACTTTTATTTTAGAGAATTGAAATTGTTTTTAATAGTGGGTAACACCGCGGGACCCAACTTGTGTTTAATAAACTCAACTCGTGAATTTATTAACTCAATTGCAATAACTTAGAACACAGTTTTCAAATCTTCGAGAAGTTCTTTTGAATTGAAGTTTATTTAACTTTACACTTTGAGATAAAGAAAAGTTATTGTTGATGAAGTATGTTCTTGGATGGAGGACGACTCTTTGTGAAGATGAAAACTGCTCGGGGATGATCATTTATAAAGTTTAGTTTGATAAATTTAATTTTTCAGATGTTTCTTTTCTTCACCATATGAAAGAAAATAATACTGTTTTATATTTCAATCCCAAAAGCCGAACAGAGCGTCATTAGTCTAATGGTTTGGAGTACAGTCTTCGAATGGTAAGGTCATAGATTTGAATGCACCATTCGACTATTGACGTGAACCATCTATCAAAAGCTTAGCTGTCACAAGAACGTTAGTAATATTTGTAAAAAAACAAAAAACTTAGGATTTTGGTTAACACGCAACGGCATTTCTCTGTGGCATAGCTTTAACAGTTTATAAAGCTCAAGTCCGGTCGTGTTTTGAATGCTGTTGGTATATTTGGGCAGGCCTTGCTAATACCATCTAAAGGGCGGGCTACGAGGTCATTTGGTGATACAGCCTTGTGGTGAAACCAATCTGCTTTGTCTGGAGTATAGACGCAAGGTGGCTAACCTTTTGGTTTTATACAGATTAAATTTTAGAGAGTGTGATCAGGAATTAAATGATCTAATTCCTCCATCCTCATTTTAAAAGTTTAACTTTTATATACAATAAACCAACTTTTACTTGTACTATTATGTACACTTGAACTTGCACTAAAATGATTATAATAGTTTGCCATGTGAAATAAAAACATATTTTAATTACACAATAAGCGTTAATTTTTCGCTCGCCTTTCAATAGGCGGCCACAAATATTGTTCTGCCTCTTCTCATAATTTTAAAACGCGCTGACGCGGCTCGACGTCCCCAGCCGGGGAGGCGTTTATCAAATTTGTTTTAATTAATGCACCTGACGGAGGACCCTGCAATGTGAATGGGCTTTTCATATTTGCAATTATGTCCTTAAGTTAACTACAGTTTTGTTCATTACCATGCTTAGTTTTGGTTTTATGAGACCAACGTGATAGGGAAATGGCAAACTCTTAAGTAATCACCTTCACCGATGTACATACATAACATTGGCAAGGAGTTTATAGTAGATTATGATGAAAGCTGAGCTTAAATCTATTCCTAATAAAGCCGTAATTCATTGATGCAACTTTAAATTGTAATAATAAATAATTGGTGGCCTCGATAACTGAACTCGGGTTGTACTAAATGACCTGAATTAACATACATACTTCTACGTAAAGGACTTTTAAAATACATTTTGGTGTTGTTTATATATCTAGTAAGTCCACACAATGAATTGAAAATATTCTTAACAAGTATATTCTTATTTAACACTGAGCATAATATTATTCCACAGAGTTTAATCAGACTGGACGGCTCCCGCGAGAAACACATTTTAATATTATCCTCTTAAACAGCATCGCGCTTCTAGATGTTTAATTGCTTCCTGATTTTTCATAGAGTAAGCTAAATATATGTCTATTAAGTTACTCTAAAGATAGTCGTTTTTTTACAAACGGATAGATAGAGCAAAATAGCTGTTTTTTTGTAGCTAAAATCTGAAATATTGTATTCATTTTGAAATTTAATTTCATGGCCACTAGCAAGTAGTTTAGTGACTAGAATCAAGAAAGGTATGCTTCGGTGTTTCGGACATACAGAAAGAATGAATAAGGAATGACACAGAAAATGTATATCTCGGAAGTATGTAATGAGGTCGGTTTTTTGAGAGGTGGCATAGCTTCTAGGTCACTTAGCCTGAACCTCTATTAGCTAGTAACTCGAAACAAGGGTCCCCCCGCCGAGGGGTAACCTCGGCTTGGACGGTTACTATGTTACGCGTAAGCATTCCGATTCGAGGGCGCCCGAGAGGGGCGAACTATGACTCGGTCGGTACTCTGAAAAAGCTGGTTCTATTTTGATGAAATTTTCAGACAATCTTTAGAGTTATCATTTTTGCTGTCGTATATATATGTTAATTAGTGTTATACGAAGCCGAGGTTGGCATCTTATAAAGAATTAACTTATGAATTAAATGTAATGAATTGAACAATAGATTGAAGTGGCGTGTATTGTTGCTCTTGTCTCAGATGTCTCTTGACGTGGACAATGGGAAAACTTGTAGAAACGAAACCTCACAAGATGTTTCTACTGAAGTACGTACAATGGGCAGTTTTTGTTACCGAGTGTCAAACAAAAAAAGAACGTTACACGAATGTAAAACTTTATGTAAAAACGCAGGTAGTAAAATATATTTATTTTATCATTTATTCTGTAATAGGAAAATTTCAACATATTGTGTAGCAGTAATACCAACACCAATAACAAGGAAGAGAGAGAGAGTTGTATTATAAAAGAGATGGATTTCTTTGAACGTCTTCCACTAAGACCATCCAGATGATTAGTGTAGCTTAAATGACTTATGGGCGATTGGCTCAAGTTGCATAGTACGCCTAGCAACCCGAGTTCAATTCCCGGTGCCGGCATCAATAAATTTGTTGTTGCAATTTTATGTGCTGATTAACCACGCGCTCGGCGGTGAAGGAAAACATCGTGAGGAAACCTACATGTCTTAGAAAAAATTTCTAAGGCATGTGAAGTCTGCCAATCCGCACTAGGGCCGCGTGGTGGACTGTGCCCTTATACTCTCTTTACAGAGAAGGCCTACGCCCAGCAGTGGGACATATATATTATATATATAAAGGCTGTAACTTTAACTTAACTTTAAATGACTTATATTTAAAATAAGTTTTGTATTTCTGCATTTAAAACTGACCTGCTGAGCAGTCCGGGGAAAAGAAAAAGGGATTAAAGCTGAGCTCACTCTTGTGAGCGGTTAAGTCAACAGTAAAATTGTTTGAATTGTATATTTATATGTGCGTATATTTATTTTTGACGCCAACCACGCTCCTCTCCGTGTGGGAGTTTGCAAATAAGAGCCTGAACAAGCAAAAGGTTGAATATTTTCATTTGCCTACGTTAAAATATATTTTTAATTTACCGCAATATATTCGTACAGTAGTGCCTAGTGGATAACCGTTTAACTCTCTTGATGGCCGAGTGTTCGAATCCAAGTCAGCTTGCATCAATGAACTACCATTTTTACATTTCTTAAATAGTAAAGTGATTTTTTCCGTCTTAACATTTGTGTATTACGAAACTAATTTTATATTATATGTATTACTTAATAGAAAATGCTTTAAGAACACAATTATTCATCGTGTGAGTGAAATTCGGCGCCTAGTAATTTCTCAGCACTGTGTAATTTATGCCGAGACACGAAAACACTCAAGCAAAGTACAGCGTGTACTCGGCTTGAGTGCTCCAAGTGTGCAGGCAAGACGCTGCGCTGTACACAGGCCTGACATTAACGTAGCATGTAGAAACGTCGCGAGGACGCTGTGTACGACTGCTTTCAGACAAATCACGTGTCCTGATGTACCTAGAAGGTGAGACGGGTACATATGTAATACTCTCGGAGCCAGTGTGCTTAAAGTACTCACTCACTAAGAAATACTCGGCAATAGCTGGCCTACTGACTTAGCGTACTGTTTGCGAAGCGTAAGGTCGTAGGTTCTAATAAACTAGGTAGTAATAAACTACCATTAGACTATCGACGTGAACCGTCTCCTACCATACCCAGCTTAAGCTAAGCCGGAATGATTAACTAGAATATTTGTAATATTTGTGATATTTCCCTCTCGGTTCATTTCGGCTTATTTTACCTGATTATTTATCAAGTATACACGTGTCTAGTCCTAGTGGTTATACCACTATGTGCTGTGAATGTTCTTTGTATATAAGGAAATTTTTGGTACACGATGGTATATAATGTTGTAAGAACAACTCACAACAGCCCCGAGTGGTTAGTTGTGAGTTTTCATGGTAAAAATTGCTTTTACTGACATACATTATGTTTGCGTGTATATATACAGTAGCGTGTTATTTCCCACACTAAATTGCATGGCGATATTGATCTCAATTTAATGGAAATGCTCAATTATAAAGCCATTTATTACGTATAGGAAAAGTGGTTACTTATAAATATTTATAAATTAATAATATGTCAGCCACAATCGAAAGTGGTGTTCCAATGGTGTGAGTACGCGTACCCTATGGCTTAGGCTATTGACACTTATGTTGTACTTGTATATGTATTTATCTTAAAATAATGCAGGTAGAGAATACCTGCATTAAGTCTGCCTTGTGAACCTTAGTTTACGTAGTTACAACAAGAATGAATAAATAAATAAATATCTGGTAATATTAAACGCTGCCTCTTTGTTCCAATCCGGCGCCCATAAATCTCCACAAAGTTCAATGTAAGTGACATTTTAGATGTTAACAGATCCCGTGGGTAGACGACAAATACCTTTCACTATCACGACAGTTTTCGCGTGGGTTGCCTCAGCGAACTGGTCATGGATAAATGAGTTCGCTTGAAAGGCATTGATCTGCCCACGTTATTCTACCTACGATATTTAAAAAGAGAACGATATTTAAATAACTGACATTTCAAAGCTTAGTCCATACCACCTTCAACCCTATAATAACATCATTTTGATACACGAAGAAATACAGTCCTCTTAAGTTCCATGTGGAATGGCATGTCGAGAATTTCAAATAAATTTAAAATGAAAAAAAAATCCGTAAAACTAGTTTTATTCAGTAAGAATAGATATTTCTTATACCATTATTATTTACCTTAAAAATCGTTCTGTTTGTAGGAAAAGGGAGAATCGTTTAAGCTGCTGTAAATGGCCACTGCCGGCCTATAAATATTAAATCAAAAACTGGTTAGTAGTCATACCTAGTTTGTGGTTCTAGGTTGTTTTTGGTTATTGTTTGTTCTTATTATAAGTAAATGGTGAAATTTCTCCATAAGCTGCCTACGATGATAAATTGGAAAAGGTCTACGACAAAATACGTATAGTTAACCATGTGAAATAGAGTGAACTTATTCTAGGTATATCGGAACACAAGTAAATAACGATTATATCTAGTCAGTAAAAACTAGTATAAGCACGAAAACGTAAAATAAAAAAATCAAATAAAACCATGATACAATACATAAAATCAGTTATATTTAATCCCGTAGCAAGTTCGTAGCAGTAGATTTAGCAGTCGTAGTCACAATAAAAAATATTTTATTAACTATGTCAATTCAAAGAAGTGGTGCATGAAAAGCAATCGAGGCTGCGGACAATTATTCTTTTCTTTTTTATTTGCTTTTACCTGCAGTTAGTTAAATTTAAAATTTATTTTGCAGTTTATACAATTCCGGGGCCCAGAGGTCGCGTGTACAAGTTGTATCGTGTTTATGTAGCGTGCAAGATTTTCCTATTATACTACACGTCAGATATTCCATACCTCATGCCGATGTGAATTTTAAATTTTATTATATGTACGCTTATGAAATATGTTCTGTACTTTAAAATGAGTTATTAGTTCGTGTAATTTTTGTTTCAACTTTACATACTTTCCGAAACTTGTGTTTTAAAGGGCGGGTACATTTGATGGCTAAGATTACGACTTTTGTGTGATTTTGAACACTAAATCAGACATTAAATTACAAATACCTTACCTACGTTGAGCAAAGGTTCAAATAACATTGGTAATTACAGAAGTCACATACAAGTAGATATTAAGGATTGTTAAAATAACCATATAAGAGGTACTGATATTAAGTACTAGCAGAGCTCCAGACAAAATAAATAAGCTATATATCTATTTAGTCTCTTAATTATTTTTAATCTAAATAGGATGGACAGAGAACAATTAATGTAATAATAATAATAAACGTTTATTTGCGGGAAATATGGTAACTGACACGATGAATAATTTTTAGTTAAGCACTAGCATATTTCGCCTACCCGGCATGCAAATATAATACATTCAGTCTAATCTATAATTAAAAAAAATCAAACTTTTACAAAATTAAAAAATCATTTCACACTTAAAAAATCACCTCACGCACTAAAGTCTAGTAAATAAAAACTGTTATGAATTAGCCACTGTTTGAGTATTTTCAACAAAAGCAATATTTTATTATTGAATTTAGATTATATTATTTTTTCTATGGAGTCTTGTGGGAAGGACGAAGTCTGATAGTAGGACCGGTTGGGGAACTATGCTCTGATGCTCTCTTTGTGTGGAAAGCTAGCGACGGCAGTGTGTTTCGATCTAAAGAAATGAAAACTAATTTTATATTTTTATTTATATTTTTTATACACACGTTACATATACACATGTATTGCAAAAATATTAACACAAATGTTGGTGAATAATAAAAAAAATATTTTCCTCAGATTTTCGGTACAGATCTCCTTAAAAGACTAATCAATAGCCTGTAATAGAGAGATAATATACCTGATAGTGAATCCAGTTGGGTCACGGATTGTATGTTATAAAGGTGAAATTTACATTTGTATGTTACGAAGGTGAATTTAAAGAATGCAATATTAGCACCCTTATAGACAAATTTATTCTCCAAAAATGTAAAAATATACCCATGTCGCAGCTCTAAAGGGAATGTTAGTGGACCGATCTCATTTATGGTTATCCAATAACCAATCTGCATTTATCAGGCGAACGTTTGACGCGTGTCGTCTATTGTGAAGAGGGTTGGCTTTACTGAATTCTACGTTTATTGCTTATATTCATCTATTATCTTTGGCGATATCATAGGGTTATCGGCCTTCGTTTTCCTTTATAACTGCTGTGAATTTATGGTGTTTTCTAATTATCTTGATATGTTTCTTAAGTACCCCTTTGCATATATATTAGTTGGTTTATAAATCTTTTTGACGAACCAATTTTGATGATTCCTTTTTTGGTTGAAAGCAGTGCTTCCCCTGTGGTTCCATTTTTTGTTCAATTTGGTCCAATTCTGACAATGACATCCATGAGGAAACTATATTTTGTAATTAAAATAATTATATTATAAGCTAATATAATAAACAATGTGTTAAATTTGCATCATGTGCACCACAAATGGAAAAATATGTCAATATCACGCCAAACGATTTCGATGATTCATTTTTTATTGAAACGGATATACTTTAAGAGTAGTTTGATTAGGATCTGATTAATTTTATTTCGTAATATTCCTCCGATAATTCTAAAATACAATGAGGGTGCCTGCGCGTAATACCGTTTGAAGATTGATTCGATTTGAAGTCGGTTTTTATTTTTGCTCGTAAATATACTTGTTGGTCTATGTCAGACCAACAAGGTCTATGTAGCTCTGTTCCTCTTTATTAATGTCATTGGGCTGTATATAAAATGGATAACGTGTTACTTTCGTTGTATACTCTCTCTAATATAGAACTGCTCTCGCTAATATAGGATTTTTGCTTAAAGTAGACCACTTCAAAAAGGTTTAATCGAAAAAATATATAGAATTATTGATGTGTGTACTAGAAATGAAAGTGTTTTGTTTTTCGCTCTGTTTCAAAATGTATGAACTCAATTGTTTTGTAAGGGAATTAAAATAACGTTAATGCAATATCCCCTTACACACGGTGTTCTCTATCATGGCTTATAAACGAGATAACTATAGTTTATAAATTGCATCCGGCAATTGTTTACGATGAAACAAAAGCGGGCAGCTGTGCCGTACCAGTTTCGAATCGAGCGGAATTTGTTTTCAACTGACTTCAAAAAAGGTGGAGTTTCTCAATCCGTCTGTATGTTTTTTTTATGATTTTAGACTAGGTGAACCGATTTTGGTAATTCTTTTGAAGGCGTCTGAAGCTTAAACTGGCTTGTACGGTTTATACACTTCGATTGAAGAATGCTGATAGAAAAGTAAACAATATTATTATTACATTTTAATTACTGTAAAATAAAAAAAAATGATTTACACTTCATGTTCTACGCTTTCGTAGCGGCAACGGCACCACGTTTAATGAGTGACATAACCGGATATCCAATTACTAGCGATGACACATTTTATTTTATTTCTGGGTTACAATGTAATTTCTTACATATTATTTTAGTTTGTTATCATTATTGTTAATTGGTAACATTAATTAATTTATTTTATCTGCGTATATTTTTGTTAAATAGGAATAACGTGGGAACCTAAAGTTTAATCTCTGTGTGACTAGTTAAATAGTTTTCAGTTTGTTTTATATTAGTTTTATAATTAAATTGCTGTGGTTATTTCATAAAAATATTGCATATGATTACATAATAGCGAACCGTAATTATTTAATAAGAAACGGCCAAGAATTTTACAATAATACGAATATAGCTCACACTTAATTATAATTAATGCTAACTCAATTAGTTTTGGAAGTTCGCGCTCCCACGAACGATTCACGCAGTAACTTCGGCCAAGGCACGAAACAGAGTAATTTAGGTTTAAGCCGGTCACGCCAGGACGTCTGCGGTATACTGACGCTTTATACAAACCTCTAACTTTATCGGAAGTTAAGTAAAGTTTCCTCGTACCTTTCAGTTAAGCATGTACTCAATTTTCCTTTAACTGTGCAAAAGTGTTTTTAGAAACAAATTTCTGTCCATCCAAAGGTTATCTGGAAGAGATTACTCTTAGTAATAAATCCGCTTATTATACATGTAATTATATCGTATCAGTAAATGTTACTGTGATTTATTTGTTAATTATTGTCCAATAAAGTATATTCAGTCATTCAAGAGTCAGTTAGACGTTATTAAATTTTTCTTTATAAATTTTTGAATGAGAGAAGCGGAAATAGACCTTTGATTGATTGTCGTCACTCTTAAGCACGTCTTAAAGGAATCGCTGATGCGTGACCAACTTATTTATGAAAAGTTACACGGCTACCTCTATTACGCGGCCCTCTGCGTTTTATACCTCTATTTCATCTATTGTATTTTTAATGTTCTTTGTAGGCTATATGCCTACGGCAAATAGTGCCCGATGCTTCTATTGCCTTTGTGGTAGCTTAGTTTCTAGATGCTATTTCCGGTGACTGCATCAATAAGATACTTTAATATTTGGCCATTCACTTGTAGAACCGTAGTCACTTATGATAATGGGTTACCTATTAACTATCGCGGATGGTCAAGACTAGGTCGCCACTTGGAGGCCCTTGCGCCCAGTTACTCCCTAAAGAGGTGACCATACGATTCGTAGGCCGTGCCTTAAACTCATTCCAAAAAAAAATAGCATAAAACGCTTAATAACCAAGTAACCCCTAATCTAGTAGGTGAGGAGATAAGTAAGCGTTCTATGGCAACTATATAACTCTAATTTACGCTGGTATTTAAGGTGGTATGGCTTAATTATATACGGAAATTCATATATTGCCATCCCATGTTTACCTTGAAAGTTTTGGGCTAAGGCGTTGTATATTAATATCTATGGATGTACGTTCAATGCAATAGTTTTCGAGATTGAATTATGTATGAGCTTTGATTTGGGATTAGAAACATTTACCAAAGTTTGCGAGTAGTTTCATGTATGTTATATCTCAGGCTTTAATATATCAATGTCCGATAACTGGAATTTAACGCATGATGCGATATTTCTTGGAACGTTTCTCATTTTTTTCTCAAAGTTCTTGTCGACTTTGGTACAGTAGCTGACTGTACTGTAGCTAGTATACAGTTTCGTGTATCCAGTCGAGGAAAAAAAATTATATCTAGTTTAGTTTGTTCACTCATTTAAAACTTGTAAAATAGTATAACTTTAAACCTTAACAGAGACACCAGTTCGTTTTGTACCAATATTTTTAGGTCCCAAAAGTACCAGGAATAAACTTATCGACATACACCAGCACAAGTGATTCTTGTACCTAAAACCGAATAACGGTGAAACAAGCTTATTCAAACCAGGACTTTCAAACCAAAACTGAAACATCAATGTTACGACAACTGGTTTCGACCATTACCCAAATATATAAAATTATTACCTATGAATGTGCATGCCAATTACACTTGCATAAGCTCGGAATAAAATCTGGCTCACAAAAGATAGATACTACGTAGTTAAGGAATGTAGTTCGTTGGACTTAATCATGCTTTGTATGTAAAGCTCTGGTGTCCTTTGTTACAGTCATCCCGGATTAGTAACGCCAGCGGTGACGCTTGCGAGCGCCGAGATCCTTGTCAGCATGGTGGGGTCTGCATCAGCACTGACGACGGCCCGGTCTGCGAGTGCAGAGACGGTGACTACGAAGGTGCCTTCTGCGAAAGAGGTAAGCGAACACTAATGTTTCTAAACAAAGTTGATTGCTACAATATGGGATACACTGTAAACGTGCTAAGTAATCTTTGAAAAAGGAATTATTCAATAATGAAGTGGAAGTACGAAATGTGAAAGGAAAAGTCGAAGGATCACGCCCTCGAGAATATTAACAAACATGAACTATCTCTAAGCATAAGTTCAAGTTCATTTGAAATGGTTAACAAGAATTTTAGTAATCAAAATAAAAAATTACACACTATAAAACCTAAAATATTATAACCAATTTATAATTTGGATCCAATATTAGTGGTACCAATTCTCAGGGAGACTTAATTAAAATATAAAATTTTAAGTTCTAAAGTTTTACAGGTGAGGATCAGTTATAATTGAGCATTGTTAATTAAGAAGGTAACTATTCGATTATGATTTGACGGTCAATTCCCACTCAACTTGAACGAATTAATTTCTATTTTTTGGTTTCTTACGAACAAACAATCACTTATTAAAATTTGTGCTTTTTATTGGTCATATGTTCACGTAAACACTGTGCAAATCGGATACCGATTCCTATCTCAGTCAATCCAGGATTCATACTGTATTAAAAGGACTAGACATATTTTATTTTGAAGGACCGAACTGTAGAAGACGGCTATGACGCTATGAAGTGCTACGAAGTGTGTATGTTATGTTTCAATTCATAAACCCTGCTACTTAAGTCACGGCGAAAACTATTAAAGGCAATTTCGTAGCTGCCTTGAATTCCACGCGCACAGGCACGTAGCACGGAGCGGGATGATCGCGTGTGTGCGGCCCGTTACTCAGTACCGCGGCTATTAACGGGCTTGTGTTGCTGCGTCTCAACTAAAAGCCGCCTATAAACCAGACGGAGGCAGTATTTGTTTCGGTGATATATTTAACCGTTTATTAAAAGGGGCTATTATATAAAATACTAACTTCGACCCGCGGAGTTACCCGCGATTAAAAACTATTTTTTTTTAAATATAAGTAGCCTAAGTTACTCCTTATAACATCAGCTATCCGCCAAAATCAGTTCAGCTTTTCCAGATATTACTGAAACAAACAGACAGGTGGGCAAAGAGAAAAACTATATTTACTAAAAACTAAATAAACTATATATAAATGTTATTTTGCTGTTAAGTGTGCATGTAGTAAAAAGGCATTTATTTTAATATTACAAACAGACACACCAATTTTCTTTATTTGTATAGATTTTAATATCCAAGTACCACATTTCTCACCAAATAGACAAAATTCTTGTTCACACTTGACACTGATTACTTAATTATTATTATGATATTTTTACTAAAAAGAATGCTAACAATACTTTTTTTTTCAAATATTATTATCATTCTTGCTAACCATTCCGAAGAAGCTTATGCTTGGGTTAGGAGATGGTTCACGTCAATAGCGGAATGGTGGATTTACCCACGAACTTACGATTCGCAGACCAAACCTTAAAACATTAGGCTGTTGATAATCTGAACAGTAAAAAGTCTCCAGGTCTCGCCTCTAGTTTCTGAGAAAGTGATATTTCTATTAACCGACTTCAAAAAGAGGAGGTTTTCAATTCGACTATGTGAACTGATTTTGATGGTTTATTTCAAAGATGGTCCCACATCAATTTGTTCATGTTATAATAATGGCATCTATAAGAAAACCGTTTGTCTTAAAAGAAATCGTCCGCACGTTGTAGCTTTTAATATTAAATTCGTCAACTATTTGAGTTGAAGTCGGTTTTTGTGTATACGTATTAACAATTAAATTTGTAATCGGGGTTCGAACGCATTATTTAGCTATAGCTCTCGTTCAAATAATTGACACTTGAATATGTTAGAACAACGATGACTTAACCTGTATCTCGCCTATTTATTACAGTTATAAGTTTAAGAGAATTTATGTTTATATCTTTAATAAAGGTTGTTGTCTGATAACCGCCATAATTTAATTTTAACGTTTGTTGTGATACTTATCCGTAATATTTCATAACTGTTGGCAATTACAGTAAAATTATAATTTACGGCCCGTAAACAATTGAGCAGTTAAATTAAAATTATAATGAATATTTGAACAATAATTTGTAGATTGTACATTTATGATTCATTCTTTTCGCACTATTTTGTATTGAGTGTGTATGAGTCACAAGCGCATTAACATAATATGTGTATAGTAAAGAAAAGTTTCTTATCTGTGTATACCCCACACAGGCTTGGCACATGTAAATTTATACAGTAACTGGTCACTTTATGTGATACATGTGCATCTTCATGAATCTTTATACTTTTACAGCCTTTATATAATATTTATGTTCCACTGCTGGGCGGCAGGCCTTCTATGTAAAGAGAGTGTAAGGGCGTAGTCCGCCACGCGCCCCTAGTGCGGACAGACATGTAGGTATCCCCACGATGTTTTCCTTCACCGCCGAACGCGTGGTAAATCAGCACATAAAATTTCAACAACAAATTTATTGGTGACCACCGTGGATACCGGGGATCGAAATCGGGTTGCTCGCGTATTATGCAACTTGAGCCAACCGTCGGGACACTGAGCTACCACGGCTCATGATAAAATTTGATGCGAGGTAAATAAGAATGAGTTTGCAATCTAGAAGCATATGAGCTTCTGTGTAAACATTCTTTACTGTTACTTCAGTTTCCAAAGACGCGTTTACTGCTTTCCCTAGCCTCAACTATGAACATAATATAAAATACATTAGGCAAGATGACTTTATTAAGAGAGAACTATGAACGACGAACCGCCATAACTAACTTGAGTCAAGAGAGTATACACCGCACTAGGCACTAAGTTACTCAACATAAATGTCTGAAGGGCCGTCTGAAGTTTTTAGGAATTGAGATTGAATTTCATCTATAACATGTGGTAAGATTTTTTCTCATAAATAGGATATAAGTGAGTTTTGAATTAGTCCAGAATATACAGATATTTTATTTAACATAACCTAAATAAGCACTTACTCCAGACACTTTAAGGGGTGAGCAGATACTTTCATTTGATTTATCAATCATACATCTCTATCGCTTCATCCACATTAGTACATCCGTACTGACATAATCTTCCCTTAAGAGTACTCCTTAATACTTTATGGTAATAACCTAAGTAAGCGGTAAATCTAAGTAATTGGTCTTGTATTTTTTTACATGATACTTTAACTGTTTTAAGTTATTGGTTTACACAATATAAAAACTCATGTCTCCAATCTGACGTTTATAGGAAAACTTAAAAATATTAAAACGAATAGTTTTATTTGTGGACAAGAAAAATGTTCTCGCTAATTTAAAGGGCGTTAATAGTTTATACTTTAATTAATCAATTATCCTGATAATTGATAGTAATAGAACCGTGGTAGTTCAGTGTCCGGGCGGTCCTCTTATGTTGCATAGTACGTTAGGAACCCGAGATCGGTGCCTGTTGCACCAAAGAAATTTGTTGCAATTTTAAGTTCGGGTTTACCACGTGTTCTGCGGTGAAGGTAGACATCGTTAGGAATCCTGTATATCATGGAAATTTGTCTCCTTATCCTAACTAATGAAACAATAGATTAACGTACTTATTAAAATGTTCTGATTTCTTTTATCGATATTATCGCTTTTCAGATGTTTTCTTATATCGTAAATGTTAGGAATTGTTATTTCACGAGATCAAAGATTATTCATTTTTTTTGCCTGTAAAGTACATGTACTTCTCCGTAACTCTGCCTACCCTAATAGAATAACATAATTAGTAAAATTAACATTGTTATGTTTGTAATGTAAGTTATATGTTTATTACATGTTAAACTATCTATAAAGCAATAAAAAAATTCAAATTATTCTCCAAACTTCATGAATAACAAATATTATCTTTAACTTAACCTGTATCGAAAACGAAGCTTTTGTTAATGTGAAAACTCGTTACGTGCTCATTTTCTAGAGCAAGTTTTTCGAATAGCTTTCCATCGGGAATCGTTCTGAAATTTTCTTTCATGTTGTTTTTTATGAAATTATATGTGATCTCTGTCATCCATGAACAAAATTATTTTTTAGGAGAATTGCAGATGTCTTGCAAATCTTCTTAGAAGTGTTACCACAAATTGAAACGCAGAAGTAGAACATACTTGTACTGCTCGTTAGTTTTCTGTGGGATTATGATGAGTGCGCTAGTTATTTCATTATCTGAGAAGCTATCAGCCATGAGAAGTTTTCAATTCGTCTGTATGTTTTATGTTTATAACATTCTTTTGACTGGATGAACCGATTTAATTGATTCTTTTTTTTATTTAAAAGTTAGTGCTTCCTGTGTGGTCCGATTTATTGATCCAATTCTGACAATGCCATCCATGAGAAAACCATGCAAGTCTTAAATTTGCATTAAGTATGTGCTGTACCGTAGAGCCGTGGTAGCTCAGTGTCCGAGCGGGCGCCTCAAGTTGCATAGTACGCTAGCAACCCGAGTGTGATCCCCAGTGCCGGCAACAATGAATTAATTGTTGCAGTTTTATGTACTGATTTACCACGCGCCCGGCGGTGAAGGAAAACATCGTGAGGAAAACTACATGTCTTAGAAAATTTTTCTAAGGCATGTGAAGTCTACCAATCCGCACTAGGGCCGCGTGGTGGACTATGCTCTTATACTATCTTTACAGAGACGGCCTGTGCCCAGCAGTGGGACATATATATTATATATATAAAGGCTGTAACTTTAACTTTAACTATGTGCGGTACAAATGGTCGAATAAATCAATATCACGCCAGCCGATTTCGATTATTATATTTTTTGGGAAAGGAAAAGTTCTCATTAATTTTATTACGTAATATTCCTACGATAATTCGGAAATATAAAGAGGGCGTCTGCGCTTAATTGCATTTGATTCGATTTGAACGTTTTTTGTTTTTGCTTGAAAATATACTTGTTTAAACACAATGGAATGTACGTTACTTTGGTGAAACAACGATATTGAACTTTAGGAATTTTTAATAAATAAGATTCGTGACAAGGTAACTGTATTTGTTGACATATAACTATATTTATACATATATTTCACAGAGTAGTTTAAAACGATATTACGCGTTGGATTTCATTAAGCCGATGTTATTTTGTCCAGATGTCTGTAATTAGAAGCGTGTGCGTGGTAACGGAATGAAATCCGTAGCAGTGCGCGCAGTTGCCTCCGGTCCACTAATTGGCAACGTAACACAGTTCCAGAGGGTTGTTAACATAATATAAAAGAGCTCTTTTAGCAGTCGTACCAAGAGACAATTACAAATTGAATTGGCTTACAATTATCACTGTGTTTTCAGTGTTTATTTTTCGGATTACAACGTACAAAAACTTAATTAATAAAATTCGTTTTATGTCGACAGGATCTCCGTTTTTATGTGGAGAGTGGAAAAATATATTGAGATTATAGATACGTCTTGTAAGCTCAATTATAATTGATCCGTGCATGACATGTTTTGGATTCCCGTGGAGGAACTTTTTGTCTTCGGTAACAATATATAGGTGGGCTAGCCGTTCGATTTTCTACAGTTTGCATTTTGGAGAGTGTGATCAGGAATTACATGAATTAATTCCCCCCTCTGTGCTGGATGACTTCGTCTCCAGTAAGAATCCCTCATCAGAATTGATTGACATGTACTGGCTTAGAAAATGTCTTATAAAATTTTAAAATATACTTTTTCTATTATAAGTTTCATTTGTGGTCGTACGCTATAATGCGAATCATTTTATTATTGACATACAAAGGTCAAGGCTTGTGCGGCGTCGACGTTAGCAGCCTGTATATGACATGGGACATGGATTGAGTGCGGTTGTAATTTGTACTGTATTGACCTTAATGTTATTTAATTTTACTAAATGCACAGTACTTATATATTATTGTATCAACTAATACGATACAGACTGCATAATATTTAACAATTTATTAAAAAGGTATACAAATAAAGGAGAGTCTGTTTATAATATCAAAGCCTCTTTTTATTATATGTATATGGACGGTATAAATAACAACAATAACATGATTTACAATTCTAATCTGTCAAATATGTCTTTTTGTTCCGGCTAATCTCTGGAATGGCTGGACCGATTTTGACGAGACTTTCACTGGCAGATAGCTGATGTAATATATAACTGCCTGGACGGTAAAATAACAACAATAACATGATTTACAATTCTAATCTGTCAAATATGTCTTTTTGTTCCGGCTAATCTCTGGAATGGCTGGACCGATTTTGACGAGACTTTCACTGGCAGCTGGCAGATAGCTGATAATATAGAACTAGTAACTTAAGCTAATGTTTTTATTCTTGGGTAACACCGCGGGGCGCGCTATAACATAATAACAAATATTGAGATTGACTGTTATTTATTATTTATTTTTAGTAATGTGAATGTGTGTACTGTGTTTTCTACAAAATATTTTTTAAATGTAGGTTTGTTTTTTCGTATTGAAACGTCGCTACGTTAAATTTTATTTCAAAAGTATGAGTTGGTGTTAGAAATAAATAGTGTTTTGGATTCGGTTATTAGTCAAATGACAATATTTCTGCAGTTAAAAATATATATGCATTTCCACTTATCGCCAAGCGGGATTGTGGTGACTTCCTTAGAAATTATAAAAAAAGCTCTTGAATGTTTATTTTTATGTTTATCTACAAATTATGAGAGCGTTGTGTAAATGACACAGCGTTAATACATAATAGCAACTATTATGTGCGCAATATTATGTTCCGGTCTGAAGAATTCGTTTCGAGAAACTGATTTCCAAATTCCACTAATTTGTGTTTTCTCTATACGGAGGGATGATTTTTGTGTTACATGGCAAAATTGAATTCCATTTAACGACGAAATCAGAAGCCTAACGCGTTTATGTGTACACATATTACGCAGGAAATTAATGGAATAAAACACACCATGAATAATGTATAATTTGTTTCTATTGGTGGATGGTAATGCGCTACTTTAGTTAGCCCATGTATTTGATATACTACCATTCAATCTCTACGGTAAATATTAGGAAAAGGTATGGTCCAATTATTTCCGAAATGGTTGATTGTAATCTAGTAATAAACTTCAGCTGTAATGGGCCCATATTTGTGTAATAGTGTTTATTTGATTTATGGTTTACTCTAAGCCCACATACCAAAGAAACGGCCTTGCGGATACTGAACAATACAGCCTTAATTAGAGAATATGTTAAATAAAGTTTTTTCATGTTCTTTCTGACATATCACGCGCCGGGTAACTTCAACAGTTTCCTTAACTACGTATTGACATCATATTCAGCTGAATAATAATAATATTTATTTATTGATCTTTCACAAATTTACATACAACATATTTAATTTATAATTATAGTACAGTTTTACGTAGATTCTTAAATTTGTGAAAGCCCACCAGCCCCCCACCACAGTTATAATTTTATTGTTTTGTTTAAGACGCGTGAGAGAATGTATGTGGTGTATATGTGTGTTTGTGGGGTAGGTGTTTGTGTGGTGTGTAAGTTCATGTATGTATTGGCTTTCCCGGAAAGAAGGCGACATCGGCTGGCCCGTGTCGCCTTGCACTGCGAGGGCGCAGGGGGGGAGGGAGTAACCTCCCTCCCGGGACGTGCTCTCCTTGAGCACAGTGCAGAGGGGCTCCGGTGCGTTCCACGTTGAGATCCCGAAGCCCCTCGTCATGCACCGAGGAAAGGGCCACCGGGGAGGTTTTAGTGGTTAAGAACCCCACATAAACGCCGCCTTCCCCAGAAGGCGGGGTATCTTTCTGAAGATTTCCTCCCCGTCAACAAAAAAAAAGGGGCCGCTACAAATTACGGCCGTATCTATAACATCGGTCTATATTTACTTAACCCTGCCAGCCCCGAGGTCGCGGCGGCCCTGACATCTGTTTACGACACTGAAAAAACTCTTCGCCGTGCGACGTTTTAATTGAATCCATTATAACAACTAAAGTGAAAGCTAATTATTTTCACACACTTTTATGTTTATGATTTAAATAAAATGTGGGGAACGTGTGAATTTAAAATAATTTTATGTTGCGTTTATCGGCTTTATAAATTTTTAAACGTCAATAGCCTAATGGTTTAGGGTACGGTCTGCGAATCATAAGGTCGTTCAAATCCACAATTCGACTATTGACGTGAACCATCTCCTAGCACAAGCTTAAGCTTAGTTGGAATGGTAAACAAGAATGTTAGTAATATTTATGAAGAAAAAGAAAGAAATATTGCCAGCTTTCATAAAAAAAATATACATTTTATTAATTTGCTGTGCCACGCGCATACCTACGCGTAGCGTCTCGTAGACGATAGACACATCTCTGCAGTTCTGTAAGTTGGAATTGACAAAAAGAAGTAAGATCTTAAGAAATATATAGTTCTAAATAGCAGTAATACTGCATTTAAGAAATCTGCAGGCGGCGAGTCCAACGCCTCCTCTTGCCGCACCCGTATTCCGAAGCGGGGCCAGGCTGGGTAACTGGCCCCCGCTAATGCTTCGACGCCGTCGGGACTTCTCTTATTGCCGGAGAAGTCCCCATTAGAGGATGAAGTTCGGTCTTTGCCCGGACCGGCCGGTAGTTGGGGTGCCCTGTCGCTGACAAATCCTGGGCACTCCACTTATAACGGCTAATGGCATTCGCGGAAGGTTTAGTGGGTAGGACCGCCCACGCCGAGTGCCACACATCCCTCCGGGCCCACCCAGGGCACCGGTGGACGGTCTGTAAAAGGATTCACCCGTGTGAACAACACGAAAACAACAACAGAAAAAAAGGAGAGTCCAAATGCGCGAATGTTAGACTGAAAGATACTCTGGCATGTCATGGGCACTTATGAGCTCCACTTTCGAATATTGGTATTTCAATATCGTAAATCCAATCTAAGCTTTGAACAGAAATTTATGAATGCTATAAAATTAATCACTAATTAAAACAGTCGTTTGTAGAGCAACACACACTAACAAAGTCCTTCAACGGAGTAAATCAAAAGTTTTTCGATTAAGGTGGGATCTCGTTGTCTCATTCCATGGAGTACAAACGAACTTCTGATTAAAACAATGTTGAGTTCGGTCGCAAAGTGCACCCAGTTGCTATTTACAATATATTTATACAAAAACTATATTCTCTGCTCGAGTTTGATTTAGGGTGTTTATATTTTATGCGCAATGTTATTATTATAAAAAATATAGATCTAGAGGTTAGGCTATGAAGTGCAATTTTTCAACAAGATTTTTTTTATAAAGATGACTGATGTTGCTGATTGGATTTTCTTTCCATACGGGTACAATCTAGACACCTTT